>OW818032.2:101147064-102347064 GCA_942486065.2 Calliphora vomitoria | reverse complement strand
CACATATTGGTTTAGTTCGTTGCTTAATGTATTACCCGTTTCAAACTAATCTTGTTGACATTTCTTACCAATTTGCAATAAATATCTATATAAATTTAAAATAATTGCATATTAAATTTAGATAATTTCTTAGTATACTTATGAATTTTAAATCCGAAATACTTACGAACAACTCAATTCAAAACATTGTTAAAGCTGAGATATTACACTTCACGGTAGACTGTGAATCTAAATACACATTTGCATGTGTTTTAAAAAGCAGTAAATGTTTAATATTTAAAGTACAGATGTACATCCTTTTAAATGCAATTTAAAAACAAAAAATATGACTATTATACAAACAGGACTGTACACACATGTTCCCACACATCTTACGAGTAATAAACAGATTCAACCTTCTTGTAAAGTTGTTTATCCTGTCACAATGATTTCTTTTTTTTTCAGTTTTGAAATCTACTGAAATAAACATGTGTTTACTTTTAAAAATGTTTCTTTTAATGTCTCCCGTGTCAGTTAAAACGCAAAAAAGTCAACGACATTTGTTACTGAACAATTAAGAAATAATACTCATACATTGCAGATCGACTAAATTACGAGTATGAGATGAAGCATGATGGGCATGAGTGTGGAGTGGTGTGCTGGATATTTCTCTGTGTATTTACAAACATGTGTTGCCCATAGATCGTACGCAGTAGTACTCCTCCTGCCTTTGTACAAGAATATATTCATGTAAGTATGAATATATGTACATACATGTGTACTTACTTATGTATATACAGACAAGATTTATGTTTTTAACTTTTATAATCGTAAATATATCTACATTTGTGCACATTTGTATTAATATTAACAAATAGAGTTGCCCAGTGAAACGCTTTATGTTTATTACCGTTTAAACACATTTTTAGTTCCAACAATTCCTGAAATGTTTTGTAAAATCCCAGAATTTTTTAAATATTTGCACATCGATGTGTCTTCATAGTCATACAGATCATCTAACGGATATATAACAGATCTATGGTCAACCATGTTAAATCCGTTCGGGTGAAAGACATCAAAACGTCCAAAATACATTTCTTAATATTTTTTAAAAAAGATTTATCAAATATAATGTAGACATATAGATATCATCTGTATGAATCACACATTTTGCTATAAAATGCCATCGATTTTTAGGGCACTAGTTTGCATGTTTTATTGATAATGTATATTTGGTTATATATTACATTAAAATGCATATTTATTTGCATATTGTCAAAATGTTTATTAAAAATAAGAAAATTTTTGTAATGTAAAAAAAAAAATTCTCTAATTTGAAAATGATCAGGAATTTAAAAAAAATATTCTTTAAAACTGCAATGATTGGAATCTATAAATCCTTTACATCCATTCTGAGGTTACACATAAAATAATATTTGAAAGAAGAAATTACATTCCTAGCGCTCTCTACGCCTTGCAACATATAAATAACTAAACAAATAAAGAGCAATGAAATCCTTTTTATATAATTTATCATGTACAAAAGACAATAATAATCAATCAGCATACTTTAGTCGCAAAAATCGTTTAAATTCTTTATAAATCAGTTGTTACAGAAGAAATCTAGATTGAAATGAAGAAAACGGTTCTTCTGCGACATTCGAACACCTATTTTGTGTTAATTCACTAATTTTTAATTCAATTATCTACACTCTTCAATGGTTCTTAATGCTGTTGCTTCAGTGATCGATAAACATTTGTTGAAATTGTCGTCCTTCAACGATCTTGTAAATAGTCTGGAATAAAATGAAACAAACACGCATTGACGCAATAATGAACATGGAAATTTACAGAAATGTGTTTTTAACGGCCTTTGACACAACGAGGAAGCGTATATTTGATATGCTCGAATGAACTGACAAGGGTTAATATTATGGTTCCTTATGGAATCAACACATATCGAATAAAAAACCTGCTGTGTAGCCCTTGGGTATCACAATGCCATCAGTTTTGAATGAATGAATAAGGAAACTTTCAGGCAAAAACATAAGTTGTCACGCCCAATTACTTACCAAAACTGGCTGGAACTAACTAAACAGTCATGATGTGCCTACCAATAGCTACCCAATTTCAACAAAATTCTAGCCTATAAATTGAGGTCGAGAAATGGGTATACCTACGTCTGCACCAACAATTTTGGAAATAAATATAGCCTGGCAATTTACCAGCAAAGATCTAAAAATATGGACTTTCAACCTCAACTGCATGCTAACTCCTATTATTAAACAGGCTTAGAGGAACCCGCTAATAATTAATTATTGGAAAGACTGTATTGTTATTGCGATACTAAAGATGTAAGACCTTAGAATTTGAAGGAAATTACTCATTTAAACTTTATCTATAAGCTAATGAGCCAACATAAACCGGCATTTTTTCGTGGTTTTGAACATGTTCTGATCAGATTAACACTCTTTAAATTATCATAGATCAATAGAGAGAATACAACACGAATATGTTTATTACATTTGCGTATTTCAAAAAAGAGACACACTATCTCGTGATGTACTATGTCAAAATATTTGACATAGTACATCAAATTATTCAAAATATTGGCATCGTATCACTTCGACTGCGAACCGAACATTTTAAGACACACATTTGACAGCTTTAAGCGTTAAAGAAGGGTCACACATGGCAAATATTTGACCAAAAAGACGTAGCCACTTAATAAAATATATTTTATTATAATTCTTTTATTTCATAAACTCATTTTACTTAGGACAAATCAAAACAAATAATTAGTTTTATTTTATTTGACGCAGTTTGATCTTACAAATAACTTGTAAGAGCAAACAACGTCAATCAAATTTGTCCTAAAAAAGGTGGTTACGCTTTTTTGAGTAAATATTTGCCATGTGTGACCATACCTTTAGCCTACAGCACTAAAACTATTGGTCAGTGTTGTCGTATTCGTTTAGTGATACTCAGTGGAGATATATATGTAAAGCTGTCTCGGAACAGCATTTACACAAGGAATGATATTGCCAAACCATTCCACCTGGGATAAGTTATCGTATCATAATATCATTCATTCGGAGTCTCAACCAAGGCATGTCAGGAATGACTCGCTTATAATAGTTGTGATTCTTTATGCATCTGAGACATGGATACTTGCTTAATCATATGAAGCTGTCAAGAGAAGGATTCCTCGAAAACTCTTCGGATCCATATGCGCGAACAAAGAATATCGACAAGCTCATTATTCAGTTATATTCCAACATTGGCGTAGTTGAGTACATTAAACTCCAACGATTGCGCTGGCTGGGCCATGTTGTTCGAATAGATAAATGCGCTCCAGCATTAAGAATGTTCGAAAGACTACGAACAAGAGGCTGACCCAGACTCCAGAGGAAAGACAAAGTCCAAGAAGATCGGATACAATTTGGCGACTACACGCACAAGACCGAAGCAAGTGGAATTCTACTTTAACTGCGGCTAAAGATCTCTTAAGGTTGAGAATAGTCATATAAGTATGTAGCCAGGCTCCTCATGGCACCCCACATATTCAACTGTCCAGCCAGTACATATAAGTAGCTCATTTCTTATAGAACTCACGGATAAGAAAATTTTTAAATTTTAGCTGCTACAATAACAACAACAGGTTTTTTTTTCCAAATAACTAAATCAGATGAATTAGAATGCAAATGGTAGTGGAATATTTACATTCTTCAAAGATACAACAATGATATAAAGATACAACCATATATACTTTTCATTGCGAAACACTTGACAAATTCAAAATGCTCTGGATCGAATGACTTTAAAATCGACATATTCCGATCCTTCTTACCAAGTTGTATGGTAACATGAATTATATGCGGAGATAATTTCAAATTACCGATCAATTTCCGGACTGTCATCAATATCTATTTTATGAGTTAATGGTAAAGAGTTTAAATAATAAACAAGCTGAAATCTAAGATGACCATTTCATTTAATCATAAGCTCCATATGCTAAATCCATGTACATATCAGATAGTTACGGATAGTTGTTGAATGAATACCGAATTGTGTAAACTGCTTGCAAATTGATTATATATTTCAAAATAATGGTAGTAATTCTGTCAAAGAGTATGAATTGATTAACTAACTAGAGATTTTATTATCTTAACATCCTTTCACTCTTCTCATTCTTTACGAATATGAAAATCCTCCAAAATGGTAACTCTGTAAACATGCAATATTACCGTAAGTAAGTAGTACTCGTACATACAATACTCTTCTGTATTCATACACCATTCCTGATATGAAATATTTTATGAATTCTCTCTTCCGATCGCTGATACGCTTACAAACAGTTATAAAATGTTTGAAGCATGCAAGTGCAAACAGTAGTTGAAATATATATGTATGAATTCATACATACAGTATCGGTCAAAACATATTGGACAAAATTCGCTTTTCGTGGTGGCGCCTGGCTGGTTGCAATGAATTCAAAAATTTAGTAGGACAATGTTCTTCGTTCATTACTGTGTCAATCGATTTGTATTTTATTGTTCCACCAGGCAGTTTCAATTTTATTTGCTTATGGAGCTTGTTGACATCATAATTTTTTGGTGCCAAAATTGCATGTTCCCACAGCCAATCCAAATTTTTGTAGTTAGTTGTTAGACTTGGGAATACCTTGTCGACAACGGCTTGAATATTCATTTGTATTTTTCAGAAGTTCGGGAACGAACAATAGAACATTATGATAAGAGACCTTGTAAATTGAACAAATAAATAAGTTTGTTCACTGTTGCCTGGCTGTCAGGTTATCTGGTTATAAAATTAAAAATAACCTCTGTCTACCGTTAACACCCTTTTAAGTTGGTTATTTTTAAATATTGAAATACTTGAAATTAGTTTATTGAATGTATATAATTTGCTCTTCATTAGATGCAAATTTTTTTAAATGTTTTCACATATATAGACACAGTAGACACCCACCAGTGCCGAATATTGTCATAAATCTTCTAAAAATATATTTTCAAAGGATTTGATTTTTAAAGGTACAATATCGAATTTACAACTGCCCATGGATTGGAACTCGCCATCATCTTTTACTATCTAGGGACGTCGTTGTAGAGTGGTTCAGTACGAAAAATTGCAACAATATATGAAGTGGCAGATGATGGTACTCTGAATAAAATTACCGAAAGACTTTTTTAAAATAAATAACAGGAATTACAGGAATTGGACTAATACGACAGTGCGTCTGCGACTTTGCTATGATATTTGAAGAGTTCCGCCAACAAATTTACTCCAATAAGTTTCATGTTGTGTATACTAAACATGCTATCACGATTCCACAGTATTTATTTAGTGGGGAAGAATGGATTTAGCTGATTCCAATCTCATTTTCATTCAAGATTTTCATTACAAAACTAAAAATAGAATAAACATAAAATAAAAATTAAAAACAAATAAATAAAATTGAAATCAATTTTTTTTAAATAAATTTGTATTATTTTCCAACACTAGAAATAAGCAGATAACCACATAAGCTATAAACATAGGAATGGGTTGGGCAAAGTTGGTTATGTTGTTCAATGAATTTTTTTGTTGTAGAAATAACCCGATAAGCACATAACCTGAAAACCAGGCAACTGTGAACAACCATAATATTTTAAATTTTCAACTTATATGTTAAACGGACATTTTTTATGAGCTTTCAAATTCATGAGGATACTAAATGAAAAATAAAAACCTATTTGTCGTAAAATTCTCAAAAAAATGTATATGAACAAACAAATTATTTTTTGTAAACTTTTAATATTATAATTTACCCCTAAATATATATTTTTTTTAATATAATCAATGCAGTTGTTCTTGATATTCGTTTAACATGAAGGTAAGAATGATATGTTTTATTTTCTTTTTCATACCTAATCAATATTGTCCAATATGTTTTGTATTAATTAGTATACATTTTAATTAGATAAATCAGGGATGGTACTTTTTGGAGCAAGCTAACTTGTTATCCCTATAGAAAGAGTATGAAAGGAAATTTTGTTCAATATGTTTTCACCGACACTGTATGTACGAGTAGTATGTACCTATACGAATGTTTGTTGTATATAAACGGGTGAGTATCTGTAGCTGTATATGAATTTGTACCATATAGTATGTAGATATGTTTATTTAGAATGTATGGATGGTATCATAACTGTAAATCTGGGTTAAAAAGGCCACAACTGAGATGATGATGTGAGAGTGTATGTTTACATCTGTGTGCACACACACACCCACAGACATACATCTACATTCACCCAATATCATATAACGTTTGTTTTATTTTATTATTATTATTATTATTATTTTTATTTTTTAATGTTGTTTTTGTTGTTGCTGTTGGTGCTTTTGTCGGATGTGCACATTTTATTTATATTCCACATGTTTACAGCCAACCAGAATATAAAAAAAAATCACCATCGTCGTCGTCCAACAACAACAAACACACCATTGCATGATACTCTCATCGTAGAAATCGTCGTTGTGTTGTACAACATCTACGAGTATTTTTTGGTGTTTTATTATTTGAAATGTGTAGATCAAGAGTTATTTTTAGAATAAATGTTTTAGTATTTAGTATTTAATGTTTTCAGTTTTTTGTTCTTTTAAGAAATTCTCATTTGACTTCATGAACAACAACTAAAACTGAAAATAAAAACATCTCCGCCGTATGTTGAAAGCAGAGATGAAAAAGTAGGTATGGTAGGGTACAGTTTTTGTTTATGTTTGGCCCATGTTTATTAAAACTTGTTGCAGTCCTCCTAGTAATTTTAATTTCACCATAAAATCACGTTCTGCAAAAACTCGGATGATTGGATGCGTCACGGATTAATGATAAAAAGTTAAGGTGTAGTAGTCAATTGTCACTCAGTGTTTGTAAAATTACTACCCTTAGGTCCATTATTACAACTTGCCTTTAAGTTCGTAATAGTAAAAGGTAACTTTAAGCAATAGAAAAAGGTGGCTTTAAAGTTAACTTTTACTATTGGGAACATAAAGGTAAGTTGTAATAATGGCCCTTAGTATGTTTGATAATGTCAGTCCAATGCTAAGCTTTTTTATACCCACCATCAAATAAGATGATTTTGTCATTCCGTTTGTAAAACATCAAAATATTTGTCGCAGACTCACACTAGTATATATGTACATATGTATATTCCAGATCCTCATAAGATTCTAAGACGATCTGACTAGCTCCCAAACGAAAGGAGGAGTTGACAAGGTTTGTTTGGTATTGAAAATGTGCAATATCCATGATTTCACTTAGCCCCCATACAAATGTCCCCCGGAATACTACTTGAGCAACCATAACTATGTTGATTATGCGGCAATCTTGATAAAATTTTGCACTAATTAGTTCCAAGTACTCTGAAATTTACTGTAAAGTATTAATCCATAAGGAAAACAATTAAAAACAAGTTAGAGTATTAGCTTACATACATATATATATTTATTTGGTTCATCCGATTAGCTTAGTTTTATATTTTCTATTACTAGAAAATAAATGTGGTAAATTTCACATTGTTAGAGGATAATGTGGGATGTGGGCCTTTTAGAGCAGTTATGTATGTACAAGGTGGCGCTAAAGTAAACTTCCGATGTTTTTTGGCTGTAATTAAAAAAAAAAAAATGAAAAACTTTGATTCTTCTTGTGGATTATTTTTATTTGGTCTTTTAATTTTTTTTTACATCAAGTCGAGTATATGATGTCATGTAAATGGCCGCCGCCACAGTTGATTGTCATTTGAGCCCTTTTTATGGCATTTTCCATCACTTTGGCCAAAACTTCCGGCGATAGGTCCTCACATTCTTGACGGATATTGTCTTTAAGAGCTGCAAGAGTCTAAGGCTTGTTGACATAAACCCGCGACTTCAAAAAGCCCCACAAAAAGAAGTCTGGAGCGGTCAAATCAGCCGATCTTGCTGGCCAGTGCAAATCGCCAAAACGGGAGATTAGGCGCCCGGGAAATGCATCCTTCAGCATATCGGTTGTGGTACGTGCAGTGTGTGCCGTTGCACCGTCCTGTTGGAACCACATGTTTTCCAATCCCAATTCATCAAGTTGCGGCAAAAAGAACTCGTTGATCATTGCTCTGTAGCGCTCACCATTCACAGTAACCGTTTGGCCCGCGACGTCTTCGAAGAAAAAAGGTCCGGTGACTCCTCCAGCGAAAACAGCACACCATACAGTGACTTTGAGCGGGTGTAATGGCTCTTCGTGGGTTACACGCGGATTATCAGTGCCCCAGAAGTGTAAATTTTGCTTATTTACGTACCCGCTAAGATGGAAATGGGCCTCATCACTCATGATTATTTTTGATGAAAAATCATCTTCCTCTTGGTGGTGATTAAGGATGGCTTGAGCGTATGTTAGACGCGATTGGCGGTCAGCAGCTAACAGCTGATGCACCGTATGGACTTTGTACGGAAACATCTTCAAATCTTGTACCAAAATTCGCTGTAAAGACCGTCGACTGATACCAATTTGCGTGGCACGTCGTCTGGTCGATGTCGACGGCGCTTCCATGACAACCTCGGCTACAGCAGCAATATTCTCTGCAGAACGGCTACTCCGGGGTCTGCTACGCCTGGCAGAATCTCGTGTTGTGCCAGTCTCTTCGAGGCGAGCGGCTAAACGTCGCAGTATTTCACCAGTAGGCGTTGCACGGCCAGGAAATCTGCGACGAAATTCACGTTGTCCCGAAGTCACCGACCGATTATTGCTCAAATAAATAGTCAGCAATATTCCGCGCTCTGGAGCAGTGTAGCGTAACATTGTTTATTAACGTGTATTTCGCATGTGTTTACTACACAAATGTCAAAACAGAACTGACATTAGGGGCCAATCGTAAAATTTATAGCATTTTCTGATAGGAGGATTACGATCAATATAATTATTGATCGATAGTCACAAAACCAAGTAGTAAGATTTGTGTTATTAGTATTTTGATATGTAGCGATAATGTATTTCGGATGTGGGCCTTATATAACCAATTAAGGGACGATTGTCATAAAATTTTGTGGACTGATCGTCACAAAAAACTATAATATGATTTTTGAGTACAACTGATCTGATATATATTCCACCTGATAACGATCATTGTAAGGGATTTATGTGTATTTAAGTGATTTTTGGATGTTTACTATATATGGTCAAATATGGACCGAACCAAACAATTTCTTTTTACATACAATTTATTTTTGCTGATAAATATGAAAACTGCTATCATGATATTACCTGCAATATATTAAAGAAAATAGCAAAACATAATTACATTAATATAATTTTTTAATGGCAGCAGTCGCTGTATTCCATTTAGACAGTAATTGTCACTAATGTGACAATGTGTACTCTTTGTAATGTACAATCGGTTACTTAATACATCCCAGGTAATCTAACGTAAAGTCAATCGTCAATTTAGTATCTCTAAGTAATTTAGGATGTAGATACTATAAACTTATTTTGTATTACACTTTAGAAAGTGGTTAGAAATGACAGATTCATTTCCAAAATATTTTGCAGTGGAAAAAATTACACTTACTCAGAACAGCTGGGTACTGTACCGAATTCCAAAAAGTACAATTTGTTAATTTCACTGGTACAATTTGTAATTTCTATTTTGCATCATCCCTGATTAAAAAATATGTTTTTGTTGAAATGTGAATGTATTTAGTCCGTAGTAAGTGCGAGTACAATTACAACATGTTTCATTATTTTAGCTATGGGAGTCGTTTTGGATTAATTTTTGGTTGTTGTTGTTATTGTTGGTCTTATTATTGTTACGACTATATTCGAATTCTATTTGAATTTATGTGCATGAATGAGTATGTTTTACGAGAATGTAATTTTATTATATTTTGTTTTAGTTGCTTTTTTTTAAACATCTTCTATGGATTTGGGTGTGGTATTACTACTCTACGGTCTTTTCAACTGATAACCAAATATGTATGTTAAATTTATATTCTTACTTACGAACCATACTCGTGTACTACATACAAATACATATTTATACATTTTATTTAAAATAGAAATTGAAAATAAAAATTTATTTTGTTTTATTTCAAATAACTAACATTTTAATTGATATTTCCCTGAAATATTTCCATTGACTTACGATTCACATCATTCTCCAATAGCAGACCAATTACATCAACTTTATAATTCTTAATATCTAAATGTATGTGGGCTTTTGTTTCTTCTCCTTCCTAAATGGATATTGGACGATTTTTTCTCAACTCTTATAAATATTTACAAGGGAAGCCAGTACTATAACTGGCAACTTTTTATGGATCCTTTATAATTAATTATATGAGAATGAGAACATTACTCATTTCAAGACCTTTTGCTGCAACATTTTTAAATTTACTTCGAATTCACTACCTGGCAAGTGCTCCATTCCAAACAAGGTACCGAAATACAACTCAATAAAAAGAGTCTCATAAATGAATCCAGATCATCTACACCACTTATCTGTCATAATATCCTAACAGCATTTCCTATGATGTTCTCTCTGGTCCAGAATATTAGAATTTAGGTTACTAACAGCAGACTGGGCGAGATGTAGCCGGGAGAATGTATTCCTCCAGCTTTCGCTTTGTTTACGGAAAACTTAGATACGCTTGATTAAAAACGGAGATTATTGAAGGACAATTATTTTTATCAGTAGAATCGACGACAAATATTAAAAATAGTCGAAATACTTTTACACATAGCCGGCTCAAAGAATACTGCCTTTGAACAAGTGACAATTAGATCAGTATCCAAAATGTGTTACCGCAAATACAGTATATAAAACCTGGAAAAATAAAATTTCAATATTTTATCTAACCGAAAAGATGACGTTTTCCTAAACTTTCTATTCAGAGTTCCCTGCAAATATTGGATGCCTGTACGCAATCGAATCCTCATTTGCTCAGACGATTAAACCTATACAAGAGTCGTGGAGATGACTGTTGCATCTGCTATAAATTGCCATTACTCTAAAACTGCTGGTAGATTAGGCTTATGAAGTGAGGATCTTTGATTTTATGTCAATTACTAACGATGAAGGAAAATCTAGAGCAGGCATTTTAAAGAGAACTACATGAAGTATGTATATAGGTTAATATTTTCATATTATCAAACTTCAGTATCAGAGATGTAAGAAGAAGAAGTTTCTTGTCTGGCAAGCCATTTGCAGTTGTGGCAACAGAAGCCAATCATTTGTGACATCAGGCGCTATAAACACAGAAATATATACAAAAATTTACATTTCTGGCCCGAACAATAATGTCAATTTCGTACCATGGGAAGCAAATCTACCCAACTGTCCAGAAATTCGGCCTCTGGAATTTCTTGTACCAAAAGTTTACACAGATAAATAATATGACTCCTTATTAGGTCCACTTACATTTTACTTAAATATGCATAAATTTCTTACACTAAATTTCATAATATCATAATCAATAATCTTCATGCTTTCTCCCCCTCTGTCTGATAGCGTCTGTTCTCCATTGGGGCGGCTATCAGATGCTCCATCAAGCCATTTTCCCCTCACTGAGATGGGTGGCCTTGATGGTTTTTAGTCCGAAAGAGCTCTTTTCTTGTCCGTCCAATATCCACCAGCGTCTGTTTCCCATATTGGGCGACTGGTGGTCTACGTCAGTAATCCCTAATGGGGTGGCAGTTTTTCAACAGCTGGCAGCAGGTATAAACTGCAACGAAAATTTGTCCGTATGGACTTTATGGAAAGTCGCAAAATATGTCCCATGTACCCGGTCGGGGGCTTCATAATCTCCAGTGACCCTACTCCCACAGCGATGGTAACGGGCTGTGGTGAGTCGAATGTTACTGTAACCCTGGCTAGTCAGGTGATCACACCGGGCCAGACTAGTCTGCATGCTACTGAAGTCGCAGGAGGTCAATCTGGTACACCCAGGTTGGCTGAATGTAAAAAACTGAAAGCTATTGGTGGTAGTGACCTAAGCGGCGAGGTACCTCTGGATTTCTCCCCCAAGAACCTCCAAAGCCGCTAAAGCCCAAACCGTCAAGGCGGATAAACCCCATGTTTCGGGTGCTTCTGGGAGGAAGCGATTTAGTCGTCCCTCTCAGTTGCCTCCCTTATGGTACTACCAGGAGTTTCGCCATGGGCTTCATTGAGTTTCTCGGCTCTAAAAATGTCAAGGACCTCTTAGGCGAAAGCTTATATCGCTGGTCTCAAGACCGGTCCTCCTTCTGCTGAGTCATCAGCGGTGCCTAAACGCCAGCGTTCAGAGGAGGAAGCGACAGCCAAGAGCCAGCAACCGGGACCTAAAAGGCCCACAGCGGCACAAAGATCTTTAGCTAAATGCTATAGTAAGATTGTCAAAGACAATCTCGTTTGGCCGGTTATAGATCGAAGTGCCAATGACGGATCCATATCTCAAACTAATTCTGGAAAATTCTCAAAGAGAACCCTGGTTGGTACCAGGGTCACGTTAAACTAATGTCTTGTGTAGATGAACACTCAGCGTTGCTACTCAAGACTGATATCGCATCATAGGGCGAAGTATGGCCGGGATCTAGGCTTGAGGTGGTATCGGCGATTGATATACCCCGAAAGCCTAGATCCATAGCTAAAATTCCAGCTGAACCATCTAGCCCGGAGGTGATCTTGGAGATCCTTCAGCGCTGTAACCCAAATCACGGTTGGAAAGTTGTTAAGGTTACGGACGCTGAGGGGTCTTCCAGAAAGGCGATCGTTGTCCTAAATAAGGACTCTTTGGGGCCGCTAAGGAAGATACAAGGGAAGGTCTACTATGGATTTGGTATGATCATCCTGCGTGTCTACCGAAGTGCATCCTCAGATGATGTTAAACCCATGCTCGGAAAACCTCCTAAACTCTGACTAGGAGGACGACCTCCTGAACTCTGAATGGATTATGGGTGAGGGTGACACAAATAAACCTTCACCACTATAAAGCAGCATCCGCTGCACTTCTCCTCCAAATGGCAAAGAATGGGGAGGAGCCTTTGAACTATGTTTGAAGGGCTATAAGCTCTATTACGCTAAAGGCGCAGGTAAAATTAGATCCTGTATATTGGCTAAAAGCTCCTTGAATATCTTCATTCTGTCTGATTACAGCAATGAAGATACAGTAGCAGTCTCATGGAAAACTAATGAAGGCAGTTTGTTATGGCGCATGACCACGGAGAGCATCCACCAAATGATGCTGTACGTAGTGTTGTTAAAAAGGCGAATGAGTTCAGAATACCTCTGGTTATCTGTGATGACGCTAATTCTCACCACATTATATGGGGTAGCAGCGACACCAATACAAGAGGTGAGAGTCTTTTCAGTTTCATACTTAATAGTAGTTTGGAAGTAGTAAATAGAGGTTCGGAACCTACCTTCATTGTTGCAAATAGAAGTGAGGTTCTAGACTTAACACTTGTGAGTACTGAGCACCACAGTATGATTAGTAATTTATAGGAGTGTTAATACCATTCTAAATAGGAGGAAGACCAATTGGGAGTTGCAATGCGATGTACTCTCTCGGTCTTTACCAAACCCACCCACTATTGAAAGTAGGGAAGATATTGAGGTAGCTGTTGAAACACTTACGGAAACGTTCCAATCGGCTTCTAATTTGGCCTGCATGCCGAACATCCGCAGAGGTAGGAAAAAGGGAGGCTGGAACCCTGAGATAGCACACGCCAGAAGGACGTGTCGTAAACTGTTCAATGAGAGAAAGAGTCTAGGCAACTGACCGATATACAAGTCCTCATTGAATCACTTTAAAAACTCTACGAAGAACATGAAAAGGAAAGCCTGGAGGGACTTCTGTAGCGGCGTGGAAGACTAACCGATTACGTAACATTCTATCATCCTCTCCTGGATACAATGGACTCCCATATAAGATACATAGATAATAGCGAACAAAATTTAATGACAATCGCCCCTTAAATAGTTATAGATCCCATATAAGGCCCACATGCTACATTATCCTTTAACAATGTGAAATTTACCACAGATATTTTTTAGTAATTATCCGTTATACATTTAACTTACTTATTTAACGTACCATTTTGTAAAGATTATTTTCAGAATTTATGGAGAATGTCATACATTATTCCTTTCTTTAAATCTACAAGTTTATTTTTAAATATTATGATAATGCTAGCATTATTCCCAAAACGTTTTGAAGAAGTAGTGACTATATAATATTTTACCCGCAAATGAAAAAGAACTATCTTTTTAAAAAGAAAATTATTTTATAAAATTGTGTAATTTTATTTAAAAAAAAGCAAAAAAATAATAAGGGTCCTCATGTAAACGTGTAAATACCTCGCAATCTGTGCATTTCTACACTCTCGCAAATGAACTGTGAAGAATTGTATGGAAATTCATTTGCACAACTCCAATAAGTTTGCGCGACAATTTAGACTCGCAAACTTGAATGTATTGTGCATTTGATGAATCAGCTGGTTTTGTTTAATTTTATTTATAAGAAATAAAAATTAAATAAAATAAAAATATTTTTTATATGTGAAAATTGTGTGACTTTGGAACATAATGGTTGGATTGAATGGCATTGTGTATGGAAATATTAACCAACAGCTAGAACATAAGCAAAATCTTCCAAACTATGTTTACCGTTGTTTGTTCCAAAGATTTCACTTTCATTAGAAATTTTTAGAATTTAAATTTATACAATTTTTAAAACTTTTTTTTAAGCATTTGTTGAGTTTATTTTTGCTTGACATTTTTATCAAAAATACATTTTTAAAATGTGGGTTCATGAAACACCTCGCGCAAATTTGCACAAATGGGTAACTTAAGCGTTTAAATGAGTACCCTTAATACATTACAATTCAATTGTATTACCATAAAACAAACAAAAAATTTGGTTACAATATTTTGAGGTCATTTGTTACTATAATATTAAATACTTATTATTTCATAGGACGTAATGTTATATGTATGTTCGTCAAAGAACTTTTGTCATGTCTGTCTGTCTGTCTGTCTGTCTGTCTGTCTGTCTGTCTGTCTGTCTGTCTGTCTGTCTGTCTGTCTGTCTGTCTGTCTGTCTGTCTGTCTGTCTGTCTGTCTGTCTGTCTGTCTGTCTGTCTGTCTGTCTGTCTGTCTGTCTGTCTGTCTGTCTGTCTGTCTGTCTGTCTGTCTGTCTGTCTGTCTGTCTGTCTGTCTGTCTGTCTGTCTGTCTGTCTGTCTGTCTGTCTGTCTGTCTGTCTGCCTGTCTGTCTGTCTGTCTGTCTGCCTGTCTGTCTGTCTGTCTGTCTGTCTGTCTGTCTGTCTGTCTGTCTGTCTCTCTGTCTGCCTCTCTGTCTATCTGTTGAAATCAATTTTCTTAAGACCCCAGATATCTTCGCGATATCAATAATTCTGTCAGAAATGCTTTCGAGAAGTTTCTTATTTAAAATCAGCAAAATCCGTCCATAAATAACGGAGATATGAGCAAAAATCCGAGACAACCTCTGAAAATTTCATCAAAAAAAGATAATTTATTGCATGCTTTGACAAAAAAGCAACAAAACGTACTTATGTTTGGATGTGTGTTGGTTTCATTGCTTTGCGTATTTTGTTTTGTTTTTTTTTTTTTTGGGTTTCGTTTCGTTTGGCGTTGTTGTTTTTATACTCTTCACCTTCGTGAGAAGGGTATATATAAGTTATTTCGTTTGTAACTTCTACAATATAATCTGTTCGTCAGCAATTAAATGTAAAATTTTTAAAAGTTTTCTTGATATATTTAGGATGCTATACGCTGAAAATGGGCAATTAATGCATCCACAACAAAGGTGAAGTGTATATAAGATTCGGCATAGCCGAATATAGCACTCTTACTTGTTTAGTTTGAGTTTGACAGCCATTGATAGCAGACTACCTCGTGACTTGAGGAAAAATTCGAAAAAAGCTAATTTTGTCTGCTCATTAAGCATTATTTTTTGAGGAAAAAAAAACATCGCTCAAATTAGAGGCTAATCTTGATAAATACTATGGCAACTCTGCACCATCAATTTCAGTGGTAAAAAAGTGGTTTACTGAATTTCGTTGTGGCCGACCAAGCACGGAAGATGCCGAAGATTACCCACCCTCGTAAATCAGACATTTGCGACAAAAAAGTCCTTTTTCGGGAGGACATTTGTATGGGAACTAGGTTATAAATGGGCCGTTTTCACCTCTGCTAGACTCACAAAGTGATTCTGAGTTGATCGGTATACAAATTTCGAATTTGTATACCAAATATCATCGAAATCAAAAGAGTAAAGGTTCAAAATGCTAGCCTTTAAGAAATAGTAATTTCATTGTGAAAATAGAACTTTGTCTGCAAGCGTAGATATTTATCAAAAATTATACTGGATATCATTGATTGGTAAAATGTTTTGCAAAATGTTTGAACAGTTTTCAAAGTACTTACGCGTGTATAAACGTACATATATATATTCCTTGGAAACGTTAAAAATTAGCTGTATAGTCATATGGCTATAAATAAAATATTAATAGAGTAAAAACACAGTATTCGACTTCATCTTATTTTAGCTCAGTGAACTTAAGTGAACTCCTAGAAGCAACAGCCGTAGAAGCATCGGTCCCAGACTGTTTTTTTTTTGTTCTGCTATTGTTGGTGTTGTTGTTTTTTAATAACAACAACATAACGAGCGAACGAACGATGCTACTACCACCTCAAATTGAAAATCGAAAAGTTTTCAAAAAAAAAAACAACATTTTGAAAAACCGAAAATAAAACATACATTTTTCACTACTGACTAAACGAAATACAAACAAAATACATACAACAAAAATAAAAACTATTTACGAATGTATGTATAGAAAACTATTCATTCGTACACAAGTATGAATGTTTGTATGTAGTGTTGTTGTAAAATGGCAACAACATATTAAAATACAGTTTGTCTGTCAGTCAGAGAATGAGTAAGAATATACAGTCATACATTATTACCAACACGGATAAGATGAAATATACAGTGTCGCTCAAAACACACTGGAGAAAAATTGATTCTATACTACGATTATTTCTGTAGGGAAAACATATATTTTTGTAATTAAAAAGTAATAAAATTAATAAAACATTAAATCTCATATTGGACAAAATTGATTAGGTATGGAATAGAAAATAAAAAAATGACGGCTACAATTTTTCAATAAAAATTTAAAGTTAAACTAATATCAAGAACAATTGCGGTGATTATCATTAAATATCTTAAAAAATGTAGATCTTTAATTTACATTAAATTACACAAGTTTACACAAAAAAGTATATATGTAATTGTTTGTTCATTGAATGAAACATCCCAGCAGTTCTAGGAGACATTCCTGAACTAGTGATTTTACCCATCATTTATGGTGGGAACTAGTTACTTCAATAGCTACGTGACTAGTTAATTGAACACGTGCATGTCCTTTTTCACTACAATGAGACTGTCTAATAGCTGGTCCAAAGTAGTCAACGCATTGGATTCAAATACTGGTTAAATAGCATCAGTTACCTTACTAGCTACCTAACTGGTAACTTGATCAGCTACATAACTAGATATTTAACAGGTACGGGTGCTATTTGACCTCAAATAGTCAGCTAAAAATTTGACCTCAAATAGCCAGCAGTCCTATAATCGATGGCTTGTAAACAAACCTTTCTTTGACAACTCTCCAATGGATTGCTTCTGGTTAGTAAAATAACTACTTTCTAAAGTGCAGTACAAGATAAACGTTTAGAGTGACTTCACTATAGGTTACTAAGAGACACTAAAGTGACAATTGACTTCATGCTATGTTACATGGGATATCAGTATTCTTAAGTAAAAATAAAAATTAACTATATAAGAGTTATATCAACACAATTTGTATAAAACCAGTTTGAACGAATTACTTCCAGAACGTTTAAAGTGACTACATACCACATTACTTTGAGACACTTAAGTGACAATTGTCTTCTCGCTAGATTACCTGGGATGCCTAAAGTAACCAGTTGTCTTCTCTCTGCACTACAAAGAACACATACGTGTCAAATGACCAAAATATATAAATTGGTGTCAGCCAAGTGATAAGACATTTGTGACGATTACTACTGTCTATAAGGGATACATTGACTACTTGCTTAACTGCTGGGATATGTATATTTTTAATTCCAAAAATATCCATACCCAGCTTCAGTTGGTCTCAAAAGCTATAGATCTGCAAAGAAACCATTTATATCGCAGAAAAATCGTAAAGCTCGCCTAATTTTTGTTCGAGATCACTGGAACTGGATTGTTGCACAGTGGAATACCGTTTTATTTTCCGATTAATCTTAATTCAATTCTGATTTACAAGTTGTACCCGATGTTAATTAAAAACAATTGTATTCCCAATCAACAATTTGGATTTAGAATAAAACTCAGTACTATCGAACAAAGACTTGTAAATATTGTAAGAAAAGCGTTTGAGGAAATGAAATATTGTTCCGCTCTCTTTATCTCAAGCGTTTGATAAAGTATAGCATGATGATTTAATATACAAACTGAGTCAAAATTTACCCGCAAATACACATAAGCTATTGGAAAGTTATTTAACTGGTCGAACATTTAAGCTTAAAGAAAAATACTCTTTAAGTCCTCAGCAACGCATTGAAACTAAAGTCCCCCCAAGGTAGTATCCTGTAACCCTTTCTATATTATATATATTCGTCTGATATGACAACTAACAATCGTACTCATACATCAACATTTCCTGATGATAATGCTATTCTAAGCATTCATGAAAATCCTCAAGAAGCGTTTCGTTACTTACAAAATCACATACATATTTGAATTAGAAAAGTGGTAAAACTTTGAAAAATAAAAGTCAACGAGCAAAAATGTACACAAATAACATTTAAATACAATGCATGTAGAACAATGCTCCCATTCATATCAAGAACCAAACATTAATTCAACAATCAGAATACATCGTGATCGTCGTCTCACATGGAAAAGTCATATAAGTAGATGCAAAGTTGACTCAAATGAAATTGAAATCAATTGGCTCATTGGCAGAAACTCTATGCTTAGTTTTGATTGTAAACTTCTACTTTATAACTCGATCATAAAACCGATATGCTGTTATGGGATCCAGCAATGAATGGGACACGGTCTCAGCGTCAAATGTTGAAAAAATCCAAAGACGTCAAAACTAGTTTTTAAGAATGATCACTGTTGCTCCCTGGTATATCAAAAAGGCGAATATACTCAGATCTAAACGTGCCCTTTGTAAAAACTGAGATCAAGAAAAATGTAAAAAAATATTTTGATTCAACATATTAGATAACCGTGGAAGAAGGGACACAGCAGACCTAATCCAAAGACAAGAATGAAAAATACGAATTTAATCAGAGTAACAATGGATAAACAGTTTTTCGTCCAGCACTGGCTGAACCAATTAAATTATGGTTACTAGATATAAGATTTGAAATACTTGTTGTTAGATCATTAAGTAATGAACATGCAATAAATATTTGGAAATAAAAAAAAAGTTCTCATTAATCTTAATTTAATTTTGTCGATTTTGATGGAATGAGCAGAGCTCGACGACCTAACAAAATCTCAAATACTGTACTGGAACAGTTAACCCTTTCACGACTATAAGATTAGAACAATTCTTGAACACAGTATCAATAAAACTGTCAATTTTCAAAGACAATAAAAAATAATTGCTGTAACCGAACTTGTTTTAATCCAAACACATTAATAAGAGACACGTTTACAAACTAATTACAGTTAAAATGGAACCCATTTTTTTCCTTATTTAGTTATTCAATGTTTTTGTGTTGGGACACCGGTGTCCCCGTGGTCGTCAAAGGGTTAAGCATGGAGGCATAGAGAATTATACATAGAGACGAGACACTCCGATTTGTCAAACAAAAATACAAAAAATCATATGTCTGATACAACAACAAAATACATTGACTAGCATGTATTTTGTTGTTGCAAGAGATAGGTTTTTGACAACTCCGTCTCGTCTCTATGTTACCCTATGCATGGAGGCGGACATGTTATGGTGTGGGGTTTCTTTTCTAGTAAATGCTTAGGACTTTTACACAAAATTAACGGTATTATGGAGAAACAAGTGTATACAAATATATTGCAGGAGAAGATGGTACCATATGCCCATGATAAAACACACTTAACACACATCCAAATTGTTGAATGGGTTTTTAAAACCAGGAAGGCGTTAATGTCATGCAGTGGGCCGACCTTAATCCTATAGAAAATTTATTGGGAAATAGTAAGTTGAAAGGTAAATTGTATCAAGCTATAAATGAGACATCTATTTTAAAGGGTTTTTCAACAAGAACTTTGTTTTCTAAAACAAAAAATTTAGTTGAAGATTATTCAAATTTTTGTTGTATTACGAAGAGAAATGTTCGGCAATTATGAATGAAAAATGATATCTGGCAAATATCCACCACGACCACGCTGACAGAAGCCAAAATGCGGCAATTTTGCTTGTTTTGTTTTGTCTGATAAAAATATTTTTTCAGAAAAACCAGCGGGTTGTTCCTGAATGAATTGAGCGAATCTACGGCGATGTGAATGATCGGTCCTTATGCAAAATTCGCCATGTGTCGAATTTTACGAAATGTAAGTTTAACAGAACCACCACATTTTCATAGTGGATTTTAATGCGATTTTCGAGCGAAATTGAATTTATTTTAACAATTGCCAATACATCTACTACGAATACGTCAAAAAACTAAATGTCAAGAACTTTGAAAAATAAAGTTCTTGTTGAAAACCCCTTTATTAGTTCTATGCCTAAAAAATGTGCGGCAGTTTTGAACAATTGCTCTATGTTTTGTCAAATGATTTTCTATCTTTTTTTTTCTTAATTTTTTTATTAACATCATAAGAAATACTGAAAATAAATTTTGTTGTTAATAATACCAAGGATGTATTTATATTTTAGAGTGCATTGATTGTTTCTAAAATCTTTACTTTCTTTGGAATTGGCAAAAAGTTATAACGCAAATTTTGTTCAATATGTTTTGAACCAATACTGTACATCTATCTCTACATAGAAATTAAAACATATCTATCTATACATACATACATACATATGCCAGTATGAATCTATGTCGACATGTATTTATAAACTATTTTTGAATTTTCAATACTAGAATATTTCAAAATTCTAGTAGAAATTTCTTATTCGCTTGCATGTTCATAAGTATGTTTGTATTTATACCTATATATGTATGTATGGATATGTTTGTAGATCGGTGTGTTCGAGTACCAACTATACCAACTCGGTACGTACCAACCAACCAACCACATTTATTGTTTTAAATACTCGTACGAAATAAACTCTCACATGTTGCACAAGTTACTCTCGATTAATACGATTTTCATATGTAAACAACTCAAAGCGTTAAATATTACTCTATTTTAAATATTCTTCTACGTTGTTTTTTTTTTTTTGTTTGTGAATTTATTCCTTTACTTTCGTATTGCGGTGTATTTTTATTCGAGCAGTACGTTTAAAAGTATCTCGTAAATTAATGTATTAATTTGTATCAGTAAGTATCTATGTATGTATGTGTATTTATACAGTTTAGTTTAGTACGTAGTAATACGTACATATGAATGTATATTTATATAAAGTAGAGTATAAGTGATGACATTTAAACTAAACTAAAATAACGTCAAGAGAATAACGGGAAAAAGAGCATCTAATGTTGGCGATCGACAAATCAACGTTGTATCCCATTGTGTTGCCACTAGAATTTCATTACTACACTTCACATTTTATTAATGTAAATCCCCATTCAAAATTATTTGTTAGTACATATTTGATTAATTGTCAATATTTTTCACAATACACATATGTAAATTTGCAAATGGGACATACGAGGGTTGGTTAAAAAGTCCGTGTCTTTTTGAATGAAACACAGGATTTTTTGGATAAAAAATATTTTTGTTCTTTAACATAGTTTCCTTTGAGCTCTATGCATTTTGTCCAACGTTTCTCCAATTTTTTAATTCCTTCCAAAAAATTAGATTTGTCGAGGTCATCAAAATATGTATTTTTGTCCGATGATCTAAACGTGCCCCTTGTAAAAACTGAGATCAAGAAAAATGTAAAAAAATATTTAAAGAAGCTAAAATCCACCTTAATCCACTGTTTGGAAACAAAAAATAGTAACTCGGTGCTAAATCCGGAGAATATGGTGGAGTGTGGAGCAATTCGATGCCTAATTCATGGATTTTGAGCAAACGCGGTAGCCATTGGAAAGCTTTCTCATACCCAAGTGATCATTCAAAATTGAAAACACTGACCTATGTGAGCTGTCTCTGGCTTCCAAAATCTCCGATTGGCCAACAACACATCGTGATTTTTTCAATTGTATCGGGTGTAGAGACCTCAACTGCGCGTCCAGAACTCTGCACCATTGAAATTGATGGTGCAGAGTTTCCATAGTATTTGTCATGCTTAGGCTTTATTTGAGTTATGTTTTTTCCGCAAAAAATAATGCTTAATATGCAGACACAATTCACTTTCTTCCAAGTTCTCCTCAAGTTACAAGGTAGCTGCTATCAATGACTGTCAAACACAAACTAAATGACGCAGCATATTTAAATGTTGACAGGAATCAACTAACAGATGCATGTGTATAGGAGCATTATTGCCCTTTCAGTTAAAAAACGAGAAAGTAAAAAAGTCGCAGACTTATTGACCCACCCCCGTTATCACCCAATGGTCACCAAAGGGTTAAATGTCATAAGATCATCAAAGCCAATGTTTCCAATTTAGGGCACATTTTTTATTGTTGCGATTCTCTTTTATTTTTATGGACATGTGCTGCAGATCTCAACCAGCACAAGCATATTCCAAAATTAGTCTTACAAGTGAGATCAAGTACTGTAAGGATCATCAACTTGCTGCTAGTATCCTATTTTTTTTTTCTTCTTGGACCAACACTCAGAGGTTGTCCCCTACTCATGCTAAGCATTGTGTTGGAATTAGGAAAATAGGAATTTTCCCTGTAGTGTATTGTGCGGTCCACTGGCCAATCGACCACAAAGGGATGTGTTATTGATGAAAAACGCGTATTACATAAAAATCTGCGGGTATCAGGAACTAGTTCCCTAATTTCATCAGAACACATTCCATTGTAGTAACACTAGAACAGTGAAACACAGTCCAACATTTTAAAATCATTTCTTTTAACAATTTTTGACATCAGTTAAGTTTTTTGCTTATTGGATATGATATATAATTACAAATAAGAACAGCTTCGAAGAAGTGCGTTGCCGACTTATCTTTTATGGAACTTAACATACTTCCTATTAGTTATACATTTTTTTTTTTTTTTTATTTTTATCGTTTTAACTCCATTATTGAAAGTCTCTATTTCTATTGTTCTATTGCTCTACACACTTTTATTATATTTGAATATAAGAATTAATTAACCTTTACATTTAATTGCCTTAGAGTTAGGGACCTTCTAACTGCAATATATGATACAATTTTTCCAATACAATATTTCCTTAAATGTTTTAACTTATTTTTTTGTTTTTAATATTTTAATAGTACATTATTCAGGCTTAACACCATTAGATTTTTTCTTCTTTATTCAGTTTTCATAATTTCAAAGAATATAGAAAAAGTTACTTATTTAAACACACGGCAGAATGGAATGCATTTGCATTCGACTCTTCTGTGGCGACATTACTGTAAATTGTAAATATAATCTCATTAACTCACAAGTTTAGAGAAATAGAATAAAGGACTTATTAACAAAGCTTTCTTTAATCTTATTTGTATTTTACTTTTGATTGAGTTAGATCGAAGCTTATGAGATTTTTCAGTGATTCGGCATCCCTTATTTCCTTTTAAATAATTATGATTCTTTGTCTAATGGTTACATTAGGAACCTCATCATAATTAACACACTTATAAATGACTAATAATTAATCTCATAATATCCAATTGGGTACGATAAGTCCTAATACATATATTTCATTTTAGATTGCATAAAGTAGGCTTCTGTTTCTCAATATCATCTGCACAACTTCTGCATAAATAAATGGAATCAGTACCAAAGCCAAATGTTATTTCGGACTATTCCCAACTTTTGTAATATGCTATCATTCTCTATAGAGCATGTTTCAGCACAATATTCAGTATTCCTTCACCATTTTTTCTAACCGGTTTTCAAAAAAAAAAAACGTTTAAAAATGCAAAATCTATTAATCTCTTTAAAAGTTTCAATATTCGGCTTAAAAGCGAATTGTTTGCTGCATTACTATCTCGAGACAAGCTTTAGTCCAGTCTGTTCTGTTGCCATGATTATTTTCTGGACGTAATCGTAGCCCCAGGAACCAAAATGATACTAATGAAGAAGTACTTGGACATGAGGTTAAAGGACAGGCTACAGTCCAGGCGGTGAAGCCATAAATGCACTGGAGGGAGTTAAGTAGGGTTATTAAAATTCTTGTTTTCATAGTTTTAATCCTTCGACGACATAAGCAGCCTTCAAACACTTCATTGATATACTATACTAAGACCGCTGTATTGATGACATCCCTGGATATCATTTAAATCTGCTATCAAATTGATATTCCAATCATGCTCCCGTCGTACTTACTTTTAATATAACTCGGGGGAGCCTCCCGGGACACAGAGAAAATACCGGTGGAATCTTTGTATTTTCTTGAAGATGCTGTTCGCTGGTTATTTGAAAGCTACCTGTAACAGTATTTAAGGTTGTGTTTCGACAGCTTTGAATATGTCTACACAACTACTTTCAGAGAAAAGAAACCAGATGCACATAACTACAGCTTCATCTTCCAAATTCATATTTTTCTTACAACAGTTTGATTGATTTCAATCAGATTTGAAACATTATTTGAAGAGTTTAAGGTTGAAAGCTAGTAGCAATACTAACACTGTCCCCAGGAACGGATGGAAGTTACCCATGCAAGGAGGTGACATTATTGTCCATCAATTATCTAGAATCTTCAGATCAATTGCCAAAGTCGTATAGACCAATTAGTCTCAGCTACTACTCGATAGTTATATAAGGGAAACTTATTTTTGATGAATCCAATACACCGCTTCCAGTTTGCATATCAACCTGGTAAATACACGGTGACTGCCATTCATCATGTGACGACGCTAATTGAGAAGGCCATTGGTGCCAATTATATATCGCTTTGAGCGTTTATTGACATTCAGGGGGCCTTCTACAATACGTCATACAGTGCTATTGATCTAGCACTGCATAGAAAAGGGGTTCCTTACATTATAAGGAAATGGATTTTGGAAATGCTGTCATCCAGGGTAATTAAGTTGGATTTAGGAGGATCATCGAAGACTATTAGGGCTACAAGGGGTGGTCCACAAGGTGGCGTACTATCGCCTCTTTTTTTGGGGACCCTAGTTATCGATGAACTTCTAGAAGAACTTAACAACTTAGGTTTCCGCACATATGGTTACGCCGATGACTTAGTAATCTCTGTTACTGGGTGGGATGACGTAACAATATCGGAAAGGATGCAGACTGTTCTGAATATAACCACCAAGTGGTGCTTGGATAGGGGGCTGAACATTAACCCAGCAAAGACAATTCTTGTACCATTTACGAAACGGAGAGTTATTAGACTCATAGAGCCTACATTGAAGAGATTTCTAATGAGGTAAAGTATCTTGGGGTTACATTTGATAGGACTCTCACCTTGGAATTCTCATTTATCCAACACTATCAAAAAAGCCACTAGGGCAATATATGCCTGTCAGCGCCTTTCTGGTAGAATGTGAAACCTAAGATGATTTACTGGTCTTTTATTACGGTAATTAGGCCAATAATAACATATGCTGCATTGGCATGGTGGAAAAAGGTGGAACAGGTGACTGCGAGAGCATTACTTGACAAGGTATATCGCCTCATCTGTGTCTCTATTACCGGGTCCATGAGGACCTGTCCCACTCATGCTCTGGGAGCAATCCTTCATATCCCACTCTTACATATATTGGTAATGGAGGAGGCCTATAGGAGTGCATCCAGACTACCGGGGATATCCCGTGTAATGCCGGGAGATCTGGTTGGGCACATGCGCATTATAGGCATCTTTGAAAATGATCCTAGTATTGCAATATCGGACCAAATGACACCAACTCTGGTGTTAGATAGGAAGTTCAAGGTCGTTATACCTGAAAGGGATGAATGGTTAAATCAGACATGGTGGCAGAATAATGCCGAACAATTATGGTGTACTAATGGTTCCAAACAGACTAATGGTGACACTGGGGCTGGTATCTATGGTCCCAATTTCCAAAGGGGGATCCCAATGGGCGGAGATTTACGCCATTTATATATACGCTCCAATGAATGTTTAAGAAGGAGATCTAGGAATAATAAAATATTTGTTATGTCTGACAGTCAGGCTGCTCTTAGAGCATTATCATCATTTGAAGTGAGGTCTGGTGTTGTCATGGACTTCTGGACATCCTTCAATGAACTCGGCGTACACAATGAACTTACATTGTGCTGGGTACCTGGCCATGAAGGACATGCTGGTAATGAACGCGCTGATTGTCTTGCCAACAGGGGCGTACGACGCTCGTTTATAGGTCCTGAACCGTTCTTTGGCATCCCTCGTGGATATACTATGAAACGTATTCGTTCCTTGGTTGAATCGGAATTTGCCGGTTTTTCATTACCCTATCCAGACGTCGTAGTGCGTATAGCCTCACTAATAATAATAACACTGTCATTGGATTTCTCGTTACCCAAAAATATTAGCATGTTCTGGTAGCCATTATAAATAAAAATTATGCGAAAAATAAACACACCACAGATCAAGGAAGAGTCAAAATCAGTTCAAAAAGCTGTGACAAACCTCACATTAATGGCCTGTTCTTAGATATTGAACGAAAAAGAAAGGGAACGAAAGTCAGTCACTCGAACACGATTGAAATTTAATTCCTCAACATTGAAAACTTTCGATTTACATGGCCTTTGAGTCATCATTAACATAAAATTGGGGTCAATCAAACACAAATGGTACCGTGAAAAAACTCCCTGCAGATATGTTTCAATTCAAGAAATATTGTGATGCCGTTTTTCGATACAACCTAGAGGAGGAAACCTTGTTACATGTCGAAGGCCAACAGTGCAAGAAATATTATTTAATTTCTACCTGGAGATTTAATTAATTTGGGAGCTATTTCATGGTACCAACCCAGTCCCATATCGATCAACTGGATGTAATTTCATTGTACAAGAGTGCCCTGATAGACTACATGATAGTGTACTGGACTATCAATCTGGGGGTTGCGGGTTCGATTCCCGCCAGAGACTCTGGGTGTATCTGCAGACAAGCAAAACGCTTCGCAGTTTGTGTTTGTTTAAAAAAAAAGGTCTTTTAGAACGATTTCTTTAAGTACTCAACAAGAAAAATATGCTTCAGATTTATGATTTTAAAAACTCTGTAAATATTTCAATGAAACGTGATTTTTTTGGAACAAAAAAACTTAAAGCAAATTCTCAAGGATTTGAGAAATTAACTTTAGACAAACTCGCTGCCGAGATAGCATTTGCAACCGATGACTTTGCAAATTATGCTGGTGGCACTAATAAGAATCCAAATCCCAACTACTATCCCTTTATCTGGCAACAACAGCGATTAACAATGAGAGTGATTGTTGTTGTTTTTGTTGTTGGTTGGAGGTGCATTAGTGTGAGTGAGTGCAAGTATGTGAGCGTTTGCTTCTTCTTAATGTGTTTTTGTTGGTGTTGCTGTTATTTTTTAACGATCAACGATGATCGTATGGTTTGGTTTGGTTTGATTTTTTTGTGTGTATTTTTTGTTTGAATTTTATTTTAATATAGAATGTTATGGTTGGTATAAGTATAGTATACTCTTATAAAACAAACAAACACACACACAGTATGGTTCTGAAATAAAAGTTTGTAATACTATTTTTAAAACACAACACTCAACGTTCGTAAACCGATGTACGTTCATAAATACTGAAAACAGAAGGAAAATATAAATATGTTAAAAAAAAAACACAAAAAAAAAAGAAAAAATATTGAAACAAACTGAATTCGAAAGAAAAATGTTTCAGAAAGAAAACACAATACAAAATTAAACTGAACTGAACAGAACAGAGCAACAAACAGACAGACATAAATACGGATCGTAAGTTAGTTGCTTGCTTGGGTGTAGAGACAGACGGACGGACGGACGGACGGAGCGACGGGCAAGTGAGAGCAAATGAAGAAAATGTTTAATGTGCAGGGGGTTATTTTTGGGATACACTTTTTTCGTTGTTGTTCTTCTTGTGTTTATTGCTGTAGTTAATTTTTTTTTTGAAATATACATTCTTTTCTCGTTGTTGTTGTGTTTTTCGTTAGCACAAGCAATAACAGCAACAACAATAATAATAATATGAAGAGCAGTAGTAGCTAGCAAAAGTAGTGGTAGACGACAACGATTATTTCGTTGCCAGTCACAGTCGATAGATATGTGAGCTAACGATCGTTACGTTACGTATCTCCTCTCTCTCTAGTTAAAAATCTTAAGAACAAAAAAATAAACTCATAATCGCAAAATCGGTAAAGATCGGCTATCTGATTTAGTAACGTTTGGAATATTTTCAAAAAAAAAAAAATAAAAAATAATAATAATTAAAAATAATCAAATATTTATGTTTAAAAAATCGTTTGTAAATAATTACAAATTAAACAAAAAATAACGTGTGTTGTTTACAAAAATATATATATAAATATAATTAAATGTAAAGCAAAAATCTAGTCTCAATGTACAAAATAATCTGATTCAAAATCTTCGTCTACGTTTTTTTTTTAAATTCTACATAATAAATTTATACAAACTACTAAATAATTACAATACAAACCTACAAGACATTTCTATTAAACAAAAAAAAAATGAATTAAATATAAATGAAATAAGCTAAATCATCAGTTTTTAACTAATAAACAAAAACAAAATTTAATAATATTTAAAAAAAAAACATGCCTTTATATTGTACTTAATAATTTTAAAACTGGAAACCTGGAATTGCTCAATTAAAGTTTTAAAGTGTAAGAAAATTTAATATTTTTCTAAAATAATTCAAAATATTTAAATTCACAAGCTACATACATATGTATGTATGTATGTATGAACCTAGATATGTATGTATGCATACAATTACAAACATACATACATATATTGTATTAAATAGTAACAATAACAACAGCAACACAATAATAATTAATTTATAATATTTATTTATTTAGTTTAATTTGTTTTTTTTTTTTTCATTTAATTTTGGCACATGTGTACTCACTGTAATAAGTAGTGTGAAAAATAACAACAAAAATAGTCAGTCATACTTGTACAATTGCATACACATGCTCAGAGTATGTGTGTGTCATATGGTGAAGTCTGATCATTAGGTTGGCACCAATTCATTCACTTCTGATTTCTACCAACAATCTCTGTGGCATATTGTGAGAGAGCGAGTAAAAATTAAGCTTGACAAACGTCAAATGCCCATGATTACAACAATTAGATATCTACGGTGTAAAATGTCTGGCAGATATCTGTATCTAATGCCCGTAATTTCAAAGGTGTAAAATACCCAGCAGATAAATTTACCTAAAAGGTAACTTGACATTAATTTGAAATCAATATCTTTGGGTAAAAATTTCCAAATATTTTTAGTCCATAAGTAATTATGGCCTGATAGATATTTAAGGTTTAATTAAACGTGCCATAACCGTAACCATATAAAACAGCTGTTCTAACCAAGCTTATGGGCAAAAATGTATTTAATTATTGGAGACATGCCATACCGCCATAACAGTAAAATGGTTATGATATGACTAGGGATGTCAATCCCGATCCCGAAAATCCTGGGATTTTTCCGAATCCCGGCATTTGTGAAAAAAATCCCGGGATTTTTCAGGATTAACAAATCCCGGAAAAAGCTCCGAAAATACCTAGAAAGCTAAATTTCAGCATACTTTTAATACTAATCTCGCTTCAAATCCAAATGGAGCCAGATTTTTTAATTTTTATCCCGGGATTTGTAAAACTCAGTCCCGTTTGGCATCCCTAGATATGACTATGGTTACGGCAATGGCGATATGGTAAGGCACGACTAACCTTTATTTGTTGAAATTACGATAGTAATAAGTAAATAATTACCAAACTTTTATACACCATAGCTAACTACGCACTAGTCGCATTGAAAAAGGCTTAGAAATACCTTTCATTTGATATTAATATTTTCACATACAAAACTTATCTGGGATAAAAAAAAGAAAATGCATTCCGATTTGCCAATTGTATAAATATAAATTTTCAGTGATATTATTTGAATTATTATAGAGTAATTATAATAAACTAGCTTGACCCGGTGCGCTACGCTACCCCTGTCGTAGTCAAAAAAAATATGTAATATGTAATTCCGGAATTTCTTGTTTCCCCTTTTTATCACTTTAAAGTCCAAGTAGTGAAAAAGGGTATAGTCTATTGATGCTTCTAAATAACAGTCTATCTATGTTGGAAATTTCAATAAAATCGGTTCGGCCGTTTAGTATTTATTGTTTAAGAACTAAAGGTACCAATTTACCGGTTTTCCCCCTGTCTATCCCTTTCTGGTCCAAGTATTGAAAAAAGTTATAGCCTATTGACGCTTCCAAGTAAGGATCTATCTACGTTCCAAATTTCAAATTTCAGCCGTTTAGGCATAATGCTCAAATAAACAAACAAACTTAAAAAGACATTTATATATTTATATGGATGAACTTGAAACTTAAAATTTACTTTCAAATTATATAAAATAAAAAGTCCAAACAATTTAAAAAATTGCTAATTATATGCGCTTAAAAACCAAATATGCATTTATAACAAAATATTCAATATCAAATCGATGCAATTTTGTTGAAAATTATCTGATTCGGAAAATTGATTTTGGGTTATTGACTACAAACATGCAATTACAAGAAAATCTCAGTCCTGGTAATGACAAACCTTTACCGCCCGTAGTGAATTATATAAATATAAATAATTTAAAAGAGATTTAGCAGCATTTCAATGTTTTTCAGAGGTAGAGCCTTTACGCCCTGTCTATACTTGACAAATATTTATCATAACAATTAATGACGTTTGTTGGCAAGACAAAGTTGTCTGAGCAAAAGCACTAACAATTTTGTCATAACGAAGCAATAATACTAATAAATGAGGACTATACCTGATAATTGTTTATCTTGACAACCATTTTGACGTTTATTATGATAAAAATTTATCAGGTATAGACAGGGGGTTATAGCAGCTATGTCAAGTGTTTGATTTCTGTATTTATAAAATTAATTTGTATTTAATTTTCAATACTTGTAAAAGACTTATGTTTCTTAAAGTAATTTGGAAAGTTGACTTTATATGACCAATTATGGATCGATGGCTACAGAATACGGCAAAAGTATGTCAGTATTCATAAAACTAATTTGTATTGAATTTTATCTTGATACCAATATTTAAAGGAGATTTCTAAGCGATTCCGTGTTTTTGGGTGGTACACTCAGGGAAAACCTGCAACTTAAACTAAGAACGCCTCATATTAATTCAATAAAAAATTTCAACATTACTAGACTTTCGTTAATGTTTGTTACTGATTCAATATGGTTTTATTGATTTTAAATTGCTTTTCTCTGGGTGTATACGGTAACCAATTATGGATCAATCGTCATAAAATTTTGCAAAACAAATTGTTTGAATTATTTTTACATAAACGTATTTGTGTTGAATATTGTATAGACACTTTTGACTAGTTGAATTCATGGACCAATTCTTACCACTTTTAAGAGAGCTAATGTCTGTATGAAAGGAGTAATGTGTGCATAATTTAAACGAATTGTTTCCAATATATTTTAAGTTGGTTTACATTACATTTAGGAAAAAATATCAGTCAAATGGGCGCCGCCATTATAACCACATGGCAAGCGCAATTGCAACCGTTCTGACGAGAACTTCGTGCTATAAGTTATCGCACTCTTGTATATTTTCTTTGAGAGCTGTCAGAGTGTGTGTATTGTTCTCTTCTCAAACCCCCAAAAAAAATGAACTGAAGCATTCAAGCGTTACCTGCCATTGCAAATCGCTAAAACGAGACATTAAAAGACCCGGATCCTTTAAAATGTTGACAGTTGTACTAGTTGAGTTGTTGTTACACTGTTTTGTTGAAACCACATGTCCTCCAGCACAAATTCGTTGAAAATTTGTCTGTATCTCTTACCAGTCACAGTAACCGCGATAACACGTTTGGCGTAAATGGCTCTACGTTATGTATACGTGGATACTCAGTGCACTAAAGACAAAATTGTGTGTGTTTACGTATCTGTTGCGACTCAAATGAGCTTCGTCGGACAAGATAAAATACATCGTTCAATGACTTGTATACTAGTATTCTGTATCTGTTTTCTTCACAAATATCAACACAATACAGACAATTCCCTCCAGAGCTGTAGATTTACCTACAGCTGTCAAATTGTCAAAATATCCATTTACATCAAGATATTGTTACGATTTTACCTTTTAAAAACGGGGTTTATTTACTTTAAATAAAACGGATACCTTAGATTGCAAATAAAAAGCAGTTTTACTAGTTTAAAATTGTAACAACTCTTTTTTTATTTAGAATGTACAACAACAACAGGCTAAATAGTCACTCAGTGTCTTTATACACGTTTATCAATTCGCAGAAATACACACACACACTTTATAATGTACAAGTACACACGTACAAGACAGTTGATGTTAACTCTAACAGCGCCAATGATAAACTCACTCACGACTGCCAGCTCTGCCACTATTTCTACACGCGCCATTTATCGGGAATCTTCTACAATGCTCTTAACGGACGTACTAGTACATTCGAATTCTAGAGCTTTCGATGTTAATGTTAGCAGCTTAAACGTGCAGTGTTGCCATACTTACAAACAATGCTAATAACCGCATGCTATCAACATTCTTGATAAGTAGAAGCTTCTATTGATGGACGTGTTAATAAACATGATGAATGTTGCAGGCAGTCGTTGCGGACCGTTAAATTCAAATCGCTATTGCACATTCGTAACAATATTAATTTTGAGAATGCAATAAGATAACTTAGGTTTTTTTTTTACAAATACGTTTTTTATTAGCAGATCCATTAAATATTTTGTAATTGCCAGATTCTCAAAATGAATAACTTGTTGAAAATTGCTATTTTCACAGCTCTCAGTAAAACTATTTTGGAAATACTATTTGTCATCACACATATGTCAAATTAATGGATACTTTTTAGTTTGGAAATAATTCGGTAGCTCATAAACTACCTGAGAGGTGCTTTTGAGTTGATTTATGGAATGGGAACTAGTGGACGGCCCTCAAAGTTGCTCAAAGCCTCAATTATTAAAAAAGAACTATTCTTTTTTAAAGGCTCTATATAAAGTTTAAATACACTTAAAGTTAATAAGATATCACACGAAACATAACAGCAGAGCAGCCTCTTTAATGAAAACAACTAACATTTATCGCGTTTTAGGAATTTTAGCCCCAATTTCATTGAGCTATATCCATCGTTCACGAGCTGGATATATATCTGTGCAAAACGCAACATTAAACTCCCTTAATATTTAAAATATGGCGTTCCAAAGTTCAAAAAATCATGGTGATACTCGTAATATTAAGTAAATGTGACTATGTATCTCCAAAATATGTAAATTTTGATATAATGGTCTCAATTGTTTTGTATTAACTTTGACATACAAAACAATTGTTCTTCCTATCATAAATAAATACACATAGATCGGAAACTCTCCTGTCAAAGACCTAACTCAGTTGTCAAAAACCTAAGTGGTGAGAATGTTTTAGTAAAAAAAAATATGTGAAAACAAAAACAACACTCGTATGTGTGATTATTTGAGTATTTTTTTTTTGTTTGAGTTTTTTTCTAGTTTCCGCTCTATGTTTCTCTATGTTTCCTATACTCAAATAAACTATAAATTTATAAAGATTTGTTTAACTTGATTAAAAAAAGTTGATTGTATAAATACAATAGTATAAATAGCTTCTAAATAGTTTAGATAAACAAACCGATTTATAGTCATCCGAGTTTTAAGCGGTAGAATTAAAAATCTGTTCATATCTCTTGATAGCACCCTAATGCATAAACAAATGTACATACATATATACATATATACATACGTATGCATATCCATAAGATTTTAATGCATATGCATATATAGATAAATGTGAGTATGTTTGAGTTTCTGAATGTCTACTGTGCATCTTATAAATAATGCATTATTACCATAGAGTAGATATTTGTTTGTTGTTACTCTTCTATCCAAGTAGCTAAGAAAATGTAACAGCAACAACAAAAACAAAAAGTGTCACAAAAAGAAATGTATCCACATACGAGCAGATACAAACACACATACTAAATACATTTAGTAACAACAACAATGAATGATTAAGTCAACTACTTACTTACTTACATATATAGATATATTCATACGTACATATGTATGTTTGTACATGTATACAAGAGTACGAATATATGTATTTGTACTAATTTAAGATACTTTTAATATGTTGTGCGAGTGGTATTATTGACGGTGAGTTTTGGTACCACAGGAAGAAGATTTCTTTCCAAATTTTATTACATCGATATGTTTAAGTGATGCTAGCTAGTAGAATGCAGTTGATAACAATCCATAAGATTTGAATACACATATGTATGTACGAAAATGTACATACATGACTTTATACTTAGTAATTATTAAAAAGTATCATATTAATCTGGTTGACACAATGTTGTTTAATTTCAATAATTATTGTTAAAATAGTTTGTATATCAATTGCAGTTATCATTTAGTAATTAAATATTGAGTCCAAGATTGGGTACCGTTTAAAAAAGGTTAAAAGGTAATGAGAATTACTTCGTTTATATTTATAGTGTGGTTCTAAATTAGGGTTCCTAATGGAGAAACATTTTACGGGAATTCCCGGAAATATTTTTTTAGAAATACATGTGAAATGTTTTTATTTTTTCTAGGCACACAAAACTGATTCGTTGTGATTTATTGCAAATATAATATTTGTCATATCCAAAGATGTTTTTTTTTTTTTTTTTTTTTTTTTTTTTTTTTTTTTGATACCAGCAATAGAAAATCATTTGAGACAGGAGAATTACGATTTTAGTAACCGAAGTTTTGATACCCCTACTAAAATGTTTCAGTCACATAAATTTGATTGTCTCAACGAAAACTATTTACTTTGTGTGCGAAAAACCGAAGAATATCCATTTGAAACATCAAAATAATTTTTTTTTTCTTTTTTCTTGGGAGGGAGGAAAGAGGGAGTAGTGTTTGTGGACATTCGATTTGAACGTTCCTACATTGAAAATAACAGGAAACATTTCAGCGGGAAGTTTGTTCCACATACGTACAGTACGGTTAAATAATGAATTATCCCTGTAGTGTGTTGTGCGGTCCACAAAAAGCTGTGTTCTTGATGAATAATATGAATTACGTAAAAATCTGCGGGTATCAGGAACAAGTTCCCTAATTTCATCAGAACACATTAGATTGTATTGGTGCTCCTGCGAATCAATAGAGTTAGATACCCTACTGTCACCGATAATCACCTTCACCCTCCCCTGTACGCGGTCGAGAAGATCCAAAATAGACTTTGAAGCACCGGCCCTTACATGGAAGATGTATTCCATTTTCGGTTGGATATATGTGGTGTATTTAGTGAGGAGATCAGATGGAGTGAAGTAATTCCAACACCGTTTCAGAAATCCGAGACACTTGAATGCTTCTTTCGACACTTGAAAAATGTGTTTAGACCAGCGGACATCACACTTTATTCTCATGCCCAGAACATGAAGAGTGTCTGATTCCACAATATTTACACCACCCATAAATACAGATGAAGCGACATGGTCTGTCGTTCGTTTATGTGTCAACATGCAACATTGAGTCTTGCGACCGTTGAAAGCGACCCTATTCGCACGACCCCACTCAGAGATTGTCAGAAGGTCCCGATTAAGGGAATCATTCATATTTTGCCTCATTGCCCCAATCTCAGACAGGCTTGGTCTGTAACTGAATGAATATGAATGGCAAATGTTGCTGAAAGTTTGACGTAGAAGGTCATTTAGAAAAATAAGAAATAGAGTAGGAGAAAGAACGGAGCTTGTTGTACCCCAGAATTTATCTTGAACACGTCTGATGAGATCCCATCTATAACAACTCGTATAGTGCGATCTCTGAGAAAGCTCGATATAAATCGAGAGAAGTTAATACCGACACCAAAAGCAATAAGTTTTGCAAAAAGCGCACCATGCCATACTCTGTCAAACGCCTTAGAAATATCTAGAGCCACCACTTTACTTTCGCCAAAACGATGTTTCAAGTAGGTTCTAATAATAATTATTGAGATGTTTAACATGTAGAAAAAATAATGACAATAATATTGGTTTAAATTCATTTATATACATTATGATTTTTTAAAAGTTCTCTATCGAAACGAATTACGCATTAAATTTTACTGGTTTTTGGCATAATTTAGTATTAACAAATTCCCTGTAATGAACAGATTTTTTTAATACTTAGTGGAATCTTTTGTAACCAAGAATTTAGAATAAACACCAGATTTGAGAATGGAAATTAAGGAAGTATATCTGGCATTAAATTACAGAATTCAAATTAAAATATTTTTTGGCTTAATTTTCTAATTTTTTTTTTAATTATTTATTATACCTAGAGTGAAGGGTACCAATCTTGTAACATTGATCGTTTCTGGCACTTTGTATGAAAGAAATTATGACTTTTACATGGTGCTCTTCTAGAAAAGAGAAATTGATACCATTTAGCCACTCTGTGATAATTCTGGTTCTGTTTTAGATAATATTACAGTGATTTTCAAAATTATTTAAAATTAATAAATTGTTGCTATTAATCAAACTTATTAACAAATTGTTAACATTATTACAACACAGAACTAGCCATAGATAAATACACATAGATCGGAAACTCGGAATAGTTTTTTGTTACTGAAACATTCTCACCACTTAGCCTTTTGACAACTAAGTTAGGTCTTTGACAGTAGAGTTTCCGATATATGAGTATTTATCTATGGAACTAGCCACATATCACTGGTTCCTTAGGAATAATAACAGATTAAAGTTCTAACACTATATAATAGGATATTGTGAGTTTAATAAAGAATTATCATTAGAAGGAGAAAGTTGCCACCTTATAGATAACAGTGACGGAAAAAATGTATCCAAAAATATGACGCAGCTTCCATCACTACACTTAGCTTTTAAAGTATTAACAAAAAATATCAATATTATAAAGTGTCATAATTTGCTATTTATTACTCAAAATGTTATTCAAATATATTCAAAGTGGCTGGTAGCTTTCAACAGCATTTTTTTTTACTTTTTGCGCTTAATAAAATGTTTCTGTTTTTACAATTTTCAGCATGGTGATTTAACGGAAAATTTGTCACTAGTGTTTAAGATGAGAAGAAAGAAGTTATGAATAAGGACATAAAAAATAACCAATTATGCGTAACAACATATTTATAACTAATTGAGAATTATATCCAATATAATCAAATCTTTACTAAAATACTTCTTAAGGTATTTACAGACGACAGTATTAATATTTGTATAAAACGTATGTATCATAATACAATTTCATCGTCTAAACAATAATTATATTAGATTTTCAAATAATATAAATGATTTTTTTGATTTACGGTCGGTATTGAACAACATTTTATATTGATATGTACCGGGTATGTATAGATACTTAAATACAAAAAAGGTATTGTTTGCTTTTTCTTGTATTGAATAAAATATAAAAAATAAATATAATTTGCAGAAAAACATCAAATGTATGTATTTAATATTATTTTAAATTTGATAAGTATTAATACACAGTAGTTTCGTCTGTAAATACCTTAAGTAATACAGATGGTATGTAGTAGACATTGAAAAGTTTGTTAATCACTAGTGACATGTCCTTACAATGTCTTTGTTGGAAAGGTCATCAAAAGCTTAATGAAACTTAAGTATTTTTTTCCAAACTGAGTGTTAATGATGTGGATTACGTTGATTCGGCACCTGGGTTCAGTGTTGGTGAATTTGGAGGTTCATGCCTCCAAATTCACCAACCAACCAACCAACTTAGTTTGGTTGATAAAGTTTTAAATCACTCCAAAATCACCAATAGAAAGACAAGTTTTATCAGTGAATCCCCATTTACCAAAGAATTTTAATTTCAAGTCGTTGAAATTTAGTCAGTGGTAGAGAAGATGTTCAGTTATCTCCTCTTTCACATCGTTTTAACAACCGTCGTAGCTAGAGTGCCGATAGATTGAACGCAGTTCGTGTTCTCTGCGAATCCATGTGCAGCAGATTTACCTATATACAATGGAAGCAGGCTATTTTTCCCATTCAATTTAACATTGTTCCAGCCTTCACGAACAAAAAAGCGAGACAGTTACCTTCTACATCTAGGGATCTAATGACCGATTTAATATTAGTAAATATAAGGAATTCCTTGAGTGATATCTTCCAAAACTCAACATGTTGTGCGGCTCTTCCTACAATATCGAATAACGGTTCGGGTATTGTATAATCTACAGGTATAGCAAGATTGAATTTTTCATTAATTTGAACATGTCTCTAATTCCTATGTATCCATAATGCAGTGACATGGAGCCAAGTTAACTACAGTAAACAAAGCTCCTGTTACCACCATGGTTCTCATTATGCGTTCGAATATAAGGAGACCTAAGGGTAAATTATTTTAAACAATAAACTTCAAGTGGAAAACTGAATTGCTGCTTGTTGCCTCCTGTTTGCATTCACCCAATATTATGCTTAATACTCAATTTTATAATTTCGTTTAAGTAAAATGTAAAAAACCGTATGGTTATTTTGACGTTCTACAATAATTTTCCATGGTTATGTTTTGCAGAGAGAGAAAATAGCATTCTCAATAGGCAACGAGTGTGAGATTAACTGTCTCTCTTTCCAAACCGCGACTAGTTTGACATTTATTTTTGTTTGTTTTATGTTGCCATATCGGCTGATTCTACAAATGTAAAAAATATATTTTAACGAAAGTTGAAGGAGTACATCTTAGTTTAGCTGTTTCGAAAACCCTAACTTAAATAATATTTTAATTTATCAATTTAATTTCTCATCCCTCTGACATTTTTTGAAAATTTTAATTATGTATTGAAAAGATCTTAAAATAAATATGAATGTAGATATTAATTTAGATTTATCGTAATACGTAACGTATGAGTAATATTTATTTCAGATTTCATTCAATCAAGTGCAAAAGCGGTTATCATTACCTCTAAGTCAACGAAACTGTCATTAATCTTATAATTATACTTTATATTGTTTGTGTAAAATACTTGGTAAATAGAAACAGAAAAAACCACGCAGTATGTATAATTATTCAATAAACCGAACCAAAAGAAAACCCTACAATAATCAACAGTTTTACGTAATTTCATTAAATTTCTTTATACTCGTAACGAGTTTTAGGCAATAAGTATTTTAAATTGAAAAGTTTAAAATATGTACATTGAAAATATAATCCACAAACCATCAACTCGATCATAAACGAAGGTTGTTGAATATGTATGAATAGAATTTGAATATGACCCGGGACTGGCAAATGTTAAAATGCACTAACATTGATTATTGCATGTAACAGACTAGTACATATTTCTATACATACTCATAATGTTAGATCGAAACGATCGATATACATACATACATATGTATGTATGTATGTATGTATGTATGTATGTATGTATGTATGTATGTATGTATATAAAACGAATTTGTAGCCAATTGAGTTAAATTCTAAAAAGGAAAATCAAACTATGAATTAGTTAGTTTTATTTATTTAAAATACTTTTAATATACAACAAACTTGTATAATGTATATATTTGTTACTTAAGTACGGATATGTTTCTTTTTTAAAATCGTACGAAATTGAATAAACAGTATTAGGGGTATTCATACTTAAAATAAAATGATGGGATAGGTATGAAACATTTAATTCATAGTTTAATACATACTTCACTCGTAATTGTTTTTCCTCAAAATGTTCTTTAATAAATTTACGGAAATTTCTTTAGTTTATGATAATTGAGACGAATCGAAAAATTTCGATCAAAAAATTAAATTTTTTAACTCTTCTGAACTGGATTTGGTATAAATGATTTCCATGGACATACAACATTTAAAGTTTTCCAGAATATCGAAAATCGTTTTAGTTTGGTTTTTATATAGGTTTTATAGGTTTTTATATAGGTTATAGTTCATATTTTTTAAATACATAGATGCGAGCAAAATACCTAAAGTAAAACTGTCAATAACTTTAAAATTTTTAGATTTTATAATTTTTGATCTCATATTAAATATTAAATGCAAACTACATAACTGTTGAAATCAATTTTCTGAAGACCCCAGATATCTTCGGGATCCAAATCCTCAATAATTCTGTCAGACATGCTTTCGAAAAGTTTCCTATTTAAAATCAGCAAAATCCGTCCATAAATAACGGAGATATGAGGAAAAATCCGAGACAACCTCTATTTTTGGCCTATTTTTTATCTATATCTCGATTACTAAGTTATAAATATAGACAATATGGATATCTAATGATAGATATTTCAAAGTCCATTGCAACGATGTATATAAGGCTATACAAAGTTGGACCTACAATGGGTCAAAATCGGGAAAAATATTTTTTAACCCGATTTTTTTTTCACAAAAAACTTTCTTTTGTAATAAATTAAAAAAAATTTTTTTTAAAAATTGGAAAAAACTTTTAAAAAACCATTTTGAAAAAAAAAAATTAAAAAAAAAAAAAATTTTAAATTTTATTTAATTTGGTGAAGAGTATATAAGATTCGGCACAGCCGAATATAGCTCTCTTACTTGTTTGATGTCACATATACATACATATGAATAATAATGTCTCCATAACGAGAAAAGCAGAGTTAAATTGCCTTTAAATCGCTAGATTGAAATAACAGTTAAACCGAAGGATATTTCCATTTTGATAGAAAATATCTAATTGGACATTCAAAATAATATTAAATTTTTAAGAAACATTTTACGGTTTCAAAAAAAAGTACTTTTAGCAAAATATATCATAAGCATTTCTATGAGACCAATATTGCAAAAATTGGATATGTGGTTAAAAAGTTATATACATTTGAATTTAAGCAATTTTACACCATTCTTATATACAATTTGAACTTTGATCCACGATAAAAGGCGAATTTAACATTTTCCTACCAATTGTAAAAAGAATATACTTTTTAATTTCTCCTTGAATAATTTTCTTTTTCACACAGAATCTTTGATCAAATAAAATCAAAGACCGCTATAATGTTCAATTATGTTTCTCAACTGTGAATAGCCTAATTATTTTAATTTGTTTGTTGTTGTTGTTGTTTTTATTATTACTACTACTACTAATACTGAACGCGGTGTACAAACATACTCTGTATTTAGAGAATGTTATGGTTTTTTTCCTATTTTGTTCTTCTTTTGTATAATTATTTAAAAAAAATAAAATAAATGTACAGTAAGAGGCTAAAAGGTTAACTTCTAAATATTAATAGATTCTTTTTTTTTTGTTATTTATTATTCTTGTTGTTTTTACTTATAAACGATTTTTTTTATATTCTAGTTGACAACGTATGTACGGCCATATCATCATCGTCATCAACATCATTATTATCGTCGACACTCACCATTTTAATCAACGTCAGTCAATAGCCAGCACATCAACCGTTAAACAGTAATCGACTAAAATAACAATAACAAACCAACCAACAACGTGTAGAGCAGCTCAAATGTACGAATACGAGAGAGAGTCTTATATTATCAAGACGAGGATTTAACTTTTGAAATAAACATTTTAAAAGAACAACCACCAAACATAAAAAAGTAGATTAATAACTAATTAACAGAAACTACTGCTTAAAAAAAAACAGACTGTAACCTCGAGAGCGGCAAATTCATTAAATTCGAATGCAGAATACTCAAATTTGTGCATCGATCGATGATCGATCGTCATCCACGTCGATGAAAATGGTAAGTTTAAGACGATAATTTCATTTATTTAGTTTTAAAACATGACATTTTATATCTGTTATAAAGAACTAGTTCACAATTTACAGCTTCACATATTCAACATAAAAACATGTTAATCATTTAAATTTTAAAAAATGATATAATAAAATGCCTGGATCTCTCGTTAAACTAATAAATTTGTTATATTAAAGAGAGGAGAGGATCCATCTCCGATTTTAATAATATTTGCCACAGTTGTTATGTGTTGCAAACAGTGCTGCCAACTTTTTTTTGGAGAAATCGTCAATTAAAAAAAAAAATATCGTCAAAATCGTCAAGTTAAAAAGAAAAAAATCGTCAAGAAATCGTCAAGACAAAAATACGTTAAAAATACCAAAAACATTTTTTTATTAACTTTTTAAATATTTTTATTTTATTTACATGTAAATAAAGTTATTATTTAATAAAAAAATAATTAATTTTGGTATTTAATTCTGCTACATTTCTGTGTGACATTTTTTTAATAAGTAATTTTTAATTGCTATATTAAAACACTGAGAATTATTTAACTTAAGATAATCTTTTGAAAACAATACTCCTTGTAATGTTGAAGAATCCAAAGCATTTCTGGTTTTTGTTTTATTTAAATTTACAATATTAAAAATTCTTTCAACGTTGGCCGACGAATGAGGTAGTGCCATTAAACTCGAAACAAATTGTGTTAAAATTGGGAAGGCCTTTGCATTATTGGCTCTCTTTAAATTAGACACATTTTTCCAAAACACCAATGTTTCGAGTTCGGTGAATTTTATATTACGTAATTCTCGAACTTCATTATCAAGTTCTTGATATTCTTTTCCATTGGTTCAATGGAGTTTAATCCTTCTAAAAGTTTATCGCCAAAATCAAAACGTTTTAAAATTTGTGAAACCAATTCAATATAAAATTGGACGCAGAATTCAACAAATATATTATATTGACTATATTCAATATTTAAACTAGATTGGTTCTCCTTCACGTAAATGCCAAGATACACTTCATCTTTATTTAAAAATATGTCTTAGTTATTAAAACTTTGGATTTCAAAATTAACCAAATACTCTTCTTTCACAAAATTTGATAAGACGGTTTTTAACAATCTGGACAACTCACTGTATATATTTTGGATTGTACACTTTCACTTTGAAAAAGTTTGTTGACATTGTTTATAAGACGAAGAATATAATTTAAAAAATAAAAATATAACTGGTGAATACCGTTCAAATTATTTAGTATGTCTTCGGCTGTGTCTATAAGATCAATATTGACCGCGAATTCAAAATAAATTTTTAGTGGCTTGAAAAGTTCAAGTAAACGGTTAACAACTGATTCCAGTGAAAGCCACCTGGTCTGTGAAGGATGAAGAAGATTTTTCGGTTTGAATTCCAATAAAGATTGAATTTCTTGAAATTTATTATTTCTTTTAGGGCTGTTTGAAATGTAATTATATATATTACGAGTCAAAGTTTCCACTGATGATGGCAGCTTCAAACAGGCATATGATGAGCACAGTGCTAATGAATGGCACACGCATTTTAAAATAAATAAATTTGGTATTTCTTTTTTAAAATGGCTTGCCACGGAATTGTGTTTTCCTGTCATATTGGGAGCCCCATCTGCGGCAAAGCCTATCATGTGTTTTTGATAGTCAATCTTGTTATCCAAAAAATATGTTTTTATTGCTGTAAATAAAGAGGTTGCATCACATTTATCGACTTCAATCAAACCAAAGAAGAAATCATATATTTTAAAATCTAGACAAACTCTAGATATCAAACACATCAGTTTTTTGTTACTGATATCAGTAGATTCATCTATACATAACGAAAAAGCATTGGTATTCATGATTTCACATATTGTTTGGAGCTGAGTTTTACCAACAGCATTTTTTATAATGGCTGTAGCTTTTGTTCTTCCAATCGATATGTTTTATGCATAATCGGAATCTGTAAAAGAGTTTTTTACCAGCTTTGACAAATGATCCATGGTAGCAAATGCAACGTTATGTTCAATTTAAAAAATCGTCATTTTTGTTCGCGGGAAAAATTAAAAATCGTCAATCGTCATTTTAATAAATTTGACTTAAAAAATCGTCAAAATGACGATAAATCGTCAAAGTTGGCAGCGCTGGTTGCAAACAAAGTTGTCTACCGATTAGAAACGGCTAAAAGGTAATGGGAACGCTAATTCGAATTATTTAGTTAACTTTATCTTGGATGTAACGGCATTTGCTGTTATTTCGGTCTTAACTTAAATTACGTGTACTAAACAAAAACTTACCTTACATCATACAGAAATATACATAGACCTAACTCAGTTGTCAAAAACCTAAGTGCTGAGAATATATTAGTAAAACAAACTGTGTGATTATTTTGAGTAAAATTTTTGTTTCAGTTTTTTTATAGTTTCCGCTTTTGGTCAGAGAGAAACATAGAGCGGAAACTAGAAAAAAACTTAAAAATAATACTTAAAATAATCACACATACTTGTGTTGTTTTTGTTTTCACATAGTTTGTTTTACTAATATATTCTCAGTCTTTGACAGGAGAGTTTCCGCTCTATGTCTATTCTCTATGGTTTTGGTGTTTCTCTATGCCTTATATTTTACATTCTCTATATTTCAATAAACTCAATTTTTTAAATTAAATTTCAGTGAATTTATCAATAATTAATTGGGAAATTTAGCACAGTTCTTACTAAAATAAATAGAAATTTACTAAAATAAATAGAATTTTCATATTATAAAATTATTTATAGAATAGCGGTAACGGTATTTACGATTATATCATCTAACAAAAGAACCATACCGCTCCATAACTTATTGATAATTTGATATCGCTTTGAATATACACTTTAAATTGGGTATAATTACATATTATTTATTTCAATAGGTTAAAAAGAGTTCTAAAATACTTGGTTTTAAACCTTTAGATTTGGATTGAAATCTCATATGTACTAGATTTCGCTTTGAACCGATAATGAACAATTTAGCTGAACTTGATCTATTTATATATGTACTAGCTCAATAATCAAATATTCTTGCTAATTCATAATTATGAACAAAATTGCGAAACCTTTTGCGAATTTCTTTAAATATATTACAGATGATTGAAGTTTTGCATACGTTATTCCTATTATAAAAGAACTATTCATGCTAAAAATGGTAAGAATCGGTCCATAATTTTTATACATAAATGAAAAATAAATCGGTTTCAGTATTGTATTGGTGATGGGTATATAAAATTATAAATTCAATTTCTATGGTTATTATATGGCTTTGAAATTTGTACCCCAAGAATTGACCTTTAAAACCAAGGTTGAAACCGTAAGTTGGCTTATTTCGGTAACGGTATTTTAGCGGCTTAAAAGCAATGGCCCATAATCATAGTCAAAAATAAAGAATATTTTAAGAGAAATAAAGTCGTCTCTACTTAAGAGTAGACTTTAGGTCTACCATAGACAAGTTAATGTATACTTCTGACGTTAAAGTCGACTGTAAATATAAAACCAGCTGAAGTTGTTTTTAACTCATTTAACAACAGCATCAGCTGTTCTTCGCCATGTAAAAAAGTTCGACAAAATGTCAAAAATGTTTAAGTTACAAGACATTGGCAGAGATTTTGCAATTATTGAATATTGAATCAATAAAATTAGTACCAAAATAGAATAAATTTGTTATTAATCTTTCCTTTTCTATTTTTCCGCCACAAACCGTTTTTTTTTTTTTTTGTTTCTTTAGTTTCCCGGTTCACATGGTACCCCTAAGTGAGAGAGTTATACAAAAAAATAAAAAATAAAAAAGAGAGTCCGGCTATTTGGTATACTTCAGTTTTATCCATACATTACTAAGAGTTAAAATAATATCTGGTATATGAATTTAAAACAATTTCTGCGCTATTTGATTCTTTTAAAATCTTAAATACTGTACTGTACTACATATTATGTACCTTCCTTTAATGGTTCACATATCATCCATCGTCATCATCATAATCATCTTAATTTGGTTTATTCAAGAATCTTTTAAACAAAATAAAATTAAACAACAGCGTTTTAATTTTTGTATTTGTAGAATTCTGCTTTGTCTATAAATATAACTGTGCTTGTGCTCGATGTACAGCCATTGAATGGTGGCCAATAGACATATATTTTATTATAAATATAAATTTCTACAAAATTATATCTTTACTGGCTGACTGCTACTGCTACCATCATCATCATCATCATCACCACATTTAGATATGGATGTTTGTACTTTATTGTGTCTGCAGTATTACCAGATGAATTTATATTATGTTCCCAATCTGAATATACAAAATTCCTCCAAATAGTACCTACATAATTTATTAAATGCTTTATTAGTTTTCAACTTTGACGAAATTCTTTAAATAAAGCAAGGCCGTGAATAATACAAAACCGATAATTGTATTACATATACAATATTATAATATGATCTCAAAAAGCACATAGAGCTTCCCGAAATTGTCTACGGGAAAATGATGTGTAAAATTGTTAAGACATAAGTAATTTGTAAAATTGTTTAATAGTTGTACCGAATAATGACAAAACCTTAACCTACGCCGCTTTCAAATAAAAAAAGACAATTAATTTTTGCCTGAAAAAAATAATTATATGTATGCACATTTTCAATTAAACGTTTAATCACTCGATTTGAATAGAAATCCTTTTATCTGGCAACATTATGTACACCTTAGACATACTCACATGTGGACAGATATAGATGATTTTGATATTTAGATATTCCTATTATTTAGAATGATGGTATAAAATTGTATGTACGAACGTAATATATAGTCACCTGAAATGCAAAACAACGTACCAAAAAATTTTAAATTGAGCATTTTTATAGTTTACAATTCACAACATCATATAAGATACCAAATAATAAAGTTATAAACAAATTAAAAAAAAAAACGAATCCTCAAGCGCATGATTTTCTTAAACAAGATATCGCATCATCCATCACTCATGCTAAAGGAAAAAATCAAACTAAAAGTTATTACAGAACTGAAAAGGAAAAAAAGTGTTGCAAAAAATAATAAAACGTGTTCTGTAATCGAAAATAGCTATTATGAAATAATGATTATATTAAGAACGATTTTAAGCTTTTTCCACATACGACTGCTAGACATTTTTAATTTCGTCAGTCTAACCTCCTATTGCATTCCCAAAGGCTAAAAATTTCCAAGAAGACATGGCAATATATTCTAAAATTGTAGACTTTTTGAGTACCAAAAAATAAAAGTATCTTTTTTAGTTTAAACAAGTAGTCATTAGTAATTTAAATAAGTAAAAAACACAAAATACAAAAAAAAAAAAAACTTAACTGGGAGGAAACTAAAATGTTCGACAAGGCATCAAGACCCGTTCCAAATTTATTAAAACTTGGTACATAGATTATTTATGGTCACACAAAATTTTAAGTTATTCAACAATTTTAAATTCGCTTTGGTTTTTGTCTTTTATCGAGGTTCAAAGTTCAAATTTTATATAAGAATTGTGTAAAATCGTTCAATTTCATTTTTATAAAACATTTCAAACGCTTATATATTTTCCTAAAAACCTTTTACTTTGCGCAGAGGATATTGAAACAAAAAGTTGTTCTTAAACAAAGAATATCTCAAAAAAGATATGTATTCAATTTTCTTAAGATTTTACTCAATTATAAGCATTGGTAGGCATTTATTTCGAGTGCATGTATGGGTAATAAACGAAATATACGCAAAACATAAAGCAACTGATTGTGTACGTGTAAATTGACGAAAATCTAAACCTGAACAATATGATCGTCTACCAATGATTATAAGTAGTATCCGTAGTAAGCCGACCGAGAGCCAAAGCATTTATCTCGTCGGATTGTACTCAGTAGCTAGTCATAGCCAATAAGTTGTAGTTAGCCGATGAGAGCTGAAGAATTTATATCTTCGGATTGCATCCATTAGCTGTAGTTACGAATAATTAGTCGTAGCCGAAGCATTTATCTCGTCGAATCCTCTATTAGAAGCTTCGCCCATTAACAAGGATATTCCAAAGATCCAAGACAGCTCTGTGGTAAAGATTTCAAAGGAAGCAGACCATTGAAGAACTTGGACAGACTAAGCATACCCCGGATGGAAACAAAAACTGCATCACAACATATATATAAATTTTCTGCGTATATCACTCAATATCCTTTTCCGAAGATAAAATGATAATAAATTTAAACAATATCCTTTAAGCAAGTATATTTTAAAAGGCTTATCACTAAATTTTTTACATAATTATTTGAATAATATACCATAATCTAAAGATAAATATGTCAAAAATATAAATTTATACCATAAAATGTTCCTTAAAAATATTGTATTATTTTCAATGTATCTCCTTTGGCTTAACTGTTATTTCACTCTAGCGAATTTTTATTATCTTTAGAATCTCATTTTCAATTTTTGTTTTTCCCAGCAGTATTAACTAATTTTTATGAAAAAAAACAACTCAAAAATTAATTATCCTTTTTCAGATAAAATTTTTTTTTTTAGTAATACATTAGAATAAAAAACTTTCCTGATTCAGATGTGCTGTTTTTATAATACAAGCGAGTACTTTGAGTGGAAATTTTACAGGTGTTTTGTTATTGTAACAAAAACAAAATACATGTAGAAATTCCACTTAAAGTGCTCGCTTGTATTACAAAAACAGCACAAGAAACACGACCGAATACAAATATTTTTGTATGAAAAGCACTCAGTTTTCAAATAATTTTTGAGTGTTTTTTCATACAAAAATTTGGCAATTGTTATCCAACCGTATTTCTGAATCAGGCTGTTTATATTAACTGGACAATTAGTTTTAGAAATACACACAAAAATGTGTAAATTTCAATTACATCAAGAACATATATAAACTTCGGAAGGGATTTTTAAGTTATTAACAGTTTTACTTTAGGTAATTATAAGATTAATAATCTTATAATTACAGTGGAAGTAGCAAATAGATAATGTTTAATATTTAAATTAAATACAAATAATTTCAAATCAAAGAATTTTGCTTGCATCTAAATATTAAAAAACTATGAACTTTGAACCTATATAAAATCCAAACTAAAGCGAATTTCGAAATTCTGAAGAACTGAAAACTTTGTAATGTACATGGAAAACGTGTATAGTAAATATCATCGAATTCGGAAGAGTAAAGTTTCAATTTATTTTTATTTAAATTTGTATATTTTCATACAAATTTAGATTATTTTGTTTCAGAAAACATCAATTCAAAAGAAACGTAAGAGACATAGCATAAAGTGTACTTTAACAAGTAAGAGAGATATATTCGGCTGGGCCGAATCTTATATACCCTTCACCAAACTATACTTCAAAATAAAAATTTTAAATATTTTTAGGTAAACAAAATTTATTTTTTTTCCAGTTGTTTTTTTTTAATTTTTTGGAAAAATTTTTTTTTCGAATTTTTTTTTTTAAATTTTTTATGTAAAATTTTTTTTATTTTTTTTTAAATTTAAATTTTTTTAAATTTAAAATATTTTTTTTTTAATATTTAGCGAAAAAAACTTTTGGTGAAAAAAAAATCTGGTTAAAATTTTTTCCCCGATTTTGACCCATTGTAGGTCCAACTTTGTATAGCCTTATATACGTCGTTGCAAAGGTCTTTGTAATATCTATCATTAGATATCCATATTGTCTATATTAATGACTTAGTAATCCAGATATAGGTCAAAAAATAGGTAAAAAATCGAGGTTCTCCTGGTTTTTTCCATATATCTCAGCCATTTGTTGACCGATTTTGCTGATTTTAAATAGCAAACTTCTCGAAAGCATGTCTGACAGAATTATTGAAGATTTGAATTCCGAAGATATCTGGGGTCTTCAGAAAACTGATTTCAACAGACAGACAGACAGACGGACAGACAGACGGACATGGCTTAATCGACTCCGCTATCTATAAGGATCCAGAATATATATACTTTATAGGGTCGGAAAATTATATTGTGGAAATTACAAACGAAATGACAAATTTATATATACCCTTCTCACGAAGGTGAAGGGTATAAAAAAAATACTTTTTTTTAAATATTGTTACGTTTTTACCTTTTAAAAACGGGGTTTATTTCCTTTAAATAAACCGGGTACTTTTGATTGCAAGTTTAGTAGTTTAAAATTTGTAACAACTCTTTATTTATTTAAATGTACACCAACAACAGTTCAAATATTCACTCAGTGTCTTTATACACGTTTATCAATTCGCAGAAATGCACACAAACTTTACAATGTACAAACTCACATGCACACGACAGTTGATGTTAACTCTAACAGCGACAATGATCAACTCAACTCACGACTGCCACCTCTGCCACTATTTATACACGCGCCATCAATCGGGAATCTTCTACAATGCTCTTAACGGACATACTAGTACATTCGAATTCTAAAGCTTTCGATGTTAATGTTAGCAGCTTAAATATGCAATGTACGCATGCTATCAACATTGTTGATAAGTAGAATCTTCTACTGATGGACGTGTTTATAAACATGATGAATGTTGCAGGCAGTCGTTGCGGACCGTTAAATTCAAATCGATATTACACATTCGTAACAATATATTTCTAGTCTCACGTTAATCCAGATTTTAAAATTGTAGTAGTTTCCATCACAGATGATGAACAGATACGTCACGGTGTTAAAATGTATCAAAGTGGCATCACACATTTAACCCCATCGGAAGAAAGGAATAGCAAATATGTATGTAAAATGTATTGCTATCCTTTTTCTTCGATGGGGTTAAATGAAGAAATGCTGATACACCACTTTTGTAAACGTCAGTTTTGACGAATCTGTATATATGTGGTTTCCATTATACTTATAACGTTTTTGCTTCCCCTGTTATCTTATAAAAAGTGATGTTACATTATTTAGCATTTTAGGTGGCGATATGTATTTATAAAAAAATGCAGCTAGCTACCCAGCAGTTAAGCAAGTAGTCAATGTATCCCTTATAGACAGTAATTGTCACTAATGTCCACTAATGTCCTTGACTTCAATTTATACATTTTGGGTCATTTGGCACGTATGTGCTCTTTGTAGTGCAAAGATAATACAATTGGTTACTTTATACATCCTATACGTGAAGACAATTGTCGCTTAAGTGTCTCTAAGTAATCTAGAGTGTAGTCACATAAAACGTTTCAAACAAATAACTAGTTATATAGCTGATCATGTTGCCAATTAGGTAGCTAGTAAGGTTACAGACGCTTTTTAACCAGTATATGAATCCAATGCGTTGACTACTTTGGACCAGCTAGTCTTATTGAAATCAAATAGGGTCAATTGACCCCCTGCTTAGGACATGCACGTGTTAAAATATCTAGACACGTAGTTAGTTATGTAACTAGTTGTCACCCTAAACGATGGGTAAAATCACTAGTTCGGGACTGTCTCCTAGAACTGCTGGGTATTCACTCTCACACACACTTTATCATCTGCACGAGTCATCAAAATACTCGTACATTTTTATTACCAAGTATCCGGCCAATATTGTACGAGTGTTATAATCATAAGGTCTCAAATGGATTTAGCTACTGTTGTTACTGTGTTTTATTGTTAATTCATTTACATAAAAGTTGGCTGAGGTTTTTTTCTTCTACTTGCCGCACATTTATGTTTTTTCCGGGGATTTACTGGGACTTTTATAGCTCTTGTGGGAATTGTAAATGTGTAATTATTTTAAAATTACATTTGCCACTTAAATGTTGGCCATTTTAAACAGTTTCCTATAAATTTATAACAATTTTAGAAAATCGAATTTAAAGAAAAAGGTTTAACTTTGAGAAAAAGAAAGTGTTTTATATTGGTATAAAATATTGTTGGAATGAAGGACAAATATACAGATTGAAACATGCCATGGGCGAATTTTCAACTTTCTAATCAAGGATACAAAATGTTAATGAAGATAACTTAACTAAAAAACAACCTGCTTCCATCGTTAATGGAAATCATTATTATGTTCATATATTTCTCATCTTGAATTCATATTTCACTATTTTTTTATTAGGAAATCTCGCTAGTTTTGACAGCTTTCAGTCAACGATTTTTTTTAATACGCAAGATTGGAACGTTTCACTGTGAAGTTCTTTTAATTAAATTTTATTGAAGTGGCAGACTTTTATTTTATGATTTTACCAACTATTAAGCCAAAATGGTGAACGTTAAAGCTGATGCTCCACTGATCGCTTTTAAGATAAGAGTATTTTCCTGTGACAAATATAAAATTTCATGTCATATTTGACCTGTAATGGTTGTGACTAGTAAACATTTAGTCGATACTTCCAAGCTTTTTCTCAATTTGTTGAGCATTTCAGGAACAGTCAGAGAAGAAATACAGAATCTCAATGATGGTAACGTTAGTATGCTTATTTTCCTTGTTCTCTAGAAGTTGATCGATTCAATTGATCATTACAAACTAAAAATTTAAACAATTTATTGCAAAACTAGTTATTTACATTCTTACCACTTCGAATAAGAGAAATACATATGTATATATTTCTCTATGATCACAAGTTTCTCTCCGACATTGTTTTAATTAGAGTGATAGAAAAGTTTAGTTTTGATATTCCTACATACCTATATACATATAAATACATAAAGACTTTTTAAAACTCCATTACTATACTTTTTTCAATTTCACTTATTCCACCCTATATATTATATATATTTTAGGAAACTCGAACTCCCACCAGTGTCTATCACCATCACCGTGCACCACGCACGCCTGAAAGTTATTTCAATGTACCCGAATCAATAGCTCTGCTAAATATCGTAAAATCGGAACGAATACAAAGTGCATTTCAATCGAATCGTAAAAATCATGCCAGCGTTTGGGAAATGGTTGCCGAAGTACTCAATCGTTATAGTGCACGAAAGCGATCAGCGAAACAGTGTTGCAATCGCTATGAGAATCTCAAGAAAATCTACACACAACTGAAAAAGAATCCAGAACGACATGTAAGACGCAACTGGCCCTACATGTTTCTTTTCAAAGAGATTGAGGAACAAAGAGGTGAATGTTGGGGTTCGAATAGCAAGCGAATGGCTTTAATAGCTAAAAATCAAAATGAATTGTCGTACTATCATCGAAGGCGACAGGCAGCTGAATTCGGAGCGCTGCTGGATAAACAAACACAAGCTGCTGTTGTGGCACAACACAATTTATTGCAAAGTTTAGCCGCAGTCCATTCCAATGATTCGAATAGCAATTGTAAGCTGGAGCGTTTTCTGCCCAATCATTTTGTCGAGACTCAACTGGGCAATGACACCAGTAACACAAATGGTGCCGACGGCGTCTATGATGACTCATCACCTCTGCCATTACAAGCGGCGCGTAAAGAGGAAATACACGATATAGCCGATGACCTACCAGATGCTGCTGTAGCCGCAGCAGCAGCCGCTCATAATTTATTGCAGGCCCACGTCAATGGTGTGACGGCGGTTAATGCAAATGAACTAAAAGAGTCTCTAGCTCAAGAATACGAAAAAGACTGCAATGGTGCTCTCAACCTACAGACCAGTGACAACAATAATGTCTCAATGAAGTAAGTGCATTTGATTTGTGAGAAATGTTATTACAATTTTAATAATGCCAGTTTTTCGAACTCTTCTAGATCTGAACCAATGTCGGATGGTGAATTCAATCCAGATGATATCCAGCTAATGCAAACAAATTATAATGGGTAAGTATGTAAACTAACGCAGTTCATCATAGTGAGATAATCAATTAAATATGTATTTGCCTAACAAGACAAAATGTTAAAAATAAGTCATTGAGCAATATTCGGCTATTCAGAATCTTATAAATCCCTCGCCTTGGTCGAAAAACCATGTTTTTGTAGAAAAATATTTTTTGGAGCGACCCCGTTTTCATGTGAAAATCAGACAGTCCGCTAATAGCTCCGGATGCTGAAAAGGCATAGAGTAGTATTATACGTTAAATTAATGCTTAATATCTTGGATATTACTTTTAAATGTTTTCAAAAATTCCCTATTTTTATATATATTGTTGGAAAGTTCTTTTAAACACCTTTGATATACATACGAAAAGTATTTCCGAAAGATTCAAGTAATCAGAGAGCTTCCAAACCTGATTTCAGCTAAGTAAATCTAGCATCGTATGTTGCAAATAATATTGTAGAAATTATAAACGAATTTTTGACAAACATAAATACATATATACAAATCATTATATAAAACGCTGAACATAAATTCAAAATCTACTTGTTTACTAATTCTGGTGGATGTGCTCAAAGAACAATAATACTATTACGTTTTAAGCTTTTTAAAACGTTGGTTTATTTCCTTTAAATAAACCGGATACTTTAATGCCCAGTTTTTGACTTCGTATTTAAATACGTATTTATACTAAATATCAAAAAATTATCGATAGTTTTGTATAAAACAGCTGTTCAAGAAAAACAAAAATTTATACATTTTGCCAAATAAGAAAAAAAGGTTATTAAACAATAATATATTTGTAGGAAAATGCACAAAAGAAGCCCCAACTTCACCACATCGGAAGAGTAGTTTTTGTTAGATCCCGTAAAAAAATTCAGCGCTTCAATAGAGTGAAAAAAGACAGACAACAAAAGACAGCTGTTAAAAACATATGGTAGTTTTTGGAACTTAAATAGAATTTAAATGGCCAACGTTGACCATTTAAGTATCATTTAAAAAAGCACTGAGAAACTCATTTTCGTATTTAAATGGAACTTAAATATAATTAATATTTAAATACGAAGTCAAAAACTGGCTCTAAATTTGTAACAACTCTTCATTTATTTAAAATGTACAACAACAACAGTTCATATGTGTTTATACACGTTTATCAATTCGCAGAAATGCACACACACTTAAATGTACAAGACAGTTGATGTTAACTTTAACAGCGCCTATGATAAACTCACTGACTACTGCAACGAAAGTCACTATTTATACACACTCCCATCTTTATCCGATTAGCCTACATTGAATTCTAGAGCTTTCGTTGTTAATGTTAGCAGCTTAAACATGCAGTATTGCCATACTTACAAACAATAATAATATCCGCATGCTAGCAACATTGTTGCTTCTACTGATGGACGTGTTTCTAAACATGTTGAATGTTGCAGGCGGACGTTACAGACCCTTAAATTCAAATCGCTATTGCACATTCGTAACAGTACATTTAGTTTTAATTAGATTTTACTAATAATTTTATTTATTAAATATTCTTTTACTCATTCTAGGTCTCAAAACTACTACTCAAATAATATGGAGCACAATATTTTACATCCCGATGTTATAGTCGATACAGACAATCTATCCGAATGCAGTAGTGGCGGAGGCTCCCCGAAATGCAAGCGAAAGTTATCAACCTCAACCGATGGTGACAGCACAAACTATGAATTGATCGAATATTTAAAGAGACGCGAAAAGCGTGATGAGGAACTGCTAAGACGAATGGATGCTCGAGAGGAGAGACTGGTTAGTTTGCTGGAAAGAACCGTAGTCGCCATAGAGGCTTTGGTGCAACAAAAATGCACCCATAACACAACAACGACCGATAAAATCGATGTTGTGGCAACACCTACAAAGATCTGCAATGGAAATGCTACACATGCTGAGACTAAAGCAGCTGCCGTTGCTACAGATGCAGTCACATCGGATGAAAGTAGTGAAAAAATTGATTGATCGAATAAATCAAACCAAAAATATTAATACTCAAAATGACTAAAATAGAACCAAAGATTAAGGAGTTTTTACGAGATTTTTTTTTATACCTACACACGAGTATACTCGTTATAATTTAGATTTTAAGTTGTAATTCTACCAAAAAAAACAAACCAAAACAAAAAAAGAAGTGAAATCAAACTGTGTGCCAAAAATTTACTTAATTATTTATAGCTTTTATTATTTTTTTAATTTGTTTAACTACTTTTACTTAAGTTCTCTCAATTGTGTTGTCATAAAAAGCGTACTTTGTAATCTGATTAGTTTAAGTTTTAATATATATACTTATTTTAGTACATATGTGTAATACTCTATATGTAAGTGCCTTAAAAGAACAACCAACAAATATTTATAAACAAAAATCCAATATTCAAAACAGATAAAATAAATTTCATATTTACTTTTTTTATACAAAAAATCAACTGAAAATTTTACATATTAAATATTTTTTGAATCTAGAGGAGTTCGAGTCGGAATATAGTGGCACTTGTACAACGGGAAGCTCATTGGTTTCAAAAGTTGAAAAAAAATATCCCCCATATGCCCACGAAATCTCTATTATAGTTCCAGTGGTTTAGTTTCTGAGTTTATAATAAAAATGTTTTGAGAAGTAACAAATTTTACATCACCATGTTTGTAACGTGCAAAAATATTGTCCTAACACCCACCTTAATGTATACCAATCTGCTTAGGATCACTTTCTGAGTCGATTAAGCGATGTGTGTCCGTCCGTCCACGTAAACCTTGTAATCAAACTACAGTTCACAATTTTAAAGATAATTTTACAAAATTTGGCACAAATTTGGTTAGAATCGGTCCATTATTTCTCCTAGCCCCCATACAACTGCCATATCTGAAAATGGCAGTCTCATAAATATCTTAATTATAAACATATCCAAACCAAATTCAGCACAAATGAGTTTTATATAAGCTGAACTCGTACTACCAAATTTAGTACCGATCACCCCCAAGGCTCTATAGCTCCCATATAATCACCATTCTCAAAAATTTCATTAATGTGCATTAATCTCTGAAATATATTGGTATCGAAATAAAATTCAACACAAATATGTTTCATATATAAGCAAATCATTCCACCAAATTTTATGACGATCGGTTCATAATTAGTCGTAGCTCTCATATAAGGCCCACTACCGAAAAATCACTTTATCTATCATAAATATTTTAAAAATATTGGTATTGAAATAAGATTCAATACAAATATGTTTCATATCAAAAGAAAACTGTTTATAATCATATATTCGGTGCAGGGTATCATATGGTCAGGCTTGCCCGACTATACTTTCTTACATGTTGTTTATTTAATAATAAACAATAACTTTATTAGAATTTCGCGTCACAAACATTATATCCTTACCACTATAGTTGTGTAGGATATTGTTACGTTTTTACCTCTTAAAAACGTGGGTTTATTTCCTTTAAATAAATAGGATACTTTTGATTGCAAATAAAAGCAGTTTTTGTAGTTTAAAATTGTTACAACTCTTTATTTATTTAGAATGTACAATAACAACAGAATTTAATTGTCACTCAGTGTCTTTATACACGTTTATCAATTCGCAGAAATGCACACAAACTTTAAAATGTACAAACACACATGTACGCGACAGTTGATGTTAACTCTAACAGCGACAATAATCAACTCAACTCACGACTGCAGCCTCTGCCACTATTTATACACGCACTGCCATCTCTCGGGAATCTTCTACAATGCTCTTAACGGACATACTAGTACATTCGAATTCTAGAGCTTTTGATGTTATTGTTTGCAGCTTAAACATACAGTGCTGCCATACTTACAAGCAATGCTAATCAACCGCATGCTATCAACATTGTTGATAAGTAGAAGCTTCGACTGATGGACGTGTTTATAAACGTTTGATGAACGTTTCCAGGCAGTAGTTACAGACCGTTCAAATCGTTTTTGCAAATTCGTAACAATATTATAAAATACTTAACTCAAACACATTAAGTCAGTTACAAAATAATATTTTTTTTTTGTCAGCTATTAATTTTTCTTATTTATCTTTGACATTTGCTACCATTTCGCAGACCTTTCAAATGATATACATAACTTCTAAATTCATTCACCAATTATTATCCATTTTCAGATTATCTACTTTTGAATTAATGCTTTTTTGAAAAAAACATTATTTTGAAATATTGTAACATTAATAAAGTTAGCACTAATTCGACCTCATAACTTTTCAAATAACAAAAGCACATATATCTTTAACATAAACTCTTCATTGGTACAAGTAAATTGCCTTCTTGCACAAACATTTTAAGATCATTATCATTAAAAAAAAATAACATCAAGATCAATACAAAACATTTTGAATTTTAGCTCACAGTTAAAGTTTAATTGCGTATTTTTACCGCAAATCACAAACACTTTGGGATTTATTGATTATATATAGAGATACAAATTAATATATTTTGAATTTCAAATGAAAAGATAGCGAAATATTATATATTTTTGGTTGGATTTTTATGAAACTTTAGAAAAATAGATCTTGATGTCCTATATTTGTAATAATAGTGCAATAATCGCAATTATCCCATAAACGCACTTGACCCAAAATGTGTCCAACCTTTTAAAGTCATGAAAAACCTTTTCTTATTAATAAAAAATCTTATTTTGTGTTGTGTATTAGAAAATAGTAAGTTAACACATTTTGCATAATTTTCACAGTTTTGATTCAGAAAGATATTATTCAGAGGATGATCTTTTAACTATTCCTACTTCAAGTGTAAATACTCCAGCAATCTCATTAAATGATAGTGCTGAAAATATCGTACGTAATGATGTACAGCTAGAAGTCATAAATGTCGAAAATTCTGATATACCTACTGAGAACTTGAGACGTTCAACTAGAGTCTGTATACAAATGTTGTATCTAACATTGAATTGACTGAGCCTACTAATGTGAAAGGAGCACTTAATGGCCCTCAAGCTCAATTATGGAAACGTGCAATGGAAGAAGAATGTGATTTACCAAAGAACAAGAAACCGATATTGAACAAGTGGTGTTTTAAAATAAAACGTGATTCTACGGGAAAAATATTAAGATATAAGTCCCGTTTGGTGGTTAAAGGGTACTAAAGGGGATTGATTATGAGGAGACATTCTCGCCAGTTGTAAGATACTCGTCTATTCGTTAACTACTTGCTTTGGCTGTTAAACATAACTTAGACATTGATCAAATGGATGTTGTCACAGCATTTTTACAAAGTGACTTACAAGAAGAAATTTATATGAAATTTCCAGAATGCTTTCAAAATCTAGATGGTAAAGTCTAAAAGTTGAAGAAATCCTTATATGGATTGAAACAGGCAAGCAGGTGTTGGAATCAAAAACTTAGTAAAACTTTAATTGACTTTGGAATGATTCAATCTAAAACTGATGCGTGTATATATTACTACGTAGAAGGGGAAATAAGCAATATATGTTGACGATATTTTGATTTTTTCCAATAACTCAAAGATGAAAAACAAGATTAAAACATATTTAATGTCAAATTTTAAAATGAAAGATATTGGAAATGCAAATTTTATACTTGGTATGAAAATAACACGTGACAGAGAAGATGGAGAACTGTGGATTGATCAAGAATTGTATTTGCAAGACATAATAAAAAGATTCAATATGGCAGAAAGCAAAGGAGTTAGTACACCACTAGATTGCAATCAAAAGCTATCACTCGAATTGTCTCCAAGTTCTGAAGAAGATAAAAATTAAATGAAGAAGATTCCATACCAAGAAGCTGTAGGAAGTCTTCTGTATGCAGGACAGATAAGCCGACCTGATATTACATATGCAGTGGGCATACTTTCTAGGTTTAATAAAAATCCTGTTAAGCTTTTTTTTTTGTGTTAAGCTTTTTTATTGTTTGAGAAAAGTAATCATAGAACTATGTTAAGAAATATTGAAAATATTTTATTCAATCTCTTGCTAACTACTCACAGAAAAACTTGTCATAAAATTTCTTTTTAATATTTTAATAAACTTTTTATTAAACCAACAATTTTATTAAACCAAATAATTATTTATAACAAACTTTTGTCAATTTTTGTTTATACTAACCTCACACAAAGATTATGAAAGATTCCGGAATTATACCGAGTCCAGGGCCATTTGGCCAAAACTGAATGCTAAAGCAACCAGAGCACTGTTAGAGTTAGATAGATATAATCTAAGGATTCTAGTAGGAGTGATAACCGGCCATTGCGCAATTGGGATTATGACACAAATGGGATAACAACACACAGGATTTTTGTAGGGTGTGTGGGGATGTAGAGGAACTAGAGACAGTGGAGCACATCATATGCAACTGCCCTAGGTTACAGAGTCTTAGACTTAAATGACTTGGAAACAGATATCTGGACGAGCTCAGTAATGTCGCTGGCTGTGAACTGTGCAACATACTGGGTTTCATTAAGGGAATAGGGGGACTATTTAAGGAACGATCTATGGCAAATCCGAACCCGCAATGAAAATCTTATTCTTACTCTCCTTCTCCTTCTCTTTCTATTTCTTTTTTTCTCTTAGGCGGTTTTCGGACTTGTCATAAAAAACCTATCTCTATGAATGTTTTGGTAACATTTTGTTTATATGTATTGGTGTTCAAACCACTTTCAACACACTCCTCAAACACACATAGTCGTAAAAAAGCGACCATACAAATTTTAAATATTTTTAGGTAAACAAAATTTATTTTTTTTGAAAAATTGCTTTTCAAAATTAAAAAATTATTTTTTTTTCAAAATTTAAAAAATATTAATTGGTTTCCAAAATTTTTTTTCTCGAAATAGTTTTTTTTTAATTTTTCCAAAATCTTTTTTTAAATACACTAGTGAAAAAAAAATTATGACAAAAAAACTTTTTTTGTAAAAAAAAACAAAAATCGGATTAAAAAATATTTTCACGACTTTGACCCATTGTAGGTCCAAATTATTTTAGCCTTATATAGATCGTTGCAATGGACTTTGAAATATCTATCATTAGATATCCATATTGTCTATATTAATGACTTAGTAATTCAGCTATAGATCAAAAATAGGCCAAAAATCGAGGTTGGCCCGGTTTTTTCCTTATATCTCAGCCATTTGTGAGCCGATTTTCACGATTTTAAATAGCAACCGAGCCGGAACAATTACCGATATATTGATGTATGAATCAAGTTTGTAAAGTATTTGGGGTCTTCAGAAAATTGATTTCAACAGACAGACAGACGGACATGGCTTAATCGACTCCGCTATCTATAAGGATCCAGAATATATATACTTTATAGGGTCGGAAAATTATATATTATATTTATATATACCCTTCTCACGAAGGTGAAGGGTATATAACAAATATTTTTTAGTTTGTGCGAAATGGACGTGCTTCGGAAAAGATAAAGTGCTAAATGTGTTGAAAAAAATTGTAAAATAATGTGAATTAGTGAATTTACGTGTATAAAACTTTATTTATTTGACAATTTATAGTCAAAATTTCGAGACTTTTGATGTGTTTAATTCTCTTACAAGGCACAGTGGTTTAGAAACTTTTTTTTTTTGGAAATAATTCGGTATCTCGGGAACTATTGGAGATATTATTACAAAATTTCACATTGCACGCTATATATGAAAAAACGTACAAATTTTTCGAAAGGGGCAAGGTTTGTGGAACTTCTGAAGAGTAAATAAAGACTTTTTATATAAGTATTTGATATTGTTGAAAATCTTAGGACTTGAGGATTGATATTTAAGTAAAATTAAATAATTTTATACATTCTTGGGACGTCATTTACCATAAAAACTTAAAAAATTATAATATGGTGATTTTCCATAAAGAAAAATATAAAATTTGATTTAATGTAAAATTTTAACGGTTAAAGATATCATAACAAAATTGGGAACTAATTTAGATCCAAATGTCCTTAAATTAATGACATTATAATTTTTGACATTTTTTATTTTCAAATACCGAAATTCCTAAAACGGGGAAAATGTGTTCCAAAAACTGAGTTTTTTTTAGAAAAGTGCCTACTGTGACGCTATTTACCGTGTGATAGTAAAACAACTTTCTAAGTATTTAAACAACATATAGGGTTATACAAATACGGAACTTTTTCGAGGATCGGTGCTTTGCCTTTTTAGAATTTTTAACTGAAACCTAAATATTTTTTTTAAAATTGTCCAAGTTTGGATAGGTCTGGGGGATACTGTGTCCGCTTAAGTGAGCCCAATTTTACTTTACATGCTTTTGCATTAAGTTTTCTTTCCGGAACATATAAAAATTGTATATAGTCCCAAAGAAAATTTGTTTCTACAAAAGAAAAAATATAGGGACTTTTTTAGGAAAAATCGTAAAAAATTAGGCCCATTTTACATGTTCCAACTTTGGATGCGTGTAACTTTTTACACGGACGAGATAACTGTTACCAAGTTTTTTTTATTTTATTTAGAATTTTATTGCCAATATAGCTGATATTTTGAAAAAAAAATTCGACCCTCCGTAGGGCCGCCATATCTAAAAAACAAAAAAAAATCGAGCAAAATTAAAAAAAAAAAATAAACCTAAATATCTCTTCAACTGAAGGAGATAACCTACACATGTAAGCGTATTTTTTGTAGATCTTCTCAAGGACTATTTATATTTTAAATTTCAGCTCATTCGGATCATAAATGAATTTTTGGGGATTTTTTTAAAAATTTTGAGACCCGAGGTGACCAACTTTGAGGGGGCACAAACTGGCCCGTATTACCTCTAGGAAGCTGAACAAATGTAATTCAACTCAAAAACACCTCAGCTCTAACCATGTGAAATTTTGTAATAATATCTCCAATAGTTCCCGAGATACCGAATTATTTCCAAAAAAAAAAAGTTTCTAAACCACTGTGCAAGGGTGTTGAATTCACACGGAATCCGTATATGTATACTTTGATATGTGCTGTGAAACTACATATTTACCATAGGGTATAACATTGAATAATATATCCATAGAAGCGTTACTGAGAGGGGAAAAACCTAAGTCTGTTGTAAAAAACCTAAGTCGTGAGAATGTATTAGTACATAGTTTTGAGGTTGTATTGGTGCCTTTTTAATTTTCACCAGACACACTAAAACAAAAAATTAAATATTTAAATTATACTAAACAAGGAAAAAATATATCAAATATTTACCCCCTATATAAAACGGAAGTTGTACACGTGAGTAGAACTTTGGACCAGGGATATGATTTAGTGGTTCATGTAAATTTCCAACCGTGGAAAGGTAATTAGTGTTTGACCAACTAAATCATTGATTGTTTGACAAAATATCCTGCATTATACTGCCTTCAAAACAAGTCTGTCTGTCAACAAAAAGATTCGTCAAATCGAGAGCATAAAAGGAAATTGAAGATATTTTGGCTTCTTCATAAATAAATTTATTCGAAAATCTTCAATTAAAAGTTTTCAAATTTTTCTCTATGCATTTTCGTATAATATGACGTTCAAATATTTCCATTTTCCTCTCATCTTTTTTTCGAAATGCTAAACCATATTGGAAATGCATATAAAAGAATTGGTCTTATCCTTACTTTATATATACATATGTAAATTAGTCCTAATTGGTAAATATCTACTATTAAACAGGCACCTTTAACACGAATAGCATTCTCCAAATTATAAACGACATGTTTGTTTAACTTTAAAAGTTTGTTAACGTTTACTCCCAGATATTTTATGTTGTCCTTAAACGTAATTAATATTAATTTCAAATTCTTGCTCTCAAATTCATCAATATGGTGTGCAGAAACATTTTGGATTGCAATTTGAGGTGACTCATTGTGAGCATAATTTAATGTGCTTTGTATGGAAGGTGCCACACCTACTGTTCCGATCCAGACAATTTTTAGCTAAACTCTGTACAGTGATAAGAAATTGATTAATACAAAGTTTATATACTTTACAATTATAGTTCTCCAGATATTTGAAATAAACTATTTACTTTCTACGAGAGGTCTTATGCCCACTAATCTTATTGCTACCATTTTTCACCAAAATATGTAAAATGATAAGAGAGCTTTAAATATTTTTTCGATTATAGTTCTTTAGATATTCGAAATTAACAATTTACATTTTCACCAAAACTTTGTTAAATAATAAGGGTCAAAATTTTAAGAGTTCCATAATTATATTTCGCAAGATATTCGAAAATTACCATTTACTTCGTATGGGAGGTGACACCGTCCCATTTTTGGTTAAACTTCATGCACTGATAAGAAATTCGTTTAAAGTTTGAAGACGGTCACAATTATAGTTCTGCAGACATTCCTAAAAAAATTACTATTTACTTGGCCACGTCCATTTATCCAATTCCGCCCATTTTCAGGCAAGCAGCGCACAATGATACCGAAGTAAATCACGAGAAGTTTTGAAGCTTTCACAATGATAATTCACCAGATATTCCATAATAACTATTTACTTTGTATGGGATGTGCCACGCCCACTTGAAATTTCAAAATAAAATTAGCCTATTGTTCCTTCCAAATATAGAGTAACATACAGTAACAATTTCAAGAGAATATGTGCAATGGTTTAGACTCCTAAAAGTCACATATAAACAGCCATACATTTATTTTTATGTATATAGATTTAATTCCACAAATAAATTCGGAAACTGCAGATTAGGAATACTAACCCTTGGAAAGAGATCGAATTTTTAAGAGCTATACCAACACCTAATGAAATGTTGTCTTTCAAAACAATATAATCATCAAAATATACATTTTTGTCCAAAGAAAAATGCAATTCTTGTAAAAAGTCTAATTCAATGTTAAATTGATTTAATAATCTGTTCAGTTCAATTTTATTACCTGTATGGATTCGACAAACATTAAAAGTTACTAAATTTATAAAGTTAAGGATTATTACAGATATGAAACCAATGACAGTTCTCAGAAAAGTTTTACAACCACTTTTCAATGGTTGTGGTTTGCAGAGCGAGAGAAAAAATAAAATTTTCAATAGGCAACGAGTTTGATATATATTTGTCCCTCTTTCCAAACCACAACCATTTTGACATTTTCTTTTGTTTGTTTCCTATTGCCATATTATTGGAGTCAGCTAATTCATATCTGTGTAATTCTGTGCATTCCATTTTAATATTTTTCATTTTATTTTGTTTGACATTTTAGGGAAATTATAATTGAGATCCATACCATGGGTACTGCTGCCAAAGAGTCGGACTACGTGTATATATTTTGTTACTTATTTTTAATGAAAAATGCAACAAATAAAATAAAAACAAATACATCTTTGTTTATTTCAAATAATTATTTGAACATCAAATATTATTAACAAACTATAATTTATTAACTAATTTAATTATCAAAATTAGAGTTACTCTACTTAATAAGGTAAATATTGTGGGAATAAAATTATACTTTAAACCTTCCTCTTTCCTTTATAACCAGCATTGGCTAAGTTCTTTTTAGTTTTCGTGATTTTTGTTTTAATCAATAATTTCAAACGATTACGGACTTCTTCATAATTTTCGGTTGAAGCTTCATCAGTTTTCTTATAGATAAAGAATTTGGAACCCTCTGAAAGTAGCACAAACAGTTTTAAATATTCATTATAAAATAAATGTATGTATGTATTTAACCCAAAACAAAACCTACCTTTGAGGCGTATATCATTCTTGGGTATGAAGAACGATTCAGTAGCAATTTTAGGTTTTTTCTTGGATTTTTTCAAAACCTGTGTGTCGGCTTTGTCACCCTCCTTGGGACCAACGTTTTCTTGGTCTTTGGGAATTTCTTCGCTCTCCGATTCAGACGAAGAATCGTAACTGAAGGGATTAACCGTAAATGATTTTTCCAATTTATTGTTATTAACTAAAATTTTTTCATTGCCCAGTTGTTTAAGCTGCTCGTCACGCTGCTCCAATTGTTCTGTGTTGCCAAACATATTCAACAAACTGAAACCTTCTCCACGTGTGCGCAATGATTGTTGCAGCGTGTCAGTTACAACATAAAACACTTCTTTTGATACCTCAGCAGGAGCGGCAGATGCACTGTCGTCTACTCCAGAGTCCTTAATTTTGCTTTGTTTTTGTTTTGATTTCTTAATTTGAGAGTCTTCTTCACGGCTACGTTCGAATTTTTGATGTTCATCTTTAGAGGGATCATAACGTAACATTTTCTTATTTTTCTGAGACTTGTCAGAACTTTTTACTGTGTCCAATTTAGTGCCCACTACTTGTTCCAATATATTCATTTGCCATTGTCGTTCATCGTCAATTTCTTCACCAGCATCATCCTTTGATTGATTCTTTCTATTGTCAGGCTCTTCGTTTTCATCTTCGTCATCATCGTCTACAAATTTGGCATCAATTCGGAAACGTGGATCCAAACTTTGTTTGGCTTGCATTTGTACTAACTTTTCTCCTTTTTTACCCTGAGGCAATTCTTTAAAGCCTACTTCATCTTCATCGCTCTCATCCCCAGAACCGAAAATATCCATGTTCGATTTTTTTACACTTTCTTGAGAGTTTTGATCTTCTTGGTCGCTTTCAGCATCGCTAAACCTTATTTTGTTCGAACATTTGCCATCCTTTATTGAAAATTAAAATGTTTTGTTATACCATACAAAATTTAATTATCTTTCTTACTATACCCACCAAACCTTGTAGAGATTGCTGAATGGCAGACTTATTTTGTTGATACTGGTTTTTCATTTTATTTAAGGACTCCTTACGTTTTTGATCAGCAGTGCTAGTTTTAGTATCCAATTGTTTTTTCTTCTTGTGTTTCGTTTCAATAACATGTATGGGCTGAACATCCTGACTTTGAATAACAATCCTACCATTGTGCATAGAACTAGCGGCGCGTTTTTTGCTAATCATTAATTCCGGTGCCACTTCATCATCGTCCAGTTCAGCATCGACATCAAAGGTTTTGCGTTTGTTTTCACGTGGCACCTTTAGCAATTCAGACTGTAATTCAGGAGGTTGTTCAGAAAGTTGCATTGATCCATCGCCGCCAGCATTAGCTTCTTCTCTTTCACGCTTCAAACGTTCCAGAAAAGATTCCTTAGCCAAGGAAACCTTAATATTTTGTCCATGGATCTTTTGCCAATTTAAGTCATTTAAACCTTAAACAATTAAAATAAATTTTAGTTATTATCACCCATTAAACGTTTGCTTATGAACTCACTATATTGTGCATCCTCTGCTCCAATGTATAGTGTCACGAAAGCTATAATTTTGATATCGTCCGGATCGACGAGATTTTCTTTAGTTTTCAATTCAATATTTTTTATTTGGCCATAATCTTGGAATAAAATTCTCAAATCATTTTCTGTGGTATTTGCTGGCAAATTAGCCACAAAAAATCTTGAAGATTCCATTAGAAATTATTTGTTTTTAACTAAAAAAAAGTTTAATATTTCTTTATCAAATTACACACACGTGCATATCCAATAAATATTTTTGTTTATAAACTTTGACAATCAGCTGTTCAAATGAAAGTCAATAAGATGACTCAAAATTTATTATTTTTTAAACAGTACTAAGGGCATTGCCAGATGTAAAGCAGTTTACTTTGACATTTAGTAAGCGTTATTTACTAGGGTTCTAATTCCGCATTAACACATGCAAGTAGAATGATGAAAGTTGAGTATACGTATATTTATCGAAAATGTCGAAAAATACATTGAAATGTCTACCAGTTGCTTGAGTGTTTACACATGCAAGTAAAAGTTCATTTTGCAAATGTTAGCGACGGAGAATGATGTCGCCAAAAAGCCACAAATATAGGAAAATTACAGCGAATTTAATAAATAAACCTTTGTACTATGAGCATTTTATTTTTAAAACCATTTTTTATTGGGCAACTATGTTTGTTTTTTTGCACTTCATTGCAGAAAGTGTCAAAAAATCACTGTCCACCTAAATTCACTAGACAATGAGCTGCAGGTCACAGGTGGCTGCGTGTGTGATTGTGTTAGTGCAAAAGTGTGAATGTATTGTGTTTTTCGAATTGTTACTTGAATGTGCTAGATAAAAGTCGATTGTTCGTACAATTGAATTTTGCTGGTAAAAGTCGAAATAGAATGGCCCCATAAATTAGGGTTTAGATCTTATTATTTATTGGCTTTTAGCCATGTAGAATTAATAACACATAAAGAACCGATGAAAACTTCAAGTGCATTTAATTTGAAAATGATTGAATCATTTGAAAATGATTTAATGCCGCTAACTCTGTCGGCGTTGCCTAAAAACTCAACAAAATCAATTTTTTTCACAATAAAACATTTTTCTGATATAGGGGTTATATGGGGGGTAGGATCAGTCATGGACCGATCTTCACAAAAGTTGGTAGAAAGATTTAGGTTCATATAAAACTTGGCTAAATGTTGGCCGATTTTCGCCATAGTTTACAGCATAATTTCAGAGTACTTAGAAATAATTTATGACCGCTCAAACAGTATTCCGGGGGAAAATGTTTATGGAGGCTAGGTGAAATCATGCACCGATATTGCACGTTTTCAATACCAAACAAACCTTGTCAACAGAGAGAACTTGTGGAATACTTCAACCAGCTAGCTCCTTTCGTTTGTGTCCTATCGTGTTTTCAACAGACACATAGAGGGATGTACATAACTAGAACGTCTCAGAGTTTCATAAGGATCCAGAATATATATCCTTTTGTGACTTGCGATGAATATTCCGATACAAATATCTTCCCGATATATGGCTCTATGAAACATTAAAACCTATAGAATAGTATCCGTACAAAATTTGGTATTAAAAATATACAAAAATCAGTGTCAATATTATATTGGTGGTGGATATATAAGATTCGGCACAGCCTAATATACCACTTTTACTTTTTTTCTTTTACTTATAGAACTGTATTACCAAGTCACAATTAACAAGGTGGACACAGTAGAAAAGTTAATTATTTTTCATTAACACCTTTTAACACGCATTCTGAATGCGAATAAACTGATTCTGAATGCAATGTAACCTTTGTTCAGCGGAAAAAAACGCTTAAACTGCCAAGTTACAAAAACGCAACTCTGCAAATGCTATCAATACAACACTGAGAAATAAAGAAAAAACATTTCGTTAAGTATCATTTTCGTCACTCGTCAAAATTTACACCGTCCTTCGTTAAATTACTTTTTTATTTAATTTCGCTGTGAAAAAGTGACGAATTAGTTTTTCAATTGATACCAATTTTCAGAAAATTTGTGTAATTTTTATTGTGCGAAAGAAAACTCCAAAAATTGGCGATTTCATATAAAAGCAAAGAGACATTGCAAATAAAAGAAATACATTTAAAATAATATAAATAAGAAAAGTACGGTTAAATAAATAAAAACAAAATGGCAGAAGGTGGAAATCGAAGAATTTTGGTTAATGTTAAAACACCCAAAGATAAAAAAGTCATTGAAATCGATGAAGATTCTGGAATTAAAGATGTAAGTAATGGTAACGTCACAATTGTGATATCATAATAAACAAATTAGAAAAATATATTGAAATTGCAAGAGACACGTTGATTTTTCATCATGAACTTTAATTGGGAGGGGGAATTAACGCAATGAATTGGCTATTGTTCTGTGCGGTGTGTGAAATGTTGATTGTTGTCGGTGGTGGTGGTAGTGATGGCAAAAAAAGGTGGCGGTAAACATGCACATTGTATGCCAAAGTACAGTGCAGCCGTATGTTGTTCTGCTGTCGCTACTGCATACGAGCAATCATCTGATATATTTTACTATTCTACTATAAACCAAACGAAACAGAGGAAAACACACTATGAATGAAATGAAAATGTAAATTTATTATTCATGAAAATTTAAAGGAAGATAAACATGACGTGTTCTTGTAAAAATTACAATGAACCTATTATTTCAATTAAATTGAGTTTTTTTTATAATTTTTTTAGTTCAAAGCCATGGTGGCTGAAAAATTCGAAGCCGAACCTGAACAATTAGTGTTAATTTTTGCCGGTAAAATTATGAAAGACACAGACACCTTGCAGACACACAACATTAAAGATGGTTTAACTGTTCATTTGGTGATTAAAGCCAAGACCCGTTCCAATGAAACAGCACAACGTCCCCCAGCCGATGTTAGACAGACCCCCTTTGGTCTCAATACATTGGGTGGTCTGTCGGGCGTAGAAGCCTTGGGAGCCGGTTCGGGTTCCTTTATGGACTTGCAAGCTCGCATGCAAAATGAATTGCTCAACAATGGCGATATGTTGCGTACAATGCTGGATAATCCATTGGTACAACAAATGATGAATAATCCTGATGTCATGCGTCAATTGATTACCTCAAATCCACAAATGCAGGATTTAATGCAACGCAATCCAGAGATATCTCATATGTTGAACAATCCCGAATTGTTGCGTCAAACTATGGAACTGGCACGTAATCCATCGATGCTGCAGGAGTTAATGCGTTCTCATGATCGTGCTCTATCCAATTTGGAATCGGTGCCTGGTGGTTACAATGCCTTGCAACGTATTTATCGTGATATTCAGGAACCTATGATGAATGCCGCCACTGAATCCTTATCACGCAATCCTTTTGCTGGTCTCGTAGATAATGGTGGAGGTATGTTTAATTATATACATTTCTAATAGCTAATATCAATAAAATAAGATGAAACAATTTTAATTTGTGTATTGTATAAATATTTTTTTTTTTTTATTTGCAAAATTAAATTATTGTGTACCTAATAGATATTTTATTATAATGTAAATTTTTAGGCGCTAATCCACAAATGGGTACTGAAAACCGTGAACCTCTTCCAAATCCATGGGGAGGTCGTGGCAATGAAAGTGGTACTGGTGCAGCCGGAGCTAATCCCGATTTACCACCTCGTGGCGTACTCAACACTCCCGCCATGCAAAGTCTAATGCAACAAATGGCTGAGAATCCGTCGCTAATGCAAAATCTACTAAATGCACCCTATACACGATCAATGTTCGATGCTATGAATCAAGATCCCGACATGGCTTCTCGCCTCCTCAGCACCAGTCCAATGCTGGCCAATAATCCACAATTGCAGGATCAAGTACGAAATATGATGCCTCAGTTCTTGGCACAAATGCAAAATCCCGAAGTTATGAACATGTTAACAAATCCTGAGGCCATAAATGCCATAATGCAAATACAACAGGGAATGGAACAATTGAGATCTGCTGCTCCCGGTTTAGTTGGTTCATTGGGTGTGCCACCACCACCGCCAGGCAATACTAACATTGACACGAATACGACAAATACCACAACTAACACGTCGGCCGACAGTAATCCCTCTGTAGCACCCGGTGGTGGCCCAAATGCTCAATTGTTTAATGATTTTATGAGTCGCATGTTGAATGGTATGTCTACTACGGCTGATAACACCCAACCCCCAGAAGTCCGCTATCAATCCCAACTGGAACAATTAGCCTCCATGGGTTTCGGAAACCGTGAAGCTAATTTACAAGGTAATTTAATTTTGGTTTTATTAATTTATTATTATCATATGACGTTTTCAAAATGTCCACTGGTCCGGCAAAATATGATTAAATAGATACAAAACTATTATGTAATTTCAATAACATGGTGCTACGATGGAAAAAAACTTGGAAAACGACCCTAAGTTTGTTATAGGTCTTGCTGAGTACATTACAAATTGTGTCCAAAAATTTCAGAAACACCACCAAATTGAGAAGTTATTCTAAAAAAATACGTTTTCGGTGATGTTCGTCAACTTATCGACCTGTAACTCAGTTTTTGCCCGACTTTTAATTTTTTGAAGGGTTCTGAATGAAAACTGATTACGCTTTCAAATGCCGTAGATTTTCTGATAAATTTGTATGTTATAAGTATTGTTTTTGTTAAGAATATCTAAAAAAAAATTATCAACTTTTTTGATTTTAGTCGAAATGCGAAATTGCTTATTTTTATATAAAATCTTATAAAAATTTATACTAATGAATAAATTAAATTTAGTTTTTAAAAAACATGCGATAAAGCGAAACCATTTTTTTGAAATATACATTTTATGCAAGTTTAATTCCTTGACTATCCATAATTGTTTAAAATCGGTCTGAAAATGTGTGAGTTAGAGATACTAAAGTGCTACGACCTACCCTAAAACACATTTTAATAATAACTCAAAATTTTGAGGGTGTTTCAAAATCTTTGAAAACGGTTTAGGCCTACAGCCCCCATTAGGTCGCTTTTCAAGTTCTGACAATAAGTGTTATTTTGTAGCAGAGTGCAATTAATGGCTTAGCTAATTAACCAATCAATACTTAGGGCCATTTACATTATGATTTTTAAGACGTCTCTTTTAATGTTGAAAATCATCTAATTTTTTTTTGGGAATATACAATATAATTGTAAAATGCCTAAACCAACTGCGATAAAGGTGACTAACTTGAATACCACTTAAATTTTCACACTTTAAAAAAACTGATCACTATATACTGATACAGGATCGAATCACACAATTTTTTATAACTATGTATTCCAGAATGAATCAAAAAATAAACAAACACATTTTTTAATTGGACAAATAATTTTTGCTACCATTAACAATTTCCCTGTTCTGTGCATCACATATGATCCACAGCAAATTTCTTTCACACGTCCGTGCATCACATATGATTCACAAATTGTATTATTTTTTAAATAACAAAAAAAAAAAAAAAAAAAAAAAAACGTTGGACGTACGGCATATACTTATACAGGCAAAGTGTTAAAAAATGTTACTACAAGGCATAGAGAATTGTACATAGAGACGAGCCTTGTCAAACTAAAAACACAACAAATCATAAGTCTGATAAACAACAAAATACACTGACTAGCATGTATTTTGTTGTTGCAAGAGTTAGGTTTTTGACAATTACGTCTCATCTCTATGTTACCCAATGACCCAAGGCATATTTAAACCACTATTAAACGTTTATAAATTCTGTTTTCTATAATGTTTCTTATTAACTAATTATAAAGCTGGTTTAAATTATTTTCCCAATTCACAATCGGTGTCGTTGTAAGATGTATGTCATAAATATTTTTCAAACTAAATTTTTCGAAACAAAAAGAAAATATTAATAAAAAAAATTACTACATACAACGTTACAACTAGAGATGCTAATCGGGACTGATTTTTGAAAATCCCGGGGTTCGGGATTTTGATAAAAATCCCGAAATCCCGACCCGACATACATATGTCTTTACAATTGAAAGTAATTTTTTTATTTAGAAATTAATTTTTATTACACACTAAAAAGCAAACATACATATAAATATGTATATATTATTCACAAAAAAAATAGAATATAATTTATAAATAAATCACATTTGATTGGAATAAAATACATTCATGAGTATGTACATTATATTACAAGAAATAGCACTAAGGTATGTACCAGGGTTTAATATTTAGTTAAACGTTTTTTTACATTTGACTACCGACTACGCAATAAATATGAATCGGTTTCATATTAATGTCCACATATACTAAAAATATACAAACTATAAACCAATGCCATATATGCACAAGCTTCATAGTTGAAATATTTGTCGCAGTTTTTCCAAAAATATTTTGCCTTACAAAATATTTTACGTTGCAGCTAGAAGACAAAATGAAAATTTTTCATTTCTAAAACATTTGCTGCCCAAATATATTTATATTTTTGGTTAGCAAAAACAAAATATATTGCTTGTGTATAATATACAAAAAATTTACTACAAAAACATCAAACATGCAAACAAATTGCAGCGTGAAAACCATAAACTGCAAACGATATGCGCAGTAAAAAATTCAAACAATGGAAATATGGAAGATGCTAAATGTAGACTGCCAAACCATACGAAGTTGAAAAATGTAAAATACGAAATTGTGCGAAGTTAAAAATGTTTAAAACGAAAATGTGCATTTATAAAATATTTCAGCCACATATATGGAAATATTTAGCCGCATATAGTCACTGAGTAGAAAAATGTGAAAAAAACTATGAACAACAAGTGTGCGTTGATTTGGGTGTACAAAATAAAAATTTATATTGAATCGTGTGTTTAAGAATTTAAGTGCAATAAAATAGAAGCTTTATTTTTTGAGGTATGTAATTGTATTATGAAAGATAGGAATGCAGTGAAAATATAATTAATAAGATTCTGGGCAAAGGATAGTGGACGATATTATTTGATTGAATTTTTTTATTAAATGATTTTTGTAATACGAATTCAAATGTATTCCTGCTGCTTGTAATAGGAGTCCAGAAAAATTAGTAACATAAAATTTTGTATGTAAAGTGGCTAAAAAAGAATAGATAATGCAACAACAAAATGTAAGAACAGACAAGCAAAACAGCCAATGAATACAATGTAATAAAAAATAACAGGATCTACAAAAAAAAAAAAAAAAATAGTATGTTGCATAAAAATGCGATGTAGATATATGGATTACTTTTTGTTTGTACACTCAAATGTATCCTTTCATAAAATTTGTAACAGGAGAACAAACAAATAAATAAGCAGCATAGAAAATAATTGTGCAAGAACAATTTGATGTGTAAGAATAAATGCAAAAAGGCACAGGCATGAGTACAACAGGAGCAAAAGGAAATTAACTGTATAAAACTGCTGTATGTTCTGTAACTGCATAATGCAACAACAATTTACGCAAAAACCATAAACAAACACAAAAATAGGTTCAATGATGATCGTGAGTGTAGCAGGAGAAAAATAGGATAAAGAGGAATGATAGAAATTTAAGTAAGGTCCAGAATATATAATTATGCAATGAAGAAAATTTTACTATATGTACATACATAATTATGTATGACTTGTATTCTGAAAGATCGAAGTTGTGTTTTTAAAAGCACATTCATATGTATCCATTCGTAATATTTGTAACAGGAGAACAAAAAAACAAATAAGCAACAGAGAACAAATTATGCAACGAAGGCACAATAATTTTTTACATAGCCACGAGTGCAGCAGGAGAAAAAGGAAATACAAGAACAACTACTTATACACTCAAGTAATTGTGATATACAACTGTTGTATGTGTGTCCTCTAGCTGCAAAAAGCAAAAACAAACAAATAATACCGTTTATTTAAATAAAAAACAAATACGCACAAAAATCCTTTACAAAAAACAACAATTCAGTGCACATGACAAAAATTCCTCGAGCTAAAAATAAACCAAAATGCGTAATAAAAAATGATCTTTAACGGTACTCAACAAACATCAGTTCTACACAAACAATGCAATAATAATATCATCCGCTATCCTTTGCCCATAACATTCTTTAATGTAGTTTTACTGCATTCCCATCGTTCATAATACACGTAGGTACATACCACAGGTTCTTCATTGTATAATTTTTTACTCCTGTTACAAACGCTCAGCCAATCATACTCATTTGCATTTCAGATTGCACAAGTTGTTGTTGACATTAAGAGTAAAAAAACAACAAAATGCAATTAATCGCAACGGTTCTTCCTCCACGAGTTGTTTTTGCTTTTTGCAGCTAGAGGACACACATACAAAAGTTGTATATCACAATTACTTGAGTGTATAAGTAGTTGTTCTTGTATTTCCTTTTTCTCCTGCTGCACTCGTGGCTATGTAAAAAATTATTGTGCCTTCGTTGCATAATTTGTTCTCTGTTGCTTATTTGTTTTTTTGTTCTCCTGTTACAAATATTACGAATGGATACATATGAATGTGCTTTTAAAAACACAACTTCGATCTTTCAGAATACAAGTCATACATAATTATGTATGTACATATAGTAAAATTTTCTTCATTCTGGATCTTACTTAAATGTCTATCATTCTCTTTATCCTTTTTTTCTCCTGCTACACTCACGATCATCATTGAGCCTATTTATGTGTTTGTTTATGGTTTTTGCGAAAATTGTTGTTGCATTATGCAGTTACAGAACACATGTACATACATACAGCAGTTTTATACAGTTAATTTCCTTTTGCTCCTGTTGTACTCATGCCTATTCCTTTTTGCATTTATTCTTACACATCAAATTGTTCTTGCACAATTATTTTCCATGCTGCTTATTTATTTGTTTGTTCTCCTGTTACAAATTTTACGAAAGGATACATTTGAGTGTACAAACACTTAATTTGATAGATTTCACTCAGAAAAAGTAATCATCTATCTACATTGCATTTTTATGCAACATACTATTTTTTTTTTTTTTTTTTGTAGATCCTGTTATTTTTTATTACATTGTATTCATTGGCTGTTTTGCTTGTCTGTTGTTACATTTTGTTGTTGCATTATCTATCCTTTTTTAGCCACTTTACATACAAAATTTTATGTTACTAATTTTTCTGGACTCCTATTACAAGCAGCAGATATACATTTGAATTCGTATAACAAAAACCATTTAATCAAAAAATTCAATAAAATAATATCGTCCGCTATCCTTTGCCCAGAATCTTAATTAATATATTTTCACTGCATTCATATCTTTCATAATACAATTACATACCTCAAAAAATAAAAATTCTATTTTATTGCACTTAAATTCTTTATTAACACACGATTCAATATAAATTTTTATTTTGTACACCCAAATCAACGCACACTTGTTGTTCATAGTTTTTTTCACATTTTTCTACTCAGTGACTATATGCGGCAAAATATTTCCATATATGTGGCTGAAATATTTTATAAATGCACATTTTCGTTTTAAACATTTTTAACTTCGCACAATTTCGTATTTTACATTTTTCAACTTCGTATGGTTTGGCAGTCTACATTTAGCATCTTCCATATTTCCATTGTTTGAATTTTTTACTGCGCATATCGTTTGCAGTTTATGGTTTTCACGCTGCAATTTGTTTGCATGTTTGATGTTTTTGTAGTAAATTTTTTGTATATTATACACAAGCAATATATTTTGTTTTTGCTAACCAAAAATATAAATATATTTGGGCAGCAAATGTTTTAGAAATGAAAAATTTTCATTTTGTCTTCTAGCTGCAACGTAAAATATTTTGTAAGGCAAAATATTTTTGGAAAAACTGCGACAAATATTTCTACTATGAAGCTTGTGCATATATGGAATTCGTAAATAGTATTTATATTTTTAGTATGTATGTGAGGATATATTATTTTGTTAAATATTTGTTGCAGTTTTCATGTAAAATTATGAAATATTTTGCAATTTTTTGACTAATATAGTAGTAATTTTAAACTCTGGTATGTACAATAGACCGTACCTCAAAAAAAAAAATTCCCCGTACACCCCCTAATATAATGTAGTTCTGCAAGGCAGTTAAGACATTTTTTTTTTTTGCCGAACGTAGGGTCCACTTACCGACATGTTAAAAAAATCTCGACAATTTATTTGGTCTGAAGACTAAAAATTCATTCAATGAACTAAAAAGTGCACTTACTTCAGCTCCGGTGTTGCACAACCCGAATTTTTCTCGTCCATTTTCAATACAGTGCGATGCTAGTAAATATGGGGTTGGGGCGGTACTCGCACAGCGGACAGATGACCAGGAAGATGTACCAATCGCTTTCATGAGCCATTAACTAAACACTGCTCAGGCCAATTATTCAGTATCAGAACAAGAGTGTCTTGCTGCCGTAATGGCAGTAAAAAAGTTTCGCGCGTACGTAGAAGGCCAAGAATTCGAGATCATAACTGACCACGCTTCATTAAAATGGCTCATGAAGCAGACCGACTTACACCGACGGCTTTAAAACTTCAAGGTTTTATTTTTAAAATTTGTCACCGTAAAGGAAGACAAAATGTTGTACCCGATGCCTTGTCAAGGATGTATTCCGAAAATAATGAAGAATTAAAAATGCCAATAATTGATAACATACGTACAGAGGAAATAGATAGTTCACTGGAAATAGATTTGGAATCAAGAGAATTTAAATCTGACGAATATTTATCCTTAATAGATAGACTTGAAACAAATTTATACCGTTTTCCCGATAGTAGATGGTGTTGTATATAGGAGATGTGAACACGCTTCAGGACAAGAGTTACAAGAGCAGTTATCATAGAAACTGTGGATTCCATCTGCACTTAGACATGAACTTGTACAGAGAGCCCACGTTCATCCCTTATGCGCCCTATGTGGCCTATGTAAAACTTTAAATAGACTGAAACAGTATTTCTATTGGCCAAAAATGGCGAAACAAGTTGCTGATTATGTCAAGTCTTGCGAAATTTGTAAACAGACAAAGGCTCCTAATAAATGTTTAAGACCTCCGATGGGACAGCAAGCCACATCAGAACGCGTATTGCAAAGATTGTACTTGGATTTATTAGGTCCTTATCCCAGATCTTCAGCGGGTAACATACACAGAAAAAATTAAATAGTAAAAAACTGAACAAACGTTCAGTTTTTCGAAATATTTATTAGGTTTTTTTCACCCTGAATTCCTGTAGTAGAAAACCGGATAAAACGTTCAGCTTTACGTTGAACGTGCGTTCAAAATTTATTCAATATATTCTACAAGCATTATTCATACAAAAATGTTTACATAAACAACTATTTCTAATAACTCACCGAAACCTACTCTTCCTGAGGAAATTCCCTGTATATGTCATCGATAATTACCTTAAAATCAGATGGTGTTAACATTTTTCCGTTAATGATGGCGTTTTCCAGGATTATATTTATTAATATGTATCTGTACTCAGATGACAAAAAGTTATACTGCCTTCAGTAACACAATTTTTTAAAATACACACTGTATTTTAAAAAATATAATTTAAGAAATATTTTCATTTTGTTCGAGCTCCTCATTTGGGGAAATCCCGAATATCCTGGGATTTAAAATTAAAAAATTCCGGGCTTCGGGATTTAAGAAATCCCGAAAATCCCGGAATTCCCCGGTTGGCATCTCTATTGATATAAAACGTGAACGTGTGCCTTTCCATAACGAAATGAAAAAATATTTTGTGTAGAAAGTAAAATGCTGAAACCAAAGAATTTTTTACCAAATGTCCAACAAAACTTGAATGTATTCCCATAAAAAAAAGTGTATGTTCTTGTGAATAAGGTTAATTGTATATTATGTATAATCAAAAATGCTTTTTATAAGTACTTGAATAAAATTAATAACGAAATTACCCATGATAAAAATGTAGAAGGTAGTTCCAATCAAAAAAAAATTTCCTTTTTTTGTGAGCATTATAAAAAACTTTGCCACATTCCTAAAAATGATTTTGATTTTCCAGATTTTTTTTACATAAAATTTGTAATTTATAATTTTCTACTATGAAATTACCCTTATAATTTTATGTCTATCATTTATAAAAACCTATCGTTAAAAATGACACTTCATTTCGTCAATAACAGACATATTTTATGTTATTTAAAATACTATTTTAAACAAAAGATTTATAGAATAAAAAAGTGGAATAATTTTCTTGAAAATTATTTGAAATAAAAATGGAACTAATCAGTGACGCACACATCACCAATAATCATTGATAGCGATAGATTCGGAGCAATTTTAAAAAATGTAGACTTTCGGAGTTATTTAAATAGAAAACTAAACATATAAATTTGCATTAAAAAGTATTGTACAAATTAAGGAATTGGAAAATAATTAAACAATTGTTTAATGCCCGCAATTTCAACAAATAGATATCTATCAGTGCTTATATATTTATGGAGTAAAAATATTTGGTAATTTTTACCCGTAGACATTGAATTGAAATTAATGTCAAGTTACCTTTTAGGTAAATTTATCTGCTGGGTATTTTACACCGTAGATATCTATTTGTTGAAATTACAGGCATAAGATCAATATATTTATATTTTGGATACGTACATAGGAATGAACTTTATTATGTTTTAATATATATAGCCTAAATCAAGACACGTAGGATTTTAAGTTTAACTTCAGTTATTGCTTGTTTATTTAGGAACTTTGGTATGTGCTCAGAAAATGTTTAAACCCAGCCAAATTTAAACGGACTAAAGGGCTAGCATATCCTAACGATTGTATTAATGATTCCTTTTTTATCTTTATCTATTTTCAGCACTTATTGCAACTTTTGGCGACATAAATGCAGCTGTTGAGCGATTGCTATCGTTAAATCAATTATCTCTAAGTTAACATACCTAAACCCCGTTCGATTTGTATGTGTGTGTTTTTTCTTCTTTATCTTATTTTATAAATATAAACTAACTATATAATACCTTTATATATATAAAACAACAACAAAACTTATAAACAAAATAAAACAGAAACAGAAAACAAAAAACAAAAAAAATATACATCTTGGATTGAGGTAAAACAAAAAAATATTGTAAAAGAAAATATTAGAAATGTTTGTTAAAAACAAAAAAAAAAAAAAATTATATATAAAAAATTCAAATAAAACTACGTTAACGTATTCGTAGCATTAAAGTTTACATGGATTTCATTTAATTTAATCCAGAGAAACACATTTTTGCAGATTTAGAAAACCATTTTTTTTTAAATCCAGCAAAAACTGACAAGTATGCAAAACAATTTTAAAATCTAGGGGATTATTGCGTAATTCGATTCGATAGAAATCGAATTGGAAAACAACACCCCTGAACTCAGTTGAACTTAATGTTTCTTTAACAACCATGAAAACGTAATTATTTATTAAGTACTGGGTTTAAATTGTGTTTAATTTTTAAGTTTACACTAAATAATAATCGGCGGTTTGAAATTTTCTTAGCTGTAAAAAAAAAAAAAAAATAACATTTTATATGTATAACTAAAAATATATAAAGAAAATAAAAATCCAGGTTGTTGTGGGTATATTTTTTTCCTAAATCAAACAAAAACTTACCATTTCCAAATTATTTTATTCCAAGTGAAACTTATTGTTACTTTTTAATTACCTTCACACGAAAACAATTCCTAAAAAAATTACATTGAGCGAAATGCATTATTTTAAAAATAAAACAAATTTAATAAACAATCAACATAAACGAAAAAAAAAAAATCATAATTTTATTATTAGATTTCTTATTATTTAAGGATATCCCTCTATTTAAAGAATTGTAACATTTAAAAATGTTTATATGCAATTGACATAAATTAAAAACAAAATATTGAAAATAAAACAATTCTTTATTTTTACCCGATCCCCTCAAAAACAAAAATATAATAATTTTAATAATTATGAATGTGCATGTTACTAGATAATATCTAGTGGAAAACAAATTATAATTAAAAAACCTTAAAAAAATTACAAAGTTATATTGTAATGTACATAAAACAATAACAAAAATAAAAATATAAAAAAACATAAAGCAAACAAATAATAGAAACTGGAATACAACAATAACTGGTGTCACGTATGTTGCATAAATTTAAAACAATTTTAAAATGCAAAATAAGCAACAATATTATTATCAATTTAATTTAAAGCAAAACAAATAAAGTTTGTTCTTTATTTTCAAATTTAATTTAAAAATTGTTTCATTTTTTATTGGGGTTTAAAATGTATAAATAAAATAGGTGGTCAAAAAATAGCAAAATCACTACAGTAACTGAACCCAAACCAGGGGGCTTACTCCCTAATGCGATTCGAAAGGAAATCCTTTCGAATTGCAATGTATTTAGCACACATTTTCGAACATTTCCGTTTTCGGATTGAGTTACGCGGTAACCCCCCAGCAGAGGCCTTGTGAAAGTACGATCCTAGTGGTGCTTGACCTGTCGAAGGACTTCGACCTTGTCAGCCACACCTTCCAGAATATCCCGCAGTACACAATGCCCAACCACATCCTGTACTATCTGAGTGGCAGTCCGTAGTGTTTAGAGACAAACGCTCACAACACCGTAGAGTTTAACATAGAGTTCCCCGACGGTGTCCACTCTTTTTAACTACTACCATTCTAAACTCCCAGCACCTCCACAGTGATTGGACGTGATTTCATTTGCAGACGACTGCACCATTATGCGACGGGTCACAACTTGTGATCGTGTGAATGGTTATCTAGAAGAAATACACAACTTCTTTACTATACGTAAACTGCAACTATCTCCAACGAAGTCTTCAACAACACTCTTCATCACCTCACAGTGTCAGATTTCAAAGTTTTAGCGGGATTTAATTGAAAAAATCTTTATTTAAAAAAAATGTATTGAATACAATAAACAACAACTCCGGTATTTACAAAAACAAGTTTTAAAACAAAAAATGTAAACATCAACAATATAACGGTATCAGAGAGTGAACTTTCTTTATTGACATTAAACATTTTTAATAGTTCTTGCGCATAGTAGAAAAATAGAAGGTAGTTTCATTCTCTCTTTATTTTTTAAAATTCTATATCTGACATGCTTAAGGATTGTGACGTTTTCATTAAAATAGTAATACCATATTAATTTAAAATTTTCCCATATATTCTTTGAAGTTTGTGAAAAAAAATTAATACATAATTTTCAGTAATTTGAAAAATAATAAAAAAATATAAAAATTATTACTATCAAATTGGGATCAAAGGTAAGATTTTAATTTCCAAATATTTCAAAGCGAAGGGGGGATTGCATGATCACCCCTCACCATTAGAGTTTAAATATCATTTTCGATCATATCTTTTAGGTACATTCATTGAATTTTTATATATGTATGTATATATTTTTTTTATTTTAAAACTTACTATAAAACAGGTCGCAATGAAAATATTCTTTGTTCGGAAGCGAATGTCCAAAACTGTGAAGAAAACATTTTGGACCTTCAGACATTAGATCCTGACGTCACGTTAAGTCAGCAAATTTTTAACCCTATTAATCAAATACCAATAGACGATGAAGATCAAATTGAGGCAAATAACTTTTGATCCTATTTTATACATATATTTATATGAATATTTTTATAGATTACAGAACATCAAGACACTGAGCAATTTTTGAACAATATATATAAATTAAATGATGTAGAATTTGACGGTTTGGAAAATTTTGCCGGTTACATAATTTCAAAAATGGGTCTTACAGAATTTGGATTCAGAACATCGGAAGAAAAAGATGAAAATTATACATATACAAATTTATTGTCAGAGGGTGGATTATACAAACCAAACACCAGTTTTGTAAGCCTTTTGGAACGTTTAAATTAAATTTTTTTTAAATTTAATGAAAATTCTTTGTCAAGTAGCCCAAATTATATGTTAAATTTGTTGCACTTAACTAATGTAAATTTGGATAAAAAAATTGTTAAAAGGTTTTATCTTGGGAGAACATACTTTCGAATTCGGTTTTTAAATCGCCATTTAAAAGATACAAAATATGTTCATAGTAATAAAAAAATGAAAAAAATTCTTACTTAATATGCTTATAAAAATAGTCAACGTGTTTTAATTGTAAGAGAGCGAATGTTAGGAATTGAAGCAATAACATCCAACATAACAAAATACATTTTTATTTAAATACTAAATTATAAACTACACATTTTTTGTAAAAAATTTCTCGAAAATAAAAATAATTTTTAGGAATGTGGCAACGCTTTTCATAATGCTCACAAAAAAAGGAAACTTCAAAAAACCTTATTTGAAAAAAAAAATTTGATTGAAACTACCTTCTATATTTTTTTATCATGGTTCTTGCGAAAATTATCAATTTTTGAATACGTTGAATTTTGTTGTTTTTTGATATTTTTTAAACCTTTCAGACATTAAAGAGAAATAGTTGATATAGAAAACTGAAAATTTCAGTGTAAGCAAATTTGAATATGAAGTCAAATTACAGGTAAATCCATAGAGAATTATACATAGAGACGAAACACTCCGATTTGTCAAACAAAAATACAACAAATCATATGTCTGATACAACAACAAAATACATTAACTAGTATGTAATTTGTTGTTGCAAGAGTTAGGTTTTTGACAACAGACTTAGGTTTTTGACAATTACGTCTCGTCTCTATGTTACCCTATGGGTAAATCCATGATACAAAAAAATTACAAGGTAGTTTCATTTATAATTTTTTGACAAGAAAGGGGATTATTGAAGTTTATTTTATTTGTAAATATTCAGAGAAGCGTTGCCACATTGAAAGAAAGGTTACAATACTCCTAGAAATTTTCAATGAAATATGTGTAGTATGTAACAATTCACAATACTGTGTAATTTATCATTAAAATAAACAAAAAAACGGATTAATCTAAGACGTTTGGCTTTATATCACATAGGTCATGAAAATGAAGAGCTGTGCGAAGATAATAGAAAATTTTTCCATCAGACTTTAAAAAAATGGATGGTTTTAAATTTAGCCGAGGAATAATCGTTGTAACGTTGCTCTAATTGTTGCATCAAAAGGATTTTGTGATTGACTTACTTTTTCATAAAACTAGTCTGTGCTACAAACTTGTCACTGCAGTCTACTATTTTATGTGTTAGCTAGAGATTTGCCGATATAACCAGAATCAAGCATAAACAAAATGATTCTGCTAACGATACTAAGCAATTGAATCAACGCCTTGGATAAACGCACTATAATATTTTGAATAAAATATGTTTTTTTTTATTTATGTTTTTTCAATAAAGGCAAAAATGGGATTCATTTTAATGAATATGGTAGCTTTATTTTACACATAAACTTCAAATCTTCTTTTTTGTCAAATGCTTAATAATGTTGACATAAAGAGAAAATGAAACAACCTTGTAATTTTTTTATATCATGGGTAAATCATTACACCTGGCAGCCAGGTAATTTCAAATATATTAGACGAAGTTACTTAGTGGACATATTTCTTACTAGCTTGACCCGGTGAGCTTCGCTACCCCAGTCGTAGTAAAAATCGGTTCAGCCGTTTAGTAATTATTGTTTAAGAACTAAAGGTACCAATTTTACCAGTTATCCCCCCTGTTTATCCCTTTCTGGTAAAAGTATTGAAAAAAGTTATCGCCTTTTGACGCTTCCAAGTAAGGATCTATATACGTTCCAAATTTCAATAAAATCGATTTAGCCGTTTAGGCGTGATGCTCAAACAAACAAACTTACAAAGACATTTATATGTTTACTAGCTTGACCCGGTGCGCTTCGCTACCCCTGTCGTAGTCTATGTTGGAAATTTCAATAAAATCGTTTCGGCCGTTTAGTATTTATTGTTTAAGAACTAAAGGTACCAATTTTAGCGGTTTTTCCCCTGTTTACCCCTTTCTGGTCCAAGTATTGAAAAAAGTTATAGCCTATTGACGCTTCCAAGTAAGGATCTATCTACGTTCCAAATTTCAATAAAATCGATTCAGCCGTTTAGGCGTGATGCTCAAACAATCAAACTTACAAAGACATTTATATATTTATATGGATAAATAAATAGTAAAACAATTAATGTCTTTAATTGAAATTAATATACAAATAGCTAAACAATTACTCAATTAATACTTATACGTTTTTTTTTTTTTTTGGAGTTTAAAATAATGTAATAGTCACTTTAAACTAGTAATGAAAAATTAGACGTTTAAATCACATATATATACAATCTGACTATTTGAGTCAACGCTACATGACTTCAAAAGGATAAACCAAAATGTCCAATATATTGGACAAAATGTCTGAAAGGGTTAATTAAATTCTTTTTGAATATTAGACTACAATTTTTGCTAAATACGAGTTCCATTGCATTTTAAAATAAAGCCTGCTAAATGTGTTTGGCAGTGATATTCAAGATATCCATTTACTTACCATCCTTCCTATTTCTAGAAACAAAAAAGAAAATCCACACCAATTGACCGCCGGAAAATTTTGACCTACAAAATTGTAGACTTTCCATGTTAAACAATTTTGCAAAGAAGTTTTGCTATGAAACAAACGTGAAGTGGAAGAAAGCAAATACAACTAAGTTGAAATTTTTGAAGTAGCTTTATTTTAAAATCATATGGGAGCTACGACTAATGATGGACCGATCGTTATAAAATTTTGTGAAATGACTTTTGCATATATATAACGTATTTGTATTGAATTTTATTGGAATACCATTATTTATAAGAGATTTATGCTAGTTAAAGTGAATTTCGGAAGTTGGCCTTATATGGGAGCTATGACTAATTATGGACCGATCGTAACAAAATTTGGTGGTGCGAGTTTGGCTTATATAAAACTTTTTTGTGCTGAATTTAGTTTGGATATCTATATAACTAAGATATTTATGAGAGCTTAACTATTTTCAGCTAGGGCAATCGAAATAATAGACCGATTCCTTGGGGCAATAGAAAATCTTGTACTAAATTTTGTCGAATTATCTTTGAAATTGCGACCTGTAGTTTGATTACAAGGTTTACATGGACGGACATCGCTTAATAGACTCAGAAAGTGACCATGAGCAGATTTGTATACTCCAAGGTTGGTGTTGGCACAATACTTTTGCACGTTACAAACATCAGCAAACATAACTCGCTATACCCTGTACGGGAGGAAGGCGTAATAATTACTGCGAATGTATTAGTAAAAAAAACTATGTGATAACAACAACACGTATGTGTGATTATTTTGAGTAATTTTTTGTATTTTTCTAGTTTCCGCTATGAGTATATTTCCAGTTTCCGCTGTGTCTTTCTCTATGGTTTCTTTATCCCATGCGAGTACTTTGAGTTAAAAAAGTTTACGTGTATTTTGTTTTTATTACAATAACAAACCTCATGTTAATTTTTCACTCAAAGTATTCGCTTGTGATATAGAAACAGGTAGTTAATACCTCGAATAGACCGTGCTGTCCCAAATTTATGCCCAGCATGTTGTCATGGTCCCTATAATACCCAACTTATTCAACTGCCCAGCCAATCCTACTTCACTTCGTCTAATGGATTTGTGGACTAACCCATGAGAAGTAACACCCAGAAAAATTGTATGTATTGAGTTACAAAACATTTATTTTGATAAATATCCAACTCGCATCACCAAAAAGGTCTTAAAGGAAAATACCTAAAAGTCCTATATAAAAAAGTGACCATTTTGAAATAAAAGTTTTATGTCTTGAGTAACAAAACATTTATTTTGATTGATATCCATCTCGCACTAAGCGACCAAAAATCTCCTCAAGAAAAAAACCTAAGCTTTTTTTGAAAAAAAGTCAAAAAAGTTTTTGATTTTGCAGAAAAAGTCAAACATTTTTTTTAAATTTTTTTTTTTCGAAAGATTAAAGAAATAGCTATCTACTAGGGTATTCAGTTGGTCGGTTAACTTTTTGAATAATTTAAAATTGTCGATTTTCAAATAACAAATAAACCGATTAATTTGTTTCGATTAACCGAAATTTTTTTGTTTTGCACTTTTTATAGAAATATAGTTTTAAAGCTCTCAAATTGTATTTATTAACTCATGAACATTAACTTCTAGCAATTGTTTTTTAGAAGTATAGCACAAACTAGAGTTTCCAAAAAACCGAAGAATTTCAAAACCGCGGTTTCGGCTTTAAAAAATTGAAAACCGATCGGTTTCGGTTCGGTTTTGTGATAATTTATTAACTATTAAATCAGTTGATACTAAACAAATTTAAAGTCCAAATTTGACGAGTGTTTACGAGGATAAAGGAATATTTGTACTTTTTCTTTTAATGGTACCTTTTTAATATATTAAATTTGTTAAAGTTGGCTAACATGCTTCTCAGTAAATAAATAATCAAGAATAGGGTGCTCAATTGTATTTTGATACCAAAAATGGAGAACTAAACCAAACTAAGGAGTACTTTTTCGTTCTTCAAAATGAATTTTCTATAATATTGAAACTAGAATAAGGAAATTATTTTGAAATTTCAAACTCGACAGTGGTTTAAGAGTTGAACATTTTTACTTTTTCTTCTAATGGTACTTTTCATTATAATAAATTATTTTACTTATTGTATATACTTAATAGTGTGCTAATATGCTTCTGACTAAAGAAAGAATCAAGGATAGAAGGCATAATGATATTGAGGTAACAGAAACTATTATTGAAATTTCTATAATAATGAACCTATAAGAAGGATATTATACACACATGATCCTGACTGAGTTAGAATAAAAAAAGGGAATTGCAGGTACTTTTTCTAACTAATAGTACTTTTTGAATATTTTTTAACTTTAATTGTAGACAAATGATTCTGAATGAGTAGAATTCACGAAGGGTGATTATAGTCTTACCTTTATTTTCTATTTTCTATAATAATTGACACAGAAATATGAAATTAAACATTCGTGATGCTGAGTAGGAATACAAAATGTGAGTCTTTATGCTTTTTTCTAATAATACGTCAAGAATCACCTACAATCCACATTACAATGAATCAATAAACATGAAACTAGAGACATGTTTTCCTGAATTAGTATTAATTTACAAAGGGAGACTTAATAGTACTATGATCAACTTTGTCCAAATGAGTCGGAGGACGACATGATAATAGATGAATCTAAAGACATAACCGAAACGAGTCTTTTATCAGAAACTATTAAAAGTATTCATAATCTAAAAAACTATAAAAAAGACTTCATTTGAGGATTTTATATGAGGAATTGGATTTTCATTATCATGCCTTACCTTTGATTTCTCCAACATCTAATCAGTGAGATAGTTCTTTCCAAGTCAAGTTTAGTTAAAACTAATGAAAAAATCGTTTAAAAGGAAAACATTTCAATTATATTCTTTTTTCAAAAGCTTATTTCTGAAAATCTCCCTAAAATCAAAAAAAAAAAAAAAAACTCACATGTGTATAAAAAAAAGGATCTCAGATACCATATCTTTTTTTGATATTACTTATTTTTGTGTTGAATTGTTATGTTTTGTTTTTTTTTTATGATTTTGTTCTTTTTATTACTAAAATGCTTAAATAATACACAAAAAAGAAATATTCGGTTAATCGAATAATTTAAAATTAACCGATTATTAACCGATTAAATCTAAACCGCGATTAATTATTTGCTCGATTAACTGATACCTATTTGGGAAAAATGTTTCTAAGAACGATAGGTAATAAGTTACATGGAAAAAACTCCTGTTTGGCCAAAATGGCAAATGTTCACCCCACTAACTCAGATAATTCTTGACCGATCTTCACCGATCTTGTTGAAAAATTGTGTCTAAATTACTATCCAATAGGACTCCTTGGTTAGACTTGCCATCCGTCCAGATTCGTCGGGACAAACTAGTTTTATAGTCAAAAGTCCCGTGTCCAGGCGATACACTGACTCCATTTGTCCCGTTCTGAAAAAAAAACATAACTTTTTCAATAATTACCACAAAAATATAAAAAAAATTAAACGGAACATGTTTTTCTTTGAGGTATTTAGTTATTAATTTTTTAAAGATTATTTCCAATAAATTTCCACATGAACCCAAAAATACTAGCAGATGTAAACAGCAACACACGAAAAGGAAAAAAATAGAACTAAAGGTATTACAATTTCAACCAGATTGGTTAAATTTACCGGATTTCCAGGGTTGGTTAAGAAACACGGCGGACGTTGAAATTACTGTTTATTGTAGTATTTGCAAGCAAGTTTTTTAGTCAAAATTTAATGAGTTTCAATTATGCAAATTCCAATAAAACGTTAGTACCAGGCTGAACAATTTTTTTACAAACCCCAATACAATTATGATTGTGCTAAAAAATTGTTTAGCGATTAACGTGTTCCCTGCGCCCGAACAAAGGCTGTGGCAATTGTGAATAATGTGTTTCGTCCATATTCTATTAAAAATGTTTTATTTGACATTGGTGGTGGTCCTATTTCTATAGTCATACCTGTTGTAATTCGATAATTTTCAATTAAGAAAGGTCCAACAACATAATGAAGACAACTAAAAACCTTATCCTTCAATGTAGAACATTTTGATATTGAGAATTTCAGTGCTAAAAATCTGGCATAACTGAAAAGTTTTTTACTTTTTATGGAAACTGATTATATATTATATACTAGAACATTTTCGAATTAGATTTCTTATATTATTTTTAGATGTTGATTCTATTCTTCAATCTTAGCATGTTTAAAAATCGTATTTTTTGAGTATTGGAGAAGAATATGTTTCTAAACTAATTTGGAAACAAGATTGCTCATATGCTCATAATATGTATTCATAATTTTATGAGCAAATTATCATCACATATAAAACATTTAGAAAGTGACTACATTCAACATACAGAAGTTTTTGATATTTTTCATAAAATAAAATTACTGTAGATTGGAAATTTTAAATTTTTTTGATGTAAAGCAAAGCTAATTTAAGATCATAAAAAAGCTAATAATAAGATCATAACAAAAAAGAATATTTCTACAAGTATATATATACTGTCACTCTTTATACATATGTAATTCGGTATGCATCAGGGATGATAAATGACATTTTCAAAATTGTACTTAATTCAGTAAAAAATTGTACTTTTTTTACCATAATTGTATTAAACGCAAAACAATATTTTTAATATTTTTTACTAGTTTTATTATTGGAATAACAAAAAATTTACGTACATACATTAAAATTCACTTGTACTATACATTTATATTTGCAATATATTTTTGCCAATTAACAACAAATTAAGTAAATAATAAGGAATTTAGACGAATACTTTGTTTAACATGTTTTTTTTTAGAGTTGATAGTGCAACAGGGCCATACTTTAAAAAAAAGCTAAAAATCTTCCTCTAAATCCTGTATAAAAATATTTGTATATATAAGTATATAAAAAGTAAAATTAAAAACTTAAAAAAATCAGGTATAAGTAGTAAGGAACATAAAATTATTATTCAAAGAGATCATAGTTCGGTTGATGTAGGAAATTAGTTTTTTGACAAATTTCTACATAAGTTTTTTGTTAATTTAAAATTATAGCAACAAGATTCATTAGACTGTAGCAAATTTTTTGTCCGAATTAAATTCGATACAGTATTTATATAAAGGCGATTTCTTTCCTTTGTTTTTATCATATTTTGATAAGAAAAAATCCGTTCAACATTCGCCGACGAATGTGGTATAGATAATATACCTTTGGCAATTCTACTGATATCTGGAAACATTAGTTCATTAATTTCATTTTTCAATTCTCCAACCCTAGACCAAAATGTTTCAATGTTTACTGTTTTTAAAGTCTTGAGATAATCCACATCAGCAAGAGCTCTAAACTGAGTGTTAATTGAATTAAAATGTTTACTTTCATTTGGAAACATTTTTGTCAATAGAGGTACAATACTTGGAGTTTTTCCCGAAACAACATTATCTGGAGTAAATTTGCTGAACCATAATAAAATTTCGTTATCAAAATTAACTCTACTTTTTAATTCTTCACAAAATTGTATGTAAAATCTTTTTGCTATTTCTTTAAACTTTAAAACGGTTTCAATTTGTATGTTTTTTGTGGATATATATATGTCCACTTCGGTCCCGCAATATATATCCAAAAATGCAATCTGGTTTTGGTAAATATTTATATCGGAAATTTTAGCGTCTAAAGCGTCCTTATTCAAAAAATTTCGACCCATTTGCCGGAATAAGAATTTAAGGCGTTCCAAAAATACATGCATTCGGGCGTTTTCGGACTGCATTTCCAAATTAATATTGTTTATGATTTGTAATACATATTCTAAAAAATAAAAAATCATCTTGAACAAGGGATCCAAAAATATTGATAAAATAAAATTAATTCTTGAATTTTGAGAGTTTGCATCGAAATCAATCAATGTAAAATAGTACTGAAGTGGTTCCCATTGCTCCAGAATTCGGGAGACTACTTCCTTGCGAGACAACCATCTCGTGGTTGAATATTTAAAAATTATATGCAGTTCAGCGCCAAAATATTCTTGAAATTTCGCAAATTCGTCTCTTCTGTTAGAGCTATTGCAGAAATGATAATTTATTTCTTTTATAAACTTATCTATATCGTTTGGAATACTGTTTTTCGAAGCTCCATACGACACTAAGTTCAAAATGTGGCATATACACCCATTGGTAAATAAATTGGGCACAAGTGTTTTAAATTTAGTTTGAACACCGTTGGTGGCACCTGTCATAACATTACAATTATCCGTAGTAATAGCAATCATATTGTCCAATGGAATATTATTTTTATTTAGTATTCGTACTGTAGCGTCAAATATTCCACTTGCTGTAGAATCCTCGATTGGAGCCAATTCCAAAAACCGATCGCGGCATCGACCATCAAAAATCCTTATTATTATGGCCAAATTTTTAGAAACTGAACAATCTGTACTTTCATCAATTACTAACGAATAATAGTTTTCTTTACAAAAATTTTGTATTTCGTTACTATTTTCTGGGCCAGTAACATTAGTTATGATTTTTTGAGCTTTTAGCCTGTTTATTGTAAACATTTTAGCAATTTGTGAATCTGTCACACCTTCTTTAATAACATTGTTTAGATGGTCAAGAATTGAAAATGGTAAGTTGTGTTCCGCAACAAACAAGCTTAACATAACTTCTAGTTTTTTAGCGGATTCTGCCACAGGACATGTAGTTGATTTTACAAAATTATTTATTTTTGGTGTGGTCTTAACTGCATTCATTTTTCTAATGTGACTGTCACAGGACTCATGTCGTTTTATATGAGTTATTCCACCTGCAATAGAAATATTACAAATACCACACTTTTTGTTGGCCCCGTCTTTAATAATCCACGGAAATTCTTTGGTCCATGCTTCTCTGAAGGCTGTTGTATATGGTTTGCGTTTTTTACTCGTTCTGCAACACAATGAAAAACATATTTCACTTAGATATTGAAATCCACTTATTTTGTCTTCAGACTTACGTTGCTTCTTCTAGATCCATTAAGGTAATCAAAAATATTTGGTTGCACTTATTAAAATTTATAAATTATATGAAATTAAATCTTTTGCATATATTTGTATGAGCTTTATTGCATGGTACGAAATTTGTTTTAAGAAAAAAACATAGAAGAAACCGCCAAATATAAAATACAAAGCAACAATGAAATTTATATAAACCAAGGCATACACATACATGTTTATAAAAAGCACAGCAGATTTATTTTGTATATGTATGTTTTTTAGCTGTCAAAATCCATTTATAAAAACAAACTCAGTTGTCTTATGACTACACCTTAGTTTTTTACAAATTTAACTAGAAAGCTTTGACAAATAATTGACACCAAACATGATTGCCATCTTTCTGTTTAACAATTTATGATTAGTGATGGAAATAAAAAACAGCGCAGATGAGTTAAAGCGTTTGAAATTTTTAAATTGTACTGAACATGACATTGGAGTACTGCAGTACTTTTGCAATGCCAATCGTACTGAAAAAAGTACAATTGTACTGACTTTATCATCCCTGGTATGCATGTCAAAATTATCATTTTACGATTCATAATTCTTGTTATCACACCTGCCTATGTTTTTCCGTATGACATAACCTATAAATGTAAACAACAGCTGACTTTTTAATGTGTATAAATTGTTTAAATTATAAATCTGCTGAAATTATAAAGTTGTTAAAAGTAAAATGGATGTAACAACCGCTTACTTTTCATGTTCATTATTCATTTTCTTTATTTTTTTTTACAATCTTTTTAAACAATTATTTTAAAACAAAACAGCTGTTTTTTTATGTTTGACACAGGAAAATAGACAAGGATGCTTTATTTTCTGAAATATGTTTCCTAAATAGTATTTTGTCAAAACGGAATATCACTATTTAAAAATATAGTGCATTAACTTCTATGAGCACCGAAAAAACTCATTCAAATACAGTAATCCAAAAATAATATAAAAGCTGCTAAAAATAAATTAAAAATGAAAGACTGAAATAAATTTTATAAAGTAATTAAATATTTTATGTTCCTATTAATATTAACTATTCGTATTTTATTTATATTTTTGTTTTATTAAATTTGTATTAGTCTAGATTTTACTCAATTTAAAGTAATGTGTTATTGTTGATTTTAATTGATAAAATATGGTAATAATTATAAACGAATTTGTTTGAATTTTTATCTGATCTTTAGTGGTGTCCCGTTTAGGAAATTTCAAAAGGTGGTAAGTGTAGTATGTAGTAATGCTAGATAATTGTTATTTTTGTAAAACTTTTATTGTAAAAATGAATTTTGTTCAATTTGGGACACAGTGTGACAGGGAAAATATTTGTCTAAACTTGAGAAGAGTTACGGTAGAAAGAAAAATGTAGTTTTGGGTAAAATTCAAACACTGTACGAAGCGCAAATATTATTACATTAATTGTACTTAATCAATGAAAATGCGAATCATAGGATGAAACGCTTGGAATTTGTGAGAAAAAGCTTATGACAACAAACTGGCAAAGAGTAAAATAAAATAAAATTGTTTGTTCTGAAAATTGGTTTTCCAGATGAAATGTACATACATATCGCTCATTTGCTGCAACAACGTCATAATTCAAAAAAAGTTGTCTCGAGAAAAACGGCTTTGAATGTTTTTTGACATTTTACTATTTCTTAAATAAATTTTCAACAAATCATGCGATTTCAGAAATAAAACCTGATTTAAATAGTAGATGTTAATATCTTTATAATCTGTATTAAACTCAAATTTTTACTTGTCAAATATACGAGAAAACATGAGTTTTGATTTTACAACAAGAAACCACTCTCACGGAAAAAATTATTGACTTTTTTAAAAACTGATAAAACTATATGAGAAACTAAAGAACGGCGCATATTTTGTATTACTCAGTTCAAAAAACCCGGATTTTGAATTATGACGTTGTTGCAGCAAATGAGCGATATGTATATTAGGGTGACAGCCGATTTTTTTTTTTAAGATTTCAAAGAGTGCCGGGTGGAATATTGTGACACTAGGTCTAAAAGATAAGTACTGAAAATTTGAGCCAAATCGGATAACGATTTCGGGACGCGCATCGAGGTCAAAGGTCAGATATATGTAAAATTTTACTATCTATATGAAATAAATTTGTAAAACTCCTTAACTTTCTGCATTATGTTACATAAATATGTAGATTTATTTATATTTGTGAAGATTACAGTCAAAAAAATATTTTTCAGATTAAACCTATATCTCCTTTGGGTCAAATTGACCCACAAACTGTATTATTGTTAAAATTCGGAAAAAATGCAAATTTTTCAGTTTTTGTAAAAATTTTGTTACTAAATAATTATTTTTGCAACCGAATGAATAAGAATCGAAATGTGTACGTAATTGTCGTTCTAATGAGATATAAAAGATAAAAATTGGTTAAAAAATTTTAAAGTTATTAAAAATTCCCCAGACCATTAACCTGTTTCAGGCCACTTGAACAAGAAATCTAGGAACAAAATTAACCTATTTTAAGAAATATTAAAATAAAAGCTAATTTTTACTTAAAATATATCCGTATTTACATTCGTATGAGTTTTTGTCTTTGTAGAATACCGTTAACCTATTCGCAGGGATGGCCAACAAAATTAATTTTTTTTAACGGCAGTTTCAAATCTCCATTTTCAAATTTTTAAAAATTTTGTTAAACAAATTTCAGAATTTTTTGATCATCACATGGGGATTTTTTGAGATCATAATAGAGAATAAAAATATGAAAAAATTATGTCAATACCTATTACAGTTTTTCCGTACCAACGATTTAAATTTTGTGATTTTCGGGAAAAAATATTTTTTTAGCCATATTTTGGCGAATGAGCGAAATTTCCTTACTGTTACGAATTTTAAGTAAAACCTATGCAGAATCTTATAGTTCAGATCATTTTTAATATACTCTGAAAGTTTTACTGTAATCGGACAACTTTAACCCTTAAATGGTGAAGGGCAAAGGTAAAATTTTGAAATATTTGGAATTTCTAAATTAAAGATAGCGAAATATTATACATTTTTAAACAAATTTCAACGAAAATTGCGTAAAATATACCTTAAGGTCTTAAATATACAATAACAGTGCAAAAATGGAAATTAACCCTTAAAAGGACTTGGGGTCAAAATCACTCTATATTTGACTGTGGTTTTCACGATTTTAAAAGTTTGGACCCCAAATTATATTAAGGGTTAATTTCCATTTTTGCACTGTTATTGTATATTATAGACTTTATGTTATATTTTTCTCAAGTTTCATTAAAATCGGCCCAATAATATATATCATTTCGGCATCATTACATTAGAAATTCCAAATATTGAAAAATTTTACCTTTGACCTTCACGGTTTAAGGGTTAAAGTTGTCCGATTTTAGTAAAACTTTCATAGTATATTAAAAATGATCTGAGCTATAAGATTCTGTATAGGTTTTACTTAAAATTCGTAACAGTAAGGAAATTGCTCTCATTCGCCATATTATGGCCAAAAAAACATTTTTTCCCGAAAATCACAAAATTTAAATCGTAGGTACGGAAAAACTGTAAGAGGTATTGACATAATTTTTTCATATATTTATTCTGTATTATGATCTCAACAAATCCCCATGTGATGATCAAAAAATTCTGAAATTTGTTTAACAAAATTTTTAAAAAATTGAAAATGGAGGTATGAAACTGCCGTTAAAAAAAATAAATTTTTTGGCCATCCCTGCGAATAGGTTAACGGTATTCTACAAAGACACAAACTCATACAAATGTAAATACGGATATATTTTAAGTAAAAATTAGCTTTTATTTTAATCTTTCTTAAAATATGTTAATTTTGTTCCTAGATTTCTTGTTCAAGTGGCCTGAGACACGTTACTGGTCTGGGGAATTTTTAATAACTTTAAAATTTTTTAACCAATTTTTATCTTTTATATCTCATTAGAACGACAATTACGTACACATTTCGATTCTTATTCATTCGATTTCAAAAATAATTATTTAGTAGCAAAATTTTTACAAAAACTGAAAAATTTGCATTTTTTCCGAATTTTAACGATAATACAGTTGGTACCGTGAAATAACTCCCAAATGAAATAACTGCCAATGAAATAACTCCCAATGAATTAAGTCCCATCAAAAATGAAATAATTCCCAAACTTGAAAAATGAAAGAACTACCAAAGGGTAAAATGAAATAACTCACAATAATCGGCGGTTTCATAATTTTAAAAATATTAGTCCCAAAAAAAGCGAAATAACTTCCAATGAAATAACTCCTAATAGAAATGAAATAATTCCCAATCCGAATCTATGTACTTATGTAATCTAACTCCCAATGAAATACTGAACTATAAAAGTGGAATTATTCTTCGCTCACCAAACATTTTTTGCATTGAGGGCCTATGGCGTAGCGCAAAGGTTTCCTCCTCTGGGGTGTATCAAAAACTGGCTTCGCTCAGAAAAGTTTTTCGCATTGCCGGCCTTCGGCCGGGCGCTAAGGTTTTCTCCTCTGGGGTGTATCAAAATCTGGCTTCGCTCAGAAAAGATTTCTTTCATTGCAGAAAGGTTTTATAATATTCAGAGAGCAGATTTTCATTTCGCACCAGAGTAAGAAATCGTTGCGACCTGACAAATGCCGACAATGCAAAGATAATATTTTCTGAGCGAAGCCGGTTTTTGATACACCACAGAGGAGAAAACCTTAGCGACCGGCCGAAGGCCGGCAATGCAAAAAGTTTATAGTACGCGAAGCCGGTTTTTAATACACTTTAAAAATTACAAAAATGAAATAACTCCCAATACAGTGAAATTACTCCTAATTTCCAAAGTTAAATGAAATAAAACCCAACAAAAATTTCATTGGGAGTTGTTTCATTGGGTGTTATTTCATTATGAAATAACTCCCAACAAAAAATTATGAAATAACACCCTACGCGTTAGGAGTTGTTTCATAATGAAATAAGTCCCAAGTTGTATGAAAAATTTGTTGGGTGTTATTTCATTTTTTCGTGGGGTGTTATTTCATTTGGGAGCTATTTCACGGTACCAATACAGTTTGTGGGTCAATTTGACCCAAAGGAGATATAGGTTAAATCTGAAAAATATTTTTTTGACTGTAATCTTCACAAATATAAATAAATCTACATATTTCTGTAACATAATGCAGAAAGTTAAGGAGTTTTACAAATTTATTTCATATAAATAGTAAAATTTTACATATATCTGACCTTTGACCTCGATGCGCGTCCCGAAATCGTTATCCGATTTGGCTCAGATTTTCAGTACTTATCTTTCAGACCTAGTGTCACAATATTCCACCCGGCACTCTTTAAAAATCGAACTCAATTTTTTTTCCATACAACTGATTGTCACTCTAATGTATATATATAAATAGGAAAAATATTTATCGTCAAGATTTGGCATATTAGCTAGTGGTAGATTATATTAACTAGAAAATACAATCATATACTTAGTACATGAGTTGATGGTGATTTGTTAAACGTTTAATAACATGTGGTGGACTTGGAATTCTCATTGATATTTCTTGTTTTTCTAGTTTTCTCCACAATAAAATCGTTTAAATCCTTGTGTAATAAACGAAATGGCTTCAATATCTTAAACAAATGTTTACTCGACTTTCACATATCCTATGAGATTGTTTCAGTTAATTATCTTTCTACCGGCCAATTTTTTGAGGTTTGTAAAAGAAAAATTTCATTCGGGATTAAATCTGAAGAATATAGATGAAAGAGCAATTCCTAACTTATGGTGTTCACTATAACGACTATCGATATCTCTAGCAATTCTTAAAAGATCTACATTACAATTAATTGTATTAAGACGAAAATGTTCCAATCAAACCAACAAACCTACACATAATCTGCAATATTTGATGGAAGGTTTTCAAATCCAAAAAGAAAAAGTAGATTCGCGCACAATTAATAAGAAAACAGAAGATGAAAGAGAAAAAACAAATTACAAAAAAAAGCTGAACATATTACTAAATACACTTGCAGCACGAGTAGGTTTTTGTCTGTACAAATATTCTATACGGTTGTAGATACATAGATACTTGAATACAACTAGTATGATACTAGTAGTATCGTGTGCCACCACCACCAAAAGAAAAAATACTCTCATACAAAACACAAACAAAAAATCAGAAAAGACTCATATTAAATAACTTTAACGAGTTTTTCTTTTTTTTTTCTTCTCGTACTGAATAAAAAAGGTCTGAAGGCAACAGCAAAAACAAGAAATATAAAGTTTATTTTAACTTCTTGCTCTACTAGAATTTACGGAGAGTGTGGAATGTGGAATTTCTACAATAACAACGCTAACAGCAAGATACGGAAAGTATCATACCGACCCAACAAATGAACAAGATCGTTCGAACAATCAGCCAGCCAGCCAACCAGCTAAACAATTTATCGAATATTTCATATGCTACAGAACCTATAAAGAATGTTTTTTCTTATTAGAAAATTTTTTTTAAAATACTTAGCATAAGAAAGTAAATAAAAATGATACATTTCCAATCTTTAATTTCACATTCATATGAGACATACCTAATTAAAAAAATTAGATTTAGGCTTAGATGTTGGATTTGCATAAAAGAAATGTCCATGGATATCAGAAGATATCAGAATTTTTCTGATTTTTCACAAACAGTTTTTTCGATTTTCGAATGTAACAGTTTTTAACGGCTTGTTTCAATTTTCATAATTATTGACAACTAAAATGGTAATATGTATATGTAGTTGATTAGTGGAGACTTTTACTTATAAACAATGTTGATTTATAAGTAGAAGACTCCACATTTTTGCACTGCATGATCATTCTAGAAGTGTCTCTGCTAGAACATGCTGGAATTTGACAGAAAATGCCGCTGGTATATATATGTAGTGCCAGCGAGTTGCTAAAACTGATGAAAATAAATCAAGGTTATTAATAGGTAAAAACGTAACAATTGGTGTCAGAAATCGAATTGCAAACTAAGAAGCAGCCATGAAGTTTGAAAAATTAAAAGTATAACAACTCAAGAGAGGATTTAGTAAGTTGGAGCTACCTACATCAGGTAATAAGACGGAATTGTAGAACATGAAACTTACGAATTTTAGTATAAAGTTCAACGTTTGCGGATATGATGAAAAAATGGAAACAAAAGTTCTAGCTGGAATGAAAATAAAATTTCAAAAAATAAACGACAAATTTAAAGAAACTTCTAAAGCCAACAACTAGAAATTAATATTTGAAATGGAAGCGAAATTTCAAGAAAATTCTATAGAAATTGAAGAAACACTTCAAGAAATTTCCAAGGTTATAGAAATACAGCAAATAATATTAAAAAGCTATCTGATTTAAATAATGCTATCTGCGTGATCCAGACATAAATAATAATAACCTTCAATGCCAAGAGGTACCGGTACGAATTATTCCAGTAACTTTTAGTAGAACAGAAGTGTCTAATTTTGATGAAAACACATCACAATAATGAAGAAAAAAATATAGAGATGATTTTGGCTTTGAAGGGAATCGCACAGAAGTTCTTGAATACCTACCAATTAAATGCAGGAATAATTATGAAAACATAATCTCATTCGCACTGGCACAATAAACATTCATTCGTCTCATTCGCACTGGCACAATAAACAGCAAGGTGCGAGATCTCGAAGTTGTTACTGAAAAAGCGAGAAATATAGTGAACGCTACAAAAGAGGCAGTTGTACAGATATTAGATGAGAAGCAAAATAAAGCCAAAATCAAATGTTATAACTGCTTTAGAGTCGGTCGGTTCAGCGAAACTACAAATCATCAATAAAGCGAAAATGGCACGGATGTGACAGGAATTATGAAAAACATAGCAATTCGAATTGAAGTTTGCCTACAAACTTTTAACCCAAGTATTATTTTATTTATTTTTTTTGATCAAGTAAAGCATGTCAGTTATTATGTTTAATGTCAATTATGTTCATTTGTTGTTAATCTAATTAAAATGAGTGACGAGAAAAAAGTTTTCAACAAAACCCAACTTGGTTCTACAAAAAGTTGGGCAAACAATCAAAGGTCTGCCGTCAAACTGTTTCCAATGTTATTCAACAGTACCGGGAAAACTTGTCCGTTGATAGAAAACCTGGTTCAGGTAGAAGGAGTGGTTCACATGATGTTTATTAAGCCAAAAAAATATAAAGCATTTTCAAAAGAGCTCCCAACACATCCGGTAGGAAAGAACACCGGTTAGCTCAGTACTCGGACTATTTGGTACGAAAAGTTAAAATCAATGCAGGTTCAAAAACATACAAGGCTCAAAAAGTACCTGACAGGAACGTTGCTAAAAATTTAGTGGCCAAAAACAGAGCACGGAAATTGAAGTCAAATTTTATAAAAAAAATTTCCTGCTGCATAATGGATGACGAAACGTATGTTCTGGCAGATTTTTCGCAGCTTCCGGGTCAAAATGTTGATGTTGCTGATGCTCATGGGAATGTTGAAGAAAAGTTTAGGACCCAAAAGCAGAAAAATTTTCCCAAAAAGTTCTTGGCAAGCAATATGCAGTTGCGGCATAAAAGCTAAACATTTATTACAAAGGGCTGTATAAATACCGAAATTTACATCAAGGAATGTTTACAAAAAAGCATGCTTCCATTCATAAGACTTCTTAGTGTGTAAACGTAGGAAATTTGCTTCATTTGTTGACTAAAAAGAAGAAATCTATCCTAAATATTGGGAAGTTGAAAGCTTCATGACCTAATGGCTTGTTTTAACACATATCTACATAACTTTTTTTTTGCAAATGTTAAACTATGAAAAATATCCTTAAATGAAAATATTCTACAAAGTCCTGACATTTTTTTTTAACACATTTCTTTGTACTTACGATTAAATGTGACTGAGTCAGTCAGTTAGTCAGCTATACAAACCAACACACAGACAGACAGACTTCATTACTTCAAATCGAACTCAAACTCTAAATTATTTAACAGGTTTGCAGCACAAATATTGTAACTTCTGATACAGACGACGAGTACGTTAGAGACGAATGTGAGCGAGTGAGCGAACACTGCTGGATATGTTTGCTATTGTTTTTGCCGTAGCCGCCGGTGTCCATTCACCAACCACCAAACCGATTGGGAGAATGAGTGCTATACAATTTCAATTACACATTCAGTCATGTTGGAAACACGATCGTGAATAAAAGTCTGAAAATTTTCAAAAAACGCGCGGCTAATTTGGCGGAAACTTGTGTATAAAAATAAAAAGAAGGCAAATAAAATTTATAAAAAAGTGGTTTTCAAAATATTTAGTGTGGCCCAAACGAGAGGAAAGAGTAGTAAGGAGTTCAATTGGTTTAACTGCACACACAAACCTCTAATATAAGAAGTATAAGCAAAAAAAATAAAAAGGCTCCTAAAATAAATGCTGGTTTCTTTTCAACAAAAAATTCCAAAAAATTATACAACTGAAAAATTCAATTATGGCGTTAATAAAGTGGAAAATACATATTATAAATTATTAATGTTCGTGTTCCAAATTTGAAATGTGTATATATGTATTAGTTTTTTTTTTATTTGCTTATTTGTTTGTGTAAACAATAATAGGAAAGAAAAATTTGCGGAAATTTATCGCATAATTTCAATAAACATTCAAACACATACACGCACCCATGCCCGGAGTAACATCCAATTTTGGGTGTAAAAGTTTTTATTTTTAACAAAATTCCTCTAAATGCTGATATATGCAGTCTTTCAATGAAAATTACACAAAATTCACATGAACAGAGCTGAACAACTCAACTCAACGTTTTATTTATTACGACCAGAATAACTAAAATTCAAATTCAGCATTTTACCAATATTGGATTATTATGAAAAAAATAAAATAAAAACTCTATTACACTGAGGTAGGTTTTTTTTATTTCAATTTTGTTTATTTTTATTTTTTTGTATTATTTGATAGTATGTATGTAAGTAATGTACAATTCCTATTAAGGTAATGTAACACCTGCTTAATGTCTTATTTCTATTGGTAATTAAACATACATACATTTAATCATATGGTTTTCTTTGCACCTGTTAACACACTTAATAAAATTTGACATTTGTGTTCTTTTTCTTAAAATCCATAATATTTATACATATAACAACACAGTGATACAAAAGTTAAAGAACAAATATGCTCCAACAAAATTGAATTACAACATGAGAATCCATATTCTCATATAGTTTTTCTCGATCAATTCGTTTTAGTGAAATAACAATAAGCATCATAAATATGTTATTTTGAAACTAATTTAAAAATTGTTTATTTTGTTTGAAAGATATAAGTTTATAAGTAAAAAGATTTGTAATAATCGGTTGGAAAATTTATTGAATTATTAATTTCAAAACAATATACTTATGAAAAGTTGTAGCATTATTTCACTACATTTGCTAATAAAAACATACTTAACGAAGTGATCTAGAAAAACTATAAGTATTTCCGAACCTTATGAACTCCAATATAACAGAATTGCTGTAATTTTCGATGATCAGTGATTCGGTTTTAATTTGTTTCATACCCTATACGCAGGGTCTAAAACAGCGAAAGGCATTGAGCTCTCAAATGAGCTCTCTTGTTTTTGTTTTCACATGTACGCAAGCACCAGTGTTACCATTTGTCCAGTTTTCCCTTTTTTTGCAAGTTTTTTCAGATGCAAAAAGTTTTATTTTTTTAAAAAAAAGTTTTTTGGAAAATTGTAAACCTATGTTATCAATAAGTTGAACCGTTTATTTCAAAATGATTGTCTCCAAATTCATTTACTAAATGGCGCGATTGATTTGAATATATTTAAAGTACTAAATTCACATAAATTATCTCAGTTTGATTTATGTACGAATTAAATTTTGTAATTTTAGTGTGTATGTACTTAAAAAAAGTTTTTTTGTTGGAAAAAAAGTTTTTTTTTTAGAAATAAAAAGTTTTCTTCAAAAAATATATGGCAACACTGGCAAGCACACACATTGTACAAAAACAATCAAAACCAGTCAGTCTCGCATGAGCATTGATAGAAGCAGGTTGTTTTACGCTTTTCGTTTTTATGCTTGTTTATTTCAGTTATTGTTTTTGTTTTTTTTTCTCAACTTTTTACTCAACTCATACAACTACAATATTTAAAAACTGTAGTGGTGTGAGTTTGCCTTTCGCTGGTCTAAAACAAGAACGAAGTATTTTAAAATCCCTTCATTGTTTCACTTATGCCCCTTACATATCTGCATAATTTAAATTTTCCAAAAATTTGTTTAACAATGCAACAATGTAAATATGTATTATTGGCATTTATCGAATTAGAAACTACGAAAACACACAACTTTTTAAATATATCGTTACCTTAATATAGAAAGTCCCTAACTCCTGTTTTTTAAGTCGAGATTTTTTGGCTAAATATGATATATGAGTGGACCATTTCTCGAAATAAACGAAAATCTTTGCTTACAAAAAAGAAAAAAAAAAACACGAGTTAGGGCCTTTCTATATTAAGGTAACGATATGTATGTTTTAAAAATTCATTAACAAATTTACTTAGTAGGTCGTCTGTTTATTTCATAATTAATGATTCAAATACATATCTATCTATATATGTATATAACAGAGTAACGTTACCAAGTGACTGTTTGATTCAACATCGCCAAGCCCAAACGCTAAAAGGTAGAGTCATGAAATTTGGACCCCCTATGTAGATCCATTAATAAGGGATCGTTGGAAATTTGAAGGTTTAGTGGGTAAATTCGTTAACCTTATATCTTCTAAACTAACTAATACAGATACAATGAATATTTAAAATTCATCTTCATCCATTTCAAAAATGAGCAGACTGGTGTTTGGTACTTTTTTAAAATTCGAAACTTTTAGGGAGGAAATCGGTTAAATACTGTATTTTTGTACTATTTACCTTTTACACGAATAAACATAGAAATATATTTTAAATCGTGTTCTAAACATATCAAACATAATTTTGGCAAATTCGAAACTTCGGGGGTAAAAATTTTTATTTATTTTTGGTACTTTTTTCTTTAAACATATTTTTCTATAAACTTAAATAGACATACATATAAATATTTTATTATGAGCTCCCACTCAATGTGAACATAAAAGTATTAAAATTATTTTGATTAAATTTTAAGCGTTGGTTCTTCCACTCCCATTAACATAAAGCCTAGTTATGTGTTAACTGATAGTTTAACTTTTGGTTAAAACATAACTATACAATGTGATAATGGGGACTAGTTTGGACAAATTCGGCTAAACAGTTTGGTAATTTTTTAAAACATACCTTTTCTTGAACATGAACACAGACTTGTGTCGTTTGAGACATCTGTGTCACAAAAAATTTCGTCAAAATGGAGTACTTTGACAGGGATAAGGGAAATTAGTACTTTTTCTGCAAATGGTACTTTTTAAATATTTGAAATTATTTAACTTATCGACATATAATAATGAATCATGAAATTAGAAACACATGGACCTAGAAATATGAATTTAGAACATGTTATTTGAAAACTCATTTAAAAAAAAATATTGATCATTCGTGTATTTCCTGACAATTAAATTTCAAATGACTATTTAATTAAAAAAAGAATTTCTGCTTTTACACACAGCAAGTTTACTTGAAGCAAGTCTCTTCGATTCTCTTTTAAACTTGCTCATCTGTTTACACACAGCAAGTCTGTGTTAATTTTGTATGTCAAAACCAAGGCGAATTTATACAAGGTGGAGTCAGTCAATCAGCTGATAACTTTTTTTTTCGCTTTTTGGTTCTAACAGTTGTCAAAGCTTTTGTTTATATTTAAATATCTACATATTCTAAGCTTATTAACAAAATATTTATTTTTTACATAAATAAGTAAAGCCCTCAATATTCAATTATCAACACTATATTAAGTTTTAATACATATTTGTTTAATTTTTCATTTTTGTTTTTTGACATTTGTTAAGACCAATTGTTGTTTTTGTAGAACTGCCACCACCTTGTATAAATTCGCCTTGGTCAAAACCTAATAGACGCCATAGTGAAAATGAGAAAACAAAAGAGAATTGAAGAGACTTGCTTCTTGGCTCTCTTTCCTATAAACTCAGACTTGCGGCAAGAAAACTTGCCCTGTGTAAAAGCAGACAATGCAACATTTTTGTAACAAAGACTTACATATTTTCAAATATTCGATAAAAGTATGAAGTTCTGGCTGTTCCAGTACACTTCGCCACCGCAATTAGAAGAATGCAATAGTACTATTAAGTTTCCCATTGTGAATTAATACTCATTCATGATAAAATGTCTCTAGTTTCATGTTTATTGGTTCATTGTAATGTGGATTCTAGCGCAATCGAAACGTATTATTAGAATAAAAACAGTACCATAAAGACCCACATTTTCTATTCCTACTCAGCATCATGAATGTATAATTTCATATTTCTGTGTCCATTATTATAGAAAATACAAAGGAAATGTACCACTAAAATCACCTTTTGTGCATTCTAACTCATTCATAATCATTTTTGCCTAATTCTTAATTTTAAGGTTTATTATTATAAAATATTCAAAAAGTACCTTAAGAATAAAGAAATAGTAACATTTTGAATTCGCATTCACTAAACCATGAATGCTCAATTTCGTGTTTATAGGTCCACCATTGTAAAATATTCAAAAAAGTACTATTAGTTGGAAAAAGTACCTGCAAGACCCTTTTTTATATTCTAACTCATTCAGGATCATATGTGTTTAATTTCCAGCTTATATGTTCATAATTATAGAAATTTCAATAATAGTTTTTGTTACCTCAATATCATTATGCCCTCTATCCTTGATTCATTCTTCACTCAGAAGCATATCAGCCAACTATTACGTATACATATAAGTAAAATAATTTAATATAATAAAAATTACCATTAAAAAAATGTAAAAATTTTCCACACTTAAAGCACGGTCAAGTTTGAAATTTCAATTCTAGGTTCGAAAAAATACTCCTTAGTTTGGTTAAGTTCTCCATTTTTGGTATCATAATACCATTGAGCACCCTATTCTTGATTATATCTTTACTGAGAAGCATATTAGCCATCTTTAATGTATATAAGCTAACTAATTTGATATATTAAAAAGGTATCATTAAAAGAAAAAGTACCTATCTTCCTTAATCCTCTTCAACACCCGTCAAGTTTGAACTTTAAATTTGTATAGCATTTCTTATATTATCAACTGATTTTATTTCTTATCACAAAACCGAACCGAAACCCATCGGTTTTAAATTTTTTAAAACCGAAACCGCGGTTTTGAAATTCTTCGGTTTTTTGGAAACTCTACATTACGGTGATTTATGACATATTCCTATTTATAAATTTTTAATGTAATCGGCGCAAATATTAAGAAACTTTAAAGTTAATAATGTGTGATTTCTACCACTATCGTACTCACAGGAATAGCTTAAGGATCGTAGTGGTGTAAAGACATACGGAATCATAGTGGAGCGAAAGTCTTATACAATCTTACATATACATACATATATGTAATATTAAGATTTTTTAAATCGCTGAATAATATTACACTGTCGATGGCAAAAGCATATAAGTATCATAGAATAACCTTAAAAACTAAATTAAATTTTCGGTAGCGAAGCGCACCGGGTTAAAATTAAATACATTAAGAACTAACAAATCTTGCTGGTGTTATTAAATAAAACTGTTATATTTTTGGAAATGTTAATTAGTTGAAATAGGCCTACTATTCACAAACTATTTACAAATCTATTTTAGTTTCTAATTAAATAAAATATTTTAAAATTAATTTTTCAACAATATTACGGCATGTTATATTTGTAAAAGACGTAGATCAAGGAATTATTGTGTAATACGAATCAAAAGAACACATTTTTGAAATACAATAGCGGTATTTATGATGTGGAACTCTTGGCCTAGTAAAAAAGCAGAAGAGCTATTTATTGACAAGCATTTCTATTTCTAATGTATTTTGTTTTAGTTTGTGCTAATGTGCTCTTTTACTACATTACCAGGCCCAAAGAATAACACCAGGCCAAGTACTCTACATTGTGAATATTGATTAATTTGAAATATCCCCCCACAGCTGCAAGAAGCAATAATTGTTACAGCTTTGCCAATCAACACAAAAGTAGCATTAATGTAAGTCAACGATTCATATAACACTTTTTAAATAAATTGTCCTAAATTTAGCGATAAGACACATGCAAATATTTAATTTTAAAAAGAAGAGCACAAAAAAAAAAACACCAGTTTTTGACCAATATGAATTCGGTAAACACATACCCTATGGAGACCTTTGGACATTTCCATTTTTATTCTTTTAAATTTCGAAAAAAAACACGCGATTTTATTTACGATGCAAATTATTGTGAAAATCAAAATAATTTACATGTGCGTCTGATTTCATTGATTTAAGATGCATTTGAAAGACTTATTATTGGGAGGGAAGTTTTACAACCTTCACAATTATACTTAGATATTCCATAATAACTATTTACTTTGTATGCCTTATATAAATTAGCCTTACAAGCAAGCACCGCAAATAATCATTATTTTTCAAATTTCAACTAAAAAAAATCACAATGAAAGAGTAATAAATGTTATATCCATACGGATTACACCAACGTGACCCTTGTTACACGGACTACCGTAAGTCACATTAATTTTTATTTATAACAGGGAATGAAAATATGTTTTAAAAATCACTGAGTTTTCAAATAATTTTTGGGTTTTTTTTCATAAAAAAATTTTAAAATAATTTTTTGTTCGTATTTTTGAATTAGGGGGTAAGCATAGAGAAATATACATAGGGCGGAAAATCTCCTATCAAAGACCTAACCATAGAGAAAATATACATAGAACGGTAACTCTTCTGTCAAAGACCTAACTCAGTTGTCAAAAACCTGTGGTGAGAATGTATTAGTAAACAAAATTATGTGAAAGCAAAAACAACACTCGTATGTGTAATTTTTTGTTTGAGTTTTTTTTTTCTAATTTTCGCTCTAAGTATACTTTCTCTATGGACCTAACTCAGTTGTCAGAAACCTAATTGGTGAGAATATATTATAAAAATAAAACTATGTGAAACCAAAAACAACACTCTTAGGTGTGATTATTTTGAGTAATATTTTTGTTTGAGTTTTTTTTTTAGTATCCATAGAGAAACTTGAGCGGAAACTAGAATAAAACTCAAACAAAAAAAATTACTCAAAAAATTTACACATACAAGTGTTGTTTTTGTTTTCATATAGTTTTGTTTACTAATACATTCTCAGCACTTAGGTTTTTGACAACTGAGTTAGGTCTTTGACAGGAGAGTTTCCAATCTATGTGTATTTATCTATGATCCGCTCTATGTCTATTTCTCTATGGGTGTATGTTTTATTAACAAACTCAACTTTTAAAATTATTTTCCGAGTTTTATGTTTTGCTCGCAAAATATAAGTTTTTTTTAGTTTTAGTTTTTGCTACAAAAATAAGTACCCCTGAATTAAAGATAATTCTCTGGAAATTATAATCCATCTGGATTTCAGAAACAGATTTTGTATTGTATTTTGTATGGATGACAAGAATAGTGTACTTACATCAAAGTGTATGTACATCAAAGTTTCGGACTATCCTTTATAAGGATTAATTGCAGAATATTGGCATAAGTATTTACCGGAATAATACTACTTTCTATATTTATATTAGAAATCGTTGGGAATGTAATTAGAGAATACGGGAATTTAGGGACAGTCAGAAACATAAAATGGGAAAAATACTACATGTATTGTATATGTGTTACGATGTTACGTTATTTTCATTTGTTTCCATTCACGCTGACAGGTGTTTTGAAAACAATTAATCATACTTTAAGAGATCCAAATGTGTAGCATGCCCTAGTATTCGAGCAATATTATTAACCATTCATTCATTTATTAACAGCACATTTTCATTATTAATTTACTAACTAATGACTGATCACAATTTTTTGTATTTATTGTATAAACAAAAAGTGTTAAATAATTTATTTTACTTAAGATTCAATACTGGCGTTCTTATACTTCAAAAAAGTTTAAATACATAATAAAACAAAAAACTAGTTTTTTTTATTACGTTTGGTTGTATTATTAAAGAATACTAAATTAAAAATAAACACTTGTCTTTTGTTGTTATTTTTTTTTTTATATATATTTTTACATATTTTATATTAAGTATATATGTATGTATGTATCTATATAGAAAATTGATTTTTTCATAAAATTATTAAAAAAATAAAAATAAAACTTGTCTCGTAAATGCCATACAAAGTACGAATAAAAATAATTTTTATGCTAAGCCTCGTTTAAGATTGAATGAGAAAATAAATACATATGTATTTATCTATTTACAAAATACAATATACATACTTACATACATATATATTTCTAATATTTATATTGTATTGGGGCTAACGTAATTTCGTTTATTTCTTAAACAAAGTATAAAAATAATAGAAATTCGTTTTTGAAAAAAAAAAAAAAATATTTAAGTTAAATTCAAAAGCTAGAATTGTCATCAATCAGATCATTCCTATTAAAACATTCACCCATTATGTTTCTTTGTTGAGACCACGAGAAATTGTATCCCCGACTGGATTAAATATCTAGAAAACCTGGACGCAACCCCGACATCGCATTACTCTCTATGGCGAACCACACAAAATCTCAAAAGACCTGCCACATATAAGCCTTCATTGCGAAATGCAAGTGGAGGTTGTGCAAGAAAGGAACTGAAGATTGGGATACGGGAGATCGAAAAAGCTATTATTGATTTTAACTCCAAGAACCACCTAACATCGACAAAATCAGTAAGAAGATGCTTATGCAGCTAACCCGGATTTTTGTTTTTTATGCTATATTATGCCTCGAATATTATCCTCCAGAATGAAAGGAAGGTTGGTTACCATAATTACTAAGTCAAGAAAATGTTACACAAAAGTAGCTTATTATTAGGAACAAGTCTTTAAATGGAAATTGATGTAAACCGAAAGATCATGGATTTACAAGAAAACAAGGCACTATCGAACAAACTTGTTCTAAGAAAATCTTTTAAAGAAATAATATATAGTTCTGCACTTAAAGAATGAGACTTGTTAAGATCCCATAACATATTGATGCAGGAGTACCATAACGTAGTATTCTGATATACCAACAACACATCAATATTAGCCGATGATTCTAATATTCTAAGCATTCATGAACGGTACGTACAAGATCATATCGAGCCTTAACATACATAGTCAATTCACTAGGGGTCCTATCATGTCATATTGTCTTAATGTTCTAATATTCCACAATGATTTGAAAATGTTGTCATTGCCTTTCAAGCAAAAAAATTTACTAAAATAATACAACTCTGTATGCTATGTTTATTGTGTTATTGTAACCAACCAGCAGAGACCTGCGTCGCACAGTGGCTCAGGATCGTTTTTCATCGGCCAAAACTCTATAACTTTTGATCCGATACAGATATTTTAGAACTATTAATTTTTGTATAGCATTTAGTATGAAAATGCGAATTTTTTTATTTTTTTTAATCAGTTTTACTTATAAAAAAAAGTTATCAGCAGATAAAAAAAAACATTTTAATAATACCCTGGATAATTTTAAGAACAGGTTCCCACTTTATCAATTGTATAACAGGTTCCACTAAAAACGCTTTTAAAAGAACTGGTTCCACTAGAATCGGTTGTTTTTGGAAAAAAATTACGATTTGTTTTTTATTTCAATAACATTAAAACAAAAATTTTTATTTTTTATAATAAAAAAAATTTGTTAATTCGGTTGGAAAATAGCCTGCAAATACTCCATATTTAGTTCTAAATTATTTCTTCTTCATCTAAGTTCCGATGTTCTACTTCCCATTGACTTCGAATGCTAGTGATGAGCGGATCTGGCGTTGCTAGTCATATAAGTATTAAATAGATCTTCATTTGTAGAATTTCGTGATGTTTTTCTGGTATTGTGCTCTCTATAAAATCTGTAATCATTATTCCTTTTTTCCTGGGCTTGCTCTGATAGATCTCCAAGTGGTACTAAATGATGCTTAATGACATCTTCTTCATGATAAAGGATTTTGTGAACAGTTGCAGACATATTTCTCCATGGACATTTGGTTATATATGATTGTGCAGTGTCCTTCGCATAAATACCCAATCTTCAAGCAACAATTTGTTCCTTGCACACAAGTACATCGATAATTGTTTTAAATCTTGAAATAAGATTTATATCAACACCTGTTATTTTAGACGCTCTTTCGGGGTCTAAAAATAACCTTCTTGCTGTGTTCCTATCATTCGTATTACCTGATCCTTGTTTTGGTTGATCTATTATCAACCCATATTTGAGAAATTCGTCCGGAACATGTTTCGTTTTTAAACTTCTTAACTCCTTATTGGTGTCATTGTTTCTTATTGATCCTGTAGGTCCAAAATCCAAATCATTACTGATTTTTAGTATGTGTTCCATGAATCGTATTCTTGTATATAGCGGTGATAATCCAAATTCATATGCATCAGTATTATCTAATGATTTTACCGGCACTTGGTTTAAGTGGCTTGATGTGGTTTGACATATAATGCAGATGGAGGAAGCGTTTGTGTCAGTCAAAGGCCTACTTTTCCTTCTATCATCGTTAGCACTAATTTGTAGCTTACTTCAATTGTCTGGCCGTCAATCTCTAATTCGAATGGCTGTAGTGTTGCAATTCGGGCTCTAATATCACTGATTTCCTTTTTAAATTCAAATTTAATTGGTCTGCAGTATTTTGTAGATGATGGTGTTTGATTTTTCCAAATATCCTTTGTATGGATCCTACTGGTCGAAGGCTCTGAGTCTTCCAAATCGCAATGGTATGAATGACACCATGAACATATCTGTGTCTGCAGTATTTTCACATATACATTTCTTGTATTGTTTTTGTCCAGAAGAACCATCACATCCCCATTTGCAAAAGAGAGTTAACTTGCAGCTTCCATATTTCTTCAAATCATTTTCTTTAAATGACAGTAGCGCTGAGCTGTATGAATAAGTAGATCTTGAAGCAGTACCTCTGCCGAAATCGATGTGATTGTAATAGTGTCCACTGGTGGCAAACAATCCTTCTTAGCAGCAGTTATATGATGAATAGAGATTTGAGCCTTTTTCAATCGCAAGCAATCTCAGCTGATTATATTGCTGTTTTCTTAACTTCAGATCCAAAAATAATGCTATTACTTCTTCATTTGAGAACTGTTTTTCATCGCTTGGCGTTGGAATACTTTTAAGAAGCCGTTTTGTTCACACTGGACTATCGTTTAAAACTTTTTGAATGATGTCGACTTTTGTGAGTTGTTTTTGTAATCGAAATTGATATAGAAAAGTTTTAGATCTATCGCTACAGTTGTTGACTGATTTTGGTGGTCTGCCAAGATTGTTTTGGTTTGTACTTTCTGAAGATACCTGTATGTCGCAAACCGAAGCGACTCAAATCGAAGCACGATATTCTATAAATTTATATTGTTTTTCTTTTAATTGGTTAAGAGATTTATAATTTTAGATGAAAAAATATGTATATTTTTCAATAAAAAAAGATTATATTAACGACGTAAAACGAAGACCTAACGAAGCCATGCGACGCAACTTCAAAGCCATGCGACGCAAACTTAAACAAAACCGATGCAAATCAAAGCGCTAACGTCGTAACTTCGAAATACAGAAACGACGCAAATCGAAGCGACGCAAACCGGGGTATTGGTGTATATATCCAGGAATTGTCTAAGTTGCGAATTTTAACACCAAAGTACGCTGAGCTTTTAACATGTGTAACAAAACATATTAGCAGCTCATCTTACTATCCATCATGAAATAATAAAATAAGAGAACTTATATTTATAAAATAAATCAGGAAATTAAAGAAACATTTTTATTTTTTCCCAATTTTGAACTTTTGAAAATTTGTATGTCTTGAAAATTTTTGAAAATTCGAATTTTAAGGGGATAAAAATAGGCCAAAAAGGGTTAAATCGCTATATCTATATATATCTCCGAAACTAATAAAGCTAGCACAAAATATCCAACTTAATCTGAATTTATGCAAAATATAAGTGGACAGGTGTGTTGCACTTTTTTGGTTTTTGTACTTTAAGAGGTTAAACGGACAAAAACCGGGTTTTGGTACTCAAAATCCATTTAGAATTTAAAAAAAATTCCAAATGGATTTTAAGGCGTTTTTGAAATTTGAAAATTTAAATTAATCGCTCTTTTTGATACTTTTTTTACAAAGATATTTTGTATGTAAAATTTGATTTCGTTCAACGATCGATTCTTTGAAGCCACATTTATATCGGGAGCATACCTTTTTCCTTACCTAATATGAAAACTTTTGAGAAAAATATTCTGAATCTGAAAGTTGTTGAAATACTTGAGATGCGAGAAGAAGTTTCATATTGGATATTCATGTTCATACACATACGTATGTATGTTCGTACAATGTAAACGATTGTGTGTGTGTGTGTGTGTAAAAGATGTTCATTATAATTTTTCATATTTTTTCTTGTCTGAGATTTCGTTTTCATAAATATCATCATCATCCGCATCATAAAAACAGCTAAAGGGAGCTTATATTCTCACAGTACAAAAAATAAAATAAATAAACAAACAACATACCAATAACAACAGCAACTATAACAACAAACACATTATTGACCGCAGTTATAACAACGGTAAGACAAGAAATATACAAACAACAAAAACAAATCTTGCTGGGATAGAAGTGGAAGTGGATAATAATACAGCTTAACGGGGGGGTCACACGGCATGTATTCCATATGTATTGTGACATGTATTCGATACATATGGAAATCAATGTGTATGTCAAAATTCACTTTATACATACGATTCATAATTTCCACGTTCACACGTACCCTCTATTAGTTTATATGTTTGTTGTTTGTTACTAAGTATATATCGAAGGCTTAATATAGAAAGGTCGTATCTCAACTTTTAGTTACTTTACATAAGGAGGAAAAACTGAATAAAATCTGAAAGTGAAAAATAAACAACTAAAAATATGTAATATATCGAAATATACTTTTAGAAAAGTTGTTTGTTTTAATATAAACCAAAAAATATACATTCAACATTAAATGAGTTAGCACTTTTTCTTTCAAACTATTTTTGAAATGAGTTTGGTTTTTTTTAATTACTGTAAATCTGTTATTCGTCAACATAGGAAACTGATATTTTTAGGAGAGGTGTATTTGAGTTTCGTCTACCAGAATATGTGAAAAACCCGATTTTGAAAAAAAAGGATATGTATCTATTTAAAATATTTTTAAATCACAATAAATATATTTAATGCAATAAACCTATTTTGTTATGATTTTTCTCTACTCTTGTTTGTTTTGTGTTTTTTATTTTGCACTATTATTTTGCACTGTTGTATTTCAAAATACACACGAAAATAGAACATGCTCTAATTGCCAAAAATGTCATAAGGCATACACAAGTATTTTACATACACAAAGTTTCATATGGATCACACGGTATGTACATATTTACATGTGGAAAAATATCCCGATACATGTCACAAAACACATGCAATACATACCGTGTGACCACCTATTACTTCACTCATATACAAATGAATATTGTTGAATGTAATTGAAATTCCAAACTACTTGCTGGATTTTCAAGTTGTTCTATAGTTGTTTGGTTAGTTTCGTTTGGTCGATTAACTATTGGATGGATGGGGTTCGATGTTCGATGTGTGAACTCTCTCAAACATCAAACACGCCAAGCATGCGCATTGCGCACCCAGCCAAATACCAACAAACAAAACAAAAAAATTATTTGTTGTCTGTTTTATTAACGACTCATTCGCAATTCAAATATTTTTGTTTTCTTTCGTTCAGTTCACAAAACAAAATAAAGACACAAGGAACAAAAAATAACTAAATTTGAATGAATTTTAATCGCGCGCGTTCTTTTAGCGTCTGCTGCAGTTTTTTTTTTTTTTTCATTCTATTTCTGTTGTTATTTTCATATCTTCCTTTCTCCCCGGCTAATAAAAACAACAACAACAAAACGGCATTAACAACATCTGTATCAACGTGCAAATGTCGTGTGTTTTTGTGTGTGCATGTACTATGTCCGTATTTACGAACTATGTGCATTAGACCGGCCCTTAAAAAATAGATTGCTTTGGATGGGTCTTTTTTTTGTTCTTTAGTAGCTAAAACTAACTGATGCAAAAATTTAATACAATTTTCCCGGAATTTAATTTTATGACTTCTTAAAATTGCAGTATTATTTCTGCAAAGATAAAACACATTCGTTGATATTTGTTGACAATCGAATGATTCGCTTATATCCATTGATTTTTTTCGATACAGCAACAGAAAATCAGTTGACACAGAAGACTTACTACTTAAATATCCGAATTTTTCCCATACATTAGGTTATCACAACTAAAACTATTTTCTCTGTGTGACAAAAACAGAAACATTTTTTATTGAACCAATTAAATTAATTTTTTAGAAATTGTATGTTCTTATAGGTATTATTAAGAGGATTACCATTAAAATTCTAAAAATATTCATAGTTAGAGAAAATATTGACAATAAAACTGGTTTAAATTTATATATGTATGTATGTACCTATATGTATGTATGTAAAGGGTCTGCCAATAGGGACTAAATGTGCGGTTCAAGCTAAAAGGTTTGCAAAATGGTTGGCTATCTCCAAACATAATTGTATTTAAAATAGATAATTATTTTAGAAAGTCTTTTGGTGAACGATTTGACTTTAGAGTTCAATACAAAAATTGCACAACTTTTGAATCTTTGTGGGTAGGGGTTGGTCTAGCTCTGTTGTGCCAATCAATACAAAAACAAAATACAGTAATATATTAATTTTCATAATAACGTGTTAAGAACGTTACAAACCATTCAATCAAATTTGTCCTTGTTTGTTCTTAAGTTTTTTTTTTTTTTTTTTTTTTTTTAAATTTGCAATTAATTTTAAAAAAATGTTTTACTGTTTAAAATTTTAGTGGATTAAGGGCCATTATTCAAACTTGACTTTATGTTCGTAATAATAAAAGGTAACTTTAAGTAATAGAAAAAGGTAGCTTTAAAGTTAGCTATAACATTTGTTACGTAATATAACACTCGACGACCTAATGGGGGTTGTAGGCCTAGGTGAGGACATCCTAAAACCGTTTTCAAAGATTTTGAAACACCCTCAAAATTTTGAATTATTTTGAAAAAACTGTACTTAAATACCTCTAATTCACACATTTTTATACCGATTACAAAATTTTCAACAATTATGGATAGACAAAGAATTAAGTTTTTATAAAAAGTTTCGCATTTTTTTTTTTTTGTAATTTTTCAAATTCAACAATAGTTATTTTAATTTTTCTCTATGAAAACCTATTTTTTGCACAGTGTTTCAAAGGCAATTTTATATAGACAAAAAATGGTTTATATTGCAAACGTAATTAAACTTTTCGAAAAAAGTTCGAAAAAATTAACATTGTAAATTTGTTGTTCTTTTTTTAAAATACTAAAAAGGGGTGTTAATTTTAAGTTGAATAACTTTTAAAATTTTCATCCGATTTGAAAAATTATAACCATCAATTTGTTAAGAACTAAATTTTCTTTATACATTGGTATAAATTTGTATAAGCTTTCATATCAAAATAAGCAACGAAAAGCGACTAAAATCACAATAGTTGATATATTTTATTTTTGTTTAGTTATTCTTAACAAAAACAATACTTGTGACTGTTAAAAAATTTAAATTTGCACAAAAACTGAGCTACAGAAGATCACTGAAAACGGTTTTATTAAAATAACTTCTGAATTTGAGGGTGTTTCTGACATTTTTAGACACAATTTGTAATGTACTCAGCAAGATCTATAACACACGCTAGGTCGTTTTCCAAGTTTTCTTTTATCGTAGCACCGTGTTATTATATAACAATATGAATGCAGTATTATACAGATAAAGCTGTTAAGTTACCTCGACCGAATTATAAAATGTCTAAAGTCTCCATAAGTTTGGTTAATTTTAAGATACAATATTTTAAATCCTTGTCCTGAAACTCTTTCCATTAAATAAGAAGAACATAACATTTTGAGGGCATTTAACACATAAAATACAGATATGTATATGTAAATACGTAGATTGGTGAACGACCAAAGTAATGAACTACACCAAACAAGAGCTAGCCTAAAAAAACGGATTCAGCGTACTCGAATTAGATAAATCCTCTGGACGCCCCGCTTGACAGTTTTTTCAACTAGCACAGTGTAATTAATATCGAGATTAAATTGGAGATAATAAACAAGTGTTATATGAACCTAAATATTTGTACCAACTTTTATAAGGATCGGACCATATTTGACCCTATCCCCCATATAACCCCTATATCAGAAAAATATTTTATTGTCACATATTGATGGTATACATGATTCGGAACAGCCGAATATAACACTCTTACTGACCGAATATAACACTCTTACGCCTGACCTAGTCCAATCAGATAACGAGAATCTGTGGCGGATATCGATTGAAAGTTGTGAAATCGGTTAAACAATGGTACATACTTATTTTGGTTTCTATAAAAATGTTGCCTGAAATTTTGCAGCAATTATTTTGAGCTACTAAAAAACAAAATTAAACCTATCCATATATTTTAAGGGCGGGTCTAATGTCCATATGTAAGTACATACGTATATTTAATGTCGGTTTTACTTATTTGAATGGCATGTGTTTTAAGAGGTTTCTACAACTAAATTCCTTCCTTCCTTTAAATATCATTTTACAACGGGTGGTTGAAAACCAAAACACACTAAATTTGTAACGATATACATAGAAACAGATAAAAAAAATACATATAATGAAACACCTTGCACTTTGTACACCTTGTAGCACATACGGTGCTTTTCTCTTTCGACTATTGGTTTTTCTAATTTTGTATTATATCTGTTCCACTCTAAATTTGTCTGCTGAAATTTTTTACTATTTTAACACTTGTCTTTTGTATTTCGTGACTTTTAACATTTAATGTAAACAATGCAGTTGCATTCCTCAGTGTTGGGTTTGAGTCTTGGATAAAAACTGGATTTACATAGATACATCCATATACATATATATCCCAGGGATGGATAATGAAATTTTAGCTTGATATTCAAATATTTTTCATTCTCAGAGTACTAAATTAAAAATTGGTCGATTCACAAGGTCTCCTATCTTGTAATATTGAAATAATGTTCTAATATTTCACAATGATTTGAAAATGTTGTTATTGCCTTTCAAGCAAAAAATGTCCTAAAATAATACTACTCTCTATGGTATGTTTGTTAGAGTTTCCAATTCGGTTTTAACCGAAACCGAAACCGCGGTTTTTCAAGAAAATGTAGAAATGAGAAACAAACTTTTTCATCGAATATCTCTAATCAAAGATCGGTCAAAATATCTTAAGATTTGTTTAAATTTTTTAAATTCTATTACAATAATTGCTTCAGATGATGTAGCAGGCTACCTTTCGCATAGTTATTTTCAAATATCCGATAAAAGAATGGAGTACTAGCTGACCGGTGCGCTTCGCTTCCCTTTGTAAATTAATATTAATTCATGTGTCTAGTTTGATGTTTATTGATTCATTGTAATGTGGATGCAGCTCACGTATTACCAGCAGAGATCTGCACCGAACGCTTAAGTGTCGATTAAGCCGAGATTGACGTCGTCAATATTGAGTAAAAAATGGTATATGTTTCGTCGATATCGATAACAAATGGTTACTATTGACAGAAATTTATACTTTTATAAGTCGGGTTAAAGTACAAAACGCTGTCAAAAGTTACCAATTGTGTTTAACTCAATAATGACGACGATGTCGACGACGCAAAGTAGAATAAGGGTGATTAGAACATTATGACATGATAGGATGGATACCTTGTGAATTTACAAATATCAATTGTAACAAGTATTATAATATTTTGTCTGCCCTCTTGACTTCTGATCTTGTTTCAGTATTTCTCAAAAATGTACCAATCAACTCGGAATTACTTTCTGAATGATTCATCCGTGATCCGTAAATTCAAACTTTCTAATCAAGCTACTGACCACAATTTGTAAGTCAATTTCCAATAAAACAAAATCACCATAGGAGAATTCCGTTTACAAATGAGAAATTTTTCAAAATGGAGCAGTCTTTCAATAAAGAAAAAAATGACAGAGTCTATGCTACGTCGTTTTGAGCTCGGACGTGGTTCCTAGAGTGCACCCTGCTTTTGTAATGGTATCAGCGATTGTGTACCAATCCGACCTATTGGAGAAAATTTTGAATCCTCTAAACACCAAATTGCTTAAAAATTAAATATGGACCCTTTGGCAGCACCATGCCTTAGCATAAATGGCAAAATCAACATCAACCTGGTTAAGAGACAATTTGCTCAATTTTATATCCACTTTCGATTGGGCTTCTGGTCGTCCAGATTCGAATCCTTTAGATTATGAATGGTGGTTTGTTTTACAGAGCTAAGTCTGCACTACTCGTCCGGCTATGGAGAATTTTCTATGGATTTACTGCGAGCTAAAACTATACAATTTTCTATGGAATTTTGATATTTCTACCGGGTTTTTTCATAAATCCATTAGGCGAAGTCAAGTAAGGTTGGTTGTGCTAAATATGCAGAGCGTGTCATGAGGATCCTGGACATATTTTGGGGCACGGCACTTTGATTATTTATACACTGGGTATCACTATCTAAATTTAAGGACTTTTCTTTCAAGTATACAAGAATATATTTCCCGCATGAACGGACATGCCTAGATTAAGTGATTGTTTTTACATTTTTCTTTTTACCTAAATTGCTGAAAATGAGTCGCGAAACATATCATAGTGTACAAAAAAAAGTATGATCACTTACATTTATTCCCTAAGATAACCTCGATTTTAGGAAATATGTTTGCCTATATTTCGAATACTATGTTGTGAACATAGACAATCTGTATGCAAAAGAAAGTGTTTTTCACATAATAGAGATTTATCACAAAAAAATATGTACGACTCAAAAATAAATGTTTATTTAAAAGTATAAATTAAGTGCATTTATGATTTGTATAACAATAGACAAATGTGTATATAATGAAGTACGCCTATAATAAATTAAATTTCTCGGTTCCATCGGATTCGTTATAACTGAATGTCCAATTTGTTCACCGATTGAATGACCTTTTGAATATATGTGTGTAGTATATACGAATATAATTTTATATTTCCTTGAGATAAATTATGGATAATATGCTGTACAAGTTAGTTCTATTAAATTGCATGATTATGTAGAATAGTTATAAGAAAATCCCTCTGTTTCCTTGATCCAGCTTTGGGGATAAATTCAAAACCCCTATAAGCCTCTGTATGTATTCTTTGTATACTAGTATTTTATAATTGATCTTAGCCAAAGAAAGAATAATTCGATTTTTACTTTTCTTTTAACTGCCAACCAAGGAAGTAATAAAACGTGTCTTTTAGTTATTTCTTTTCTGTTCTCTTCTTCTTTCTTATAAAGTCAAAGTCAAGAATTTCCGTTATTTCAACTTGTACTTAGTTTTCATCGTCATTGCAACCGTTGCAAACTTTCAATGCAAGAGTACCTGCATTACATTTTTTTCCCTCTTGCTGAATTTGTTTTGTATCGTTTTTTCGTTATTTACTTATTTTTTTTTTTCAGTTTCAGTTCACGATACACCGTAATGTGTAATAATGGCAACAATTAGTGGCATTTACCTTTTCTATAAATACATATATTGTAATGGTTGTGTGTACGTTAGAGCGACTCACTTCGCATGGATAGGAAAAAAGTGATTTTGTTACCCGCCTTAAAATAAACCTTGGACCGTTTTGAAAATATCGGGTACATTTTCAAAGAAAAAACCTATTAATCTTTCAATATCCCAATATTAAGTGCGAGACTGGACATGACGTATATACATATATACCGTTAGATGGAACTTGAAAAGCCCTTTTAAATGATAGCCCATATTGCATATGTTGTCTTGTTTGGCAATAGAGCCAAAATATTTTGGGAAACACCATTAAAATTACTTTTTTTCTGTGAGACGGCCTAATGTACGTACATATGTTGCATATCGCTATGTATGCAACTGATTTGATATTTTTTGCACAAAAATCTTTTTTAGTTTTTATATTGTTGGTTCCATCCTAGAGTATCCAAAACCGAAAACCGGTTTTTTCATCATTGTAAAACCGACCGGTTTCGGTTTTCTTTAACTTTTCGGTTTTTTAACAAACCGGTTTTTTAACCGGTCTTAACGAAATACTTTGTAAAACTTATTTAAATATATTACTTAAAAATATTTTGATAACATTTTTAAAAATATTTATTTATTTTTTAGAAAATTTTTGCATTTGACAAATTTTGTAATTTAGTACGCAATTCTTAACATATATCTTATTAGCATCCACAAAACTGAAATAGGATGGCAAAACAGTAACGATTAAATTTTAATTATGTAAATAAGAAATCAAATTAATGGTTTATGTGAAATTAAATAACACTTTTTGTCTTACCACAATTGTTATTTTTCATATTAAATAAAAATTAATATAAAACCGGTTAACCGGTTTTTAGAATGACAAAACCGAAACCGGTATTTTAAGAATGAGAAAACCGAAACCGGTTTTTTTATAAATCACTGTTTTCGGTTAAACCGGAAACCGGTTTTTTTCAATTTGCCAATTTTTTGGACACTCTATTCCAACCACACCAAGTAGATTACTGGTACTGAAAGGCTTTAATTAACTGTTTTAATGTGCTGTTGTTTGCTGATGCATCTATCTATCTCGCCTACAGTTTTATGTTCGTTGACTTTTCTTGATTTTCTTATAATTTGATTAGTTTCTAGTGAAATCTAACATTTGTTCATAGTATTTGAAACCTAGATTGGCTAAGCTGTCGTCATCCCTAAAATACCTTTACAGCCTATTAATAATTTCGAATCGGTCACCAACCTTGTTTAAATAATAATATATACATAACTTTTATTAAAAGTTTCAAATGCTTTCTATAGCTTAATTGTTGATATATTTTTTTTATTTTTACAGTGCACTCGCGATAGTATGAACTAATTAAAACCAGGCCAGTTCACTTTCGCAAGATGGTTCATATTTGTGAATGACATCTAATTCCCATCTACAAACATTTTTCGGATAAAAATAAAAGTTTAACTTTAAATTTAAGTATGTATGTAAATTTAAAAATGTGCACTAAAGTTGGGTTGTTCTTGAACTGAATTGTTCAATTGAACAATTCAGTCAAGTGAACAATGTGAAGTTGTTCAGTCTTCATGTTCTCTATTGTTCTTTTTGTTCGTTTGACATATCTGTAGATGTCTGAAATTTATATTCTGAAAAACGTTTTTAAATTGGATTTTAAATTCATTATTAAAAATCCTAACAAATTTGTTTCGTTTGTACACTATCTGCAAATATATTCACAGATAAATCGTTCAATCATTTAGTTCAGTCAAACACCGCAGAATAAAAATGAACAACTGATCAAAAAGAACAAACTTGTTCATTTATTTGTTCTGAACAAAAATGAAAAATCAGTAAAAAGAACGATTATGCCCAACTCTAGTGTGCACTAACTAAAACGAGTATGTTAGAAATTTTGATTGACAGCTGAAGACAATTTAAAAGCAAACAGCGGGGAAAATCCCCAAATTATTATGCAGTTGAATTAGAATTTAGATCTACCCTGTTGATTTAGATTTCAATTCTGTGTAGATAGATAAAATCCGTTAAAAGGACTAAAATAAACTGTTCATATTTTAAAGCTTTGCACTAAGTTCATATTTTAGAGTAGCCAATGGAAGTGTTCATATTTTGGGGTGTTCATATTATCGCGAGTGCACTGTATTTAAATACAACAAAAAGTACTTTTTTCTGATAAACTTTTGTTGCGTCTACGAAACATGTTCTAAACTCGTATGGAAATAAAATATGTTACAATACAGAAAACTTTTTGGTTATCCATCTATATCTTATCTGAGCGCTAAAAAAATGGATTTTTATTTTTAGCTTGTGTTCATTTTGATACATTTTTGTTGCATAAATAATGTTTGAAAATATTGATGAAAAAAATATATATATTTGTTAGGTTGTAAGATTTTACATGAATGAGTTCAAAAGTTATAGCGATTTTATGACATTATTTCAGAAATAATCCCTATATGGGTCCATCGATGTTATGTTTCACATTAAACACAAACACTTAAGCCCTAATACATATAACAGAAAATAATTTTTTAATGAAATGAAAAAAAACTTCGGTCAAGCCCGACCATAGAATACCCTACACTAAGTAAATGAGCAAACAATATTTTTCTATTAAAATTTAAATAATTTATACTCGTGAGTTATTTTCGGAAGTGGTCATTATATGGGAGCTATGACCACTTATGGACCGATTACCATGAAATTAGTTCGTGTGAAATTAGGAAAGTGGTTTTCGGAAGCGGGTCTTATATGGGAGCTATGAATAATTATGGACCGATTATTATACAATTTTGTGATATGAATTCTGTATATATAAAACTTATTTGAAGCAAAATTTGTGTAGATACCTATATAAATTAAACATTTATGAGTGATAAGCTCCAATTTTGGGAGGACATTTGTATGGGGGCTAGGTGAAATAATGGACCAATTTCAGCCAGTTTCAATAGGCCGAAAGAATTGTATGAAATATTTTCAAACTTGCGAACTGTACTTTGCGCACAAGGTTTACATGGACGGCCAGCCAAACGGATGGACAGACATTGTTTAATCGACTCAGAGTGTGATTCTGAGGTGATCGGTATACTTTGAGATGGATGGTAGACTATTATTTTTAGACGTTACAAACATCTGCACAAACGCAATATACCCTCCCCATTATGGTGGTGTAGGGTATAATAAATATAAAAAACTCATGTACTTATTATTTTGGCCACATGTGTATATTAAATTTTAAACAAGTTTTTTCTCATATTAAATATAGCTGTTAACATTGATAGATAACAAAACGACATTTACAAGACCTGGCATCACTTCACATTCAAATAGAAATTTCGCACAAATTCTGTATAAAACAATAATTTAAATTCAATACCAAGGGCAACATAGAGACGAGACGTAAATAATTGTCAAAAACCTAACTCTTGCAACAACAAAATACATTCTATTCAATTTGTTGTATTTTTGTTTGACAAATCGGAGTGTCTCGTTTCTATGTATAATTTCACATATTATTACAGATAAGAAACAAATGACAGTTCTCAAAAAAATAATATCGAACCGTATGGTTATTTTGACGTTATATAACCACTTTTCAATGGTTGTCGTTTGCAGAGTGAGAGAAAAAAAATACAATTTGCAATAGTGTCCCTCTTTCCAAACCACAACCGTTTTGACATTTTCTTTCGTTTCTTTTCTATTGCTGATTCTTATCTGTGTAATCTGTGTATAATCCTCTATGTTTAATACATTTTATTAGTAATTTTATTTCATAATATTAAAATTTTCATAATTGTATTCTTTTAATTGTTTTCGACGTTAAAGTCATAGAGAAATACGTATAGATTGGAAATTCTCCTGCATAAGACCTAACACAGTTGTCAAAAACCTAAGTGGTGAGAATGTATTCGTAATAAAGAAAACTACGTGAAAACAAAAATAACAGTCGTATGTGTGATATTTTGATAAATATTTAGGTTTGAGAATTTTTTTCTAGTTTCCGCTCTATCTATATTTCTCTGTGGTTAAAGTTAGTTTGTATAATTTAACATGCCAACTCTTAACTAAATAAATTTATAATTTTTATGAAGTTGCCTATAAACGATAGCAAAGAAACAAAGCTTATCATGATCATTTTCGAACTTATTCAATGACTGAGCTTAATATGATTTATAATTTTCAAGCTAAATATTTTAATAAATGATGACTAGTTTTATTCAAACATAATTAATTAGTTCGCTTTTAGATACCTGAAAAAAAATGCAATTTTGTTAACAAACTCAGTGTTTTTTAAATTGTTATTCATATTTGTAAAATTTTTATACACTACGTTTATGCAGATACGCCATTTTTTTAAAAAACTTTAACTATAAAATTCATACTAAAATTATTTAGTTAATAGAATTGCGAATATTGCAAATAAAAAACAATATTTATCTTCATATAATTTCAGTTTGAAATGGGTCACAATGTAACAAACATGTATAATTTGTTATTCTTGAGAACTGATTGTACCTCTAAATGTTGAAACATACATCAAATGCTGGCGGACCAGCAAATGGTCAAGTTCGTAATAATTCAACGACAAGTACTGCCCGCAATATACACTTAAGACCACAACAGCCATTGAATATCTCGACACTGAATGCCTCCAATTTGCAGACATCATCGGCGACAACGACAAATTTATCAACGTTGGCCGTTAATGGAGGACCACGTTTAACAACCCTACTTAATATTGCATCACCCTCAGCAACTGTTTGCAATCAACAACAACAACAACAGCAGCAAACACAACTTCCACCACCACCATCGTTGTCTTTGCCACTGCCACCAACCGGAAATGGCAATACAACAACAAATACCACAACCACCACTACACCAGTAACGCCAATTATAAATCACCTTACCCCAAATGGCCTAAACGGTATCGGTAATAATTTACACACCTACACAAACCAGCATATTGCGTTGGCTCATGCGGCAGCTGTGGCTGGCGCAAATGCCACAAGTAACGGTCATTTTGTTAATAGTACCGTTTTAAATCCAAATAATACCACCAATCATACGAACTATACGAATTACACAAATCCCGTCGGTGCCATAATCAATCAATCGAAACATGGCCCCGGTCCCAGAGAAGCCTTAACTAGTTTAGGTTTATTATGTTTGGGTAAGTTATTATATAATAGAAAACAAATTACTACAAATTTAATAATTAATATTATTTATATGTAATCGAATTTGGATAAGGATTAATACTAGGGAAGCAAATTCTTCGTATAAAAGTTTATATAATTTTTTAAATTTCCTCCATTATAATTTTTTAAGTTTTTAAAGTAAATTACGTCCCAAAAATTAACAAAATTATTTAATTTTACTAAAATATCAGTCTTCACGTCCTAAGGTTTTCAACAATATCAAATACTTATATAAAAAGTCTTTATATACTCTTCAGAAGTTCTACAAACCTTTCCTCCTTTGAAAAATGTGTACGTTTTTTCATATAAATTTAAAAAAATAAATCAATGAACCTAAATATCTCTTCAACTAATTGAGATAACCTACATAATTAAGCGTATTTTTTGAAGATCTTCTTAAGGGCTATTTATGTTTTAAATTTCAGCTCATTTGGATTATAAATGTATTTTTGGCGTTTTTTTTTTAAATTTTGAGACCCGAGGTGACCAACTTTGAGGGGCTACACACTGGCGGTAGGAAGCTGAACAAATACAAATAAACTCAAAAACACCTCAGCTCCAACCATGTGAAATTTCGCAACAATATCTCCAATAGTTCCCGAGATTCCGAATTATTTCCAAAAAAAACATTTCTAAACCACTGTGCAATGTTAGTTTCAAACGAATCAAGAGGGTTCGGTGCAGGTTGACTGTGATGGTCTGCTCAGATTTCAGCTGCTCATAATATATGGGACGCTTTTGGTACCACCAAATACAGAGCATTATCTAAGCGCCATGGATATTTAACGATCTCTTACGCTTCGTGTTATCGTAATGAATCCATTTTTCATCGCAAGTAATGACTCGATGCAACAATAATATTCTTTTATATCGCTCAAATAGCATTGCAAGCTCTTGTCGAGTTTGACAACAATCTTCATGTGGTAATGCCTTCAATTCTTGGTCTTCAAACTCTTTTTGGCTGGCCTGAGCGATCTTTGTCTATCATAACTTCTGAATCGTACAAACCATCTCTCACGCGGTGCTTCAGCGGAACTTTTTTTTTCTAATTTAAAGAATATAAAGCAAAACTTCCTGCATATAACGATTCGTTAGTTATAAGTTATTAAATACAAAAACCGCGTTCAAAAGATACGCCATTTATTGTAAATCACGTATTTTCATGTCGTACACCCAATAATTATATAAAGACTCAGTAAAAGCTGTATTAGTTCCACAACTAGTTCTACAACTCATGTATATAGACAGTACCCATTCTATTTTGGCGTTACAACTAATGATTTTGGTTTGAACAAGTTCTATGGAATCTTTACGAAGATGGGAATACCTTGGAAGGAAGGCGTGCCCTGGAACAGTTATGGAACCAGTTCTCGAAAAAACATTATCTTAGGTTATATTGCAAATAATTTCACACACCAAATTATTTTTTTAAATCAACGCAACAAAATTGCTTGACCCAGAATTTTGATTTTTTTTTATTAAACCACTAATAAATGCACTATAAATCACGAAGCCAAAGTATTAAAAATAATATATGTATTTTATTGAAATAAACTGCAACGCTAAATTTAAAACTTCATCGGTGTTGGTGAGTGAACTTTTTTGACGCCAGCGTAAGAAGTAAAATCGCATTTCTTCATAATTTTGAATAGCCTATTCGACTTTGCTATGCAAATTTTGATATTTACATAAAATGTTAAAAAGTTATAGCCTTAATGTACAACTAACACACCGCACAGTGGTATGGGTTCATAAATTTTTTTGGAAAAAGTAGAAGGAGTGCTCCTATGATAATAAAATTTGGTACACTTGGCCAGTTTCATATAGAAATATTAAAAATGGTTCATATCGGATAGTCCCTAGGGGTACCTCCCATACAAGGGTCCTTCCAAAATAACGTATCAGTCATAAATTCTTAAATAATTTAAGCGATCTTATTTAAATTTTGCATATGTTAGTTCCAAGTGCCCATATATCATACTACAAAGTATGAAGGAAATCGGTTCATATTTGAAACTAGTCCACATATAGGAAATAGTTTTATCATTCAAAACTCACATAAAAATAATAGTATAGTGATGAAATTAGACATAAACAAGTTTTATATAAACCCAAATCTATCTGTTAAGTTTCATAAGGATAGGAGCATAATTACTCCTATCCCCCATATAACCCCACTTTCAAAAATCGGGTTTTTAAAAAAAATTTTAAAATTCGAAATAATGGTTGGTATATCATGGTACTATATTCAAAAAGAATCAGTCAAAAATGGTTGAAATCGATCAGTCCTATCGGATACCCTTCGAAGTACACATTAATTATTTTGTTCTGAAACGTACTTTTGAGCCAAGCATAATTTTTCTTAAAGAAATATGATTTGTTTCTGTGAGATTCGGCCCAACGTTTAAAAAAGCGACTAAGAAATCGTTTCCGAACTGATTTTTTCACAATTTCATTAATAGTAAGCACCATGTTTTTTGTTTTTATGAAATCAGTTAAAAAATCCACATTATTATCGCAATTTATAAGTTTCTTGCTCAATTCACTGTATGAAACACAAAACGAATTCATTTTAAAAATTAGTTACGTTTAATAATTTTCTTACACTTTTTTTGGCAAATATTATTATTTCAAATAACGGTTTAATTAATCATATGGTTTTGTTTTCCTTTTTTGTTATGCACTTTTTCGATATTGATGCCAATCAATTATTAAAAAGTAAAAGCCTAAAAGTATGCAAAACCTTTTATTGTAAATATGCATTGCAATTTATTGTAAATGTTCATAAAAAATACCTGAGTTTTATCACAAAATTTATAAATTTGTTCAGCGATCTCAAAAAGTCGCAGAATTTTTTTACATAAAATGAAAGAAAATATTCTAAACTTTCATTTAGTAGTACTAACACGGAGGTAGACCGAGCTAACTTATTTTTTTTTTGAATGAAAACTGCAAATGCTAAATTTGTTGGACTCTTTTTTATACAAAATTAAATTTTTTTCGAAAACAAATCATGGTTTTCTACTAATGAAACATTTCTTTACAGAATTGCGACATTATATTTCTAAAAAATAACTCTAAAAAAGTAAACTTTTTGCCAAAAAAAATACCACTGTGCACCGTCTTAATAGCGGTGCACTGTTTTTATTTGGAACTAGATTTTGTTTCTTTCACTAAATTACAAATTTTACGTATGTTCCATTCGTTTCTATAAATGCCAGATTTTGAAAAAAAACATCGATGTAAAATTTTTTAATGAACACAATAGTTTATTTTTAAAGTATCTAATGCAATTTGATTAATAGTTCCGTCCAAATCATATTTTCCATTTTTGTTCATCGTTATTAAAGAACAACATTATGGGTGCTTTCATAAATGCATTATTATTGCATTAGTGCAGCAAATTAAAAGATTTGCATTTGAAAAAGCATATTTTCCATTATTGGTTTACGTCAAACGTTTTTTAATGCAAATTGTTGGCAATGATGCCGCATGTTGCTGCATCTGTGATGCACAAAATTACTGCATTAGCGTTTTTGTTTTGCATTATTATTTTTGACAAATTAAATTAATTTTTTTCCAAAACAAAATTCAAAGTTGTTTTAACGGTTTCATGGAGTTCTTTCAGAACTAGTTTGTGTTCCGTAGAACTATTCTAGAACCAATGTGTAACTAGTTCCTAGTAAACGGGTTCAAGAAGTAATTGCGATATCACTAGCTCTATGGTGGTTATCAAAGAATCTGAAGTGTTTCTGGTTATAGTCGAGATTTTGAACAAGTTCTAAAAATGTTCCTTTGTATCGTAAAATATTTTATTTTTATCCCACTAAAGAATAATATAAAATACATATAGGAATTATTTTAGATATTGTACTGATTTATTGCATAGCAACTTTATCCACAAATGCAGAACGTTTACATATGAAATATTAAGAAATTTGTTAAATAACCATTAAGAATCTTTTGTAATTGGTGGTTGTTTTTAAAATTTCTTACAACATTTATGTTTGTACAAGGTTTTTTTCCCTTATACTGCGATATTAGTAGTTTCTTTATTTAAATATTTAGTTGCTGTAATACTTTTAAGTAAATCCTCTAAACATTCACAAACTAATTACTTCATAAAATATATTAATAATAATAATAAAAAAAATTCACTTTAAGAGTCGACAAATTTAAGATGTTTATTTTACCCTTTCTACGAACAAAATTTCCAAGATTTTCAAAAAACGTATTTTTTAAGTTTTTAAAGAATACATTCATATCTACACAATTTTAAAGCCTATATATTCCAAGTTTTATGCAGATCGGATATATGGCTTAAAAATTAAACTCAACTAAAGTCCATATCCATATCAATGCAATTCCAAAGCCTTAACTGTTTATGTTTCTATATTCCAAGTTATGTGCAGATTTATGGATTAAAAATCAAACCCAAATAAAGCTGTTTTCACATTGTTAGTTAAGTTATGGTCTTAATACTAATTGAAAAGCCAAAAATCAGTTTCGCATTCAATCTAGATCTAATAAGATTTTTGAATCAACTTTTTCACATCAGAATTCAGACAGTGTAAAAGTAGCTTAAGTATTTGTTATGTACTATCCACATTTTTGTCCGTTGTTTTCCAATTTTTGTAAACACTTTTAACAATTTATTTTCATTTGCAGTTTCCCTACTATTGGCATTGTTGTCTTTAATATTTTTACTTAAAATATCGCCAAATGCCCGCGAAGATGCCTTAACACGCAGTTCTCCAGAGGATTTCATTATAGTTTACGATGTTACTTTGGCGCTATGCGCTTTGTCGCTCTCATTAAATCTTTGCTGCCTCTTAGTGTGTGCAATTCAGTTCCTTTTTGCTGTTAAATTAGTGCGATCACCCATGTTTGATGGACGGTAAGTAAAAAATGTTTAGAATTTCCATAACTCCAAGAATAGTTTTTCAAAAAAAAATTATAAACAACTTACTTTTCAAAGTCCCTTAACATTTTTTTTCATAATTTATTTTTAAAATCTGGATATTTACAGAGACAATCGCTATTTGGAAAAGTCTAGCACTAGTCGGACTTGTGCCGTTGGTGGTTTCTTTATATCCATACCCATTTTCTTAACAGGTTAATATTGCAATAATAAGCATGTATTTTATAATAATAATAATTTATATTTTTCTAGGAATCATATTATACACTTTCAATCACTTTCATTCAACGCCTGCCATAATTACGAGTGTATTGATTGGAATCGGTATTATATTCTGTGGTGCCGCAATGGTTCATAATGTTTTCGTTTGGCAAAAAGAGAAGACCATTAGTTATCGTAGTGCTCCCATTAATCACATGTCGATGCTGTCACAGATTGGTCCAATAACACCACCAATTCAGTTTCTCAATCCTCATCCAATTCATCCGCCTCATCTTAATTTCAATCAAGCGAATATTTCCACTGTTCTGCATCCAACATCCATAACACCAGTATCGCCGAATCACTCGCATGGAAGTTTTAATCCTTTGACAGCCTTAAGTTCATCATTTATGATGCGTCCCTCAACCGCTACGCCGCCAACACCGAAACCCATCGCCAATGGCGGTTGTTTATCAACCCTAGGTGGGGCGGCAGCACGTGAAACCAGTGGCTCTGTGAGTCCCGGCATACCACCCACCTTGGATATGAGCAATGTTACCAGCACTTCGTTACACGAACTATCCACATTAGTCTAATGTAAATTATACTCTTTCCTGCTTCCTTGTTATGTATATATTTCGAATATTTTTGTATTTTCTCTTAGATTTAGGTTCTAAATGTATTAAATTAAAAACCAACAAACAAACGAACGAAAACAAGTAATAATTTAATTTCTTGCCTAAACCAGTGAATTGGTTTGTTATTCAAACATGTAAAGAAATATAATAATAAATTTTGTATATAATTAAATAATAAACATAATTCATCATGTGTGTAAATTATTAGTTTTATTCATTTAAGCAAAATAATTATTTGGTCCGGAGTCGGATAAAACCTCACAATACTACTTATGTGACATAAAACTACACTCCCCGAAATATTCATAAGACCTTAATAGTTTTTGTTACAGCAATCATAAAATAAATCGACGTATACATACATTCCTTTAATTGTAAAAAAACTTAATATGAACAAATCGGGTTACATTATTCCTTTTAAAAAATAACGGTACTTTACGTTACATTCAAACGAAATAATTACGATATGCGACAAATGGTAGGGATCAGTGATCGGAGGGGGTTCTGCTTACCGGGAAAAGTTAGAGCGGTCAAAAAACAATTATATGTCCCGGCGTTTCGCTGGGTCAAGTCTAGGAATTGAGATATATCGATTTGAAGTTAGTTAGTATCGTCAAGGGAAATTGTAATTGTTTGTGCCTTTTTCATGAATTTTAACCATCATAGTGTCCGAATATCGCAAGGTGATGTTCAGCAAAGTTGTTAAGCTCAACAACATAGTAAGTAGTCAATAAAGGAAAGCGGTATTTTTGGGTTTCCTTGAGTGGGACCCTGGAAAATCAGATTTTGGCTTTCGCACAGTGTTATAAGACGAAACAAATACTTAGAGTTGTTCTAGAAATTTAAAACACTTTAGGTATTTAGAAAATTCCAATGATTTTTCTTTTTCATATTTTTAACACAGAACGTCTAGCGATATATCTGGTTGGTTATGATAACACAATAAACATACCATACAGAGTAGTATTATTTTAGGACACTTTTACCTTGAAAGGCAATAACCATTGTGAAATATTAGGACATTATGACATGATAGGAGACCTTGCGAATTGACTAATTGTTACCTTTTTAAAACGGTGGTTTCATAATGCAATTTCGTAACAATATTCTTTAAATTACCGACATGATATTTTTAATTAGTTCTAAAACTAATATTAAGAATTTAATTTTTAAAGAATAAAAAATATTTGAACGGTAATGTAGATCTTTGTGATTTTAATATCGGTAGACATCTACATCGAAATATCTGAAATTGTACTTATTGAGATGTGTTAAAGGGCTTATTTACATGCCATGGCATTTATCATCGTGACCAGATTTCACTAATATAGGTTTTTGATCATTTTAATTAAATTTAATCACAAATTAGTTTATTTCCCGATGGAATAATTAAATTATGATGATCCAAGTAGAAAACAGTAATATTTCTTCGATAAAATTATAATTCAAAAAACTTTAGATTATCGGTAATAGCCGCTGTCATATGAGGAGATATTAAGACTCCGTAAACAATTTATCGGATATTTGTAATTGCAGGTTTCTTTAATAAGACAACTTGACTTCTTTTTATTAGGATATGTTTAGATAGGGTTTCAATTATTCTAAAAGACAACGTCGTAGCACCCAGAACAGAACTCCTACAACTGAACAAACACACAATTATGATATAAATTATTGGATATTTTTAGAATTATATGCTTAATATTATATTTGAACTATTTTCTAGAATCATGTCGGGCATGAAAAATGGCTTCAAATATAACGCAATATTATCTTTGTTAGAAATAACAAAGAAAATCTTTGGAATATTTTATTAAATTACATTTCCTTAAAAGTTCCTGAGTTTCAATTAAAACTTCGTAGTGTTCACATACACAACGCACACAATGCCTGTAGAACATGTCAGCTTGCAAAAATCAAAAATTTCATATACCCTTAAAAAATATTGGATAAATCTGATTATGTTGTAAGGTTTTAGATAATTTATCAATGTCATAGCCAGGGAACCAAAAATATGATCTAAAAAACAGTTGTATGCGCATAAAATATGCAATTAAAAACGTAAACTATTGTTACGAATGCGAAATAGCGATTTGAGTTTAACGGTCTGTAACGACTCCCTGCAACATTTATCATGTTTATAAACACGTCCATTAGTAGAAGCTTCTACTTCTCAACAATGTTGATATCATGCGGTTATTAGCATTGTTTATAAGTGTGGCAACACTAAATGTTTAAGCTGCTAACATTAACATCGAAAGCTCTAGAATTCGAATGTTGTAGTTGTCCGTTAAGAAAAATCTCGACTACTCGGATGAAAATGGCAGTGTGTATAAATAGTGGCAGTCGTGAGTTGAGTTGATCATTGTCGCTGTTAGAGTTAACATCAATTGTCGTGTACATGTGTGTTTGTACATTATAAAGTTTGTGTGCATTTCTGCGAATTCATAAACGTGTATAAACCACTAAGTGACTATTTAATTCTGTTGTTGTTGTACATTCTAAATAAATAAAGAGTTGTTACAATTTTAAACTACTAAAACTGCATTTTATTTGCAATCAAAAGTATCCGGTTTATTTAAAGGAAATAAACCCCGTTTTTAAAAGGTAAAAACGTAACAATATGCTCTTAAAATATAAAAAATATACACTTAAAAATAGTTAATTACTTATTGCTTGATTTTATTAAAAAATATACAAGAAGTAAATCAAATATTGAGCTAGTAAATTAAAATTGGTTATTATAGGATTAAATTTCGATTTCAGTGACTTTGGCACTACATGAAAATAGTTTGATTCAATTCATTTTATTATATTTAGCAATAAATTACTACGTGTTTACTTAAGTTTTCAAATTTTCGAATTAAAACTTTGTTTTAGATTTTCATAGAGTTTCTTAGACAATATTAATCAATTGATCTTTTAAACTGCCTAATACTTCAAACTTTTTTTTAGTAATTACCCTCATTAACACGAAGTCTGGTTATGAGTTAACTAATAGTTTTACTGTCGGTTAAAATTATTTTTTTATAAAAACTGTCAGTATAACATATAACCATAACCAGGCTTTGTGTTAATGGGGGTTAGTAGCATAATATTTTACTTTCTCAATCCATGTGCTCTCATAGCTTTGTTTTGCGGTTTCTGCAGTCTCTCTATTTGTGAATTTATGCAGCTTGTGTTGAACCAAACTCAAAATTTGGTTTGATTATTGTATTATATGTATATATTTTTAGCAGTTATCGTCGATACTTTGCATCTTTGTTGCAGTTTTATCATGGGGACTTAAAATACCGTATCATTTCCTATGTTTCTTCCTTTCTCATCCATTGTTTCGTCTATCGATACCCAAGTATATAGTTTTTCAAAGATTTCTTAATATCTTCGCTACAATTTAAGTTAATCTATATATGCTTTGAATGCGAGGTTTGCGATGGATTGCGAAAATACAAAAAACCCGTGTCTCCCAGTATTGTCCAAAGTCATACACAGTTGTTTATGGGCAGCCAAAGATTTGGGGCCTCGGTGTCATTTTTGCAAAAAAAAAAAAAAATGATAATTTTCTCAGACACATATATTGCAAACAGTTCGGAATTTTGATTTACTCTCTGAGGCAAAGTTATAGCCCTTGTCATAAGATCAAAATCGCAAAAAACTTAAAAATATCGAATATTTTTTTCCGCTGTTCAGATTCATAGGTAGCAAACAGTTCAAAATTCAAGGAAACAACTACAGAAATGTACCTAATATCTCAATAAAAAACTTTCTGAACATATGAATGATTCTAGGTAGGTTAATATGAGTTAGTAATAAAAAACTAAAGGAATTAGGTGTTTTGGGCCATAAACTATTAAATTATTGTAAACTAAAGCATACTTTTAGGCAGATTGAAAAAATTTACTTTAAATTTTTTAAAGTTTTTTGCGATTTTGATCTAAAGGATGGAGTTTTTTGATTTTATATGTTCACAATGACAAGGGCTACAACTTTGCCTCAGAGAGTATATCAAAATTCCGAACTGTTTGCAAGATATGAGCCTGAAAAAATTATCACTTTTTTGCAAAAATGACAACGAGGCTCTATAAAAAAAGTGCATAACTTTGGACAAAACTGGAAGACACAGGTCTTTTTTTTGGTCTTTTATCACGTAGTGGTGTCCATATATGGTTACGTATTTTTTGGTTGCCCTGGTCATAAATTTCTTATTAATTGCTTTTGTATTGATGATTTTAAATTATTTCTTAAGTGCAGTCAGGCCCGTTTTCGTTTTTTTGCCTTCGACAATTTTGCGTCTCACTCTGGCACGTGTGTGATGTAAGGCTTCGTATAACGGTTCATGTTCTACGTCGTTTACACCAACCGCGTGTCTTTTAATTTTGACTTACCCTGGTGGAGACCATTAAAACTCTTTGATACTGGTGGAGTACCATTTAAAACTCAGTTCGTGAATTGTTTTAAGCGTTCCAGCTTCCTATATGAAGATATAGGTCGACTAGGGACATACTTAAATCGAGTGGGATACCCTGGCATTTTGGTTACGTACCATAGGGTACAACTAGAGGCGCAACTGAGAGTAACAATAATTACTCTCTTCACACATACTTGTGATATGTGAATTCAACATACTTGTGAGAGAATTAAACATACTTGTGAGAGAATTAAACACATCAAAATACTTGAAATTTTAACTTCGATTTCCCGACTAAATATAGACCGAACCGCTTTTTTACACTTCCACACAATTTTTGTCAAATTTGTTTAATACTTGCAGGACACTTTTATTTCCGAAACACTTTTATTTTGCTCAAATGAACAAATTTATTTTTTATTAATTTTTGACACTTATATTTATCTGTGGTAGAATTTTATTTATAGAACAGAGTTTAAATTTTTGGTATTGAAAATAGAAGAAAATTTAAATAAATTAAAATTTAAACATTTTTATAGAACTCTGTGTGTCTGGTGAAAATTAAAAAGGCACCAATACAACCTGAAAAGAATGTACTAATACATTCTCACGACTTAGGTTTTTGACAACAGACTTAGGTTTTTTCCCTCTCAGTAACGCTTCTATGGATATATTATTCTATGTTACGTACCTTGCCATTTAACATAGGGTACAACTAGAGGCGCAACTGAGAGTAAGCTGAGAGTAACAATAATTACTCACTTCACACGTACTTGTGATATGTGAATTCAACATACTTGTGAGAGAATTAAACACATCAAAATACTTGAAATTTTAACTTCGATTTCCCGACTAAATATAGACCGAACCGCTTTTTTACACTTCTACACAATTTTTGTCAAATGTTTTTAATACTTGCAGGACACTTTTATTTCCGAAACACTTTTATTTTGCTCAAATGAACAAATTTATTTTTTACTAATTTTTGACACTTAAATTTATCTGTGGTAGAATTTTATTTATAGAACAGAGTTTCAATTTTTGGTATTGAAAATGGAAGAAAATTTAAATAAATTTAAATTTAAACATTTTTATAGAACTCTGTGTGTCTGGTGAAAATTAAAAAGGCACCAATACAACCTCAAAACTACGTACTAATACATTCTCACGACTTAGGTTTTTGACAACAGACTTAGGTTTTCTCCCTCTCAGTAGCGCTTCTATGGATATATTATTCTATGCCATTTAATTTGAGAATTCAAAAAAAAAAAAAAATTAAAAAAAAAAACAAAAATTGACAAACAATAAATGTAACCGGGAAGCTAAAGAAAAATACAGTTTGTGGTGGAAAAATAGAAAAGGAATGATTAATATCAAATGTATTCTATTTTGGTACTAATTTTTTTGATTCAATAATTGCAAAATCTCTGCCAATATCTTGTAACTTAAACATTTTTGACTTTTTGTCGAACTTTTTTACATGGCGAAGAACAGCTGATGCTGTTGTTAAATGAGTTAAAAACAACTTCAGCTAGTTTTATATTTACAGTCGACTTTAACGTCAAAACTATACTTTAACTTGTCTATGGTAGACCTAAAGTCCACTCTTAAGTAAAGACGACTTTATTTCTCTTAAAATATACTTTATTTTTGACTATGATTATGGGCCATTAATAAGAGACACGTTTACGAACTAATTAAAATGGCACCCATTCTATTTTTCGTTATTTAGTTATTCAATATTTTTGTGTTGGGACACAGATGTCCCTGTGGTCGTCGAAGGGTTAATGATTCACCCATAGAGAAACATAGAGCGGAAACTAGAAAAAGACTCAAATAAAAAAATTACTCAAAATAATCACACATACGAGTGTTGTTTTTGTTTTTAAATAGTTTTTTCTACTAATACATTCTCAGCACTTTTGTTTTTGACAACTGAGTTAGGTCTTTGACAGGTGAGTTTCCGATCTATGTGTATTTATCTATGGATTCACCCATAGATAGGTTAGGTTTCCAGGCAGCCGCGAAGTGAAGAAGAAGTGCAGCTCACGTGGGTCCAAGCGTAGGTCCCTTTGTGTTACCTGAAAGTATATAGGAAAGGAAGAGAAGAACAGAGTATATGTGAAAAGAGAGAAGAGGACAGTAAGTCAGTTGTTAGTTGTATTAGAGAGTGAGAGAGGAAATATGAGAGAGAGAGGAGAGTGGGTCATCATTGGTCACTCCATGGAGATCCCTATATTAGGTCTAGTTAGCCAATTACTGTGCCTTACAAAGGCATAAATGCACTCAAGCCTCAAATTCGAGAGCTCAGAGAGACTAATTAGGGAACGATGTCCCAGAAACCTTAAGCGAAGATTTTCTAATGCCGGGCAGTGACAGAGAAGATGAAAAATTGTCTCATCCTCCTCCTCGTTTTGACAGCTCCTACAGAAGTCGTTATAGGGCAAGCCAAGTCTCCTCGCATGGTTGCCAAAAGTGCAGTGGCCGGTAATGACTGCCACCAAACCGCTCAATTGTGAGCGAGTTAAGCCAAGAATATATGTTGTTCGTCCACGATCTAGTCGGGGCCATATCATTCTGGTAATAGTACATGTGGGTTCGCAGCCCCATCTTGCCTGAGCTAGTTCATAATAGAAGTTATTAATGTGAAGCTTGCACTTGGAAAGCGGAATCCCACATAGGAAGTCTATGTGTCCGTCGTGCAGCATAGCGCCTTTTTTCGCCAATTCATCAGCAACACAGTTGCCTATAGTATCTCCATGTCCCCGTACCCACTTGAGTACGACTGTTGAATGTCTCGCCATCCTGTTTAAGGATGCCCGGCATTCCTGGACCAAATTAGATGTTGTATATACACCTGTTAGAGATTTTATTGCGGCCTGACTGTCAGTATATATACGAATATCCCTGCCTGATATCTTGTTATAACTGAGCCAGTTAACCGCCCTTTTTATGGCTGATATTTCAGCCTGGATAATGCTACATTCATTTGGAAGTCTAAAAGATAACCTAGTTCCGAATTCCTGAATGTAGACACCTATGCCAACTCGGTCTCCCCTCCTAGAGCCGTCCGTATAGACTGAGAGACCCGTTGTGTCGTGTGTAGGACCGTCAATTGCTTCCGTATTATTCGGAATTGAGAAATCAAAATTTCTCACCATGAAGGGCCTAGAAGTGCAGTAATCGATATTTTCCGGAAGATTCCGAATGCTACCTATTATACTGGCGTGACCATATGGAGTATGTCTCCACACCCCAATCGCGTTTAGCCTGAAGGCCGAATTGAATGCCGTTTTTCTGGCCATTAGATCCACAGGGATCCAGTTTAATAAAGCAAAGAGCGACTTTGTCGCGGTCGTTCTCAAAGCTCCTGTTATCATGATTGCCATTCTTCTTAAAACCTTCTCGAATAGCATACAAATTGATCCCTTGTCCAGTGCCTTCCACCAGACAGAGACTCCATAGAATAGTGTCGGCTTAATGACCGCATCACATATCCAGTTAACAAACTGGGGTCTAATACCCCATTGGGTACCTATAGCCTTCTTACAGACATACATAGCCGTTAAGGCTTTTGATGTCCTTGAAAGGGCATTGGGTTTCCAGGATAGTTTACTATCCAGAATGACTCCCAGGTATTTTGCATTGTCCGATAGTTTTAGTTCAACACCATTTAATCGGGGAAGCGAGAAATGAGGAATCTTGTATTTCGTCGTGAATAGTACAAGCTCAGTTTTGCTTGGGTTAACACTCAATCCACTGTCTGTACTCCACTGACTTAGTACACTGAGTGCGTATTCCAGGCGTTGCGATATCGTGCCCAAGTGGATCCCTGATACTGCCACTGCAACGTCATCCGCATAGGCGACAGTTTTATAGCCCATGAGATCCAGTTTCCTGAGCAGACAATTTATTGCCAGATTCCACAAAAGTGGAGATAAGACGCCTCCTTGAGGCGTACCCCTAGTGGCCATTCTTGTGATAGCAGCCGTTCCCTTTTCGGAACGAATGATCCTGCATCGTAGAAGGTTCTTAATGAAACTATGGTTGCAGATTCTACGTTATTAAAGGCTCCTTCTATATCCAGAAAGGCCACTAAAGAGAAATTACCAAATTCAAGAGATTTCTCAATATAACCCACTAAGGAGTGAAGTGCTGTCTCAACAGATCTGCCCTTCGTGTAGGCATGCTGAGAGGGTGATAATGATCCTTGTACTAAAGACGCCCGTATGTGGATGTCGATAATTCTTTCAAGGGTTTTCAGCAAGAATGATGATAGACTTATTGGTCTGAAATCTTTTGCTATGGTATGTGATGCTTTCCCTCCTTTCGGAATGAATATCACAGTGCATTCGGTCCACCGTTTTGGAATGTACGACCAAATGAGACAGGCATGATAAAAAGCTATCAGCCAAGGTGTTACTAGATCTATATTATTTTGTAGATCAGCAGGTATAATGCCATCCGGGCCCGGAGACTTATAAGGGTCAAAACTTCGAATGGCCCATTTGATCAAGTGCTCATCAATTACAATTGACGGAGTTGTCCGTTCATACGGTTGGGAATCACTATCCAAGTTTAGTGGTAAATTCCCCGGAAAATGTGTGTCCATGAGTACTTCCAGTGTCTCATGTCCATCAGTGGTCCACCTACCATCCTGTTTTTGAATATATCCCTGAACAGTTGGTGTTTTCGACAGGATCTTGCGCAAGCGATTGGTCTCAGAGGAACTTTCGACGCCGCTGCAGAAATTCCTCCAGGACCTACGTTTCGCGCTTCTAACCTGATTTTTAAATTTATTCAACATCGACTTATACGGTGACCAGTTGCCTGATCTTTTCGCCTCGTTGAAAAGTTTGCGACAACTACGCCTAGTGTTCGCTATATCCAATGACCACCACGGAGGTCTAACCTTTCCTCTGCGTGCAGAGGGAGTACATGTACGCCTAGTGGCCACACTAAGAGAGAGTGTGAGCCTTTCCACAGCGCTTTCAATATCCCTAGTGTTATCTATCAGAGGGAGTAAGGGAAGTAAACCATAGAGGATCCGCGAATGATCCTCCCAATTGGTTTTCCTCCTGTTTAGAAAGGGAGTTACCTTTTCAACTTCTAATTCTATTGAGAAAGTCAGATACCTATGATCCGAGAAAGAACAGTCATCAGAAACCTTCCAATTCCTAATGAGCCGCGAATGACTTGCACTAACAAGCGTTATGTCCAGAACATCCTGCCTATTCGCCACCACGAAGGTAGGTTCTGAGCCACGATTGACAACTACCAGATTACAGTCTAATATGAAGTCTAAAATGTACTCACCCCGTTCATTAATGTCTGAGCTACCCCAGATTGAGTGGTGAGCATTTGCGTCAGCCCCGATTATCACCGGAGTTTTGGCCTGATTTGCAGCACGCATCATATTCGATACCAGGTTGTTTGGTGGAGGTTCAACCTGGTCGTGCGCCATATAGCTTGAGAGCAGCCACACCTTACCTGCGTCTGTTTCCCAAGCAGCAGCTACTGTATCTTCATCACTAAAATCAGGAAGAATGAAGATATTGAGATGGTTCTTGGCCAGAATACAAGATCGTATTTTACCTGATCGTTTTGTGTACAATAGTTTGTACTCTCTGGCGTTGAGTCCACGTATTTCACCGTTATGGATCCACGGCTCCTGGACCAACGCAATCTCCTCCCCATAATTAACTATGTGGAGAAGCAGGGCAGCCGAAGCTGCTTTAGAGTGGTGAAGGTTCACTTGGATCACCTTCACCATGGTCTGGATCATATACGACCGTAACGTCGACGTCTTCTGGGTCTGATTCCAGAAGAACATCTTCATCCTCCGCTTCGCCCAGAGAACAGAATAAATCCCCAACCATACTGGAGTGCGATTGGGTTTCCATTTTGTCCTCAGAACTAGCGGGGTCATCCAGTTTGATGCCGTCCAAATCCTGCGGAGCTTCCGATTTGACATCGGAAGTTACGGGGTCGAGCTTGTCGTCACCACGATAAATGCGCAGCTTGATACTATCGAATCCGTAGTAGATCTTGCTTTGCCTTTCTCGAAGTGGCGCCAAGGATTCCTTGTTAAGGACTACGACCACCTTTCTATGCGCACCTTCAGGAGCGGAAACCTTGACCACCTTCCAGTTATGGGTTGGTAGGTTGGGATTTCCGCTCTGAATATACGCCAGAATCTCCTCAGGTTCATGTGGCTCCGCCGGAATAACTGCGACTGATCTCGGTCTGCGAGGTATCTCGCTTACCGGGATCACGTCCAGTTTCGCGCCAGGCCACAATTCCCCTAGGGACGCAATTGCTAGTTTTAGCAGCATAGCTGAGCGCTCATTAGTACACGCTAGCAGTTTCACATGGCCCTGGTACCAGCCAGCATCGTCATTTTGCGGGGATGGACCGGGATTCTCTTTGAGAATCTTCCAGTATACCCCTAGCATACCCTGACGGATCATCAACCATTTATCCTGGGAGATAGCACCGTCTTCTGCGCTCCTATCGATAATGGCTCTCACAAGTGGGTTGCGAGCAACCTCACTATACGGCCTTCTTACCACTCGAGCCTCTTGCTTCGGACGTTTAGTCTTCGGCTATGTATTCTGCTGATGAATCAGTTCCTCCACCGAGCATTGCCGTTTAGGCCCGACAGATGCGGCTTGGTCCGCTGCAACTGTGCTGGTGGGTGGATCGGAACTGTCCAGTTCGGATATCAGGGTCTTTGCCCAGCTGAGTTTCGACAGTTCCACGCTAGTGAGCGCTTCGACCGACTTGGACGCAAGGCGATCGATGATGCGCAAGGCGGCACGCCTTTGTACGAAAGCCCTCCTTGATGGATCTTTGCGAGTGGGGGCAATCGTTACTGCCGTAGTGGCGGGAGAGGTTACGGAAGTTGGACCCGACTTCTGGTTCGACGATCCAACTTGTAACGTTTTCGCATGGACGACTGACTTATCGTCAGGGTCCGAAGCAGGGGTTTTTGCTGGTACATTACCAGCGAGGGCTAATGCAGCCTTGGAGGTGCTGGGTTTGAAATCCAGTGCTACCTCGCTGCTTGTAATCAAGCTGTCACCAGAAGGTTGGACAGATGATTTATTGCAGTCAGTCAGCACAGGTTTCCCCGGCTGACCTCTTGCTGTTGTTGTTTGTGTTGTTGTGTTTGTTTTATTATTATTGTTCATTTTGTTCCCACGAGTATGCACGTAAGGGGATGGACAATCCATGCAGGGACGGCGTACATGGACTGGGCAAAAACTGTATTACAACCGACCCGTGCCCTGGCGTCGGAGGGGAGCTGTTCGCGACTAGTCATCTTTAGCCACTAACTAGCCATTCAGGTCTTCAGCACTGCTACCATCACTTTGACCTTACAAGTGGGTGAAGATAAGAGAAGAGAGGAAAGAACAGTTTTGGTCCGCGGGTTGTAACATTGAGAAAAGGGAAATGAATGTGCTAGCACTAGGCGACCATTTGTTAAAAAATGCATCGCCAGTATAGCATTATCATAACACCCATAACATCCTACTGTGACCATTTGTTATAAAATGCATCACAGTATTATGATAGTTGGCTATCCCAATTTTCATTTACAGACCTAGCTATGTCAAGATTTTCAGACCATTTGTTAGAAAATGTATCTCAAGATATTGACATCTCTCGAGCATTTGTCAGGTCCAGTGACCTGTTGTTAAAAACAGTATCACTAGACTAGGCAATTGCTCCCCCTATCCGCCACCTGGGACGCGTCCGATGGGAGACTGAGAACTCCACAAAACAATAATTTTGAGGTGAAAACATAGGGCATAGATAAATACACATAGATCGGAACTCTACTGTCAAAGACCTAACTCAGTTGTCAAAAACCTAAGTGGTGAGAATGTATTAGTAAAAAAAAAACTATGTGAAAACAAAAACAACACTCGTATGTGTAACATTTTTGAGTAATTTTTATGTTTGAGTTTTTTCTAGTTTCCGCTCTATAGTTTTTTGTACTAATACATTCTCAACACTTAGGTTTTTGACAACTGAGTTAGGTCTTTGACAGGAGAGTTTCCGATCTATGTGTATTTATCTATGCCCTATGTTTTCACCTCAAAATGATTGTTTTGACAACTAAATAATCGTAGTGTGAAAAAATGGAATCTTACAAACTTAGAATTAAATAAAAGCATTCTACATATTTTGTATGTAAGTTTATAAAAACGGCTGTATTTTATTGAAAATTTTTAATAAAAATACAAAAGAAAACATTAAAGATAAAAAAGATGATGAAAACATCCGATCCTATTGTAATACAATAAAAAATGTTCCACAATATTTTAATGTTTGGTTGGTCGTCCACGCTTCTTTGTTTCAACGGGTGCTAGGAGATAAAATATAATTATTTAGATTTTGTGTAAAAGAATTTAACAGACAGAAAGTGTTCCTGTACTTAAAATTATTTTTTTTTAATTTGCAGTTTAAAAATTGAAAAAGTACAGGATTAGGCAAATTATTGAAATATGGCTTATGTACGTACGTACATATATAAAGCTACCTTAATATAGAAAGGCCGTAACTAACGTGTTCCTTTCTTTACAGGAGAAGGAAACAACTTGCGATTTTTTTTAACACAGATTTTTATCAAGGTCTTCAACCAATTTATTGTTATGGCATTTTATTTTATCAATGGAGTATAAGGGGTTAGGTCTTACTACTTATATTAAGGTAACTATATGGACTTTATAGCACGATGTGTATTGATGTGCTGAACAGTTTGAATAAGGTCTTCAGAGACTGAAATTTAAGATCTCTGTAGAAAAAGAATCGTAATCCTTTCCACCCTATATTACATAAGTATACTTTAAGATAAATATTACAAAATATTTTAGTGAAAAAAAATTGTTGATGATAAATAGGTGAACAAAACTGAGTAAGTCGCGGTTTTTACTTATACTTCTGGCATTTGTGGACCGATTTTCTCTATTTTAAATAGCATATATTGATGTATCAATCATGTATGAAAGTTATTTTAGGTCTTCGGAAAGTTGATTTCAACAGGCTCCGCTATCTGTAACTATCCAGAGTGTATATACTTTATGGAGTCGTAAATGAAAAATATAGAAATAACAAACGGAATGAAAACTTATATCGAGGAAACAAATTTTTCAAGTCACCATTTTTTATCCTTGCAAAATTGTATAAAGAATTGTTCGTGCAATATTTGTCCCATATATATAAGCTCAAATATACGTAAACGTTTGTTTTTTAAAAATACAGACCTAATCAAATTATTTATACTTTTTCCCATATTCTGCACATCAATACATATTGTTTGACTGGCATTGCTACAAATGTTTGTCCTACGGGATACTGTAATGTACATACATACACACATATGCACATAATTAAATATGTTCAATTACTCCTTTGGGTGATATGTAGATAACTTACCATCTTCTGGTATGGCAGTTAAAGTCGTATTAGGCGAACTTTTATCCTTCGAACGACGAGGTCTTTGATGCTTTTCACTACCAACGGAACTTGCAATGCTAGCGCCATCATCTTCAATTTCATCCTTTAATTAGGAAAAAAGAAAACACATATTATTTAAATAATAGATGAGGATTGTCTTGGAAATACCTTTTCTTTAATGGATCTTCTTGTTACACGACGTTTGGTACCAGTCACACTCGAAGCTGTGCTAATTTTTGATGAGACCGATTCTGCATCATCACTATCGGCATGTGCGTTGGATGTACGTGTAGAACGTGATTTTGCTGTGCGTTTGTTGGGAGGGGGAGAAATTGTGTTTGCTTCTTTAGCCACTGCATTTTGAGCAAATTGTTGTGATAATGCCGAGGATTTTTCCATAATGGCCAATTGAGTGCGTGTCAGCCGACGTGATGTAGAATATGAAATTTCAGAAACTGGTGAATGATCACTTTTGGGTGAAATTTGATCAGTTTGCTCTTGGCTTTCAGTAGATGGTTCTTCGGTGATACTTGTTTTACGTTTCATGCCAATTCGTTTGTTACTAGTAGGTCTGGGCGAGGCTGGAATGCTCTCAGAGTCTTCTTCATGCACAGATAGAACACTACGACCTCTTAGAGTGCGTGGTGTAAGTACAGCACTAGTTTCCGGCTGTGAGCTAATGCTATTGCGTCTTGTGCGTTTGGGTGTTAGAGGCAATTCGGAGATATTGCTTGATATGGATGTCCTACGGGTACGTTTAGATTGCACTAACTGATCTGTAGCACTAACAATTGAAGAATCCAGTTCACTATCCATCGAATTTAGACGCGACCTTAAACGAGTACGTGTTGAAGGAGAATCCAGGCTTGCGGGATCTTCATTAATAGCATCCATTAAAACGGAACGTCGACGTGTAGATATTTTACCAGCTGCCGTATTGCTAGGAACAGATGATCCCCGAGTAGCTCTTGAACTGGCTGAAGGACTTTCTGCATCTTGTGTTTTCTCACGTTTGCGTGGTGTTTCCGTTTCACCATCATCCATTTTATATTTTGGTTGCAAAGAACTTGCTCTTACACTGCGACGAGTGCGTGGGGTGAGATTGGAGAACTCTTCCGATTCTGTGGTACTTTGCGGAGGAACAGATATGCCACGTGAATTTCTGCGTGGTGATGGAACTGCAACAACATTAAGCTCCAAGTCAGTAGGAACTACTGATGAACCCCTTAAATTCCGTAATTTGCGTGGCGTGGATATGGACGTACTAGCAACATCCTGTTCCAGTTCTCTAACCTTTAATTCCTCGTTTTTCTCATCGGCATTTCTATTTGTTTTATCTGTCTCAATAATTACTTCCGATTTTTCTTCCACTTCTCTTGTTGTTTCTTCTGTGGATTTAATTTCAAGTTGTTTTTCTTTATTGGAATCCGAAGCATCCATTGACTCTTCCATTATTAAGGATATTGGTTCTTCTTCGATTACTTCGGGTTTTTCGACACATTCTTCAATCTTTTCCGAATTTGATAATTGCGGATCTTTATTTTCAGATAAAAACACTTCTGTGTTAATATCTTTCGAGCCAGAAATGTGTGGTTCAGACAAGACTTTTGTATTTTCTGCATTCTGTTCTTCTTTATTCTGCACGTTTACTGGCTCATGATCTTCCTGAGCGACGCCCAAATTAACAGATGTATCCATAATATCATCTTGTTTTACATTATCTGTTTCAGCTACTGTTTCATTCATAATTTCAGTTGTGGACGTACTAACGTTTTCATTTATCTGTATGTCTATTTCAGATGGTTTATTTGAAGCTAATGATATTTTTTCGGAATCTTCAGCAGGATTCGAATCGTGTATTTCAGACTTGTTTGCCGGCGATGATGGTGTTTCACTTATAGCAAAAGCTGCAACTTCTACAACTTCAACATCATTCACATCTTCAGGTTTATCTTCAATCACTTGCGATTTATCTTCTTGAATAATATCAGTAGAGATGACCTTCGTTTCTTCTTTTTCCATAACAGGCAGCTTGTCATCTGCTTTCTCAATATTTTCATTAGCTAGAGGCGTTGGCTCATCTTCTACCACTTTGACATCATCACTGTCACTTTCATCATAATAGTTGGTCTGTTGTTGCCTTACATCTGATGAAGAATCTTCTATAAGTTGTATGACATCCTCATTTTCGGTATCTGTTGGATTGTCTGTTTCGTCGATTGATAGTTCTTCGACATTTCCTTCTTCATCATAATCATCACTCTCGTTGTTCTCTCCAAGTTCGGAATTTTCTTCGTCTTCATTGTCATGTTCACCCTCCACTCTATCATTATCACTATCATTGTTGGCATAATCATCTTCGTCCTGGTCTGGCAGAGATGCTGATGATGTAGATGATGATGATGATGATAATACTATACAATCATCATTGGATTCTTCTCTAAAATCAAATGTGCTTGATTCCTTTTGTATTTCAATCATATGTTCCTTCTTTAATTCAGTGTCTCCCTCCATATTTTCTTCTTCATGTCCTTCGCATTCCATTTGTTCATTTTCTTCTTCGGCCAATTCTGTATTTTTACTGTCAGCTATATTGTATATTTCTGTTTTGAAGGTGACGTCTTTTGCTGTTACCATTAGAGATGATTTAGTTTGTTGCAAAGACGTAGAATCCAATATGGAGAAATCATACGTACTCATGCCTAATGTGGTTTCTAACATTTGGCGTTTCTGCTCTTCGGTTGGCTTTTCATGGCTTGGTTTAATTTTTTCCAAAGGCATGCTGGGCATAGCGAATACATTATTTGAACCGGTATTAGTACATTCGAAAGTTGTTAAAGAACCCAATACTGTTGAACATTCGGAAAGCTTGGCTGGGAATTGTGGTTTATTATCATCAATAGTTTTTACAGGGGTGGTGCCAACCTTGGATGAAGATACTTTTGGCAAAAATTCATTGATTTTACTGCCTGCAAAAGTGCTATGTGAGGCAATGCTGCCAAAACCACTGGTTGTTTGAGTTACTTGTAATTTTGAGCTAGAGGAAGCAAATGACATAGTTTTGGTATGTGTATCAAAAGCAGTAACGTAGGCAGCATTACTGGATTCCTTTCTAACAACAAATTGATCTCTTGTAACAGATTTGTCCAAGTGTTCTGAGCTAGATCTTTCTATTGATCTTCTGGGCGAAATTCTGGATTTTAGGGCCGATTCCAAGGCGGTAGTAAAACCCAAATTACTTGATTTGTTTAGAGAAGTTAAATCTGTGGATTTTGTTTCAGGTTCGGGTGTTAAAGATTTTTCCGAACGTTCAGCCGAGAGTCTGGCTAAGGGTTTTCTTTTTTGGGGTCCGCTCATGAAACTATATTTACTCAAATTGGAACAATCCAATTTAGAATTATTTTGGGATGACAATGGTGAATAGAAATTCTCCTCCGATTGGTTGCTAGAACTGACAGAGCTCTTATTTGAGTCCTCTGACACAGCCCGGGAAATTTGTTTGAATTTCGGCGAAACGGATAATGAACTAGGACTATTTTCCTCCTCTTCCTGAGCAACCTCCATTTGTTCAAGTGTATCTTCACTTCGTGTCACCTCAATATGTATTTGTGTGGTGCTTGCATCTGCAGAAGGAAGTCTAAAACGTAAATTCTTCTCTTCTTCCACTGGAGGCTCTCGTTGCAACTGCCCTGGTTCTGGTGTATTGGTCTTCAGAATGCCATGTATTTCTGGCACAGTTGTTGCAAGTTCTTCGACCTCTTGACCATGACCTGCTGGTTTAGTCAATGAGGGTCGTGTCAGTAAATCCAAAGAATTTTTTCTAGTTTGCTCTAATGTTTGACTAGTTTGCTCTGGACCAAATGCAAACTCCGAAGCATTTAAATTGTTCGAAGTCTTGTTCATTTTCATAAAGTGTGATAAATCGTCGACAATTTCTTGACCTATTAAACGGCGTTTCTTTTTGGGGTTTAATTTATGTTCAACCTTTTGCCTTTCGAATTCATCATTCTCATTATCCAGCACTTCACTCTCCACCAATGTACGTTTTTCGGTGACTTTGTAAGCTTGGGGATAAGATATATTATTTTGGGTCAAATAATCAATACAATTCGTGTCTATCTGTGGTCTCCTCAAAAAGGGAGCATTATTCGAATTTAGCAAGTGATTGGCCTGTTTAGACTGTTCTTCCATTTCACCCCAATAGTAGGTGGCGAAATGGGCACTTAAAGCCGAACTGTGATAAATTCCCCCCAATAAACTGTTGGCATTTTGTTTAATGAGCTGACAACTTAAAGGAACTGGCGATCTGTTATCGACTTCCTTTTTCTTGATTTTATTTTTTATACGAAAATAAACATCTGTCAAACCCTGTGTAACCGGGGTCATAGTAGTGTTGAATGCAGACAGAACCAAATTTGGCGTATCCATTTGTGAAACATGCTGCATTGAACTCTTTAAACTCTTCGGTTTATTAGACAACTCATCCATGTACGAGACGGCTTCAATATATTTTGATTTCTGCAGTAAATAAACAAAATGCAGACTTTCGGCACCTGGGGCTTTACTTTTCTTCAAAATATTTTGTAATATTAAACCTTCTCTTTCACTTAAGGCCAAATCCCTTATAACACCAAACTGACCATTGCAAAGACAACAAGTGAAAAACCTTTCCAAGAGTGAATCATCATTTTTGGAACGCACAAAATGAAAGGCTTCCGAAATAAGATCATTGGCCAATAATGTATTCAACTTAAGCAGTGGCGATATTAGAGAAGGCTGTGACTCTAAAATTCTTAAAGCCAAATTACTGGCTTTTTGATTTAACAACACTTCAATAAGCAACTCAACTTGCCACTGAGGATAGCATTGATTTTTATTGAACGGCGAAATGAACTCATCTACGGCCGGCTAAAAAGTAACAAATAATGACCAAAATACATATGAAATAGAGATTTTACCAATTTAAACAAGCAATATTGAGACAAGATGTACAAAATTAAACTTACCAGAAATTGATCATGGTCCAGATTCCAAAAAGCCTGCACCGTCTTGATCAATGATGCCGAAAGTTTAAATACACTGGGAAATTTTATAAAATTTGCCACCACATCTTTATAGGCCTCCTCATCAATGGCCATATTCAAGTCCAAAAAGAAATACAACATTATGGCACACTTATTCTCGTAATCCAAATCGGGTACCAGCATGACGCGTAGCATAGATTCCAACGAGTTGGGGGGATACAAACCATCACCTTCATTTTCCAACCAATACTCATGTAAAATATTTCCTTTGCACACGTGTTCGATAAACGCGTCAATAAAGAGTAGCTTGCAACTGCCCGATTTTTTCGATATAAACGTTTCGTTGATGTTGGCGAAAAACGAACGTTTATTTTTATACAATTCTTTAAGTTCCTTGTAGGGATAGGGCACTAGATCATTGCCAGCATTGATTTTATCATTATGCGGATAAGCTTCTGGTAAAAGACCAATATTAAGTAACCACAACAAAATATCCTGATAACTGGAAGCCATACACAAAGAACTGTGCTTATTTTCCAAATCGCTGTACACTAAAAACGTAAAAGTATGTGAATAGTTAAAATGCATATGTACATTTAGACTTGCTTAAATAATACCTCTCTCGGGTATCTGTTTTTTGGCATAAACCAAAATTTCTCTTAAAAGATCAGATAACAATTTCAGTTGTCTTGTTATGAAGCCAAGTTCTTTTTGTTCTCTGCTATCCAAAGGATAACCGCCAAATTCAAAAAGACTTTTGCACAGATCATTACATCTTGTTTTTATACTAGTAGCTCTTTTCCATAACCAGTCAGTTAGGGTGGACAGCGACAAACCGGTCGAAGCTGAAAAATTACCCATAAAACTGCCATCTATCCATGACTTGGCACAATCTCGCAATAAGCTAACACAATTATGCTCCAGAGCAGCTGACAATAATATTTCATATTTGGCATTCTAACAAAAAAAAAACAAATTAATACCATCAAATATTGAAAGCAACAAACAACGGTAAATCTTACTCGAGAAAACGTAGAGTTTAAGTTCAACTCTATAAATTGAGGCATCAATCGTGTGCGTATAATTTCATTAAAATAAAAATTTGGTTCCAAAAAGATGGCGGCATTACTGGACCTCAATAGATTAATTACCCTATTTTGAGCACCTTCCCAGTTGTAACGCCTACAACCTTCGGTATGCAGTAAAGAACCCTCTGCAATTAAAATATATGTACATATGTATATATTTTTTTAGAACGTGCCATTTAATTATGTGAGAAAAAACCTTCTTCTACTTACCAAAACTTAAAGAGTTGGGATAAAAGTGTTCTTCAAATCGCTGCATTGAATTAAAATGGGCAATATTATTGGAATTTAGCAGAGTATGTAAACCGGTACATTCTCCATTTAATATGTAGCCAGCCAAATAATTTGGATGTTTGCCATATTCAATCATAAAAGGCATTTCTTCCTTATACCATTGATTTAAATCAAAAATCAATAGTTTATTCTTACCCTCCAATACAGACAACCACGATATGGCACACAAACAATTGGAATCATCTTCGCCGTGGCTGGATAAGGTAGATATAGCTTGACATGCTAAAGCTACACTTTTAGTTGCCTCCAGAGGTAATTGCAAACGTACCGAACTTGTTTGAAATGTCTAGAAATTAAAAAAAATGAGATTAAATTAAAAATACCACACACACACAATATCAACAGTTTTAACTTACCTCGAAATATGTACTAGATTCATCTTCCTCCATTAAACGTTTTTCATACATTAAACTATGCAATACGGCATGCAAGTTTTCACCATTTTCATGAAGTGTCCATATATACAGACATGGTCGTGGATCATCCGGAGGCTCAAGAAAATCCATTTTAACTAATGCCGACATCGTTACCTCTGGCTTAGGCAAGGCAACATAAAATATTTGCAACTCAGCCAAATCATACAATGCCAAGCGACCATCTTCTAGGCCTATTGCTAGACCCAATATCAAATCTATTGGCAGTATGCATTGTATTGAACAAGGACTTTCGATAACTGCAATTTCAATATTTAAAAAAATATTAAACAAATTTGAATTAAAATCAAGACAAATATAAGTCTGAAATAAGTTAAATGGTAGAGATAACCCATCTTCTAATTACAGGTCCGATTACAAAAGAATGTATTTAAGAATCAGAGTACATAGCATAGGGTAGAAATTAGGGTATTCATTCGAGTAATGATCATTCGATTAATCGAATAATTTCTTACGAATAATTATTCAAGCAATTTAAAAATTACTATTTTCGAATAACGAATAATTGGAGCAATTTTATGTACAATAATCGAATAAAACGAATAAATGTACATACATATACATTTAAATCTATTAAATTGCTTAAAATCTTTCATAATTCCAAATTTAAATAAGTAATAATTGTATTGTTTTTGAAATTCGACATATAACTAAAGATAAAGGGAGTCTTTCGATCGCTGTATATTCTATAAATATATAAATATTACTGCAAGAAGTTATAATTCTAAAAACAAGTCTTTCAAAATGTTTAATTTGGGACTTGAGGTACGGAATAAAATATTTGTTATTTACAGCCTGGCCCACTATGTCGAACGTTGTCGTTTTAAACGACAAACACTGTTTTGCGGCTCACTAATATTCTTAATCGAAAGAAAACAAATACGAACGGTAACGTAAGCAACTCAATACAAAATTTGCGGCTCACTATTTACATTTTCTGACATTTGTACGAACTGAAATGTCAAATTCATTCACTTTTTATTTATTTTCGTCTGTGCAAGAATCTGGTACAAAACGGATGCGTACGTTTTTATTATTATGCATTTGTGCATAAATAACATAATTACATATATTTTATCTCATACTTACTGGTTTGTGGTAGAAAAATAAGTAGAATTTGACGAAAAAACTACATATTTTTGGTCGAGATGTCCCAAAAGTAATCCTTTATATTATTTAGTAGAGTTATTTATAGAATTATGTATTTACAAACATTAAAAAAAGAAAGTCGCAGCCACGAGTTGATCCGACATTCTTCCGCCTGATTTTTTTATTTTCCGTCAAATAATAGTTTTCAATATATCATCGATTGTAGATATGGTAACTTAATTATGTATTTGGATTAAGTTTGAAACGTAAAGCAAAGCGAACGATAAGTCGTAAGATAGTGGGCAACTGTTTCGAATGAAAGTGAGTAACTAACTTTCTTTCGTGGGTCAGGCTATTAGTAAAAAAAGGCTGAATGATTTTAGAATTGATTTCGAAACAGAAATTTTAGCGTCTAAACATGAACATATGCTGGCGAAATATTAGCAGAATCGCAATTAATAATCAAAATATTAACTTAAAGTGGTGTTGAAAGTGATGTCGGAAGTGATATTGAGATGACATTTATAATGATTACATTGAAAAAGACGAAGGCCATTCAACATTGTTGGACATCTTTGTGTAATATTGTAATAAACTTTTTACGTATTTATAAATACGTCAATCATGCACTGTCTGACTTTAAATTATCCACATTCACTGACAATGATATCAAACTTTGGACAGATTTGTGTAATTCCTTAAGACCACTTGATTAAGCAAAGATTCGGCAGCGTTGATATAAAATTTATTATAAATAATTTAGAAAAAGTAAATTATTCATTTACTAAAGAATTAGTTAGTTTCTCATTTTAAAACCCGAATTAATGAACAACATACAAAAGTTCTTAATACGTTTATATTGTAATTGAATTCAGGATCATGTCCAACTAGCTCAAATTTTTTAAAGCATTGCTCCAAAATGGAAACTAAAGAGTTTGCTAGTCAATTGTTGTCAGAATATTTCGGATGAAAATTTAATGACGACTTTGTTTTCGAATGTTTTTTAACATTATCAATACTTGAATTATTAAATTTAATTGTATTTTATGTTATTATTTACTAATAAATTATTAAAAAAACCTGCATTAAACATGATTCTTTATTTTTTTTTTTTTTTTTAATTAAATTAAATTATTCGAATAATTCGATTAATTTTAAACGTGTGATCAAATTATTCGATCAAGTTAAAATCTCTTATTCGAACAAGAGAAAAATCGAATAATTTGAATACCCTAGTAGAAATATAGGCGCTACAGAGAGTAAACATAATTACATTCTACCAAATTTTATGGCTGACACAAAAACAAAATATATTGATTTACATGTATTTTGGTGTGCCGTTTAAAAAAAAAAAACGGGTTAAAAAATATTTTTCCAGAGTTTGACCCATTGTTGGTACGAATTTCTATCGCTTTAAGGTCTTTGAAATGTCTATCATTAGATATTAAAAATGTAGAAATTACAAAGCCAACACCGTATTTCATCAATTAATAGGTTACTACATGGTATATGGAAATCTATACCAAATTATATGAAATAAAATAGATTTAATAATATAGAATTGTTGGAGCCTACAAAACAAAACGTTGACCCATAAAAATACATATTCTTAATGTTTTTTTTACACAATTAAAATATACTTAGCATAAGAAAGCATAATTTTATGTTATATTGTATTTTAAAACTCCAAAAATATCAAAACAATTTTTTTCGGAATTATGTTTAAAAAACTCAATGGGTCACACGTGCATTAGTGTCAGAAAAAATGTTTTTAATGCTCCATAAAAAAAATAAGTTTTCTTTTTTACTCCAAATTAATAACATATTGATACATTCATACGTTTGAACAATTATATTAAATTAAGCTCAAGTAGACTAAATTAAAATATTAAATTAAAAATTGTTGAAATACCAACAAACAACCTAAAGAAAATTCAAAAATCGTATCCAAGATACGGTTCGCGATGTTTTCAGCTAAAACAGCATTCGAAACCGGTTTTCGAAAAAGAGGGTTTAATGTATTCCAATACTTAATATTTAATCTTACAGCTGTTTCAAAATAAATTTCGATTGAGTTAAGCAGTTACTAATGCCTGATCACTTGGCTGACTCCAATTTATATATTTTGGGTCATTTGACACGTATGTGCTCTTTAAAGTGCAGAGAGAAGACAACTGGTAACATTATCCATCCGAGGTTATCTAGCACTTTTTTGTGAGTAATTCGTACGAACTGATTTTATACAAATTGTGATGATATGATTCTCATACAGTTTTTTTTACTTCTTAAGTATACACAGAAAAAAGTATCGACATAAATATTATGATTTGATTTCATTGATTTCAATTCATAACATTTATAAATAATTTCTTAAATAGTATGATTTTTTTCATATTTTATGTTTTCAAATAAAATCTAGAATGCTTGGAAAATATTATTACAATTTCATTTATATTTTTATGTTGTTCAAAAATGTTTGAAATTTTCCTTGGAAAATTTTTTTAGTTTTTTATGATTTTCAGCTACAAAAAGAGAAAATATGCGCGAAATTGACTCAATTTTGTTAAGGGATTTTATACCCTCAATGTTTATGTATGTTTTGTTATGATTAATGATCATTTTTAAGTTTCAGATATTGTTAATTCATTTTAAAATATTGGCCAATATATGGCTATTATGCAAACATTTTTGAAATAATTCATTAGATAATACAATTATAATGCAATTTATTATAAAATATTGTTAAATTTACGTAAAAATAGCAAAAATTTTCGTTATGTACAATTTTATAATATTTATGAACATGTTCTTATTCTGAATGAAAAAAGTTTGGGAAAAAAAAGTCATGTTCGATTAATAATATTTATTACAAAATTCATTCCAATTATGAATTTCTTTTTTCTGTGTACTGACATCCCATGTAAGTAACATATAGTGTAGTCACTTTAAACGCCACACAAATCCGCTGCCATCTGATCAGAAAACGTTTCATCAGTAAATATAACATATTTCCAGAAGTATTCCGCATTACTTTTGCTATACTCCAAACGTAACATCACATTCTTTTTTGAAATTAAAGGTTTCTAATTGGATCATACCTTATATTGGTTGAGATGAAGAAAGTTCCGAATGGTTTTTGCATTAACAAGCATCACATTCTGCAATATTTTTATCTATTTGAACAGCACTAATTTTCGGTTCAAGTTTCAGCATTCGTTTCGTTCATTTTCAGTTCCAACCGTGAATCAATAATTTTCCGCGGCCTCTTCCTGGAGAAATTTCTAATGTTGCAGTTTTTTTAACTTGTTAACAACATATTGAACTGAAGAACGTTTTAATGTTAAATTCTTTGATGGAAATAGGAATTTTGAAACCGATTTTATAATTTCTACTCATTTTAAAAGTAATAAATTTTTAATTAATGATTAGAATCAGTACTAACAACATTACACATTAAACAAAAAATTCAAAGAACCGTTACATTTTAAAGGAGTTTCTTTTATTGTGTCTGCTGTACGGAGGAATTTTTGATTATGATTTCGGTAGTATTTCATTTAGCATATCGTTTACAGATATGAATCAGCTGGTTTCAGTAATATGGCAATAGAAAACAAAGAAAAGAATATGTCGAAATGGTTGTTATTTGGAAAGAGGGACAAATATGCATCACACACGTTGCCTGAACATTGAATTTTTTTTCTCGCTCTGAAAACCACAACCATTGAGAAGTAGTTGTAGAATGTCAAAATAACCATACGGATCGATATTACTTTTTTGTCAACTGTCATTTGTTGCATATTTGTGCATTGTTTATTCTATCTGCAATTGTAAAATTTAGAAGTACTTTTTAAAATATGGTAACAATATAAATTGGTTGAAATCACACCAATATTTATAAAAATAATGCAAAATAGGTACCTATATCTTTAATTGTTTACTGTACTGGTATATGTTTGAGTCAGTGTATGTATGTATGTTTTATAATATGTACAGTTGCGAACAAGTTAATAGCATTACCACTAAATTTTGAAATATTTTTACTTTTTTCACAGTGTACTGTGTTTGACATGCTCCAAACAAGTACCGCTATGTATTTTTTTTATAGTGGCTTTTTCCATGGACTTCGTTCTCTGAAGTTTGCATCTAGATATCTTCTCCTTACAGTCATATCAATAACTTCTAAATCTAATTCTGTTTTTATTTGCTTATCAGATTTAATGGATTGCATTTGATGATTCTGACGATTTGCAGTCCCTATTTTCTATTTTCCTTATCTTCTTGACTCTAAAATAAATTTTCGCTAAGCAATGGTGCAATTTATTGCGCGACCCACTAACACAGTTATTATAGAAAAACGAACGATATTTAACATTAAATATACAATAAATTCAACATATTTAACTGAATTGTACTTTACTCTTAAAAAATATTTGACTTCTTTAAAAACTAATTAAAACAAATGAATTCAACAATCCAGCACTGTTATTTCAATGTTGATAAAAAAATACATATTGTCATATATATAAGTGCCGTTATTTCCGAAGTTATCATTAGTTTTACAAAAAGATTACGTCACAAAAAATTACAGGCTTGAACGATTATTGATATAAACAAAATTTTAAGTTTAAAATTTTTAAAGACGTTGTACGCCATTTCAAAAAAATTTCCTAGTGGTACTGCTATTTTCTTGTTCATAACTGTACATAAGGGAAAACTTAATGTTAATAGATCTATCTATACATTTTTTTGTTGACAAATAAAAAAAAGAACAATTACAAAAATTATAAAAACAGTTACAGTTATACATACATATATTTGAATATTATAGAATTTTCATATTAATTTTTTTTAACATAATTCCCATAAAAAATTAAAAAAACCCTCCTAAAATAACCACATTTCATATACATGTGTATACCGGCAAAAAACAAAAAAGAATAATTGTTTTTGGCAACCCTGCCATTTTGCATTTCAAGTTTTTAGTACACACACCCAAATTATACAACATGGTAAATTAAGTTTTATAAAAAGGGTTGTTGCGAAGCAGACACAATAAACACCTGGAGAAACTACCAGCCATATAACAAAATACTCACATTACAAAAACTTACTAAAATGTTAACACTAATACAAAATTAACTAAAAGATTTAATTATATAGAACTTATTTTAATAATTTTAAATGAATTTGATTTAAATTATATGTTTTAAATTAATGTTTAACTAGTATTTTTTTTAACTAGTAACAAAATTTTTTCTGAGTGTAGTACTAAAAACTTTGTTTCACTACCTTACGAATACAACCATGTGCGCTAAGTGAAAAATTTTAGAAAAATTAAAAAGGTAGTGTGTTTGTGCCAAGCAGAGGCGCTGTGTCTGTTTTATCATCTCCCATAAGCGGATAATTGTTTTTGTTATTATTTTTTTCTTTACAAAGTCAAACATTGCCGATTGTCATTAATTTGACAGTTTTTATTTTGATAAAAGAATAATATTTTACCATTAATGAAATGTGTAAATAGTTAAAGTGCAGGAACAAATTTATAAAACTTCTCATCATAAATTTCCATTGGTAAAAATTTTTTCTTCATTTCTGTCGCTTGTAATTGTGTGTATTTTCCTATGCCTGTGTTAGTGTATTTAAAACTTAAAATTTATGTCAGAAAGGCAAACTGCTGGGTAAAAATGTACAGTGGGTTATAAGGAGCAAAAATGTAGAGCATTGTTTTTTTGTTTGTGTGAAATGTAAAAAAAAATATGGATTAATTAAAAATATAGTTAAAATTTGTAACAAGTTTTTATGAAATTGTTTTTAAATTATATGAAATTTAATACTTAAGGTGAATTCAGTCATTTGTTTCCAACAAAATTTTTATTCGGACACAAAAGAAAATGGATTAACTGTATAAGGATGGTAAATGTAATAAAATAAACATTTTTTTTTAACAATAAACACAAAGTGAGTAATTAATATTACATTAATTGATCAAACTCCTATTATTTTAAAACAAATAGGTATCTTATGTATCAACATATATTCATCTGGATTAAAAAAAAAATAAACCATTTGTACAAAAAAAGCTAATTTCTTAAAAATTAAAGTTTAAATGTCAGGTAATAACTAAATACTAAAATAAAATTAGTTTTTGCTCTAAGTTGCTAATGAATAACAGCTACTATACATTTATTTACTTTAAACCATCAACCAGAAAAACGCGCACATTGTTTAATCAAGCCAACAATTTAATATTTCTTATCTTTATTTTTATAACCATAACCCACTGTCCAACGCCACCAAAATTAAACAACTTAGCATTTTGTCTTTTTTTTAGTAAAAAAAATATAACACATCTATAAAATGTGAATGTAAATTTTTCTCTTCAGTAAAATTCTACTTTTTGATAAATAGAAATTTATTTTTCAGGTGAAATTTTAGTTTTTAAACAAAACAATTTATGCTTGCTACAGTTTCTTTAATATCCCTAATGAAAAAAGTAACAAACTACAGTGTGGCTTCCCAAATATGTTGTGACGTCACAAAGCACCATTACAGCCTGTGCTATGTATAAACTATAGTATAGAGTCAGTGGCCTATAGTGTGCAAAATATGTAATAACAAAAAATTTAAATCGTTAAAAGGGGGAAAAAGGATTTCTTTTGGAAATCACATATTAGAATACAGATAATTTTATATATAGGTACATACATAAACGTATTGCAGAATTTTAGATTAATGAACTAAATATAAGATAATTCAGATTGTTATTGTTTAATTCATTAGTAATGTATTCACTAAATAAATAAAACTAAAGAACTGACATTTAATCTGTGTCCAATGTCAGGGATGGACAATTATATTCCCTTGTTCAATACTTTAACAACTTGGAATTTTAAAAACGCGGTTTCGGTTTTAAAAAATTGTAAGTTTTTATATTATTGTATATTATAGAAATAAAATTAGTTGATAATATTGAAAAATACAGCATTAGTGCTGTAAAATTCTACTATATTTGATTATTCGATACAACTAGAAAATTTTCATTTAGACACTCAATACTTTTAGCGGATATTTGAAAATAACTAAAACTTTTTTTAAAATTTACAGTAATTCCCTTCAAAATAAAATAAATATTCATAACCCAATTTGAAGTTTAATTGTACGCTATGATTAACATTTGAAAGGCAGCTTAGTATTTCATTTGCAAAAAATATTTTAATATAATTAAAAAAATTTAAAAATCAAATGACTTTAGAAAAATTGTATGAATCAACAGGATCTAAAATCATATTGTTCATTGTAAGGTCTGATTATTCCATACACATACTAGGTATATTTTCTTTGGAAATTACCATATAACACAGAAAAAAGAAATTCACAGTTGGAATGAATTTTTTAATAAATCGAACATGACTTTTTTTCCGAGACGGTTTTCATTCAGAACAAGAATGAATGTTTGCTTTTATTATATAAATTTGTTGATATTTCGTTACAATTAAATTAAGTAATTATTTTGATCAAATTTGTTTGTATAATAGCCCTATACGAATCAATAACATCTGAAACATACAAAATAGCATTAAACATAATTAATTTTCGCGCAAATTATCTCATATTCTAGCTGAAAATCATAAAAACATAACAAATTTTTCATTTACATAGGTATATTATATCGTGTTCATAGGTAAAACTCAAGTGTTCAGGAGAGACATAAAACTGTTTGTGATTCCACTTTAAGATAATTTGAAAATACGCAAATTCCATTTGAAATTATATTTACATTTTTTTTTTTTTCTTTAAAAATTTTGCAATTATTGCAAAATAAATAAATTTTTTCAGTTAATACCATTTTTCTGAAACTTCTCGATATTTGTTTTTATTATTTGATCATTAAAACAGTATACATAATACAACCAAATTTAAATAAAACAATTTGATTATTTTTAACGAGTGCGATGAAATATTAAAAAATCATGCTAATTAAGAAATTAATTATGAATTAAAATCAATGAAATCTACTACAAAAACAACATTTTATGTTGAAACTTTCTTTGAGAATTTTATTTCATTAAAGTTCTAAACTTCATTATAACAATTATTAGTTAGATTAATCTTTGAAAGTTTTATTTTTTTGGTTAAAATTATGTTTTATTTTTATAAAAATCCCAAATTGACCGTGGAATAATGCTGCCTAATTTTGTACGAATGTACAAGTTTAGGGTGTTCTGAAATTGTTGTTGAAAAATGTTGACCCAAAATACACAGAATTTAATTAGCCACAGCTTTATTTTTCAGATATCCATGAAATTTTCTAATAAGTTGAATATTTTCGAACCGTTTTAAATACTTTTCGATAACCTTTCTGTAGTACAACAACAATTACTTTTAAACATGCATTACAAGCACATTAATAACTATGTACAATAATTATGTCAATCTATTTTATTTCAACAATTTTAAAATTTAAATTCCTTTTTTTGCTAACAAATTTAGAAATCTTTAATAAAAAAATGAATCCGATTAACGATGAAATGCCTACAAAAGATGGAAAACCAGCAACAGTTGTTGAACAATTACAAGACTTGGACAAAACTACAGAATTATCCAATAATTCAAGTGAAAATTCCGAGAAAATCAAAACTATAGAAGATGTCGGTACAACTGACACAAAAACACAAATCGACGAAAATATAAATATACCTGTGGATAAGAAGGAAATAGTTGAACAGGTAAAAACAAAACCTGACAATGAATGCATAAATAAGTTGAATGAAAACGATTCTGAAGCTGTATATAATGAAAAAGGTATTACTGAAGAAAATGTAAATAAAATAAATGATGTTGTTACTGCGCATTCTGAACCGATTGCCAAACCACAAACAGCATCAATATTGAAAGATGGTGAGCAAAAGACGGAGGAAGAAATTAATGGTTTAACAGAAAATACAAATAAAAACTCAAATATTGTAACGGAAGTAGATGTGGGAGATGAAATTGAAGAATATGAAGATGTTGAAATACCCGGCGAAGAAGATGTTGATGAAATAATAGTTCCCGATGAAGCCGAGGCAGAAGATTTAACTGACGATAAAGATGATGATATTCTTGACAAGTCCTTTAATGAAGAAGACAGTGAAACGGAAGAGAATGAAATCGACACGTCACTGCAAGAGGAAGAAACAACCAAAAGTAGTGGAGCTGCCGAAAAGGAAGAAAATGAATTATCAGTAGTTGATGATGATAGTGACAAGAAATCTTTAAATAATGATCAACAAGAAGACACTACTTCGAAGGACTACGAAGAAGAGGGAGACATTGAAAATATGTCTATTGAGCCTGAATTAGTTGCTATAGAAGAAGGTAGAAAAAATTCCGGGAGTCCTTTGGAAGAATCTAAAACAAACGACGAACATCTTGATGAAGATACTACCAGCCAAGCAACAGTATATGATCCGCTAAATTGTACAGACAATCAAGAACAAGATCAAGACGAAGAAGATACCGATAATGGAAAAATTATTGAAAATGAAAACTCTATGACAAACAAATCGGTTGACAACGATGATGAGGTCGTTAACGATTATGACGAAGAGGATGACGAAGTACAATTTGTTGAAACTCGCAATTCTCCAATTTGCATCGAATCAGACGACGATGAGGCTGAGTCAAAGGATACCACAGAGACGTCTAATAGCTCGAACAATACTAAAAGTGAAAATAGCAAACAGACTATAACTACAGCCACTGCAACAGTAACCGTACCAAAAAATATAGTTGTAACACGTACAAGTGCTAGAAAGTCAACGGCTAAACCCCCACAACAACAACAACAGCAACAAAAAAACGGCAACAACAGTCCTACTACAGTGACTCAATTAAAAACTAAACCTAAAAACTTTAATTATTTGCAAAAGTCCACTAATTATAAGCGTTCTTCATCTGCCCCATCAGCACAACATATAGTCGATTGCATCGAACTATTGGACAGTTCTGATGAAGAATCGGCTCCCTCACGCAAGCCACAGGCAAAAACACCACAAAAACGTACACTGTTGGCAGCCAAAGGAAATTATTATAAAACCAACAGCAAAACTTCAAATACTGGCGACAACAATCGTCTGCCCAATAATTTCTCACCCCAAGTTAGACAACAGGCTAAAAAGCCTGCTCCTCTACCTCTACCACCTCCGACACCACAATCAAACTTTTTAAATGCCGTTCAACTTCAACCAGCTTCAGTATCGGGGCCCAATCCTCCGGCTTTTTCAGCTTTACTCTCCAATAAAAGTGTTATAATACCAAATGCATTTTACGGCAATCCACCCAGCGTAAGAGGCACCACTGACACCGAACTAGATCGACGTTATGGCAGGTGGTTAGAAAATTTTCTAAATCAATTTTGTAAACCTCAATTTGTGGCAACACATTCGTGTTTTGTGTTCCTACAAAGAGCTCTAAAGTACAAGGATTTCGTCCGCATTAAAACCTTACGTACCAACATGAACAGTCATGCCCAATCCGCCAATAATGAAATAAATGGTCACTTAATGGCAGATCTAAGGACAATTTTTTTGAAGAACAGTAAGAAAATCACTAATTATGGGCGTCGTTTCTGTGAATTAACATGTTCTTCGATGCATGGCAAAACTGTTGCTCTTATGTCTCATGGCATCAGCGGAAAGGTTACCCTAAAAACTTGTAATATGGATGCTCCTAGAGCACCAAGTGCTACCGTCTCTTCTTCACCATCATCTTCTAATGTTAATAACATTTCTTTAACGCGAAAGCGACAACTTGAAGAGGATGAGGACGAATACACTCCAGATAAATCGAAACTTAAGACAAGAGCCTTTCCGCCTTCTGAGAATGGTGATGAAGATAGTGGCGAAACAGGCGATGACCGTAAGCGATCATTGCGAACTAAACGTACAAAGCGTTTAGACAACAGTTTCAGTTATAATGAAGATGACTTATTGGCGGAGTATGAAATTGACGATGAGGACGATGAGAAATTGGCCCAAGTGGAAATACAACGTAAAATCGAACAGAAACGCTTGGAAGCTCAAAAGCAAAGGCAGCAACAGGTCAAATCATTTGAAAGTGCATTTATACAAGCTTTTGCCAAAAGTATAGATGGACCCACAACATCATCAAGCTCCACAAAAAATGGTAAATATATTGTGTCATTAAAAATAAAATACAATAAATTCATTTTAACCTTAAATTTATTTTAGCTGCTGCGCAACGCGTAAGGTTCAAAAATACTTCAACAGCTACTGCTACTAGTATCAAGCAGTACACGGCCAACAATGATGCAGAAGATTTACTGCAGGCAACCTGGATCGAAAATCTGGAAAACGACGATACTCAGATTATATCCGACGACGATGAGCCCAAGGAGCATCGTATTTATAAGCAACAGAAACAAAAACAACAACAATTGCATCAGCAACAACAAATTCAGCAGCAAGAGTATTATCCGCCAACAAATAAGTTACCCACCCGATACAATACCAATTCCAGTCCCAAATTTAGTAGCAGGGCTTCAAAACGAACACAGCAACAGGATGAAGTAATTACAGGTGACGATGACTACGATGAAAACAATTACTTTGCAAACAGTCCCTCAAACGTTGATCCACTCTACTGGCCCAAAAACGTTGATCCACAAATGCATGTCCATGGCAAACACAAGGATAGATGTGTCATTTGTAACCTAAGCTGTCAGCGCCTAGTTCATCACTATGTCAACGAACATCGTGGCTGTGAAGTCTACAATTCGCGTCTATCCTCATCGCAAATAAAACTGCTTAAGCAGGGCAATTGTACAGTTTCCAATGTCAGTCTCTACAAAAACGGCCAGTTCCAATACGAAGCATTCTGTATATTTTGCCAGAAACAGTCACGTTTCATGTTACCCTATTGGTATCAACATTTCACCATGCACACTGGGGAATATGCTTATCGCTGTTCTGGTTGTGGTGTTCGCAAGCCAACACGGTCTCTTCTCACGCAACATCAGACACAGGGATGTCCCGAAGTTGGCGGCGTAATACAAGATTATGCACATGATTCGAAATCATTGCAAATTGAAGCCAGAATCTGTACCCTATGCAATTATGTACAATTGCACCGTAGCAATATAGTGAAACATTTACATTTACAGCATAATATAAAACAAATTCTACCAAAGCACATACAAACAATAGTGCTCATGAAGACGCAAGCAACATTGACACCAGCCACACCATCACCATCCTCATCTGGTCAGCATAACAAACGTTTGTATAATGTCCCACCATCTTATAGTCGGTCCCCATCGTCGTCGTCATACACCCCTAACACATACATCATAGATGATGATGACAATGACCATGATGTTCCTTACGAAGAAATTACGCCAGAGGAAACATCACCACAACAAACAAACTCTGAAAACCATTATTACAACTATATACCGCCGTACATGCAAGCGGCTGTAAATTCTGGAAACTTTTCATTCGAAGATGTCGATGCCGGCGATGATTTATCATTTATGATTTGTGGAATGTTAGATGTACAAATGAATCCCGAAGCAAATTAATTAATTTCGATCAAAGTTGAAGTAATAGTTTAAAACAATCACAACTACACAACAACAACATACAAAAGTGACTTTATCAAATTAATTCCTAAGAGTTCATGTAGTTTTATACATTTTCCTCTAGCAATGTAATTTATATCTTCTTATTAATTTTAACGATTAAAACAAATACATATTGTTATATAAAAACAAACAACAGCATCAATTATATAATTATAGAATAAAATATATACATACATACACTGATAAATGTGTTTGTTGGCATAATAGGAATATAGTGTTAATGTCGAAAAATAAATTAATATGGATGGAGTCTTTTTTAAGTTTATCATAAAATAGTTTACCATACTGTTAGAATTATATTAACTAAAAATAATAATAACTAACAGTGTTTTATTTATTGATTTTTTTTTTTTTAATAAAAGACAATTGTTTTACTTTATACATATGTATATGCAGAGTAGTTTAATATACATAGATTAAAATATCCCCCATGTCACAGAATTCCATTTCAATTAAAAATGAAATTAATTTCTCATTTTGCTTCTTTAAAAAAAAAAAAATAAAACGAAAATTTCTTTCGGATTGAAATTACTTTCAGTTATCTAAGTGGAATTGATATTAGTTTGTAATTGTTTTTTTTTTTTCATATTTTTAAATAATTTCTTTACCAAAACCATGGCAGAACTAGCAAGGTACAATTATTAGAAAGCATGTTCTCAATTATACATTCCCTATAACGCCAAACGAAAGAAAATTAAAAAATATAAAAAGGAAATGTCTAAAAAATAATTGGATTTAACTTTTTGTTCCAAAAAAATTCATTTTCAAACATCAAATTATTAACAATTGAAGAAAAACTATATTTTTTGTTAAACAAGTGTGTTAAAACGTTACAAATTTAAAAAAAATATCGCGTTAACAAATTAAAAAAAGTTAAGTGATTAAATACATAGTTTGACGTTTCAGGGGTGAACATTGGAAACTCTCTCTAATAATTGTACCTGGTAACTGATTGTACCATGACCAAAACTTGTCTTTTGTTTTAATATACAAAACATTGTCCAATTAAATTTGGAAGTTCGGATATATAAACTATTTCGGGAATTGACAAAATCAAACGGAATCTGAAGAAGCTAAAACAAAATCGGTCGGTATTGAAACCATTCCGAACGAAATGGGTGACAGGCCTGTATGAGCTCATAGTTTGAATTATTTATACCAACGTTATTATAATGTTGCAATATTTAGATATTTGGTATTTGCTGTAATACAAAAACATACTTTCGAGTAAAATGACATTCTAACAATACGATGCAGAAATTAATACAAAAATAATTCTAAACAAGTAAGAAAATATGGTCGGTCATGCCCGACCATATAATACCCTATACTAAGTAGCAAAATTATTTTTCTATGGCTAATTATTTACCGATCGCCATGAAATTAGGTCATGTCATTTATGTCTGTATGAAAGTTATTTGTGTTGAATTTTATGCGTATGTCAACATTTTTAAGATATTTATGCTCGTTAAAGTGATTTTTGAAAGCGGGACTTATATGGGAGCTATGACTAATTATGGACTGATCATCATAAAATTAGGTGACATGATTTTCGAATATATAAAACTTATATAGAGCGAAATTAAACATTTATGACGAATAAAGTTCAATTCGGGAGTATATTTGTATGGGGGCTAGGTGAAAAAATGGACCGATTTTAGCCTCTTTCAATAGGCTTAGCCCTTGGGGCAAAATAATTGTATGTTGCGACCTGGGCGGTTACTCAGTCCGTACAGCAATCAAAAAAATATATATATAATATAATTTTGTTATTAAAATTAATTTTGCATTTAACTTTTTTCTTTTAAAATTCATTTTGCATTTAAATTCTTTGCTTAAAATATCTTCGACAATGCATATAACAATAAATGTATTTCACCAATGAATTTGCATTGGTCCTATGCAATCATTCAAATGAAGGGCAGTAAAATTAAATACTGGCATAAACACATAATCTCCAATGACACGCTAATGTAAAAAGCATGTATTTTTCACTTAAATCGAACCACTTCCTCAACATTCCAATTTTTCAAATACATAATTCTTCAATATTTCGATTTATAACAGTGTAGATATCGTGTAAACGCCTGTAATACCTCAACCTTTATGGCCGAAATCTCAACCTGGATTACAAAACATTGATGGTGTAGCTTAAAACAAACGCCCTTCTAAAATCGTAGAATATAATAGCCTCCACATAAGCAGGTCACTCAATAAAAAACTACATGAAAACGTAAGATTCGATTTTATTGAAATTTGGAACGTAGATAGATCCTTACTTGGAAGCGTCAATAGGATATATATATTTTTTCCATACTTGGACCAGAAACGGGTAAACAGGGGGAAAACCGGTAAAATTGGTACCTTTAGTTCTTAAACAATAAATACTAAACGGCCGAAACGATTTTATTGAAATTTCCAACATAGACTACGACAGGGGTAGCGAAGCGCACCGGGTCAAGCTAGTAGAGAAATATACATAGAGCTGAAGGAGACAGAAGTATCAATGGAAAAAATGACTCTCTTTTCACACATACGAGTGATACAATAATAAATTACTTGGGAATACCTTCTCATCATAAAGAAATATACATAGAGCGGAAACTCTCCTGTCAAAGCCAAACTCAGTTGTCAAAAACCTAAGTGCTGAGAATATAGAGAAATTCACATAGAGCGGAAACTATCCTGTCAAAGACCTAAGTTAGTTGTCAAAAACCTAAGTGGTGAGAGTTTGGAGTTTGATCTGGCAACTTCGTAATGAATAGATAAATTTTTTCATTGCTGGCTAAAATAATTTTCACAAAATTACCAAAAAATAACAAAACAAATATTGTTAATATTATTACTACTGCCAGTTTTCGCTAACATAAAATTATATTATTTGCAAAATAACAATTTATGAATTGCGTGTGTTATTATTAATAATAAGAAGAAGTACAAAAATCTTAAATTCCGTCTGGACATCATAACCTCATTCTTTTTGTAATTTTGGTTGCTGCTGCTGTTGTTGTTCGCTATTTATTCATTATGCCTTCTACTGAAAGCCTCTCCTGTTCTCTGCAGTCTTGTGGTAAAAACATCACCAAGTCACAAGGTAGCATTTCCTGCATCCTTTGTCTTAACTGGTTTCATGCCAATTGTGTTGGTATCAGTACGGATCAGCTGGCGGCACTCGCTAAAGGTAAAGGTGCTCTTAACTACATGTGTGATTCCTGCAAGGCCACCCGTGTAGATTCTGAATCATACTCATTTCGTGAAGATTTAAGAAAGGGTCTTGCTGATATTCAAACAAAATTTGATGTTATATTGTCTGAAGTTAAACAGGAATTAAACTCTAAATTTACCGAACTCAAAAATGATATTGATAACTGCAACAAAATGATTAAATCCGTGGATATATCAACGGCAAATAAAATTATATTTCTGGAAGATCAAAATGAAGTTTTACAGAAGCGTCTTAATAGAGCAGATATACTAATAAATGGACTGCCCAAGTTTCAAGACAACATCAATGATCTTGTAATTAAAATTTTTGAAGAACTTAATGTGAATATGGATCCAAATGGTATAAACAACTGCTATTTTATAAATAATGGTAATACCGTCCTTGTCAAGTTAAATAATATATATAAACGTGATCTTATAATGCGAAATTATTTTAAAACAAGGAATTTATACCTTTCATCATTGATAGAAACGGATATAAATAAAAGAATATTTTTAAATGACCATGTAACGCCGAAAGTTGGAAAACTTCTTTTTCAATGTCGTAAACTGCGCAGAGAAAATAAAATCTCAAAATATCGTTTGATAAACTCAGACAAGCCTAGAATCAAAATAACATTAAAGGATGATAGCATCAAAATTCTTGATTCATCTGAATTTTTCCCATACTTCAAAATAAACAATGACGTTTTGTGATTTAGTTCCACACTCGAATTACATACAAACTTTGGTCGTATTGCTGAATCTCACTTTTTGAATCTTTTTATTTTATGTTTTTCTTTATAAATTTAATTTATTTTTATGCAAAAGAAACTATATTTTTTTATGGGGCTTTCACACTACTCTACAAGTTATTATAGAATACTTTAATACATAAATCTTTTTACAGTAGGCAATGTTCAAACCCCATAAATATGTATTTTTGTAGTATTGGTTACCTTTTGATTTGTATTTTATATTTCAATGAGCATTATAATTTAGTTACTGATCTCTTTTTTTTTATAAATCCTAGTTATACTTTACTTGGTAAAGTATAATCTAGGACTTTTTATTCCCAAGTTTTTGATTGTTATCAATCAAAAGCAGTTCATTTTTAACTATGTACTACATAGTTTAAAAATGAACTTGGGATTGTATACATATTTTTCGTAATACTCAAACCTACTTATTTTCTTTAATCTGGTATATTTTGTGAATTATTTAGCCAAGTGCCTAATATCAATAAGTTTTATTGTTTTTGTTATTAATAGTATTATAGAATGAATTCTAATAATCCTTTATTGGAAAATTTAGGTCCTATTGTTAGTGATAACAGCGTTTTAAGGGAAAATTTTTTTAAATATAGTAATTGTTTTAATGTTGCTCATATTAATATACAAAGTCTTAATCCTTCTTTAAAAAATTCTAAATTCGATGAATTTAAATGTATTCTTGAAAATTCGTCAACAGATATACTAGCGGTATCTGAAACTTGGTTAAAACCACATATTTTAGATAATTCAATTCAGATACAAAACTACTACATTATAAGAAATGATCGTGAAGATATGAGGGGTGGAGGTGTTGCTTTTTACATTCGCAATGGAATATCGGTGAGAGTTATACTTGAAATTTCTGATCCGTTGAGCATAGAATGTCTCTTTATTGATGTTGACGGCTACAATTCTAAAATCCTAATGGGTGTGGTTTATGCACCCCATGGCAATATTCAGTCATTGGAGCATATATTAGGGGATATATGTTGTCGTTATAAGAATATTATTATTTTAGGAGATTTCAATAATAATCTATATGTTGAGTCTAAGGCTAATTTAGTTAGGAGCTTGTGTAGTGCTAACAATCTGTCGTATATACATAATTTTATGCCCACCCATTTTGATATTCAACATTCTTCTACTTCCTTAATAGATTTAGCTTTTGTAAGTGATATTAATTTAGTTAAAAATTCAGGCCAATTCTTAGTACCTTCACTTTCGCATCACACTTTCATTTTTGTATGTTTTGACGTTCCTTTCGTAATTACTGATAAAGTAAGAGAATATAAAGATTATAATAATATCAATTGGGCCAGAGTACAGAACATTATTTCACTTAATTCTTGGGATGGAATCTTTTACACTACTAATGTGGAGGAACAAATGAATATATTATACCAACTTCTTAATTCTTTGCATGAAGCAGTTCCAATGAAAAAATCACGAACATTTAATAATTTAAATTTTTGTAATATTTTGGAAGTGAAAGTGGCTAGAAACGTGAGGGATTTGGCGTTTAAAGCATACAAGGAGAATTTGAGTCGTGCCAATTGGGTAGTCTATTGCAAGTATCGAAATAAGGTTAAACGTTTATTGAGAAAGCAGAAGATGATCTATTGGAGATCGAGATTTGAGAATTGTGGTAATAATAATTTGTGGACAATTGTCAATAGAAACAATACTTATACAAATCCTTTTGAACAGCATGACCCTGATACATTCAATGAGTATTTCACTTCATCACAGACTCGCTCTGATGATGTTCAACCGAATTTTGCCGATTTGCCTCAAGTAGGGTTTGGGTTCAGGAGTATTGATAAGAATGAGCTTTTCCATGCCATTTCTAAAATTAGATCCAATGCTATAGGATTTGATGGGCTACCGCATAAATTCATTAAAGCTATATACCCGCATATTGAAAATTACCTCCTGCATATATTTAATACCATTATTGTTACCTCCACCTTCCCTAGTGTATGGAAGACGTCAAGAATATTGCCTATAAAGAAGAAAGGAAAGAGTGTTTGTCTCGATAACTATAGACCTATAAGTATTTTAAGCAGTTTGTCTAAAACATTGGAAATAATTTTAAAGGACCAAATGTTGGAGCATATTAATTCAAGGAGTTTGCTAAGTAGCTCACATTTCGGATTTATATCTGGGGGTAGTACTGCTTCTTTGCTTCTGAATCTTACAGAAAATATACGTCAAAACATCAATTCTAATAAAATTTCTACTATGGTATCACTTGATTTAAGTAAAGCGTTTGATACAGTTAATTATTGTGTTTTAATTGAGAAATTGGCCTCTAAATTTAATTTTTCGAAATCTTCGTGTAAATTATTATTTTCCTACATAGGTAACCGTAAACAGTTTGTTGGCACTGTGCTAACACGATCTAAAATATCTGAGTGTCGAAGTGGCGTTCCTCAAGGATCAGTCCTTGGCCCTCTGCTCTTTTTAATCTACATTAACGACTTCGAGGATTTTATTGGTTCTCACTGCACAAGTTACTTATTTGCTGATGATATGAACTTACTTTTTTCTACTGAAATTCAATTTCTCGATTGCCATGAGGTCACTATAAATTATACATTATTACAAGCTGCAGAATGGGCATTTTATAATAGGCTGAAGTTTAATCCTTCTAAAACAAAGGCAATATGTTTTGGGGCATACAATAATAACTCAATTAACTCTATGAATATTATATTTGGCGGTGTGCGCATACCTTTTGTTGACTCAATTATTTGTCTAGGATTAACACTCGATAGAAGCCTGACTTTTGAGAAACATATATCCAATGTAAGTGCTAAAGTAAGTCTAGTGTTGAGATCATTATACACTTTAGATTATTACTTACCTATATACATAAAAAAACAACTTTCTCATGCTCTTCTCATGACCCATATACGCTACTGTCTAGATATTTACAGTGGTACTTCAATATTAAATTTGAAACGTATAAAACTAATTTTTAACCGGATTATACGATATATTTATGGCCTTAGAATCTCTGATCATGTGTCTGATTATTCTTTAAATTTCTTAAACTGTTCTTTCATGTCATTCCTCAAAATTGGAATTTTATCTACTTTTTATCAAAGTATTGTTACTCAATCATCTTCATATATACTAAATCTCTTTAATTTTTCTCGATCTGCACGGAATCCGACATTATTGTTGCCTAGAATTACTAACTCCACATTTGAAAAATCATTTTTGGTAAGAGTGTGTAGGCTTTGGAATTCTTTGCCTCCTAATTTAAAGAGGTTTGATTTTTCAAAGAGTACATTTAAACAGAATCTACTAGAATTTTTTGAGAGCTAAACTATATTACTAGCATACTATTGAGAAATGGATTAAGTAATTGCTCAACTAACTATCTTTGTATAATAATAGTAATTGCTATATATGTTTCCTTTTTTTTTTTTTTTTTTTCAATAAAGGCTTATTTTTTAAGTTTTAGTTATTTTTAGTCTTAGTCTTACTATTAGTACTTTTATTCATTATTTAATTGTAAAAATATTGTATTAATCGTATATGGCCCAATGGGCTCGATTATTTAAATAAAGAATGAAATGAAATGAATGTATTAGTAAAAAAAACTATGTGAAAACAACACTCGTATTTGTAACTTTTTTGAGTAAATTTTTGTTTGAGTTTTTTTCTAGTTTCCGCTCTATGTATATTTTCTCTATGGCTGAGAATGTATTAGTAAAAAAACTATGTGAAAACAAAAACAACACTCGTATGTGTGATTATTTTGGGTAAAATTTTTGTTTGAGTTTTTTTCTAGTTTCCGCTCTTGTTGTTTCTCTTGATTCTCATGAAGATTGGAAGGAGAGAGAAATATGTTTGGAAAAAATTACTATCTTTTCATACACACGGGTGATACAATAACAAAATACATGGCAATACATTCTCATGAATTTGGTTTTTGACAAGAGACTTAGGTTTTTGGCATAGAGAATAGACATAGAGCGGAAACTCTGCTGTCAAAGACCTCACTCAGTTGTCAGAAACCTAAGTGGTGAGACACTGGTATGTCTGATTATTTTGAGTAATTTTTTGTTTGAGTTTTTTTCTAGTTTTCGCTCTATGTTTCTCTATGGTTTTTGGCTCTCAGTTACCTATCTAGTTGTCATCTTTGGTTAGTGGTTTACAAATTTCTTAAAAATGTTCAATTAATCAATCAAAATTTAAATTAAAATTTTATTTTCAGTAGGTCTTGTAAAAAAAGAATATACAAATTAAAGGTACAATCAGTTACAAGGTACAATTATTAGAGAGAGTTTCCAATGTTCACCCCTAAAACGTCAAACTATGTATTTAATCACTTGACTTTTTTTGTTACCAAGATATCTTATAAATTAGTAACGTTTTAGCTGAAATTATGCACAATTATTTAACAAAAAATATAGTTTTTCTTCAATTGTTAGTAAATTGATGTTTGAAATTGAATTTTTTTGTAAAAAAATTTAAATTTTGGGGTATATATGTACGATTATTACGGATGCATTAACTATGCACAGTAGAGCAGAATCGAAATTTTTTGGAAATAAATCTTGCATTTCTAAACGACTGGACTGGTTCGATTGGGATGACATGGGCATAGCTAGAGTTTAAGATTTGAAATTGGACCCCACATGTCCTTCAGTGGCGGCGTTAAGGGGACACAAAGTAGGGCACCTTCGACATGTAATTTTTTTAAACGCGTGCCATCCGATTGTTTTCCATCCAATTTCAAAGACTTTTTATATTTTCTGAAAGTGCTCGGCTAGATCTTGAAAATACATTATTGCGTGTACTATTTACAGTTAAACCGCCATTTAAAAGATATAAAATATTTAAATAGTAATAAAAAAATTAAAAAATTACATACTATATTCCTATAAAAATAGTCAACGCGTTTTAATTATAAGTAAGCGAACGTTAGGAATTGAATTAATAACTTCCAACACAAAGTAATATATATTTATTTAAATACTAAATTATAAATTACACATTTTTGTAAAAAATGTCTCGAAAATCAAAATCATTTTTAGGAATGTGGCAACGCTTTTTATAATGCTCACAAAAAAAGGAAACTTCAAAAAACCTTATTTCAAAAAAAATTTTGATTGGAACCATAGAGCACAGAGAATAGACATAGAGCGGAAACTCTCCTGAAATGTTCATATATATTCTCCTACTTTTTAGAGTAGGGACCATGATACAAAAATAGAAGGTAGTCTCACTTTCTCTTTTTGTCGCCATATTAACGTTCTGACGTTTGTTGGAATTATGAAAAATCGTGCTACCGTATTCATTCTTAAAATCCCATTTTTTGTTTATTTAAAAGTAAAAAAAAAATAAAACAGCAAATAAAAAATTCAATAAAAAAATGTTAACTAATGAAATTTGTTTTTGAATTAATTATAAACTATTCCTTATACAGACTCCAAGAAAGAAAAAACACAAAAAGCAAGAAGCCGACACAAATTTTTTCAATAAATTACACATTAAAATTAAATATTTCTGAAACGTTATTTCCCTTTTTTCATATGTGGCAAAGACTTTTTTATTGTTTACAAAAAACTAATTTCAAATAATTCCAATAAACTTCAAAAATATTTTTGTGAGAGAGAAGTGGAGCAACCTTGTATATTTGAATCATGGTAGGGACTTTAATAAGTGCTAACCGACTTTCATATGATGGTAGATTAGTGATAAGATTTCATGGGTGTTTACGAAGACTAAATAAAATAAATAGTTTTTGGACGGATTCAATTTTCATTATATGGATTTCGTACTGTGGATCCCAGATAACAGAACCATATTATAAAATTGGTCTCACAAGTGACATGAACAATTGTTAAAGGATCATTAAATTATTTTCCCCAGCGTTTGATGAAACCTAATACCCCTTTGGCCTTATTAATAGTTGGCGAAATGTGAGAATTAAAACTTAATTTATTATCAACTAATACACCACGATCAAGAAATGCATCAACTTTATCAACTTGACACTCATTAATTAAATTTAAAAATTTTTTAATTCATATCCATTTAATTCATAATACACCAGAGGCTAAAATTAACTAGATCTGCTTGAAGTAGAGAGCATTAATTGGAGTGGTTTAAGCTAAGGAAGAGCTTCACGTTATCGGCACACATTAATATTTTGGAATTCTTAATGCAAAAAGGTAGATCATTAACGAATATTAGAAATAATATTGGACCCAAATGGCTACCTTGCGGGACTCCAGATATAACTGGAATAGTTTTCGATTTATAATCTCGGAACAAAACACATTGATGTCTGTTTTTAAGATACGAGGAAAACCATTTAAGAAATACAGGTGAAATTCCAAGATTGTCTAATTTATAGAGTAGAAGGTCATGATTCACCTTATCGAATGCCAATGTAATTTAATTCGATACAATTTTTCAACAGGATCGGTCGAGAACTTTCTGAGTTAGAGGGGTCAAAATTTGTCATTTTGGCCAAGCTTGTGATTTTTCTCATCCATGTAACTTATTACGTATTGTTCTTATATAAATGTGTCCCAAATAGTTTAGAAAGCTATTTCTTCAATATTTCGAAAAAAAAAAAAATTTGGAATTTTTTTTTTCGAAATCAAAATATTTTTGACTTCTAAAAATGGGACCTTTTTTCTCAAAGAAAAGCTTAAATATTTTCCTTGAAGCCCTATTTGGTCGCTTAATGGAATGCGAGTCGGATATCTATCAAAATAAATGTTTTGTAACACAAAACATACAACTTTTTTTGCTAAATCTAACTTCTTTTCCAAAATGGGGTCTTTTTAAATTTATTGCTCAAAAGAAAGCTTAGGTCTATTCCTTTAAGAGCTTTTTGGTTTCTTAGTGGGATGCGAGTGGGATATATATAAAAATAAATGTTTTCTAACTCAAACCTTAACACACGTTTTTCATTAAAACTTTAAACCCAAGTATTATTTGATTTTTTTCAATCAAGTTACCTTTGTAAAGCATGCCAGTTATTATGTTTAATGTCAATTATGTACATTTGTTGTTAATCTTAAAAAGTAAATGCCAATACAGGTTTAAAAACATACAAGGTTCAAAAAATTCCTGACAGGAACTCTGCTAAAAATTTAGACAGAGCACGGAAATTGAAGTCAAATTTTGTATAAAAAATAAACCTGCTGCATAATGAATGACAAAACGTAAGTATGTAATTTTTTAATGTATTCACGTATTTTTGGTCTAATTTGGCATCCTGTCGCTATGGTAAGCAAGATCTTGGGTGGTACAAGACAGACAAATCCTCCAAACTGCCTGGAGCTAAGACCAGTGGAGAGATATTGTGATTTGGTTAAAAGATAATTGAAGAGCACAAAAAAGGTGTACAATAGTGCGGTAGTGTTGATATAGAATTATTAACCTAACTATTTAATTGTTCTCCTCATAGTAGAAATCCTCACGTTGTTCCACCTAGGGTATTGAGGGTGGTTATTATGTAATTCGATACAAAAGACAATCATTCAAATTTGTATGCAAGGAAATTCGAAAATGTTTTCATTAGAATTGAACTGCACAATTACCCCAAGTAATTTATTCGGTGTTGTTTTGGTTCCACTATCCCTGGGCCGTATTTCATTTATATTATATTATTTTATTGATGAAAAATTTATTTTAAATAGAAAATATTTAAAATTTTGTAAATAAATAATTGTGTAAATAAATGCAAGAAAATACATAAAACATAAAATCAGGTGAGTAGCAGTGACATTAAAATGACCAAAATAACTAATTTTTTAGTTTGTTTGTTTTTTACATTATTTAAGTGCCATAACATATTTTGACATTGCCAGTCATTTGACAATTAATAAATATTGTCTTCGTCATTGTAGATAAATAGAAGCTAGCATAGAATAATATATCCATAGAAGCGCTACTGAGAGGGAGAAAACCTAAGTCTGTTGTTAAAAACCTAAGTCGTGAGAATGTATTAGTGCATAGTTTTGAGGTTGTATTGGTGCCTTTTTAATTTTCACCAGACACACAGAGTTTTATAAAAATGTTTAAATTTTAATTTATTTAAATTTTCTTCCATTTTCAATACCAAAAATTGAAACTCTGTTATATAAATAAAATTCTACCACAGATAAATTTAAGTGTCAAAAATTAATAAAAAATAAATTTTTTCATTTGAGCGAAATTAACGCGTTTTGTAAATAAAAGTGTCGTGAAAAGTATTTAAAAAAATTGCCAAAAATTGTGTAGAAGTGTAATAAAGTGGATCGGTCAGTATTTAGTTAAAAAATCGAAGTTAAAAGTTCAAGTATTTTGATGTGTGAAATTCTCTCACAAGTATGGTGAATTCACATATCACGAGTACGTGTGAAGAGTAATTATTATTACTCTCAGCTTACTCTCAGTTGCGCCTCTAGTTGTACCCTATGGAAGCTAGTGTCCACAGATTATAACAGATATAAAACAAATGACAGTTGTCAAACAAATTTTAAACCGTGTGGTTATTTTGCTGTTCTAGAGAAAAAATACAATTTTCAATAGGTAACGAGTTCAAACCACAACCATTTTGTCATTTTCTTTTGTTTGTTTTCTATTGCCATGTTACTGAAACCAGCTAATTCTTTAAAAAAATGTTTATGGACAAATTTGAATACATAATTTTCATTAATTTGAAAAATATAAAAAATATTTACTTTTAAATTTGGATCAAAGATCTTCATTTTCAAATATTACAAAGATAATTTGTGAACATTATTTAACGAATTAACAAGCATGAGTTGCAATTTCCCCAACTGCAAAAATGTCAAATATTTTTACAAAAATTCAAACATACATTTCTTGAAAGTTTTAAGCCGCCATTTAAAAGATACAAAATATTTGCATAGTAATATAAAATAATGAAAATAATCCTTTGGTCTCAATTTGAAAGTAAATATTTTTTATATTTTTAATACATATTCAAATTAATGAAAATTATGTATTTCCAAAGAATCTAAGGGAACATTTTAAATTAATATGGCATTACTATTTTTATGAAAACTTCAAAATCCTTAAGCATGTCAGATATAGAATTTGAAAAAATAAAGAGAGAATGAAACTACCAAGGCGTATTAATAAACCTTGGAAACTATCTTCTATTTGTCTACTTGTATCACTCGTATGTGTGAAAACAGATTATTTTTATCCATTTTATTCTATGGCAAAAAATATGAGGAAACAAAAACACTCGTATGTGTGACTATTTTGAGTATTTTTTTTTTTGTTTGAGTTTTTTCTAGTTTCCTCTCTATGTTTCTCTATGATTACAGACATATAGAATTCTACATAGAAACGAGACACTCCGATTTGTCAAACAAAATTACAACAAATCATATGTCTGATACAACAACAAAATACATTGAATAGCATGTATTTTGTTGTTGCAAGAGTTAGGTTTTTGACAACAGACTTAGGTTTTTGACAAATACGACTCCTCTCTATGTTACCCTATGATTACAGATATGAAACAAATGACAGTTGTCAAAAAAATAATATCGAAACGTATTGTTATTTTGACGTTCTACAACCACTTTTGAATGGTTGTAGTTTGCAGAGCGAGAGAAAGAATACAATTTTCAATGGTAACGAGTGTGATATATATCTGTCCCTCTTTCCAAACATCAACCATTTTGACATTTTCTTTCGTTTTCTATTACCATATTACTGAAACTAGCTGATTCAAATCTGTAAAATTTGAGGAGACTACCTTCTTTATTTATATCATGGCATGTACCATAGTTGGGGGTAGTGCACTAAATGTTGATTGAAATAAGCATTGCACTATCACTCAATAAAATTGCAAAAAAAAATTAGTTAGCATTATTTTTCCTCAGCTTTAGTGATAATGGTTAATTCTTCACTAGCACTAAAAAAAATAGTGATAGTTATAATTTTTTCACAATCACCAAACGAAGATTTATTGGAAAAATCTGCACTTCAATTAATTAGTGCAAAATTTTAACTTGCAATCAACAAAAAGCTGCATTAAACATACTATCACTAAATTTTCAACAATTTTTGGTCACGAAATCGTTGAATCCAAATTCGAAAAATAAAAATTTTAAATATTGCTTGTTATTTTTAATGAAGTATTAGTCGTAAGTTTTAAATTAGTGCACAAAAATTATCTTAAACCACTTTGAATTTAAAAATTTAGTGCACAATTTGAAGTTGCACTTAAATTAGTGCAGAAAAAGAAGTTGAAATAAACTGATGATTGCTTTTTTTTTAAATCAAATAATTTAATTTTGAGTGCAACATTTTTTAACTCACTATCACTAATGTTTAGTAAGGCTGCTAATTTTCAACTCAGCACTAAACATCAACAAAATGATTGCACTAATTTTGGACTATCACTAAGTATTAGTGCAAACTGCAAAATTAGTGCACTTCCCTTCCATCTATGGTATTATTTGTCTAAAACACAATTTACAAAAATTTTCAATTTTTTAATCTTTTCAAATTAAAATAATTTTTTTTAATGACAACAAAAAAATATAAAGTTTCACAATCGAAAACACAACATAATAGTAATCAGCTTTGTTCGTTACTTCGCCTTATTATTATACCTTGTTCCAGAGTTAATAAAATATTCAATATAGGTACATATTTTCTAAATCTTCACTTAAAATAACTCCAATTAGAAATTCTATGAATCTAATTAGGTTACCCAAAGTCTATGCAACTAGTAGCTATTTATGAAAATGTAGTCTCCGAATCTTATGAAGCATGTGAAAAAGCCTTTAATTTTATTAAATAATAAGTTTCGCAGATTCGCTGCAATACGCATAAAGTATACCTACTTAGATATATTTTTAAAACTTACCCTCCATTTGCAGGCCGAAATGTATTCCATCTTGCTGACACTGACGAAAATTGCGATGAATTTCTGTTAAGGGCAAACTATAGTCAACAATATGACATGGAACAAAATTATCCTCTGGCATTTCATTTTGAATTGACGTTATTTTTCCAACATTCAAATCCAATAAAACAATAACGCCTTCTTCGCTTCCAACAGCCAGACATCCATCAAAATTTTGCAAGAGACTGCGACGACAAGCGGACGAATCCATAAAGCGGGCACAAGTAATGTGTAAACTTAATTGAATACTACACAAAACACTACTCAGCTCTACCGAGTACAGGGCCACATAACTGCCGCCACCACCTGGCCCACGAAAGCTTTCCAAAACTACGGCCAATAGCATGACTTCGGAATTGTTGGGAAATATTTCTTCAACGGATTTAATGCAGCAGCTTTCATAGCCACGGGATTCACAAAACTCATAACTGGAAATAGTTTGGCCATTGCGCAATGAAACTATTTGTAACACCGAATTTCTTGCCAACCAAGCCCAATCTCCATGGCGTATTACACCGCCTAGTTTTTGACCTTTATAAAAATGAACAAATAATAATTTCGCACTAAAAATCATACAAGATCCATTAAGACCAACCAATAAACAATTCATCAGCATCTGGTGATTGAGGGGGGCTCGTTAACGGCACATACGGTAAATCTGTGAATTTCACCGTGTGCCGGCCAACAACTTCAATGTCGTGCCACTCCATAATGCTGACTACAATATCTGACAAAGATATATTAATGAAGTCTCAAAACGTTTACAAATTAATGATTTAATCTACTATTTCAAAGTTTGTTTAATTTTTTATTTATTTATATATTTCTCTCAACAATTTTCACGTTTCGCGGCGCACTCATTTGTGTTTTTCTTGAATTTAACAAGACGTATGTTCAGTTTTGGTTGATTCACTGATTTTCTTCTTCTTTAAACGTGTGTCTTCTTTATCAATATTTTGTTAAAGCTTGTAAAATAATAACAGATTTCAAACTATTACATATTACAAATTTAAACAAAAAATTACTGTCATTATATTTATTTTACAATGAATAATTACAAGAAATTTAGAAAAAATAGTCAAGTATACATAATAATTGTATTTTAATATGTTTTTGTGTTGATTGATCTCTTCATTATAAGCACAAGTTATAAAATACATTTCATATTATAGATAATATGATAGAGTTTATGGCATAAATCAAGATCATCGGAACAGCTTGCATTTTAATAATTTTTTTGGTGTTGATTAAGCACAAAAACTTTAAAATTTTTGCCCGCTCTCACTTAGTTTAAGAGTTATAGTATAGTATATATATATTGCCCAACTGATGAAAGGTTAGCATATTTATTTACTAAATCATTTCAAATAATTAAAATTTGTAAATTTAGAGAATTAATTTGATTATGTGTTTATTATATTATTGTTACCGTTTAGTTTGTTTACCATATTTGTTATATTGAGAAGGGGTTTTAATGTACTATTTTATTTTTTATTTATTTATTCATTGATTTCAATACATAAAAGCATTCGTGTCTTTTTTATAACAACTTTGTATCTTAAAATCATAGAAACATTATCGTAAAATCTTTGTTGAATGAAAAATATTTTTTTATTACCTATAAAAACATTGAATACAATTAAACGATTTTAAAAAGTCACTGCTTGTTCTATTTCTTTTAATCACATCAACAGTTTTTCAAACTTTCATATTTTCCCATCCAATTTTACAGTTGGAAAAAACATATTATCACAGATACGAAACAAATGACAGTTCTTAAAAAAGTAATATCAAACCCGTACAAAAAAATGGATGTCTTTCCAAACCATATTAATTAAGTTATATGTAATACTATGTCTCCGTTTTAAAATAGAAAATATTCTTAAAATTTAAAATCTGATATTAATTCTAATAAATCAATTCTTAACTTGGGGGTTACACGATCAAGTTTTGCCTTTCAAGTTTTAATACACTCACACTTTTTTACTAATACACTCACACTTTTACGAATTGAAACGAACTTGCATTCAATTTCTCTTTCAAGTTGGTGTTTCAATTTACAATCAAGAAAACAGCTGATGACATTTTTTTGAACAATTTGTACTAAAATTGTTTTCAAGTGGCTTGCAGCCTACGTCACAGCATTCTATTTTTGTTAATTTTGACAAACAGTATATGTAAAAGACTATCAAGAAAAACTTGATCGTGTGGCTGCAGCGTAATATAAGAAAGTTCAATTAAATTACACTTAAAATTGTTCCGAGTGTAAATATTTTTACTTACCAACACTGATTCACTGAACATACTGTTCGAAATAACAACAAAATCACCGGCATATGCTAGTATAGCCGATTTAAATTTGTGGTTGGTTTTTTTATTATTAAATTATTGCTTAGAGCACACCATTTTTGTTAAACAAAAAACTGTCAATAATTTTTTAAAAAATAAGTTAAATACGCAAATCATTTGTTGCATTTCATGCACAATTATTAAACAAATTGAAATATATTATCTACAATTTTAATAAAAATTGGCAACCCTTAAGTTAAACTTCATTTTCTACGAACAAGACAATTTGCTACACACATTTTTTTTGCTGTGAATGAAGTTGGTGTTTTTTATGAAAAATTTGCACAAGAAAATTTTTGCATAAAATTTTAATTGATAAAGAAAAAATAAAAAAGTGTGAAAATAAATTTTATAGATTTAAAGTTACTACTGAAAATTTATAATAAAATAAAATTCTGTTTGAAAAAAAGGAAGAACAAGCACAGCACTATAACAAACCACAATACGGCAGCACGCGTCTCAAATTTGCAATATTTTAAGAAATTGTTGAAATTCATTTGTTTGGATTAGTCAAAGGCTAAAAAAAGTAATATATAATACAGCGACTGGGCATGGCACAACATACTACTGTGTCTGCTTTGGCAGACGAATTATCAAAAGCCGTAGAGCTTATCATGCATCCACAGACAACACAGCAAGCCCGTATGGAGGCGTACATGGCATGTGAACGATTTAAGGAGGAAAGTCCTCTTTGTGCTCAAGTCGGTTTATTTCTCGCTAGTGGACAATATACGCAAAATGTAAAACATTTTGGTCTCCAACTTATGGAGTACACCATAAAATTTAAATGGAATTGTATATCACAGGAAGAAAAACTATTCATTAAAGAGCATGCCATGAAGTTACTGTTAATGGGCGTGGGACCGGCAGAAGATCGTTCACTTTCACATCTAAAAGATGCAGTGTCACGTATTATAGTGGAAATGATTAAGAGAGAATGGCCACAACAGTGGACCACATTGTTATCTGAATTATCGGATGCCTGCACCAAAGGGGAGGCTCAAACGGAATTGGTGCTGTTGGTATTTCTGCGTCTGGTGGAAGATGTGGCGCTTTTACAAACCATCGAATCAAATCAAAGACGAAAGGATATGTACCAGGCATTGACCAATAATATGAATGATATATTTGAGTTTTTCTTGCGACTCATCGAGCTGCATGTTACCTCATTTCGTGAGGCCACTGGTCAGGGGCATTTTCAAAAAGCCAATGCTCACAGTCGAGTTGTAGAGGTTGTTCTACTGACCTTGACTGGCTTTGTGGAATGGGTCTCTATAAATCATATCACCTGCAATAATGGCAAACTTTTGCAAATCTTGTGCATTCTCTTGAACGATAAGGCCTTCCAGTGCAATGCAGCTGAATGTCTCTCACAAATAACAAATCGTAAGGGTCAGGTGAAGGAACGCAAACCTCTGTTGCTGCTATTTGGCGAAGAACCAATGCGCTACATTTTCTCGGCTTCACAAATGATACCTACAGACAGCAGTGTAGCTAGTTTGGAACAAAATCATCAATTTCTGAAAAAACTTGTTCAAGTCCTTAGCGGCATGGCCCAACAGCTGGTGCTGCTATGGGGCAAAGAGGAAGGAACCATACAAAGACCTCCCCATTTCGAGATATTCCTGGAATGTTTGCTGTATTTGGTGCGTCACTCTTCACTTAATGTGGCTCATGGTACTGCTTTAATATGGAATGTTCTGTTAAAACATGACGCTATCTCCAAGGATCCCAGTTTAGTTGTCTACATTCCAAAAATAATAGATGCTGTAACTCCCCGCATCATTAAGACCCCTTATCCAACAGCACGATGCTTAACTGGAGGCGGTCCAAATGTCGGCACGACAGCATCATACATCTGCCTGGACTATGACTCTGAAGAGGAATTTGCAGTTTTCTTTTATAGATGTCGAACGGATTTCTTGGAAATATTTCGACAATCCACTCTAGTACAACCGCTAGTGACGTTTGCCTATTGTGAACAGTGGTTAAATCTTCGGTTGTCAAAGGCTCATTCGGAACGTGGCAATGTGCAGTGCAGTGTTTTGGATCCCAGCTATTTGGAATGGGAAGCTCTCGTATCGGTGCTTGATGGTGTCCTCAGTCGCATTTTGATGGTAGCGGAACGTCCTTCAGTGCAGGCTGGTCTGCGATTGTTGGAAGACTGCTTGAAACTGGATACCGACAATCCATTGACTCTATCCATACTTCTGTCGTGCATTTCAGCTCTATTTGTATTCCTAAGCATGTCATCGTGTCAAATTACGCCCAACAATTGTGTGGCAATGAGTGGAGTATCATTGTTGCCAAGAGTTTTAGAGAAAATTTTCAATGCTTTGATATTCCGAGATCCCAACGATCCAAATCCATCGCACCAACAGCCATTGAATCCGCGAGTTCAGGCCTGCAAAAATCTTCGTCGACATGCTGCTTCGCTTATTGTCAAACTGGGTCATAAGTATCCTCTTCTATTGTTGCCCGTTTTTGACCAAATCAATTCTCACGTAAAGTCTCTGTTCCAACAGCCGCAACATCCCATTAGTAAAATGGATCGTGTGACTCTGCAGGAGGCTCTACTGCTTATCTCCAACCATTTTTGTGATTACGAACGGCAGTACGCATTCATAGGAGAGATAATGCGTGACAGCTTGCCTCATTGGTCAGCCTTTTCGCATGCTTTTAAGTCTGCCTTAGACTTTATGCATTTCGTAGGCTTGGACCAGACCCCCATATATCCCATCGAGAATGATCCTTGTGGTCCACATCGTAGTACACTCATTGACGCCCTGTACATTGTGCTGGGTGTGATCAAACGCTGCACTTGGCCCGATGATCCTGATCGGGCATCACGTGGTGGTTTCGTAGTCGGCTTTACTGAACTTGGCAATCCTATATGCCGCAATCCGGCGTCACCGCATGTCATACCATTGTTGCCACATATCTTGTCGCTTTTGCGTGTTTTAAATGAACTGTTCAAACAGGAGGCTGTTTCCGGACTCTCTGAAGGTTATCGAAATATACACTCTATGCTGGAACATGAAAAGAAAGTGCTAATGGGAGTCTGTGCAGTGCCAGCAGATCCCTTGGATCCTTCGGTCAAGAAACCACCAACGCCATTCGATAAAATGCAACAATTTATGACTTTACTCTATGAAGGTTGCTATCACATGATGGGCTCGGCTGGTCCGTCACTTGGGCGTGATCTCTATCAACTGGAGGGTGTAGCAGATGCACTAATTAACAGCGCCTTTACATGCTTAGAGGATCTGCCAGATTATCGACTACGCCCTATTGTGCGTGTATTTTTCAAACCGTTTGTTTACTCCTGTCCTCCTGCATTTTACGACACTGTCCTTCTGCCCATCTTTGCCCATATATCGCCCATTATGTTTAATCGCTTGACTACGCGTTGGGTTTACATTACATCTTTGTACGAGTCGGGCCAACTTAATGAGGAAGAACAATCGAACGACACCCAGGAAGTACTAGAAGACATGCTTAATCGTTCGCTAACACGCGAATATTTGGATGTTCTCAAAGTGGCTTTAGTGGGAGGGCAAATAGGACCCGATAATAGTACTGCCAACAATGCCACAGCCACATCTAATCTCCCCTCAGATGTGACAATGGATGCTGAAGAACATTCCATGGACGGTGTAGCCCACACAAGAGCCGCCCAAGCCGCTTTACTTTCCGACATCATCAGTGATTTAGGTGCTAAGCTGCTGCGTAACCCAACCACTACCAATTACATATTAATGACACTACTCGGTGCTCTTTCTTGGAACGATGGTACATGCAATCTTAAAGCAGTAAATGTTTCTGCTCCGGTCATGCGTTTCTTAGCAGCGGAACAGTTAATGGATGCCAACAAGGCCGTAGCGGCCTTTACAGCTGTTTTGCGCGGTCTCCAAGTGCACGGCCAACATGAAGCCAATCAAGCTGGCCTCATTACCCTGGGTGTACAATTCTATGAACTTTTGCGTCCCAAATTCCCAACACTCTCCGAAGTACTGCAAAGTATACCGAATGTTTCATCGGCCGACGTTCAAAAGTTCGATGAAAAAATAGCCGTTGCCCCCGTTAAGGGCAACAAGGTGGATAAGGCTAAAAAAGATTTATTTAAAAAGTTAACCGCACCTCTCGTTGGACGCAGCATTAATCAACTATTTCGTCATGAAATCAAAATAGCGAATTTGCCACCGATGCCATCTCATAAATTAAAAAATTCGTCGGCCGATTTAATAGACACAAATCAAAATTCTGGTCTATCCAGTCTATTCCAGACACCAAACAATAAGTGACACCCATTGTAAAATATATAAAAATTATATATGTAAGTATTTCAAAACATTTTTTATATTTTTATCATATAAATCTTTATAGATTGGAAGCAAATGTTTAACTATATAATACAATTTTTTTCTCTAAAATTTAAACCACAAAATCAAAGAGTGATGAACTCACGAAATCTTTGAAATACAAATCTGCAGACATCTGGATAGGGTATTGTTTAGAGTTGTGTTATCCATGAACAGCGTAACCACTACAGTTGTTAACTATTCGAGTTTTATTTCAATCGAATAAAAGTTGATACTTTTTTTATTATATTCGGGTGATCGATTAATTTTTTACATTTCTTCGATTATTCGAACGATTAACGAACAAAATATATTTGATTGTTAACAATAAATAAAAATACAAAATTAATAAGTATACAGAAAAAATTTTGTACATAAATGGAATGAACTGCTTTTCATTGGTTTCAATTAATAATAAGCATAAACAAATATGCACATACATATTACACGGTGCTACAGCGAAAAAAACAACTTGGATAACGACCTAGCGTGGCTTATAGGTCTTGCTGTGTACATTACAAATTGTGTCAAAAAATATCAGAAATACCCTCAAATTCTGAAGTTATTCTAAAAAAACCGTTTTCAGTGATGTTGACATGTTACTCAGTCAGTTTTTGCCCGACTTTAAATTTTTTTTAACGGGTTTAGAAAGAAAATTACATACAGTTTTTGATACATTTGTAAGTTATAAATATTGTTTTTGTTAGGTTAGGAAGGAGTGTACAGTATACACTCTGTGTACTTCCACTCGGAGACTATGAGGTCCATTGTGATTCCCTTCAATAAGTATAAGTAGATTTTTGTTAAAGTTGATAGAGAAGAGTCCGAAAACCACCTAGTGAGAGAAAAAAGAAAACGAAAGAGAAAGAAGAAGAAGAAGAGTAAGATTTTCATTGCGGGTTCGGATTTGCCGTAGATCGTCCCCTAAATAGCCACCTTATGTTGCACAGCTCACAGCTAGGAACATTACTGAGTTCGTCCAGAAATCTGTTTCCTAGCCATTTAAGTCTAAGACTCTGTAACCTACGGCAGTTGCACATGCTCCTCTACATCCCCACACACCCTACACAAATCCTGTGTGTCGTTATCCCATTTGGCTTTGAAGGTTCCAATTGCGCAATGGCCGGTTATCACTCCTACTAGAATCCTTATAAACTCCGGCCCTCGTACCAGAGTCCATCTTGGGTCCGTCAGTGAAAACTGCACGCCCATCGAACAGTTGAGCGGATCCAACCCAGTTATCCCTACTGGGGAACTCTACTGGGGGTGATGCCCCGAATTTGAAGGTTGCGACCCTATAGTCAGAGATTACAGATAGAATTCTTTCCTGGTCGATAAGGCCTACCTCATACAATATCTTAGTGTGATCTACCCGCAATGGTTTTACTTGTTATGTTTGTAGGACAATAGTCTTTAAGAAACCGTATGATGTGCACTTTACCATTTATACCTTATCAAATTTTTTCTCAGATACTATATTTTAGTAAAATTTTAATTTTAGTGGAATAGAACTCCTTAGAGTCAAAAGGGGGTTTGTAGAACACTTTTTTCATTTTAATGAAATTACTCCCAACATTTTTTATATTTTTTTTTACCTGTTCATATGACTGCTGTACTGGTCGATATTTTGAAGATATTTCGATAAAATTTGGTACATAAATTTTTTCCGCCCGAGGATGAAGCCTATTGAAACTGGCTGAAATTGTTCCATTATTTCACCTAGCACCCATACAAATGTTCTCCCGAAATTGGACTTTATCGGTCGTAAATGGTTAATTTGTTAATTTGCTACCAAATTTTATGATGATCGGTCTATAATTAGTCATAGCTCCCATATAAGACCCGCATCCGAAAATCACTTTAACGACCATAAATTTCTTTAAAATGTTGGTATGAACATACAATTCAACAGAAATAACTTTTATATAGACATAAATCACAGGATCTAATTTCATGGCGATCGGTCCATTATTAGTCATAGCTCCGATATGAGGCCCTCTTTCGAAAATCATTCACGAACATAAATTATAGTGTAGGGGTTAAACCACCATACCTTCTTAGTTGTTTTTATATGATTACAACTTTTTTTATAAGTAAAGCTGATTCAAAAAACAAAAAAATCCGAAATTTCATACTAAATGATATAAAAAAAATTAAAAGCTCAAGTTTAGCTTTAAATTTCACAACAACTGCAAATCGATTTTCATGATGTATTTTCTTGAATTTTTTTCCATTTTTTCATAATGAAAATCGATTTACCAGTTGTGAAACTGCTAAATCAAATTTCTAAAATATCTCTTTCGGTTCAAAAGCTAGTTTTGGCCGATGAAGATCGACCTTGAGCCACTGTGCGACGTATATAACGCCACCCGTTTTTTTTCACAAACAATTTTTTTTAGCATAACATTTGTTTACCCATATTTTTGACTAATAATTTTTTTTTTTCAAACAAAATATTCAAACTTTGGTGATGAGTATACAAGATTCGGCATATAGCTCTCTCACTTATTTTAATTTTATTTGGTTTCAACAACCTAGCATATAGGCATAGAGAAGTACACATAGACCGGAAACTAGAAAAATCTCAAACAAAGAAATTACTCAAAATAACCACACATACGAGTGTAGTTGTTTTCTCATAGTTTTTTTTTACCAATACATACTCACCACTTAGGTTTAGATTAGCTTTTCCGTTCCGTTAAGGATACATTACGGTCGGCTAACTCAGTCTTATATGGTTATGGAATACGTGACATTCAGTGTTTATGTTATTTATTTAATATCAATATCTATACATAACAGGACATAATTCCCAATATATGTACGATGCTATAAACAATTTAATTGATTTGTATATATTATTTCAATATTTATTTCAGATTTAATAACTATGATATGTATGTATATCAAGCGTAATTTAAATCAGATGTATTGTTGATGAAACATTTAAATCGAATAGTCTATTATAACGAAATTATGGACTTGCAACAAACTACAACAAACAACCCTAAAATTCCTGAGTAAAACTCTTAGCTAAGAAAAGTATCATTGTACGTACTTTCCTTCTAATGCTGTACTGATTGGAGATGATGATTTATGATGCTCTAGCAACTAGTTATTTATTATGTTTAGCTATTTTTTTATATTGTATTTATCCGAATTCAATTAAACAAATTTTGAATGATGCTGTTGATGATTTTGAAAAAAAAAAAAAAACAGCAAGAAAACACATTATACAATATATAAACTAAACTACTTGTTATGTATGTTTTGGAATCATTATGTTTTTGGTTAATTTCATTTTATAGAATGTTAAAAATTTATTTATCCTTTATTTCCATTGTTTAATTTTATTGGAGATTTTCCACTTTTTTTAAAATAAAATTTCTGTTGAGAGGAAATTATTTTTACAAACAAACAAAATTATTGAATAGAATTATTTTATAAAGAATACGCATACAATTGAATATTTAAATATAAATTATGTAAATGTAAAGCTAAGATTTTTTTTATTAAAATTATTATTATTATTTATGAAATAAGAAATCAAATACAAAACGAAAATAAATTTAAACGAAATTATTATGAAAGCATAGAAAAAATGAGTACGCTTTCTGGTTTCATTTATTGTTTATCTAATTATTGAAACTTTCAGTTTTTATGCGTTTTTTTGGGTAAACATGACGAAATCTTAACTTTCTGGGTTGTAAAATAACATGAGTGTAAAACTTAAGATTTAAAATACGATGACTATACTATTTATACCCTTCACAATGAGTGACAAGGGAATATATAAGTTTGTCATTCCGCTTCTAATTTCTGCATTTAAAAACAAATGTTCACCATAATAATATTCTATGTTATTCAACCTATTATGTTGTATATTCAATAATCAAGCTCGAGGTATTTTTTGTTAAATTTTCTTTTATTTATTTTTGTGTGGTGTAAATTGAGTTAAATGTAATAAGGTGACCATGTACAACATATATGTATGTATTCTATATATATCATTATAGATTATATTTCCTGAAGATGTTATCCGATGGATAACGAAATATCGAAATAAATAAAAGAAAATTGAACAAAAAAGGACTCTAGCTTAATTATTGAATATTGAATTTAGGTCGAATAACATAGAATATGTTACACATTAAGAACAAACACTTAAACATCAAAGGATATTTTAATAAATACAAGTCATCAAAGTTACCCCAACTGAACAAATGTAAAACAGACGGGCATTACACCAAAATTTATAAATAATTCAACAAAAAACTTACCCATATGTCATGGGCAATTCCACGAGAATGACAACCACGATTGAAAAAACAAAAAACCCTTGAAAATTTTATTCAAGATAATTTGAATAGGAGAAAACACTGAATGTTACTATGTGAAAGTATTTAGAGCTTATTAGAACATTTTAAATGCAAAAATAATAGTTAAACTGACAATATTTAATTATACCCTTCACCTTCGTGAGAAGGGTATATATAAGTTTGTCATTCCGTTTGTAATTTCCACAATATAAATTTCCGACCCTATAAAGTATATATATTCTGGATCCTTATAGATCGATTAAGCCATGTCCGTCTGTCTGTCTGTCCGTCTGTCTGTTGAAATCAATTTTCTGAAGACCCCAGATATCTTCGGAATCCAAATCTTCAATAATTCTGTCAGACATGCTTTCGAGAAGTTTGCTATTTAAAATTAGCAAATTCGGTCCACAAATGGCTGAGATATAAGGAAAAAACCAGGACAACCTCGATTTTTTACCTATTTTTTTACCTATATCTGGATTACTAAGTCATTAATATAGACAATATGGATATCTAATGATAGATATTTCCAAGACCTTTGCAACGACGTATATAAGACCATAGAAAGTTGGACCTACAATGGGTCAAAATCGGGAAACATTTTTAACCAGATTTTTTTTTTCACCAAAGTTTTTTTTTCGCTAAACATTAAAAAAAAAAAAATTTTTTTAAATTTAAAAAAAATAAAAAATTTACATAAAAACTTTTAAAAAAAATTTAAAAAATATTTTTTCCAAAAAATGAAAAAAAAACAACTGGAAAAAAAATAAATTTTGTTTACCTAAAACTATTTAAAATTTTTATTTTGAAGTATAGTTTGGTGAAGGGTATAAAAGATTCGGGCCAGCCGAATATATCTCTCTTACTTGTTTTTTAACTTAATTGGTATGTTTTAGGCTAAAATTTTGGCGAAAACTAAGGTCCCAATTAGCATGTATGATATGAATTTGACTCTAATTGTTTTTTTGCTACTATCAAATTGTTTATTGAAACCGAATATATATTTTCTATTTATTTTTTAATTTTTGTATACATAATATGTATACAAAAACAATATATATTCTGTAAATATATTATATTTACAGAATATATATTGTTTTACTATAAGAGAAAAATCTGTCACGTACGGTATGTCACGTACGATATTAAATTTTATTTATTAGAAAATCATCAAACGATTATTTTTATTTAAATATGACGGATTGTAAAGGAAAAATATTTAGTTTAGTATAAGAAATTAAAAGAAAACATAACGGTTCTCACGATTCGCAAATTTTCGCATATTTTTACATCTACCTCAAAAGTACTTCCGTTGTATGTCACGTACGATATACCCTTATTTCGCTCGATATTTTGCACAACAATGTTTCGAAAGAACTTATTATTTGTTTTAAATATAGTACCCTCTAAATGGAACATAAGACCCAATTATTTTTCAGATACTCTTATTTTTGCAAAATCTATTCCACTCTATATGGAATTGCCCATATGTATTTGAATATGATGGAATATTAATGGACAAAATGGATGATTTTCACATGAAAATATTAAATTTACTATTGAACAATAACACGATATTCTGATACCAGAATAACGGAAACTATATTGGAAGAGTGAGAGAACTCTTTACAGCGGGAAAAATGCGATTTTAAAGAAACGAACTAACGAACAGAAATGACCTAGGGATAATGAGGAATGAAAAGTGGTTTATTAATAAGACGAATACCACCATTTCCGAAGACGTAAAATAACTTCTATCGTTGTGAACAAAGGGACATTAGGCAAAAGAGAAGGAAAAATCCTTAACCCATTTTTTTAATTTTTTTTGTTCAAGTTACCTTTGTAGGTTAGGTTAGGTTCCATGGGCAGCCGCTCCTCAAGCAGCTCATTTGGGTCCATTTAAGTCTGATCCCATTGTGATACCCAAGGGGTAGTCATCATGATACCCAAGGGGTAGTCGTCCAAACATGATAGGAATGGAGATCCGAGGGCCGGATATTGGCAGAAAAGGTGATACACAGTCTCTTCCTCTTCTTCATTATGGCAGCTTCTACAGTAATCATTGTACCCTAGGCCCATTCTTCTAGCATGTGTCCCGATTAAACAGTGTCCTGTAATAAAGGAGACAATTTGCCTTATTTGCTTACGACGGTAATCTATAAGTAGATTCGTCCTGCTGGCATCATATACGGGCCAAGTCGACCTCGCTGTAGCACAGGAAGGTTCATTAGTCCACCCGTTTTGTGCAGTCTCATATAGTTTCTATAGTAACTTAAAGAAGGATTTTATCCCAAAGTTTTCAATGTAGAAACCTCCACCGACCCTGTTAGAGCCAACAGTGTATATCCGTATGACGTCAGTAGGGGGGAAGAGTCCGCGTTGCTATAAATCCATATTCGGGATCATTATATGGAAATGCCTATCGAAAAAAGGTTTTGCGATGCAGTAATCAACATTACCATGTATGTGCCCATAGTAATTCAGTATCCTAGAGTGTCCAAGGTCCTTACCAGACCACGAACAACCAGCATTTAGTCCCACGGCAGAGTGAGTATCACCATCAAATCAACTGGTAACCAGTTAAGAATAGTAAAAAGTGCCTTAGAGGAGGTAGACTTTATAGCGCCTGTAATCAGTATCGCGATAGTCCTTAGAACTCGTTCAACGGCCTTCCGGTGAGTAGCATTATCCAGAGCCTGCCACCACACCAATACTCCATAGAACAAGATGGGTTTAACGACTGCTTTGAAGATCCAATTGATACCTTTCGGTATAATACCCCAGTTAGTACCAACTGCCTTTTTGCAGGAGTAAATGGCCACATAGGCCTTTGTAAAGAATGTTAGTTATTATGGTTAAGTCAATTATGTTCATTTATTGTTAATCTGAAATGAGTGACGAGAAAAAAGTGCGTACTAAAATTCTAATAAAGGGGTTTCCAACAAGAGGTGTTATTTTGGTATTCAAAGAAAAATGGCATTTTTTGAGATAAATGATCGGATGTTTATTTCATAATAAAGAAGTAGGTATGCCGTTAATAATGAAAAACAACTTCAGCCAAATGGCCACCACGACCACGCTTGTTAAAAAATTGTGTCTGAATTACTATCCAATAGAACTAACCATGGTGCAAATTTCATGCCAATCGGAATACATCGATTTCAAAAGTTGGTTCAGTGGGACAAACATGAACATTTTTAATAAAAATAAGAACATCTATATTCTAAATGCCGATAAGGGAAATGTCACAGTGGCCATAGAGAAGGACGATTACGAAACGAGGTTGAATAATATTAGTGGTGACATGATGACATATAAAATACTGAGTAAGGATCCAACATCTTCACTACAGACGAAAAATAATGAACTGGTAGAAGAACTCCATAAGTGCAATATTATAAAATTTTTTGAGAAGAAAAAAAGGTTATTATTAATAAAGAAGGTTTTTCATATGCTCACCATCTAGTGAACTATGCAGATTTTTCTGCATTCTGAAGAAACTCACGGGAAATTCGGAATTTAATGTAAGGGATGCGGTGCAATTTAAGAATAGGTCCAAAAACAGGGCAATATGTGACGATGAAAGATTAGTATCATTTGACGTAATATCTTTATATCCGAGTATTCCAGTGGAATATGATATAGACGTGATCAAGGGAAAGTGGAGGGAGATCGAGAAATACACTACAATATATGAACATTTATTTATGAAGATAATGAAATTTTATATTAAGGATAATAGATACTTCACATATAAGGAGGTATGCACAATATAGAGGACTATCAATGGGATCACCAGCATCTCCGGTTATAGCTGAGATCGTTATGGAACAACTATTGAGACAATGTTTCTGTAATGTAAAAAACGACCCAGAATTTCGACAAAATATGTGGATGATCTCTTCGGAACTGTCAAACTCATTCATAATAGAATAAAATACACCTGTGAAGAAGAAGAGGATGAAAGATTAGCATACATGGACTCAATGGTGATAAGAAAAGGAAATGTCATTAAATTAAATTGGTTTCAAAAACCAACAGAATATTAAATTATTATTCATGTCAGCCAAGGAAAATCATTATGAACACCGCCAACAATTTCATAAAAAGAGTTCTGACGATAAGCGACCCAATATTTCATAAGGAAAATTAATCTAAAATACTTAAAGATAATGCATTCCCAGATAATATTGCCGCATGGAGATTTGTAGGCCTTTGAGAATTTTCATTATTAATTAATAAAGTGGCTGTTGGTGACTATAATTGCAGCATGTTCAATGATTCTAGATCAGTTCGAATGCGATCTATGTGTACACGCTTTGGTATTTCTATTCATCATAACTCTAAGTCGACTTATTGGATCGTATTATGAAAGATCAGATACTCTCATTTACTAATGAACACATTGTTGTTTCACAATATGCTTCATTAGTAAATAAAGTCATTGCATAAAATGACTAATGATATATGACTTGATTTGACTGAGAATTGAGTTGTGGCACATATATCACTTGATTTGGTTAAGGCTTTCAATTCTGTGAATTATTGTATCATGTAGATTAATATTTTCATACTTATCTGATCGATATCAATTTGTGGATGTTGATAGGGGCCTCTTCTCTTCACTGTGTATGTAAATGACCTACCGGGTTATGTTGACAATAATTTTTATAGATCATATTTATTTGCTGATGATGTAATGATATTATTCACAGGTGTTCGGAGTAGGGATGATACTTTTCGATCTGGTATTAACCATACTCTTGAACGATTTTTATTATGGTCAACGGAGAATTGTCTTTCGGTTAATTCTTCTAAGACTATAGCTATTTTGTTTGGAGATTCTGAGAGATATCTTCATGGCTTTGATATTTCTATTGGGGGAACTACCACTGATCTGTTGATAGGATGATTTATTTAGGTATATATATTGATGGGTACTTTTACTGGCCATGTTGTTCATATTAGTTGCCGTATTTCTGGTATTTTGCGTAGAATTTATTCAACGAGCATTAACTTGCCTTGCCGTGTGAGAACACTTTTGGTATTTGCCAAAAGTGTTGATGCCGCAGATTTTATACGGCATTGAGATTGTTTCGGGTACATTGATCTCTATTACTAATCGATTGAATCGTATTGTAAGATATGTTTATGGTATCCGTAGTTGGAACCATGTATCGGGGTATATGCAACGATTTCTTGGCTGTACTTTTTATAGTTATGTGCGTAATTTACTTTTTTTCTACAGGGGTGCCATAACAATTTTGCTCAAGATTTAACTTTTTTGCATTCGTCTAGAAACCCACAAGGATTAATAATTCATTGTTTGGAAGATCATTTGTTGTAAGAGTGGCTCGTTGGTGGAACTATATGCACTTGGAACTTCGTGTGTTTTCTCACTCTAACAATGCTTTTGGTCTTAAGTTGTCTCAAATTCTTTCTAATATGTAGTCAATTCTCTAGTTCTTTCTAATATGTAGTCAACTTATGATTCGGATATTGATTTTTTGATATTGATTTTATATATATATATTTTTTTTCTCTTTAATTTACCTTTTCGATGTTTTTACTTTTTTGTTGAGAAACATGAATTACTCTGATGAAACACTAATAATATACAAATCAATGATATATGTGCCTAGATTATCAGAGTGAATTGAAAAATCAACAATCTATGAAAAAGACAAATTTATAATAGCACCAACAACGGGAAATAATTTATGAATATTTTTCACGAATACGAAAAGCAAAGTTAATTAAATGGGTCCATCTAATATAATTTATAAAATAGCATGCACTGGAAACAAGAACGATAGATGCGAGAAAGTATACATAGGGACAAACAGAAACAAATTAAGGACAAGAATCGCAGGTCATAAATCGAATTTTAAATGTATTAATAACTTAAATACATAAAAAACTGCACTAGCAGCCCACTGTGCAGAAAGTGGACATTCGCCGGACTATTAAAATTGTACAAAGAGAAGCTAAACAATGTAAACGGTACACGCTGGAAATGCTCCATATTATTGATACACGACAAGATAGGAGAATGAATTATAAAGCAGACATGAAAAATATAGGCATATAATTATTAAGTCAAACTTAAAACACAGTCAGTGCATTTGAAAATACAATAAGGACAAGTTGTTGTCTTTTAATATTTGGAAAATTGTTACTCATTGTAAGTTGTTTGTTTATTTGTGTGGTGTAAATTGAGTTAAATCCCAGCAGTTCTAGGAGACAGTGCCGAACTAGTGATTTTTCCCATCATTTAGGGTGGGAACTAGTTACTTCAATAGCTACGTGACTAGTTATTTTAACACGTGCATGTCCTAAGCAGGGGGTCAATTGACCCTTATTGACTACAATGAGACTGTTTAATAGGTGGTCCAAAGTAGTCAACGCATTGGATTCACCTTACTATTTACCTAACTGGAAACTTGATAAGCTACATAACTAGTTAGTTTAACATGTACGAGTCCTAATTGACCTGAAATAGTCAGCTAAAAGACATATCATAGGTAGTTAAATAAACGATAGCTTGTAAAAAAAACCTTTCTTCGAAAACTCTCCAACAGATTGCTTCTGGTGGGTAAAATAACTAATTTCTAAAGTGCAGTACAAAATATACGTTTAAAGTGACTTCACTATAGGTTACTAAAAGACACTAAAGTGACTTTTGACTTCATGCTATGTTACGTGGGATAACAGTATACTTAGGCAAAAATAAAAATAAACTGTATGAGAATTATATCAACACAATTTGTATAAAACCAGTTTGAACGAATTGACAGTGAAGGTATGTTGACAGTGAATTGAGTATGTGCCAAAATATTGAGTATGTGCCACAATATATATGGATATTAAAAAGATGTGTACCAATAAATTAGCAAATGTATTCTCTAATTGTTTTTGCTGATAATTCTTTGCGTCAATGGAGAAAAAATGTATGTAAAAATATTGTAAGTAACCCAAAAACCAGCATTAAAAAAAGAGGAGGATAATGTGCAGTAGTATATGAGGGTAATGTGGACTACACCATTTTCAACAGTTATTCGGAAAAAAACAATTGTAAATGGGATTTTTCATTTGATATTCAGAAAAGCTCAATTTTAAATTAGATTTTTCATTTGATATTCAGAAAAAAGAATTAATAATGAGTTCATTTGAAATTCGAAAAAGAACAATTGATAATGAGAATTGTCATTTATAATTCGGAAAAGGTTTTTGGAAGATTTTAATTTTGAGACTTCAATGGCGGTAATGTAAATGATCAGTGCTCTATTAGTTCTTAACTTTGTGATTTACTACTGACGTTTGTTCTTCTTGTTAGGAAAAAAAAATTGTTGTACGGATAATGATTGGATAAGTTCTTATGCAAGATCTCTTAGGGAAATTGCCTATCGTTATTTTTTAGACTGTACCGTTCTGAAGAGAACTGGAAAAATTATTGTAGGTTTCGAAATAAGGCTAAAAGTATTGTACGCAGGGCTAAAATGAAAAATTTGTCTAAAGTATGTTCTGGTTTGATTACTAAAGGAGTGTGAAACAAATTTAGAGGGGCAGCAATGGCTTCATCTATTATACTGATTTCACATGCGCTTTTATTTTTCACCATATTCTTTCAATGGGGCATTCAGCATTGGGAAATATGGGCTCAACCTTAGCAAAGTTGCTTCTGAGTTTTCGAATAATCTCTCAAGTTTGCTGTGACATGGATCATTTTCACAAACTACTACTAATTTTGCTGCAGCCGCATTAAAATAACCTCTATTTTGACACATTTTTATTATATCTGACGTACCAATGGCCCCTATTAAGTGTATATTAGGACCTTTAAGCTTTAATAACCCAGTGGAGAGCGGTTTTGTAAAAATTCCCTAATGACACAGCTAGCTCTATTCAATCGATGCCACGATTTGCCACTTCTAGAACACGACTGCGATCTTGGTCACTATATCTTCTATACTTTTTTTTTTTGAACAATTTCTCCATCTATAAAAATTTTTAAAATTGTATGTGCACAAGGTAATTGTTTATTAGTACTTAATGATTGGTCTCCTGCACATCGGAGATTTACTGAAGATGCCGTGTGCACCCTGTATATTATTTAAAGGATGTTGGTAATGCAAGAAGATTAACAAAGATGTCAGAGGTTTTTGACAGATGCAAAGGGAAACAAAATAGATGCAATAATGAAAAACAAACAAATTACAGGCGCCTGGCAAAGTAGATTTCTGACAATCTATTTTGCCTGGAAGAGATGGAAAATGTCACCGAGGTAATGAGATAGCAAGTTGGGTTTTGTTGGGATCTTGACTAAATCTTTTATTAGTGTGGTTTTATTGCAAACAAAAAACAATATTTTAAAAGTTTTTTTTTCTTCTATTTGTTTTGTACAAAAAAAATATAATACATTAAAAGAAAGGACTTAAAAATTAAATAAAAAAAAGGAAACCTAAAAATTAAATAAATGGCTGAAATTAAAGGTGAAGAATTAATAAAATTTATTAAAAAGTTTAAACCTAAACAAACGAAAACAAACAAAAAGTTTAAATATTAAAAATGAAAAGAAAAACTATATAAACATTAAATGAAATAAATCAACAAAATAAAATAAACAAATACAAAAACTTAATTAAAATAACCGCCACTCCGTCTGCCACCTCCACCACAGTCACCATCAGCACATCCACCAGCTCTACATCCATTCTCCATCAGCACCATCTATCGCTTCACTCATCATCCTTCATCAGCCAAATCTGTCAATTTCATCTATATCATCATCAACCTACACATCCGTCATCAACCTCCACATCACCACACCTATCATCAGCACCAACAGCCACAATCTCCAACAGCCACAAACACCAACGGCACCATCCTTACCATACTCCTCTTCAGCACACCGAATTGATCATCAACTCCCTCACAACTTCCAGGTATTCGATTCCAAACATACAGTAAGACTAGTATCTACATACATACATATATATATTTAGTTTGTAAATAGTTATATCATTTTACTCCTGATTAGAATAATTATTATCTTCGCGGAATTGTCGAAGAAGAACGTAGGGTCCATTAAAGTGAACTCATTTTTTTCAGGAACCTCGTTAGTTTAGGCCACAAAATGGTGGAGCAAAGGTAGAAAATTAGTATGATGAATCTAAAATAAGGAAGGTTAAAGCCTGAAAGAAAATAGTATAGAAAAACCAAATTATTAAATATATGTATGCACACTAATAAATGTACGAAATTGATACTGACCTGTAATCCCGAGGCGAGAAAAGTATTATGGCGATTTTTCTATAATTATATGTTATAATTATATATTTATGGGGCATTTCACGTCAAGTGAACCAACTTTTGAAATCGATGTCTTCCGATCGGGATGAAATTTGTTAGTTCTATTGGATAGTAATTCGGACACAATTTTTCAACAAGATCGGTCAATAACTCTCTGAGGTATAGGAGGTCAAAATTTGACATTTTGGCCAAACAGGTGTTTTTTCTTATCCATAAAACTTATTACCTATTGTTCTTAGCAAAATGTGTCCCAAATAGTTTAGATAGCTATTTATGCAATCTTTGGAAAAAAAAATTAAAAAAAAATAAATAAAATATTTTTGACTTTTTTTTTTAAAAAATCAAAAATATTTTTGACTTTTTTTTCAAAATGGGCCCTTTTTATTTATTTTTTTTAAGAAAGCTTAGGTCTTTTCCTAAGCGACCTATATGGCCGCTTAGTGGGATGCGAGTAGGATATCTATCAAAAAAATATTTTGTAACTCAAGATATAAAATTTTTTACTTTTTTTTGCAAAATCAAAAACTTTGTTGACTTTTTTAAAAAAAATGGACCCATTTTTTAATTTTTTTTTTTTGTTCAGAAGAAAGTTTATGTGTTCTCCTTTAACACCTTTTTTGTCGCATTGTGGGATGCGAGTGGGATATCTATCAAAAAAATGTTTTGTAACTCAAGACATACAATTTTTTACTTTTTTTGCAAAAACTTTTTTGACTTTTTTTTCCAAAATGGACCCTTTTTTTATTTATTTTTTTTTTTTTTCTCAAAAGAAAGCTTAGGTCTTTTCCTTTAATAAAACCTTTATGGTCGCTTAGTGGGATGCGAGTGGGATATCTATCAAAATAAATGTTTTGTAACTCAAGACAAAGGTTTTTAAATTTGTGTGTGTTTCTAAAACCTTAAAAATAAAAACCACCACAACTGACCGATAATAGCCACTGGAAGAGTGCAATGTGAGGCCGACCGCTATTAATTTTCCACCCCCAAAATTTGTCTGAGTTTTGTATCTTGCGGCTTTTTTAGTTAATCCTATAGGTAGTTTTCGGCGCAATAATTTATATTCGTGATTGATTTTTGGAAGTGAGCCTTATATGGGAGCTATGTCAAATTATGGACCGATCACCATGAAATTAGGTGGTGTGATTAATGTCTATATGAAAGTTATTTATGTTGCATTTTATGTGTATACCAACATTTTTAGGAGATTTATGCTCGTTAAAGTGATTATCGGAAGCAGGCATTATATGGGACCTATGACTAATTATGGACGGATCATAATATAATTTGGTGACATGAATTCCGTATATATAAAACTTATTTGGAGAAAAACTTGTGTAGATACCTATATAAATTAAACATTTGTGACCGATAAAGTTCACTTTCGGGAGGACATTTGTATGGGGGCAAGGTGAAATAATGGACAGATTTCAGCCAGTTTCAATAGGCTTGGTCCTTGGGCCGAACAAATTATATGTACCAAATTTTATCGAAATATCTTCAAAATTGCGACCTGTACTCTGCGCACAAGGTTTACATGGACAACCACCCAGCCAGACGGATGGACATCGTTTAGTCGACTCAGAAAGCTATTCTGAGTCGATCGGTATACTTTAAGGTGGGCTAGACTAATATTTTTGGGCGTTACAAACATCTGCACAAATCCAATATACCCTCGCCACTATGTTGGTGTAGGGTATAATAAGTGATTTTTATTCCTGAGGTTAACATATTATGGGTATTACAGTATCGAGGCTATGAAATTTTAGTTAGGTATGTTACATACCATCGGAAAGACTAATGTGTATAGTTTCTCTGCGTAAGTTTAATTTTTAAGGTTTACACACAAATATGAAAAAAATCAAAATAGTGCATATGCTAAAAATTTAAAAACCTTTGTCTTGAGTTACAAAACATTTATTTTGATAGATATCCCACTCGCATCCCACTAAGCGACCAAAAAGGTTTTAAAGGAAAAGACTTAAGCTTTCTTTTGAGAAAAAAAATTAAATAAAAAAAGGGTCCATTTTGGAAAAAAAAAGTCAAAAAGTTTTTGATTTTGCAAAAAAAAAGTAAAAAATTTTATGTCTTGAGTTACAAAACATTTTTTTGATAGATATCCCACTCGCATCCCACTAAGCGACCATATAGGTCGCTTAGGAAAAGACCTGAGCTTTCTTAAAAAAAAATAAAAAAAGGACCCATTTTGAAAAAAAAAGTCAAAAATGTCTTTGATTTTAAAAAAAAAAAGTCAAAAATATTTTATTTATTTTTTTTAATTTTTTTCCCAAAGATTGCATAAATAGCTATCTAAACTATTTGGGACACATTTTGCTAAAAACAATAGGTAATAAGTTTTATGGATAAGAAAAAACACCTGTTTGGCCAAAAAGGTAAATTTATAACTCAGAGAGTTCTTGACCGATCTTGTTGAAAAATGTCCGAATTACTATCCAATAGAACTAACATTGGTGCAAATTTCATCCCGATCGGAAGACATCGATTTCAAAAGTTGGTTCACTTGACGTGAAATTCCCCATATGTATATTTACAGAATATATGCTGTTTCACTATAAGAGAAAAATCTGTCACGTACGATATTAAATTTTACCTACGATGACATGGAATTGCCCATATGTTTCGCCGATATCGATAACAATTGGTAACTTTTGATAGCGCTTTGTACTTTAACCCGACCCTTTGTACTTAACCCATTTTTTGACTCAATATTGACGACGATGTCGACGCCAAATATAAGGGTGATTGTCTTTTTGTTGTCGAGACGTTCTCACCTGATTAATACGCCTTGATACAAGTATTTGCACTGCATTCTCGTGTTAACATTCATTGTTGTCTCTGTCTAATCAGTGTTTTTTGATTATTGTGTTCACTCAACGTTCATATTGTGTCTTTTATCTAGTATACATATAAAGTGGCGTCCTTTTGTGTAACATAACCTCATTTTTGTCAACGTGGAGGGAGGATCGAATTAATTACAACTTTTTTAATCGAGTGGAGGAGAGAAGTCGGAATTGAATTATTCATTACATCAATTACATTGTTTGAACGATTTTGAAAGTGAGTCTTGAGTGGGAAGCGGAAAATGGCTGAAGCCTGGGGCTCCTGCCCGCCGGAAGAGAAGGATGAGCAGGAAGAAATCAACCAAATTGAAGCTAATGGAGGAGAAAGGATTAATTAAAGGTAAGTCGGATAATATCTTGAATTCGGACCGGACTCTGACAGACAACGCGATTATGTGCGTTAATGACGTAAATATGGATCGGGAACAGCCAACTAAAACAATCAACGAGTTTCTTTACGATAAAGACTACAGGGGCCCTTACATTGTCTATGTAGATGCCTATGATGCGAGTGGTATCAGGATATACCTAAATGGAATAACTGTTTGTAAAATGATAATGGATCTGGGAATTGAAAACGTGTTAGAAGTTTCTAAAATTGGTTACGGAAGATGTAAAATATCTTTCAGAAACCACACTGCCGCAAATAAATTTGTGAATGATACTAGAATTCAGGGAAAGGAATTAACTCCCAAGATATTTGCTCATTTTGTACGGGGATGATATTTGACATACCAACTGAAATCTCTGAAGAAGAATTTTTAAGATCCATTTATTCACCAATAGAGATACTTAAGGTTCAAAGAATAAACCGGCGACAAAAAAATGCCGAAGGTGAATTAATTTTTGTTCCAACAAAGAATATGAAGGTTATTTTTAAAGGTAATGAAATTCCTAAGTATTTTATACCCTTCGGTCAGTGTTATAGATGCTTTAGATACAATCACTTTGCCCAACACTGTAAACAAAGTTATGAAATCTGTCGAAACTATTATAATCAAGGCAAGGATTTTCATGCACTAAAAAACTAAAAATATGCGCTTATAATATGCACTATAAAGAGAGAAAATATGCACTAAAAATGACAAAAATATGCAATAAAAACAAGTTTTATATTTGAAATATATTTATTAATAAAGCATATGCATTAAAGAAATTAATGACAGTGGAAAATCTCTCAATCAAGGAGGTCAGAACAAGATTATCAGGTATTTTCACCAACAATTTCTCTATTTTAGAGGACTCAGAGGATTTTCCTCCTCTTAAAATGAAAAATAATAGGAATAACAACATTAATAATCATCAAGAGGCAATAAGGGAATTTCATAAAATTTTACCCTTTTCCAAAGTTGCAAGAAATAATGTGAATAAGGAGAATACAGAGGCAAACACTCGCAAATTGGCAATGGAACATCAAAGGTTACTTAAGGAACACTCTATAAATTTTTTATATAATTTACCCAAGAAGAAGATCATTTCACGGGGAATTTAAAATTATGACGGATCTCAAAATTATGGAGATGAAAATAAAATGGTTTTTTCGGGAATGATGGATGGTTACTGTAACTATAATAAGGCAATTGATATTCTTACTAGAGTATCTCAAGATACGACTAATATTATTACAAATTGAATGGTAAATACGATTCAGATCAAACAAGGAAAATTTTATTAAACATGAGAGACAACTTAAACAAAGGAATGAATTATATAGATGCTGATAGAATCAGCAAATCTATAATCGAAAGGAAATTCTAAAACAAAAGCCGTCAAAATGAAGCTATTACAATTCAATATTCAAAGTTTAAAGAAACGAGGGAACAAGGAACTACTTGAAATCTTCATGTTCAATAAAAAATTGACATCGCTATTTTATATGAGACTTGGATAACAGATGTAAAAATAGACAGGATGGTGGTATTGGTGGTATTGGATTTTATATTAGAAAACATATAAAATTCAAAATTAACTATATGGATTCTCAGTACGATACCTTGTCCATTTCAACTATTAATTTGAACAAGTAAGAGAGATATATTCGGCTGGGCCGAATCTTATATACCCTTCACCAAACTATACTTCAAAATAAAAATTTTAAATATTTTTAGGTAAACAAAATTTATTTTTTTTCCAGTTTTTTTTAATTTTTTGAAAAAAATTTTTTTTTCGATTTTTTTTTAATTTTTTTTAAATTTAAAAAACTTTTTTTTTAAATTTTAAAATTTTTTTTTTTTAATATTTAGCCAAAAAAATTTTTGTTGAAAAAAAATTTGGGTTCAAAATTTTTTCCCGATTTTGACCCATTGTAGGTCCAACTTACTATGGTCTTATATACGTCGTTGCAAAGGTCTTTGAAATATCTATCATTAGATATCCATATTGTCTATATTAATGACTTAGTAATCCAGATATAGGTAAAAAATCGAGGTTGTCCTGGTTTTTTCCTTATATCTTAGCCATTTGTGGACCGATTTTGCTGATTTTAAATAGCAAACTTCTCGAAAGCATGTCTGACAGAATTATTCAAGATTTGGATCCCGAAGATATCTGGGGTCTTCAGAAAATTGATTTCAACAGACAGACAGACGGACAGACAGACAGACAGACAGACGGACATGGCTAAATCGACTCCGCTATCTATAAGGATCCAGAATATATATACTTTATAGGGTCGGAAAATTATATTGTGGAAATTACAAACGGAATGACAAATTTATATATACCCTTCTCACGAAGGTGAAGGGTATAAAAATAACATCACCATGATATGTAATTATAGCCCACCTAATATGAATCTTCAAGAATTAAGTAATGAAATGAGGAAGATATTTTTTAATGCTAGGAACCAGAGGAATTTAACGATCATTTGCGGTGATCTTAATGCTAAATCTAAAATATGGAACAAGAATTCTTCGGACAATAAGGGTATCATAATTGAGGATATTCATATTAAATCTAACTTCACATGTATTAATAATGGATCGGACACATTTATACCACCAAATTCACAACCATCTGCATTAGATGTTACTTTTTGTAATAGACAAAATATTTCATGGAATGTTATGAATACAAAGATAACTGGTAGTAACCACTGTCCAATAATCATTGAGATTAATAACATTACGAAAACAAGAGTGTCCAGGAAAATTTTAAAGAAGAACGATTTTTACAATGATATCAACAATGGTGATTTAAACGATTTTCAAGAGATAATAAATAATCTTAGAACTAAGAATACGATAACAATAACAGATAAGAATAAATATTATCCAAAATTTTGGTGGGGAAATGAAGCGAACAAACTATTCAGCTTACGGAATCTTACAAGAAATAGATATTTCAAAGACAAATCAATTGCCAACCTCGAAATATACCGGGAAATCGAAATTAAACTAAAACAAGTAACAGAGCTAAATTCGGCTGTGCCGAATCTTATATACCCTTCACCTAAGTATACATATTTACGTACATTTCCTTTACCCATGCAAAACTCTTCATATGGCAACAACAACAAGAAAAAATCATAATATTATATCAGATGCAATTGCAAAAGATCCGATAATCATACTCACATTGATGTGTGTGGTGTTTACGTATAATAGAGATGCTCATATGAAAACTCATTATAAACAAGTCTTTCTTTATATATACCCTTGCCTCTCATGGTGAAGGGTATAAAAACAAAATACGCAAAGAAATAACAAACACACATCCACACAAACGCTTTGTTGTTTTTTTGTCAAAGCATGCAATAAATTGTCTTTTTTTATGAAATTTTCAGAGGTTGTCTCGGATTTTTGCTCATATCTCCGTTATTTATGGACGGATTTTGCTGATTTTAAATAGCAAAATTCTCGAAAGCATGTCTGATAGAATTATTGAAGATTTGGATCCCGAAGATAACTGGGGTCTTCAGAAAATTGATTTCAACAGACAGACAGACGGACATGGCTTAATCGACTCCGCTATCGATAAGGATCCAGAATATATATACTTTATAGGGTCGGAAAATTATATTATGGAAATTACAAACGGAATGACAAATTTATATATACCCTTCTCACGAAGGTGAAGGGTATAAAAATACATATTCGAAATGAAGAACCAGGCATTTAATGACCCTATGGATGAATTATCACATCCAAATTCGATAAAGGACATGTGGAAGAAACTATCAAGAATTAAGAAATATAAATTACCCAAGAAATGTAACAATTCCTGGAATTCTGATCAAATTAAGGAATTTTTAACTACTCTTACAGAATCCAACTCTTCCACAACTACAAATAATATCCAAACATTGAACTTTTCACCGAATTTGAATATACCTGCCTTCTCTTGTGAACAATTTGAGAATTATATCGCATCTCGTAATCCTGACTCAGCCAAAGGCGATGATAATATCTCCTACAAAATCTTACAAAACCTTAAGTCCTGCGAAAGGAAGAAACTTTTCAATGAAATTAATAAAGTATGGCAAAGTGGCATAATACCGGAATCTTGGAGACGAATCATAATTTGTCCAGTGCCTAAAAAGAATTAGGACTCAACTATCATATTAAATAATAGACCCATTTGCCTCCTTTCGGTTCTTCTCAAGACACTCGAAGCCATGATTAAGATTCATGTTGAGAAACATATCATGATGAATAACTTGTTACCGGAAAGATAATTTGCATTGAGAAAAAGGAGATCTACGGCTCAATGCATTAATGATGTTATCAATTTAGTCTATAATCTGAAGGGCAAAGGTCATCACGTAGTAGCAGCATGTCTGGATATCGATAAAGCTTACGACAAAACCAATCATAATCTATTATGTAACCTAATGATGAATTTTGGATTTAATAACCATATAATAAAATGGCTTCACAACTTTCTTGGGAAAAGGATTATTGTACTTGGTAATCAAGAGGCTCGTTTTTCTAGGCAAAATGCTTTAGTAATTTGCCTCTAACTCAAGCAGTTCTTAACAAATTTGAACTTAATTACATGCATTAGAAAGCTAATTAAATTTCCTAAATGTTTCTTAGAGTAATATTGCCATTTTGTTCGATGGTTTTTTATTCATAGCATTACAAATTCAGATTTTCAAATACAAACTTATCATATTTTTTTTTTTCATTTTTGCTTACCTTTTCTTATATAAAAATTGAACGAGGAAAAATTTTTATATTCTGTATATGCAGTATGGTAGGAAATTTTAAAATAAAGATTTTGAAATAAATAACAGTAGCATTCTGTTAAGAAAAACTGCAGTTTTAGTTAAAATGGTGAAAAGTAATTATTTTGCGGTCTATATTTACTTGTTAAATATGTCTGCTCTTCATCGAAATAAGATTGTGTAACATAGGGTACAACTAGAGGCGCAACTGAGAGTAAGCTGAGAGTAACAATAATTACTCTCTTCACACGCACTTGTGATATGTGAATTCAACATACTTGTGAGAGAATTAAACACATCAAAATACTTGAAATTTTAACTTCGATTTCCCGACTAAATATAGACCGAACCGCTTTTTTACACTTCTACACAATTTTTGTCAAATGTTTTTAATACTTGCAGGACACTTTTATTTCCGAAACACTTTTATTTTGCTCAAATGAACAAATTTATTTTTTACTAATTTTTGACACTTAAATTTATCTGTGGTAGAATTTTATTTATAGAACAGAGTTTCAATTTTTGGTATTGAAAATGGAAGAAAATTTAAATAAATTTAAATTTAAACATTTTTATAGAACTCTGTGTGTCTGGTGAAAATTAAAAAGGCACCAATACAACCACAAAACCAAAGAATAATAACAAGAAGTGAAACGCTGTCAAAAAAAACCTAAGTCGGTTGTCAAAAAAAAACTAACTTTAATAATGTATTGGTAACATTTTGTTTATATGTATTGGTATTCAAACCATTTTCACCACACTCCTCAAACACACATAGTTGTAAAAAAGCGACCTTAAAAAATATAACAAAATTTTATTACACTTTAATTTAAAAATTCAAACAATTCTCAAATCATTTAATGTATATTTGACCTGGAAAGATTTTATAAATAGATTTTTCTGCTTTTTATTCCATAATTTCTGCAAAAATTTAATTTATTTGAACTTTTTTATTAATTTTCAATACGAAATTTTACAAATCTGTTTTTTTCAGTTTTATTTCAACCCCCAAAAATTAAAAATTAAAAAAATATATTTTTTTTTGTTTGCGCAAAATATACATGTTTCGGTTATTTTAATAGTTAATATGTGTGGAAAAAAATAAAAGAATACTATGTGTCTGTGAAAGAGTGTGTTAGAATTGCAATTTTATTGCAATTTTGAAGAAAAAGTTTTGAAGTCAAATCTCTCTCTCAAGTGTGTTGAATTCACATACTACTTGTATGTGAGAAGAGAGAGAAGTTGTTGTTGTAAAAAAATTGAGAGGCTTCACTACTTGTTATTCTTTGCACAAAACTACGTACTAATACATTCTCATGACTTAGGTTTTTGACAACAGACTTAGGTTTTCTCCCTCTCAGTAGCGCTTCTATGGATATATTATTCTATGTTGTGTAATATGTAGGAGCCATAATAAAAATGTGTCAAACTAGACTGAAAAGGAAAACTAGTCGCATCTAACATCACACAGTGGTTTAGAAACTTTTTTTTTTGGAAATAATTCGGTATCTCGGGAACTATTGGAGATATTATTATAGAATTTCACATGGTTAGAGCTGAGGTGTTTTTGAGTTGAATTACATTTGTTCAGCTTCCTAGGGGTAATACGGGCAAGTTTGTGCCCCCTCAAAGTTGGTCACCTCGGGTCTCAAAATTTTTAAAAAAATCCCCAATAATTCATTTATGATCCGAATGAGCTGAAATTTAAAATATAAATTGTCCTTGAGAAGATCTACAAAAAATACGCTTACATGTGTAGGTTATCTCCTTCAGTTGAAGAGATATTTAGGTTTATTTTTTTTTTTTTTTTAATTTTGCTCGATTTTTTTTTTGTTTTTTAGATATGGCGGCCCTACGGAGGGTCGAATTTTTTTTTCAAAATATCAGCTATATTGGCAATAAAATTCTAAATAAAATAAAAAAAACTTGGTAACAGTTATCTCGTCCGTGTAAAAAGTTACACGCATCCAAAGTTGGAACATGTAAAATGGGCCTAATTTTTTACGATTTTTCCTAAAAAAGTCCCTATATTTTTTCTTTTGTAGAAACAAATTTTCTTTGGGACTATATACAATTTTTATATGTTCCGGAAAGAAAACTTAATGCAAAAGCATGTAAAGTAAAATTGGGCTCACTTAAGCGGACACTGTATCCCCCTGACCTATCCAAACTTGGACAATTTAAAAAAAAATATTTAGGTTTCAGTAAAAAATTCTAAAAAGGCAAAGCACCGATCCTCGAAAAAGTTCCGTATTTGTATAACCCTATATGTTGTTTAAATACTTAGAAAGTTGTTTTACTATCACACGGTAAATAGCGTCACAGTAGGCACTTTTCTAAAAAAACTCAGTTTTTGGAACACATTTTCCCCGTTTTAGGAATTTCGGTATTTGAAAATAAAAAATGTCAAAAATTATAATGTCATTAATTTAAGGACATTTGGATCTAAATTAGTTCCCAATTTTGTTATGATATCTTTAACCGTTAAAATTTTACATTAAATCAAATTTTATATTTTTCTTCATGGAAAATCACCATATTATAATTTTTTTAGTTTTTAAGGTAAATGAAAAAAAAAAATCTGGTTAAAAATTGTTCCCGATTTTGACCCATTGTAGGTCCAACTTACTATGGTCTTATGTACGTCGTTGCAAAGGTCTTTGAAATATCTATCATTAGATATCCATATTGTCTATATTAATGACTTAGTAATCCAGATATAGGTCAAAAAATAGGTAAAAAATCGAGGTTGTCCTGGTTTTTTCCTTATATCTCAGCCATTTGTGGGCCGATTTTGCTGATTTTAAATAGCAAACTTCTCGAAAGCATGACTGACAGAATTATTGAAGATTTGGATCCCGAAGATATCTGGGTCTTCAGAAAATTGATTTCAACAGACAGACGGACAGACAGACAGACGGACATGGCTTAATCGACTCCGCTATCTATAAGGATCCAGAATATATATACTTTATAGGGTCGGAAAATTATATTGTGGAAATTACAAACGGAATGACAAATTTATATATACCCTTCTCACGAAGGTGAAGGGTATAAAAATGATAAGTTCGTATTTGAAAATCTGAATTTGTAATGCTATGAATAAAAAACCATCGAACAAAATGGCAATATTACTTTAAGAAACATTTAGTAAATTTAATTAGCTTTCTAATGGATGTAATTAAGTTCAAATCCGTTAAGAACTGCTTGAGTTAGAGGCAAATTACTAAACCAAGATTTTTTATTTTTTTGGAAAAAATGCATTTTGCCTAAAAAACGAAAAAACGATTTGAGAGACCACTTCCATTTGAGAGACTCCCAATATCTAAATATATCAGAATTTTTTCATCAATGACTGCTGAACTCATAGCTATTTAATTGGCTATTGATTTATCTATTCGGACTCCAAGTCATGTCTATATGCTCTACAGGATCCTGATCATCTGAATTACATTACACATAGAATTCTCAACAAATGTAACGGATCAAATTTTGAGAAAATTTCTATTATTTATATTCCTGGTCACAAGAACATTTCCGGTAATGAGAAAGCAGATAAAACAGCCAAAGAGGCTTCCAAGAAAGGCACACTGGTGCATATCAAATGGTCCTTCAAAGATGTAATCTCGGTAATTGACTATATTTTACATGGTGAATGGAATAACGAGTATGTATACCCAAACTGGGATGACAAAGGGAATTGATAATGGTAGGCTGTTTCCGAAGACTTTGAAAGACTTATGGTTTAACGATACTTATACGGACAAAACAAAATTCAAGGCATCCGACTTAAGAACAACGGATAGAATTCTATCTGGCCACACATACTGCAAGAAAACACTACATCAAATGGGTGTAACTCCTTCGGAAAATTGTGAACATTGTGGATTAGCGGAAGATACTTCACATATTTTATTTAACTGTCAAATTTATATGAATGAAAGAAACAAATTTCCCATCATCATCAAATATAACACTCTTAAAGACTTTTTCGAATCTGAGGGAATTGGAAAGATATTTCATCTCATCGATTTTCTTAAATCAATTAACGTTGATTTATAATTAATATCATGAGAAAGACACCAAAAAATACAACTTTTGAAGAACACAAATAATCAATAATGAGCTAGTAGATCCTAGCTAAAATTGGAGTTGTCGTTATGTATATTTACAGTATGTATAATTCTTAGCTGGTGAGCAGCAAAGTAACTTAAAAATCAAACAAACAAAAAGCATTTGTTTTGTAGGTTCGCAAATCAATATTGAGAAATTACAAACGTATATGTATACCCTTTACAATTATGGTGCATCCGATAGCATCTTGCATTCGTGGATCAATAAAATTTATTCTATATGTAAGAAAATACTAACTAGGTTTTTGTTTTTGAAAATATACGATATTTCTTTTATTTCAAAAATAATAAAGCAATGTAAGATTTATTTTGTTTTACAAAAAATGTAAGGCCGCACTTAAAAAACTAACGTCTTACTTTTGTTTCTGTCCAAAATAAGTAAGTACATACTACATACATATTTTGAGAAATTAATTTTAAAATAATAAAATAAAATATTCAACATGATTAATGAAAATGAAAATTGCGCATAAAAATTAATACCGACATGATGAGTATTGAAATAATAAAAAAAAATGAAATAATAATAAAACAACGGTGGTTTAAAAAAAAACTTAAATTAGAAATATGTTTATAAAATCACAATAGAAATGGGTGTTTAGAAAAGAAATAATGGTGAGATTTGTTTGCATGATTATTTTTAATCTTAGAACTAGACTTAACAATTATAAATTTCGATCTCAAAATGAGCAATAATTAATAATAAAGAACTTATATTAAAATACTTTATCTTTTTATTTTGTGGTTTGTTAAATTAAGAAAAAATAATACAACTTCATGCAGCAGTTACGGAGGAGTTTTGTTTACATTATGGACGTATTGAATAGGTTGGTTGGTTTTCAATCATGTTTCTAGATAATTTTGTCATGAAACATACTAGTGATTGGTGAGGGGAAGCCAGCTCTCATATGTTTTTAGTTTCAGTAATTTTGTAGCAGTTGTTCATTAAAACTTAATTGTAATACATAATACAACATATAAAAAAGTAAATTCAGTTCTTCTTAGCTCAATTTAATGATTATGCTGATGTTGAGCAAATAAGTTCAAATCATGCTGTGTAACATATCCTGAAATAACGCCGGGTTTTGCAACATCACCATCGCCTCTTGCAACACAATCAGCGACAATTTCTGGTGGATTTATGTTTGAGGCCTCATGTAGCTGTTGTTGTTGATGATGGTGGTGATTCATTTCACTTTGTGGTGCTAAGGATGTGTGCAAATTTAATTTAGTTAGACTTTCTAGGGTAGTATAGCCACCACTATTGAATTGTGGCATATTTTCTCCAGCTGGCTGCAAAGTACTTGTAGTTGGGGATTTATTATTAAATAAATTTTGCAAATCTTGCTGCAATACATAGCCACCAGTAGTGGGCACAAAGTTAGTTGGTTGTTGGCTATTTGCTTTTGCAATGGCATTACTTAAATTTTGAGCAGTTATATAACCACTTGTAGCAGCCGGAATTGTTGGTACTTGCGTACTGTCGTCATCATCATCATCATTCTGATTATTGAACGTTTGCCATGGCTGTAACAATGATTGTTTAATATAACCATTGTTATTTGGAAATATTGCAAGTGGTGATCGCTCCAAATCCAAGTTGTTGCATTCCGATCCTTCTGTACTTTCAACCAAAGAATCTGCTGAAGTTGAAGCCGAATTCAGACTTTCTTTTAACTGCCCTTTCTCATACTCCTCGGCACCTACAGTACACGGAACATTTACTTCGGAAATATTTGCAGTTTCTAAACTACAACCCAATATGTGTTCATTAAGGGCATCACCACTATTATTAACGCCCCCACCACCGCCTAAATAGCCTGAATCGTTGCCCAGAGAGGCCAGCAAATGGTGATGTTCATTGCGAAAGTTGAAATCATGCATGCGGGCTACATTTATCCATTGATCTTCAACTATTCTTGTATCTTTGATAGAATGACTACCACCGCCAAAATCTCCAGGAAATCCACCTCCGGCCTCCTTAGTAAAGTACGTTTCCAGACCAGCTGGGAGGGTACAATTAATATTCGCCATTTTATTATATTTCTTACGTGCCATATATAAGGCAGCCATAACACCCAACGACATGGCAACAACAACCAAAGCTATTTTTGTTATTTTACTCATAGGACTTGGTGAACACAAATTTGTTGCGGTAGTTTGCCAATCTGATTTGTATAACACATACATCGAATCATTCATATATTTGTTTATGTGTTCAATGTATTCGAGAGACTTTGAAGCTGTTGCTATACATTCCAAGTCGTCGTACTCATTATAAATGTCATCTCGGATTTGAGAATTATATACATTCAATGTTTGCTTTTCGGTAAGAGGTGCTGCATTTACGGCTCGTACATCAACGTTGGTTTTGTATTCGGGTCCTATACAGATATGACTAAACGAACAAGCAGTGGCTCCCATAATAATACTAGTACGGCGTCTTAATATGTTATCATTATGCAGTTCCGTCACTCGAACTTCGTAAAAGTCAATAGAACCACGAGGTGTTACGGGTTTGGTCCACTGCATAATATTGTTTACATTGTTATTAGGCCCAATACCGGGTGGTGTTGGAACTGTAAATAAAAGTGCAAAAAAATATATTAAATATCTACATACAGTGTCATTCATAAATTTTTTTACAAAATATAAAAATATGTATTGAACATAACAAACTGCACCATTTCAAAGAAACAGTGAGTATTTATTAAAATATTGATATGTCCACATTTAAAAAGCACAAAATTATTTTCTATTATTATTGCGTTAGGCAATCATTGAAAATCTAAGATGTAGCTTCTTTACCATGTTGTAAGTTCATAGCGTTGGCACGGCTTTATATGTAATAAACTTGATGCATATGTATTTGAAAGATAAGTACATATTTGAAGATGTTGGAAATTCTACTGTTTCCAACTGCATATTTTTTTATAATAATTCAAAGTTTACAATCTAGCCCATAAATTGGCCATATGTGATTGTAAATGAAAGTAAAAAAACGAAAGAAAAGTGAGGCAAGAAAGAAAAGAAGAAGGAGAATATCAGTTACATGATGTATGTAATGTTAGGTAACTTTTTAAATACCCTGAGCCGCAATGGGAGTTTGTTCCAAATTCTTCCAATTCTTACTTCAAACGATTTTTCAAATGTCGCACATGTAATTCTTGGGAGTGTAATCTGTGGGCTTCTAGATTTTGTGGAAAAATTTAACAAATCTGTTTTTTTATTGAAAGTCATATGGTCGTAAGTACGTAACTTATAGACATATCTTATGATAAGACGTGCTATCCTTCTCAGCCTTATGTATTCATTCACAGAACAACCATCAATCACTTCCAAAAAGTACAATATGAGCGGCATTAAAAATTGATTTGGCTAATGTTTCTCTTTCTAGGCAGATAGATACCTGCCAATATTATATAATATTTTTAAAGTAATAGAAATTTTAGTAAAAACACTGTTAATGTGTTTATCAAAACGTAAATATTTATCTAATATAAAGCCTATACATTTCATGTTTGCTACGGTTTCAATGTTATGGCCATTTATTTTAATGTTCACAAAGTCATCGATATTATTAAAAAAGTTGAAATAGAGATTTGCTTGCATTACATCCATAAAACTTTTGTGATGTTTAATCAAAAAATAAACATCATCAGCATAAATGAAAACTTGTGATTCAGGTATAGTTAATATTTCTCTTCATAATAACCATACAATGCTTCGTACAGTGGACTTTTTTTTGGAAATTTTTGAAGGAAGCTCGCACAATTGCTTTAATTGGTACCAGCTAGAGAGAGAAATATCTCCATTAATTTTTTTACCAATGTCAAAGTTGTAAGGAAGTTATCACAATACACAAAAGTGTGGAAAGACTTTAGAGCCACATTGAAAACAACAACATATTTCTTACGTTTCCTGGCTAGTATCCCGAACAATGATATCAACGATTTCAGAAGTAAACTATTTTTTAAATATTTATTGCGGTCCGTAGAGTATGTCGAGCTGGGCCAATTCTAGTACGAACAGGAATATTAAGCGTTAATAACCTATGAGTTGTAGGTCGTTGAGACAACTAAAATACATAAAATATATATAGCTATTCGTAGCAGATAAGGCTTTATTTACATTATCTTTTGGTACTTTCTCATCAGAACTCATCTGCACGATGTACCTGGATCTTGTTTATCATCGCTTTTACAAAGATATGCCATCATGATATTTCATATCAGCAGTTATTTGGAATCTAGCTGGTCTATTTACATACATATGTATGTCAATTCCCGAAATACTTTCACTAGAAGAAGCCATTTTTAAATTAACTAAACATTTAAATTTCTTTACTCTGAATTCAGCTAATTACTGACATAATTGTAGAAGACATGTCTTATATAATGTAATGAACTATTTTTGCATTATCGTGCATGTACATACAAACAAATCTATGTTTAAAAAGAGTTTAGATTACATTTTCTTTAAACGTGAATTCTTCCCTGTTATCGTACTCCAATCAATTCAGCACATGTCATGTATAGATATCATGACATCGTTTTTTGTCCTTTTTTTTGTTTTGATTTGTTATCCTGAAAAAAATAGTGTGGTGTACACTACCCTTCATAACCTTACCGTAACTTCAACAATCAAGTTTTGAAAAATTTGTACACTGAATAAAGAAACGTTTACAGCAGCTATAGTGCACGTACTCGGTATCTAAAAATGAAGGCACAATCCCTTTTCAGTTCAAACATACACCGACCTCCAGTTTATATACATATACAAAAAAAATAAAACTACATATTTTAAAAAAAATTGTGTATTATGTATTTAGATAATGTTTACAAATAATGTGGACTAAGATTGTAGTCCAAATAGAATTCGTAAGCAAGAAATACCACCAATAGTCTTTCCAAACATTTAAATAGTAAAAAGCCTTTATTTTTAACGACCAAATTTCTTTAAATCAAATTTAGTAAAACATCAGAAAAAAAATGATTAGTTTTCACACTTGTATCTTAACTCTGACTTTTAAAACGGTATCTTTTGGATGAATACATTTCAAAGACAACACCAGCTCATATTTATCAGAGTTATTATGTACTAGCTTGACCCGGTGCGCTTCGCTACCCCTGTCGTAGTCAAAAAAAATATGTAAGGATTTTATAAAAAAATAAATGAATATAATTAATACCGGAATTTCTTGTTTCCCCTTTTTCCCCTTTTTATCACTTTAAAGTCCAAGTTGTGAAAAAGATTATAACCTATTGATGCTTCTAAATAACAGTATATCTATGTTGGAAATTTCAATAAAATCGGTTCGGCCGTTTAGTATTTATTGTTAAAGAACTAAAGGTACCAATTTTATCGGTTTTCCCCCTGTTTATCCCTTTCTGGTCCAAGTATTGACAAAAGTTATAGCCTATTGACGCTTCCAAGTAAGGATATCTACGTTCCAAATTTCAATAAAATCGATTCAGCCGTTTAGACGTGATGCTCAAACAAACAAACTTACAAAGACATTTATATATTTATATGGATTGCAAGTAAATATCGAATCAAAAACATGTTTGAGTGCTGCACAAATATGACTTCTTGAAAACTATAAAAAGATAATTTTACAAAAGTATATACATTAGGCTGGGTCGATTTGTATGGACAATCAAAAAGTAAAAAATCGTATAGCAGAAACGCAATCTACGGAAAATTCTAAGAAAGTTTCCTCAAGAAACCATTGGTCTAAAATCAAATCCTATCTTGCGCATTGTCTTTTATCCAATGAAAAAAACTATTAAAAAAATATAATACTAAAATATCATTGGAAGAAATGTGAAATGCGCAAGATAAGATTTGATTTTAGACGTATGGTTTCTTAGGAAAAATTCTTAGAATTTTCCGTAGAATGCGTTTCTGCTATACGATTTTTCGTGAAAAAAATTGACCCACCCTTATATTCATTATTGTCTAAATCTTTTTAACTACACTAAGTAGAACTAAAATTTTGATTTTATTTTGAAGACAATTTAAAAGGCATATATCTTAATTTCTCAAGGTGAACACTTATTTAGTTTGATAGTTATGAACTGAGTTGGGCTGATTACAAAGTAAACATAAAGTAATATGTATCTTCTAAACTACTAGTTCAATTAAAATGCTGTCTATGCAAATTTTATTAATGGTCCAAGTCATTCAAAAAAATATTTTGCAGTCACAAAATATAAGGTTAGTTAAAGAGGGAGATTCAGATTATTATCTATAATACATACAATTTTGGCAAAGCACCAACAAATATAACGAGATTATATTTGTTTGTACAATCCTTCTTTACAGTTTATTGAGGAAATAAAAATAAATGTTGTTTGTTTTTATGAAAAGAAGTTTCTTTTGACACTTACCTCCAATTGCAGTAACGAAATGAACATCATTGCTCGTTTCAGACCTTTCAACCGTCTCCGCCAACACATACACTTTGTATGCTGTAAAACTTTCCAAATTCTTTAGATGATATGTTAATGTTGAAGCATTCACTTCAATTTGATCATTATTTAGCATTATGATGTATTTGCGTATTTTACCATTCGGATAAGTGGGTTCAAACCATCTTATTGTTGCACTAATGTTGGTTATACCTTCAACGCGCAATTGTCGGGGTGGCGATGGAGCACCCTCTAAAGTACGAACAATTTGAGGATCACTTGGCTTCCCTTTTTTAGTGCGCCAGAACATAAACATCGTTACTTTATACATTGTGAATGGCTTTAATTCTTTTATAAAATACTTTTTATCAAACTTGTCGGTTACTTTTGAAATGGCCTTATTACGCAGACATGTAGCATTTTCAGCGGTGACATTATTTGCAACCTCGCAATATGTTATATTAAAGCCATCTAAAATGGAGGGACACACGCGTTCAACACTCCACTGAACCTTAATTGAATTTGCTGATACTACTAATTCAGGATCCATTTTAACTAAATCAATATTAACTATATCCATGGAGCAGTCGGTCCAGTGAAGACCAGTATTGAACTTGTTATAATTGGCAGAGACTGCCAAGTTAAGATTACGGTCTTCCGAAGCATTTTGTGCTTGTGTAGTGAAGTTCAGCTGTTCAGCAGGTATTTGTTGAAAATTCATCGAGTCCTATAAAATACAATAAATAAAATGATTATTTTTATAAAGTTTTTTCCCAGTAGAATAACTTACTTTGCATTCGCTGGGTAATGCTCTTTTGGTGTAACACCAATAAACCGTAAAGCTTGCAAGTCCCGTTAAATGTTTAGGTTTTAACCATGTCAAGGTGTATGTAAGATTATTACTATGGTAAACATTGTGTATAACTTGAGGGGTAAAATCTTTTGGATTTCGTTCATGTGTCGGATAAATAATTAAACGACTGGCCTCCTCAGACTCACCTACGTGATTTTTACTTCGTATTTCAAATTCATAATATAAATCTTTTTGCCAAAAAAACTTGGCGAGATTTTTTTCTTGGTGCCACGGCTTTAAATCTCTGCAAAAATAAAATTAATCATAAAAAATATTTAATTTAAATGTTTTTGAAAATTATAAAATGTAAAATGCATGTAAGATTTTGTTTTTTAGAAAAATGAGAATAATTTATTGAATTTAAAAATAAAAAAAATATAAAATGTGTCCTGTTATAATGCTGAGGAAGAAACAATAACAAATACCATGCTAATTGAAGAAATATTAATGAAACAAATAATTTTCTCGTCAATATGTGCACACAGCTTAAATAATTCAGTGTATTTTATACTTTCTCTGAGAATGACGCTAACTAAACTAAAGTTATTTTTAAACAATTTTTATAAAAAAAAATTTAAAAAATATTAAATTTAAAAAAGACCGAACCTCTGTTGAAAACAGAAAAGACAATGACAAATTGCTGAAATTGTTGCAATTAGTTCCTCAACTGTCCAGCACTGTTTCGCCACGAAAATAGAATAGAAGATATGAACAGATCTGCTCCTAATAAAATATTTAATAATGAAGATAAGAGATGGATTGTTGGAATAGTTAAAGAAAACCCGATTTAAATGCTCCAAAGTTGACAAATGAAGTTGAAAAATAAGGCCTGTAACCTTATAACTGTTCGAAGAGTTCTACTCGAGTCAAATTTCCATGGAAGGACTGACCGAAATTAACATTTGAACAAACATTTCATTCTGGAAGTCCGTTATTTTTGCAGATGAAAGCAAATATAACCTTTTCAGTCGTGTGTTTGGAGTAAACCAAATACCAAGCTTCAACCACGTAATTTGCGATCTATAGTTAACCAGGGCGGAGGCACTGTAATGGTATGGATTTGTATGTCTTATTCAGGGGTTGGAAATCTAACATTTATTGAAGGAAACATAGATAAGATGTAGCTCCTAAAAGATAATTTAGTACAAAGTGCGATGAAACTTGGCAGTTGGGATTTGTTAAGGTTCTACCAAGACATCGATCACAAGAATACATCTGGTTTTGTAAAGTCTTGGCTTATCTGGAACTGCTGACAAGTAATACAGACACCTGCATAGAGTCCAGATCTCTCAGCGTTACTCGGAATTTATGGTGACTGCTGGAAAATAAAATAAGAAATCACAATATTTATAATGGGGTAAAATTAGTTCCCATTATTTACCCAATTGATTTCCGAAACGGGTTATCTATATCCGATTGAACTTAAATTTTAGCAGTAGTTAGTTTTAGATACTAATGAAGAAAAGACCCATCCAAAGCAAATCTATTTTTTAAGGGCGTGTCTAATGTACATATATGACGTTTCCGTCCACCTACTAAATAATAAATATGTACATAATACCAGGTAATATAAATTAGTTCCATAACATTAATGGAAATTTGTTAATCTAAAAAATGTATTGGGTCTATGTCTTAAAAATGCGGAATTTACTTACTATGTCATTTCGTACATATCTGTCATTTAGTCTCAGTTATTATAGTGAAAATAACATGGCTTTTTCTTGCTTCGAAAATGTCAATTGAAAAGCTGGGAAATTATGTACTATACGAATTGAAGCTGAGAGACCTTGCAAGTCGATTTTGTATACTTGAAATGCTGCTAGAACGCTATAAAAGAAAATCATTTCTGCACCGAATCATTACTTGCCCACCCAACCAGACGAATCGACACCAAAGCAAAATATCCATGGCGCTAAGGTAATACTCTGTATTTGGTATGAGCTGCTGAACTCTGGACAGACCATCACATGGAACTTTTACCGAAGGCAAATGATTCGTTTAAAGCGAGCATTTGTAGAAAAACGCCCAGGATATGCGGCCAGACATGAAACCGTAATCCATCAATGACAACGCTATGCCACATGTTGCAATACGTCCTTAAAGTTATTGCAACCACTTCTTTAGAAAAAAGTGGTTGGGAAGTTTTGCCTCACCTCACGCTCCACTTCAGAATAGAGTACCCGAAATTGGCTAGATTCGTTCTTGGTCTCAAAAGATGCGCCGTTTTTTTTTTTTGGCTCGGAATCCAAATATGTGAAAAGGTCATAGCTAACAATGGCTAATACTTTAAATAAATTTATATTGTACAAATGTTTCAAAATAAAAGCTACAATTTTTAAAAAATCCTGCATTTTGAAGTCATGCACCCAATCATAGAATAAACGAATAGAACGGAAGGAGAGAGTAATATCAATGGAAAAATTACTCTCTTATAATACGTGTGATACAATACAATAATGCAATACATTCTCATGAATTAGGTTTTTGACAACAGACTTAGGTATATGGCTCTCAGTTACCTATCGAGTTGTCTATCTATGCACACAATAAATTCTTAAGAAATTATTTAATGTGTATCGTACATGCATATACACAGTAAATTTTTAGGTTTTTAAATTCTTGGAATTTCTATTATACACACATATGTACATACATAGGTGTGTATTTAGATTTCACATTTTTATATGAGTATTTTCTATATTTAATTTTATTAAATTTTTTTGGTGACAATTTTAAATTCTACATATGACTGACATGTATGCTATTATTTATTAATTTTAGCTACATATACAATGAAGAAAGAAATACCAAGTATTTGAACGAGGTTTTGACAAATTTTACACTTATTTGGGTTATATTGTTTTGACCATAGATAAATACACAAAGATCGGAAACTTTGCTGTTAAAGACCAAACTCAGTTGTCAAAAACCTAAGTCTGAGATTGTATTAGTAAAAAAATCTATGTGAAAATATAAACAACCCTCGTCTGTGTGCCGATTTGGGGTAATTTTATTGTTTGAGTTTTTTTTCTAGTTTCCGCTCTATGTCCATTTCTTTATGGTTTTGACAGACACTTTAAAAAAATATTTTTTGTTTATAAAAATTGTTTGAGCAGAGCTTTATTATTGTGACAAAAACGTTTGTCCTTAGAGAAATACACATACAACGGAAACTAAAAAAAAAAAAACTCAAACAAAACAAGTTAAACACCATCCACCTAAATATAATGAGCATTACATTACTATACTGGTAAAAAACCTATAATATCCATATTTAATGTTTGTTATTCGCGATTAGCGAATATATTAGTTTGTCTTATTCGATATTAATATTTTATTTCTAGTTGTGAAATTAAGTTTACGCAAAATTTATTTTTATTTATTTATAATTTATTTCAAATTAACAATAATTGATTTATTTACCGATCATAGGAATAACGTGTACAACGTGATCCCCCTGAACCAATTCATTGAAAGTGCGGTTGATGTATATATCAAAGGATAAACTAAAACATCATAGCATTGCTTTTGTTTTACAAGCTTTTTAATGTTAGGAGACATTTCAGATAATGCACATCTAATATCATTATGATCGTTTTTTTGTTCTGATTGATAAAAGTGTAGAAAAGCTAGTTTCACATAAATATGTTGAAAAAAAAACTGTATTAATATGTTTAACTATTCAGAGCCAACATGCGGAAAAACTTTATAATATTTTAACCAAAAGTTAACCAAAAGTATTTCAACTGATTCAAAATCAAATGTAAAACACGAGTTACATTTTTTCATCAACATACAAATTAAAAGAATTTCAAAGTAAATTATTTTGCTAACATTCGGTTTTTAGATTGTTAAGTTTGTCTAAATCTACAGTTATTAAACATATAAAATTAACATTCTGTTCTGCCGAATCCATGTCTTCATTAAGTAATTGAAAATAAGAATAATTTGAAGTTGATGATCGGAAGGGTCTTTTCCACAACGAAGTTTTACTTATAAAAGCCTTAATAGAATAATGTGTTGTCATAACAGTAATGTGTTTATTTCTACTTCTGTTTTTAAATTATACAGCATTTTAAGCATATTTCCTTTTGGATGCTATCGAAACTTTTTGTATAAAATATTACTTTTGTTAGGTCAGTAATTAGTTATTGACACAGTGTTTCAAAAAATCGTGTTCTCAAGGCACAAACAAAAGCTTACCACTTTATTTCCAGCAAGTGCTTGATAATGGTGCTTGAGCAACGGGAACCAATTATGTATGGTTCCTGTTTACCCAATTAGGCCGCGGACCCCCATTTGAGAACCTTTGGTCTATATTAATATTAACAAGGGAGCTATCTATCCCTTATATGGGAAGTATGGACAAGTATGGACTGATAGTCACAAAATGAAGTTGTATAATTGCTGTATAAATTAATCTAATTTGTGTTGAATTTTATCTTGATGTCGATATTTGTACGATATTTATTTGCAATAATATGATTTTCGATATATAGGAGCTATACCCAATTAAATTTTGGATCGATATAGATATTTATAAGATATTTATGTAGGTTAATATGATTTTCAGAAGAGGTCCTTATATGAGAGCTATGACCGATTATGTATAAATGAGGATTATTGATGTTGAATTTCCAACTAATGACGATATTTGTAAGAGATTTATGTGTATTCCAGTGATTTTTGAAAGTGGACTTTACATGGGGGCTATGGTAAAATAAATATGTACCGTTCCAACCAAAATATTGTATTGATTTATTTTTACATGAAACTTATTTTTGCTAAATTTTGTATGGATTCTATTATTCAATAGGCATTTATGTACCATAAATAGGTGAAATAATGGATCGATTCTTAACATTTTCAACAGAGTTTTACCTTTGTCGTAATAATAACGTGTTCAAAATGTAATTGTATAATTTGTAATGTATAAACATTCTCACCACTTATGTTGTTGACAACTGAGTTAGTTCTTTGGCAGGAGAGTTTCCTATCTGTATATTTATCTATACATTAGCCATATTAGTATGTATTTTAAAATTTTAAAGCGTTTTGTGTTGGATAGTTAATTAATGCCCGACCGAATACACTTTTATAAGCTGATGCCAATAATCGTTCAATCCGAAGCTCTATTTTTTATTAAATTCATAAAATTTGTTCTAAGGGTTGATATTAGAGTATTCAAAAACAGAAACTCAAACTCTCTACCAAATAACTGTGGTAAATTGATAATTGAAATAATACTTACGTCAATTTTCCATTAGGTTGTAGTGATGTTATTGCATATGTAAAATTGTCGCCATTATATTCGTGTGGCATTAGTTCCTCCCAATACACTGTAATGAAAGTTTCCGACGAGTCAATATAAAAACTGCCTTGCTGGACTCGTGGTGGACGTTGTGGTCGACGGGCAGCTGTGCGAAATGTATACACAAACTGTTCACTCCAAGTGGCATTTGGATTTCTGACACGAACACGTATCATTAATTTATAGTTCCAATAAGCATACGGTAAATTATTCAGACGCAAGCGCAACTCGTTGTGCTCTCTTACCGGCGCCTCACACTGCATAATTGTCGAGTTTTCTGGCTGCAATAGAATTTCCCATTGCAATCCTTTTGAACGATATTTTTCCCAAGTTGCCATTTGCCATGATACTTTAATGCTGTCCACCGTGAGACTTTCAACACGCATATTCACGCCCGGCTTGTCGGGTATCATTATTTCGAAATTGTTTATATCGAAACGTTGAATTAGTGGCTGTTCCTGCGGTTTGACAAGAGCATTGCTAGACTCTATTATAAAATGGTACATTTCCTGATAACGGTCACTTAGCGATGTATTGCAAACAACTAGATTTCGGTCATCGTAATTGCAATGAGGCTGGTAAATGTAACGGGGGAAATCGTTATAGTACGAAACATTGTATGTGGTCAGTATGGGATTTGGTGGTTTAGTGAAATTGCACACCATATGATTGAAATTGTAACTAAGACATGAAAAGTCTTTGACTGGTCTAGGCCGGGAACCCACAAAAACTTTGGTCTCCATTATGGCATCAGGACCACATTTGCATCGATATTCTGTCTGCTGTTCACTGACATTATGTACCATGTATATAATGGTAGTACTATTTACCGTTCTGATATTCTCTGGCGGTAACTCTTCATTTGTTCGGCCAATAACGAAATACAAACATGTTGAATTTTTACCAGGAAACGTTTTTGGGTTCATATAACAAGTTATATTAAAATCTGTTCCGATAGCTGCCTCTACAGTGACGGGAAATGTCTCACCTGGATGATTATACATTCTATTCGCACTTGCTGACACTGGTCTACTGCCAGATAACAGGCCAGTTGTCAGTAGAAATACGAATATAAACATTATGGACTCATTAATGTTATTAGTCATTGCTGTATTTATTTTTATTTAAGTGTTTTTATCACGTTCTGTTGTTATTTATGTATAATATACTTTTATCCGAAGCCTTTTGGCCCATTAAAGTCCTTTACGCAGCCCCTATAAAGTGGCTTTTCTTTATGTATGTGTTGAGTTTGAATGTTTTTCCAGGAAATCCGTTTAATTTTAGTGTGTTGTTTTTCTTGGAATTTGAATTTTTACTACCAAGTCTTTTTACAAATATCTACCCAAATGTTGGTTGTTTTTTTAGTTTTTCGCTCAAATATTATATTTAACGCTGTTTTTTGTTGATTTTATTTAAAAATTATTAGTTTTTATGTTTAATGTTGCACTTTAATGAAGCACTTAAATTTTCAAAATTCTTGGAAATTTGTATTTGGTAGTTTCATTGTTGTTGTTTTCTAACCAGTCGCTAATGCTGCTACTGCTGTGTGTTTATAACATGCGAGTTGTATGAAAGATGTGATTCGACTATTGCCATACTACAACACTCTGGGATATTAGTATAAATGGGGATGCCAGATAATATACATATATTAAGGGCACCATACACTATCAAAATGCTTGATGTCGTTCGTGTACGTGTAATTTGATGCTTTGATGTACACTTGATTGATGACTCGTCAATCAGCATTTTATTTTTGATTTTGTGGTGTTAACACCAATAGAGGGAATTATAATCCATCTTATTTTCACTAAAAGTATATTTAAAAATGTCAGTATCGTATGAAAATTTAATTGCAAAAACGGCAGCATGTTTAGACAAAAAAAAAAAACAAAAATAATAAAAGAAATATGTAATAAAAAAATTATTGTCTTCATCCGACACACTTATCAACCTCACGCCTTGAGATATTTTTGTAAATGCCTTCATGGTTGATGAGAAAACACCATACACTATCAAAAAGTGACATCAAGCGTGCTAAAAATCAAAATCAAATCAAACACATTTTCATTAATACTACCACAGTGCTTGATGAGTATTTTGATAGTGTATGGTGCCCTTAAAACAATATGAAAAAAGTGGATGCATCAAAAACACACACATATGTATATATGACGAGCACCAACATAAACACACATTTTGACAGTTGGGGTGAATCAGCTGATGATCAGCTGGGCTAACGAGTACACCTTATATGAATTCGCCTTGCCACTGATGTAAAATGATAATATTGTCTATACATGACAAATATTTATCATAACAATTTATGACGTTTGTTGTCAAGTCAAAGTTGTTTAAGCAAAAGCACTAACAATTTTGTCATAACGAAGCAATAATACTAATAAATGGGACTATACCTGATAATTTTTTTATCTTGATAACCATTTTGACGTTTGTCATGATACAAATTTATCAGGTATAGACAGGGGGATAGAGAAGAGACGAAATTGACAAAGATTTGTGTGATTTTTTTCTAGTTTCCGATCTATGCGTATATCTTTATGGTTAATGTTGCTGGTTTATTTTAATTTTTAACATTGTAAAAACGACCAGTGTTTTAAATGTATATTGGATTTGATCACGAAAAGCCCTATTAATACCATCTGACTGTTTGTTGGAAAGTCCGGTAACACTAAGTTGTAAATATTTGTGATTGCTGCACTTTTTTATTTACGATACAATTATTACAATTTTTAAGTCTTTATTATTTTACACATGCAAACAAATTAAAAATGAATCCAAAAACGGTTAATTCCATGCGAAATCTGTGCAGAACGTGTATGACCCGATTTTCCAAAACACAAAGGGAAAGTGCCATTAATAATAAGCAGAGCATTCATGAAGTACCAACTGGATGCAAAGAAGATGCCAGCTTAATGGAACTACTTCAACTGGTACAACCTCAAATAAAAGTGGAAATCAGTGATAATCTTCCTACGCTAATGTGTACAGATTGTATAAAGAAATTATTAATGACCCATGAATTTATAGAGATGTACAAAAATGTCGATAAACAATTCCGTAATATGTTAAAGCAAGTGGAATCCGCCAACAGTAGACGTAATGTAAAAGCGTCAAAGGAATCCATAGACATTATTGAGTTAAACGATCAAACCGAAGAGGCGATAGAAACAGAAGATGATATCTATGAATTAACCAAGTATGAAATAGAAGTTGAAGAAATAAATATTGAAGAGCTGGATAAAGAGGAAGTAAATGTAAGTGATTGGCCAGAATTTGATGATGAACCGTTGCATGACATATCAGAAGAAGCTGAAGATAAGGAATATTTCACGAATCCCTATAGTGATGAAGAATCGGAAGAAAAAGAGTTATATTTCACTAATCCTTATAGTGATGCCAGTGATAATGAATGGACACCCAATGAAAGTTGGTAGGTATTTGTAATTATTAATTGGTGGAACAAAATGTTTATATTTTTATGTAAAACAAGTAAGAAAGTATAAGGACAAATTATGGATCAATCGCAAAAAAATATTAGCAGGATTTTTGTGCATATAAAGTTATTTGTGCATGTTGAAGTGATTTCCGTAAGTAGGCTTTATATGGGAGACATTATTATGGAGCGATCGTCATAAAATTAGGCGACATAACTTTTAAATAAGTATATAAAAAAAAAATTCTGTTGAATTTTATTTTGCTCTCAAAATTGTTTAGGCATTTATGCTCGTTAATGTGATTTTCGGAGGTGTCCCTAATATGGGAGCCACAGATTATTACAAATATGCAACAAATGACAGTTGTCAAACAAGTTTTTTGTGGTTTGCAGAGGGAGATAAAAATTCAATTATCAATAGGCAACGCACAGTGGTTTAGAAACTTTTTTTTTTGGAAATAATTCGGTATCTCGGGAACTATTGGAGATATTATTACAAAATTTCACATGGTTAGAGCTGAGGTGTTTTTGAGTTGAATTACATTTGTTCAGCTTCCTAGGGATAATACGGGCCAGTTTGTGCCCCCTCAAAGTTGGTCACCTCGGGTCTCAAAATTTTTAAAAAAATCCCCAAAAATACATTTATGATCCGAATGAGCTGAAATTTAAAATATAAATAGTCCTTGAGAAGATCTACAAAAAATACGCTTACATGTGTAGGTTATCTCCTTCAGTCGAAGAGATATTTAGGTTTATTTATTTTTTTTTTTTTAATTTTGCTCGATTTTTTTTTGTTTTTTAGATATGGCGGCCCTACGGAGGGTCGAATTTTTTTTTCAAAATATCAGCTGTATTGGAAATAAAATTCTAAATAAAATAAAAGAAACTTGGTAACAGTTATCTCGTCCGTGTAAAAAGTTACACGCATCCAAAGTTGGAACATGTAAAATGGGCCTAATTTTTTACGATTTTTCCTAAAAAAGTCCCTATATTTTTTCTTTTGTAGAAACAAATTTTCTTTGGGACTATATACAATTTTTATATGTTCCGGAAAGAAAACTTAATGCAAAAGCATGTAAAGTAAAATTGGGCTCACTTAAGCGGACACAGTATCCCCCAGACCTATCCAAACTTGGACAATTTTAAAAAAAATATTTAGGTTTCAGTAAAAAATTCTAAAAAGGCAAAGCACCGATCATCGAAAAAGTTCCATATTTGTATAACCCTATATGTTGTTTAAATACTTAGAAAGTTGTTTTACTATCACACGGTAAATAGCGTCACAGTAGGCACTTTTCTAAAAAAACTTAGTTTTTGGAACACATTTTCCCCGTTTTAGGAATTTCGGTATTTGAAAATAAAAAATGTCAAAAATTATAATGTCATTAATTTAAGGACATTTGGATCTAAATTAGTTCCCAATTTTGTTTTGATATCTTTAACCGTTAAAATTTTACATTAAATCAAATTTTATATTTTTCTTCATGGAAAATCACCATATTATAATTTTTTAAGTTTTTATGGTAAATGACGTCCCAAGAATGTATAAAATTATTTAATTTTACTAAAATATCAATCCTCAAGTCCTAAGATTTTCAACAATATCAAATACTTATATAAAAAGTCTTTATTTACTCTTCAGAATTTCCACAAACCTTGCCCCTTTCGAAAAATTTGTACGTTTTTTCATATATTGCATGCAAAATGTGTTACACCAAACTTTCTGTTAAGTCAGTGTGTGTTGGAATTCAGAATTAACATTTGATATGTTAGTAACATTTTGCATGAAATATATGAAAAAATGTACAAATTTTCCGAAGGGGGTAAGGTTTGTGGAGCTTCTGAGTAGTAGATATATGCTTTTTATATAAGTATTTGATATTGGTAAAAACTTTAGGACTTGTAGATTCATATTTTAATAAAATTAAAGAATTTAATTAATTTTTTGAACGTCATTTACCTTAAAAACTAAAAAAATTATAATATGGTGATTTTCCATGAAGAAAAATATAAAATTTGATTTAATGTAAAATTTTAACGGTTAAAGATATCAAAACAAAATTGGGAACTAATTTAGATCCAAATGTCCTTAAATTAATGACATTATAATTTTTGACATTTTTTATTTTCAAATACCGAAATTCCTAAAACGGGGAAAATGTGTTCCAAAAACTAAGTTTTTTTAGAAAAGTGCCTACTGTGACGCTATTTACCGTGTGATAGTAAAACAACTTTCTAAGTATTTAAACAACATATAGGGTTATACAAATATGGAACTTTTTCGATGATCGGTGCTTTGCCTTTTTAGAATTTTTTACTGAAACCTAAATATTTTTTTTAAAATTGTCCAAGTTTGGATAGGTCTGGGGGATACTGTGTCCGCTTAAGTGAGCCCAATTTTACTTTACATGCTTTTGCATTAAGTTTTCTTTCCGGAACATATAAAAATTGTATATAGTCCCAAAGAAAATTTGTTTCTACAAAAGAAAAAATATAGGGACTTTTTTAGGAAAAATCGTAAAAAATTAGGCCCATTTTACATGTTCCAACTTTGGATGCGTGTAACTTTTTACACGGACGAGATAACTGTTACCAAGTTTCTTTTATTTTATTTAGAATTTTATTTCCAATATAGCTGATATTTTGAAAAAAAAATTCGACCCTCCGTAGGGCCGCCATATCTAAAAAACAAAAAAAAATCGAGCAAAATTAAAAAAAAAAAAATAAATAAACCTAAATATCTCTTCGACTGAAGGAGATAACCTACACATGTAAGCGTATTTTTTGTAGATCTTCTCAAGGACTATTTATATTTTAAATTTCAGCTCATTCGGATCATAAATGTATTTTTGGGGATTTTTTTAAAAATTTTGAGACCCGAGGTGACCAACTTTGAGGGGGCACAAACTGGCCCGTATTATCCCTAGGAAGCTGAACAAATGTAATTCAACTCAAAAACACCTCAGCTCTAACCATGTGAAATTTTGTAATAATATCTCCAATAGTTCCCGAGATACCGAATTATTTCCAAAAAAAAAAGTTTCTAAACCACTGTGCAACGTGTTTGAAATATATTTGCCCCTCTTTTCAAACCACAACCATTTTGACATTTCCTTTTCTTATTTCTCTATTTCCATATTTCTGAAACCAGATGATTCATATCTGTATAATTTGTGATGGGAGCTATGAATAATTAAGGACCGACCTTCATAAAATTAGGTGACATGACCACCGTTTATATAAAACTTATTTGGAGCGAAATTTGTGTAGATAGGTACCTAAATAAATTAAATATGTATGACCTATAAAATCCTATTTCGGACAATTGTATGGGACTTGGTGAAATAATGGGCCGATGTAAAATTAAAATTGCACACAAGCTTTACATGGACAACTAGTTAGACGAATACGACATTGTTAAATCGACTCAGAAAGTGTTCTTAAGTCGATCGGTATACTTTAAAGTGGTTCCGCAGCCTGGTGTTTAGCACGTATTGAACATGTAATTTTTTTTTCTCAAAAAATACATTTAAAAAAAAAAAACAGAGTTTCGGGTTATTCGAAAAACTGCATTTGTTAAAAACCAGTTTCGTTTTTTTTTATACTCTTATGAAGTATTATTTAAGTTTTTCTTTAGTTTTACTAGAAACAATTAGCATATAATATAAAAACAATTTTAAGGTACATATTTCCAAATATATAATATTAATGCTAATATCTAAATAATCATAATAAAATTGCGCGATAAAATAAAATACCGCGATAATCAATTTGAATCGGTAATGAAACCGAAAAATTTTTATTTTGAATTCATTATTTGAATAGTGCTTTAAAATAGCATTAATTTGATATATGATATTATGCAAATTTACAATTGTGACAAATATGTTGAACCTGGTTAAATATATAAGACTTCCTATTGGTTAAGTACTTTTATATATTGTTATTACAAAACATCCTAAATAAATTCAAGCTTGATACAAATGTACAAACTAAAAAGATTTTATTTTACCAATCACTATTTATTTAGCAGTGATTTATATAATATATCTATCATTACAGTCAAAAAGGCACCACTACAAAGTCCATTACGAAAAAACGAAAATCTGACAATGATATAAATGATGACACCACCATAGACATTCTTCCATCTAAGAAAAAACCTAAAAAAAAGGTTTCGAAGAGGAGAGATAAAATTGTGAAAAAAAATCAGTTGCCTGTAGAAAATAAAGACGGCAGTTTTCCATGTCAGGAGTGTGAAATAGTTTTGGATAATGAACAACTTCGACTAGAGCATATGCGATTCCATCGAATGGGAAAAATGTGTAAAAGAAAGTACACGAAGAAATCAGACAAACCATCAACAAATCAAATCGACCATATGGGCTACGAATGTAATCTTTGTAGCAAAGGTAGTCTATTGGATAAGTACTTATAGTAAATTTGCAATATGTATATACTGATAATTTTATTAAATTTTAATTAACTATGTATCTATATCAATTCAATTTCACTTTCTTTGATAGTATTTTCGAAAAACACATCCTATAAGATTCATATGCGCGTACATACAGGTAAGATCTTATATAATGGTGATTATTTTAATTATGTTTCACAAATGCAATTTGTTTTGTTTTCAGGTGAGGCACCGTACCTGTGCATTGAGTGTGGAAAAGGTTTTAAAGTTCTGGGCAGTTTGAATACACACATGTTACGACACAAAGGCGAGAAAAATGTTCAATGTCCACATTGTCCAAAGAAGTTTGTGTGCTCAAGTGGTTTATATGGTCATATGATGGTACATACGAAAGAGAAGCCATTTGTGTGTGATATTTGTGGGGCTGCCTTTCATATGGCTTATATGTTGAGAAAACATAATCTTTATCATAACGGTATTAAAAACTATCCATGTGAATATTGTGATATGAGATTTGTTACTGCTGAAAAATGTCGTCGACATATGCGCACCCACACGGGAGAAAAACCCTATCGTTGCAAATATTGCGAGAGAGCTTTTGCTCAAAGTAATGATTGTATTAAGCATTTGCGACAACATCTAGGCGATAACGTCTATCAGTGTGAACTATGCCCGCTAAGATTTCCATTGGCCAGAGATTTGCGAGTACATTTCGCCACTCATAAAGATGACGATGAAGAAACTCGTGCTCGTTATTTACAGGCTCGGTTAGAAGAAGAGCAAAACTTGCGAGATAAATTGGGGGTTAAGGAAACTTGAACAATATAATTTATTTTAGTTTTTAATGTAATATAATTAAAATGTGTTAAAAAAAATTCGCCTATCTTTCATAATAAAAGGAAAAATGTTCGAATTTAAAAAAAAATGTGGTACAAGTGTATTTCAACCCTTGATATTTTATTTTTTTTTATTAAAAAAACCTTTTTGGCTAATAAAATATGTATTGTTCAATTAATAACTATTTAGTTATTAATAGTTATGTTTTAATAATAGTTTTGATACAAAATTAAATGATGTGAAGCAGTGTTGCCTGAAAATGAATTTCAAAATATGCTAATACTTGAAAAACTAACCCCAATTAACACGAACTATTAGTTAAGCGTTAACTAATAGTTATACTGTCGGTTAAAATTATTTTTGTATGAAAACTGTCAATATAACTATTAGTTAACACATAACCAGACTTCGTGTTACTGGGGGTAAGTGGTAAAATGTTCTACAGAAGAAAAAAAGGGAAAAAATCAAGATCCCAATAACAGTTTATATTTTTATATATTTTTTTCTGTTAATATTTATATTTTCTGTAAACTCTGGGATGTATCAAACGCTGGCTTCGCTTAAAGCACTTTTTCTGTATATCAAAATTTTTTGAAGTACTGTCATTAAAATTCAAAAAAGAGTTTTTGGTACACAATTTTAATAAACAATACCATATTTTTAGGTTAGGTAGGGGTGTACGCTCTGTGTACTTCCACTCGTAGACCATAAAGTTCATTGTGATTCCCTTCAATAGGTAGATTGTCCGAAAACCGCCTAGTGAGAGAAAAAAGAAATAGAAAGAAGAAGAGTAATATTTTCATAGCGGGGTCGGATTTGCCGCAGATCGTTCTTTAAATAGGCACCCTATTCCCTTAATGAAACCCAGTATGTTGCACAGTTCACAGCCAGCAACATTACTGAGTTCGTCCAGAAATCTGTTTCCTAGCCATTTAAGTCTAAGACTCTGCAACCTAGCTCATCTACATCCCCACACACCCTACAAAAATTCTATGTGTCGTTATCCCATTTGCCTTTGAAGGTCCCAATTGCGCAATGGCCGGTTATCACTCCTACTAGAATCCTTAGATTTTATCTATCCAACTCTAACGGTGCTCTGCTTGCTTTACCATTCAGTTTTGGCCAAATGGCCCTGGACACTCTACAATCCGTCCTACTGCTCCATGATTGGTCGGTATAATTCCGGAATCTTTCATAAATTGATCTGTAGTAGTGAAAAATACGCGGTTTAGCACACCTTTCCCTGGTATCATGATCTAGATCAGAACCATGTCCAGCCAATTAATTTCCCTGTATATCACAGTGCCCCGGCACCCAACACAATCTTATTGAGTAGTGTACCAAAACTCCTCAAGAGCTCTCCTACAGTCCTACACTAGGCTGGAATGAATTAAATGACATTCCGTGTGCCCTTATCAACTCTGTGGCTTTCGAGATCGCGACGATCTCTGCCTGGAAGACACTGAAGTCGTTAGAGAGTCTATATGAGCGCTTGGTATCAGTATCGACCAGATGAACTCCGGCCCCCCTACCAGAGTCCATATTGGATACGTCAGTGAAAACTGCACGCTCATCGAACAGTTGAGCGGATCCAACCCAGTTAGGTTTAAGATTACATCCAAGGCCGCCTGCGGGGTACTGCCAATGGCACCTGTGATGCCCAGACATGCACACCTTTGAGCTTTGTTGAGTATAACCTTAAAGCTACGTTTCCTCATTGCCTCCCACCATAAGTAATTATAGGTCTAACCACCGATGTGTAGATCCAATTAACCATACTTGGTCGCTGACCCCAATTTTTGCCAATTGAGTTCCTGCATGTATAGTAGGCATTGAGGCCCTTCTTTAATCTTTCCTGAGTATTTATTTTCCAAGTCTATCCTTATATTATTAAAGGCGCCTTCTATGTACAGAAACGCAGCTAAGGTATATTCCCTATGCTTCAAGCTGTGTTCTATACAACCGACCACCTCATGGAGCGCACTCTCAACAGACTTCCACGTAAGGTATGCATGCTGAGCGTTGCTAATGAGGTTAGTATCTATATTGCTAAGATGTAGATCAATTATTCGTTCTAATGTCTTCAGAATAAAATACGATAGGCTAATAGGTCTAAAATCCTTTGGCTTCGAGTGGCTGGCCTTACAGACCTTAGGTATGAAGACCACCTTAACCTCCCTCCACCTTCTGGGCAAATATCTTCTGGTGAGACAACTCTTGAAGATATCCGCCAAAAGAAATTGTGCTGTATCCGGAATATTACATAGCATCGCCGGAAATACTCCGTCCGGACCCGGTGATTTATACGGGTCGAAAGTGTTCACCGCCCAGGCTAGTTTCTCCCTTCTCCTCAATTTGCCTCCTGGTCGTCGTCCCTAGTCCCTGTACTTTCACAACCAGGAAAGTGTGTTTCCATGAGCAAAGAGAGTGTTTCAGAGCTAGATTCCGTCCATGTATTGTCATCTCTTTGAATATACCCTATGACCTTTGGGTCTTTAGATAGAGTTCTCCGAAACCCTGACAATTAATTCCAGTAATTCCTCCATGAAATCCGTTTCGCGCTTTTTAAATCACCCTTACACTTATTGAAACACACTTTGTAGTTGCTACAGTCTCCTTGTAATCCAGTGAGCTTTGCCCTATTAAAAGCTTTCCTTACCGTAGACCTTTATATGCGAAGTTCCTTTGTCCACCATTTAGGCTGTTTACGCCTTTCTGGAAATTTAATTGGGCATGATAATTCGTAGCTCTCATTGAGTACACTAGTGAATTTATTCACAGTATAGTCCATTTTGGATGGTAACAGTTCACGTGAAGTCAACTGTTCTACCCCAATACGAACCTTATCATAGAAGGTTCACCAATTCGTCCGCCTAGGATCCCTAAAAGGTGCCCTTGCAGATGATTCAAAGTCCAAAGTGAAGGTAATCCGACTGTGATCCGAAAAGAAGCAGTCTGTGGATACCCTCCAATCTCTAACGAAATTATCATTGTGGTTCGTCAATGTAATGTCTATAACTGCCGGAGACGCACTCGCCTCTTTTGTTTATGTCACCACTGCCTCACTGGCTGTGATGACCATTTGCATCACAGCCCATCAACAGGATAGCACCTCTCCTTCTTGCAGCTCCAGCACCTCATTGCCAGGTGGATCTGCTGCCTCATACGGCATATACACCGAAGTCAATGTCAGCGCCCGCTCACCCCTGGTTTCTCTGCACACAACAGTGACATCACCGCACCTAAAAGAATGAGACATTAATAATATAAGCTCCCTTTTTGCCAGGATACACGTTCTCACCTTGTCCTCAGTGGACGGGATATACAACGTGTATCCCGTTACCCCCAATCCCCAAACCTTATTTTGATTCATCCAAGGTTCTTGGATCAGGTCCACATCAGTTCGGGATTGGGTGAGAAAAGTTGTCAATTCTGTTGAGGCCGCTTCACAATGATGCAGGTTTATCTGCACTAGCAGCCTCTTTGGTAATGTCATGTTTCGAGTTCCGAAACCTGACAGTGCCAAATCCAAAATTGACAACCCCTCTCACCTTATCCAGGGTTTCAAGGGATTTACGATCCAATGCGAATCGGAAATCCCTCCCGTTATTCTCCTTACACACCAGCCTTCCATTGGTCTATAGGGAGATTAACGTTCTGCTTTTTTCTATATTGCCAGTATGGTTTCCACCGGTCTTACGGAGGGAGGAATCCATACTGCCACTATTGATTTTAGTGGTAGCTCCAAAGCGCGTATCACTTTTAGTTTAAGGGCTGGGTTAAGATCACCAAGTTTCACGACTGCAGTTCTTAAAAATTCAAACGAATTTTTATTCCCGCAGTTTGTGACCTTGACTCCCTAGCCCAGTCCGCACATTTAAAGGATACATCCTCCAAGTTAGCACATACCATATTGTTATGTTTTTACATTTTAAAAAACTTGGGTTTATTTCCTTTAAATAAACCGGATACTTTTGATTGTAAATAAAAGCCGTTTAGTAGTTTAAAATTTGTAACAACTCTTTACTTAAAATGTACAACAACAACAGTTCAAATAGTTTCTCAGTGGGTATATACACGTTTATCAATTCGCAGAAATGCACACCACTTTATAATGTACAAACTTAAATCTACACGAAAGTTGATGTTAACTCTAACAGCGCCAATGATGAACTCCCTCACGATTACCACCTCAGCCACTTTTTATATACACGCCATCTTAATCTTCTACAATGATCTTAACCTACATCATTCGAATTCTAGAGCTTTCGATGTCAATGTTAGCAGCTTAAACATTTAGTGTTGCCACACTTATAAACAATGCTAATAACCGCATGCTATCAACATTGTTGATAAGTAGAAGCTTCTACTAATGGACGTGTTTATAAACATGATAAATGTTGCAGGCAGTCGTTACAGACCGTTAAATTCAAATCGCTATTGCACATTCGTAACAATATTATACAGTGTTGGAAAAAATAATAGAAACGAGAGCTTTTTTTTCAAATTTTGTAAGTATATTAGCCAAGTTTAGTTTTGTAAAAAAAATGTGTATGCAGTTTTGTTTATCAGACATACAGCATAAGAAAAAACATAATCATTCCTCTTTTCATTTATATTTTAATACATTATATGACTAACAATGTAAAGTCATTTTTTTACTGGAAAAAATAATAGAAACGCGTAAATTTTTTTGAAGTAAAAATTTTTTCGAGAAAAAAATTTTTTATCAAGCAAGTTATACTAAAAAGCATTTAGCATAATTTTTAAAAATGTCTATGCATTTTCGAGAAACAAAATGTTAAATCTAGCACTGAAAGTGCTAAAATGGCAACACTGATGTGAATCCATATAAATATTGACAAAAGTAAACGAACTAGTAATAATTACATTGTGCTAATTGAAAAAATTGACAAGCGGGGCACCCGGATTAACCTAATTCGAGTACGCTGAATCCAGAGGTGCTAACCGGTTTTTATAAGGTTAGCTCTTGTTTTCGAGATATACAGTTATTTCGAAAATTGAGGATGTGCAACCCCCTATATTCCATATATTCGCGTAATTAAAAACTGTTTAGCTTATTGAATAAACTAAAAGAACCGAAATTCCGCAATAAAATTACATTTAAGATAATTTTAATCTGCGTAGTCGTTTGTCATTATATTTCATGGACTGAAAATAACTGTTATTTTTGAACTTTTAAAGAAAAAAAGCAAGCACAAGAAAATATCAAAGAACAACGTCAATCACACCATTGTGTTTGTTTTGAACAAGATTTTTATAAAATTGTAAGCCACAAACTATACAGATATGATTCAGCTGGAAAGAAGGACAAATATATTTCGCACACGTTGACTATTGAAAATTTTATTTTTTTTCGCTCTGCACAACCATTGAAAACTTTTTTGACAATTGTCATTTGTTGCATATATAATCTGTGTTGTAAGCTTTTTTGATTTTTATTTTCTCGAGCAGAAATAAAAGTTATTTTTGATTTTAATTTTTTCGAGCTGAAATAAAAGTTATTTTTCGATTTTTTTAAAGCAAACAAAATTTTTTATTAGCTTTAAGTTTATAAAGCTAAGTACTCTGTTCAAAATTTCGTGCGAACTGCTGTCAAACTACATATAAAATTGTTTGGAATGAAATACATGCAAAATAATTTCGCAAAAGCAGTACTCTGTTTTTATTGTGGAAAACATGTGAAATACATCTGGCAACCTTATATCTCCACACGAAATAACATAAGCTGCACTTATTTCGCACGAAATTAAAACCAACAGCTGATCATTTGTTGCATATAAAATTTTTCGCACGAAAAAACCATAATTTTTCGCAGATAAGAACAGAGTACTAGGCTTAAACCATAAACAACTCTTGAAAATAATCTCCATATTACAATAAGTGTGTACGCCTTATTATTTGGGCCTCAAAAAAATAACTATTATTTCTGCTCGAAAAATAAAAATCAGGAAATAAGTGTTATTTCTGCTCTAAAAAATAAAAATCCAAAAATAACTTTTATGTTCCTGATATATTTCAAGTATTTGAATGTATGACGAGTTCAATTTATTTTACACTTGAATTCCAGACAGAATGCTTGTTGGGGTATTTCAACAAAGTTTTTGATCTGGTAACACTGTATTAACGTAAACAAAAGTAGTTGTTGTTTTTTATTAAATACAGTATTTTATTTTTATTATAGTATTTGAAGAAAATCTGTTGGAAAAAATATAAATGCCTCCACCAATGGAAAATGTATGTCGTACATGCATGCTAAACAAGGCAGAGCAGCCAGAAATGGAACAAGATCTGAATGATATCAAAATGATACCAATTTTTACTGTGCCGGAGGAGGCCAAAAAGGAAAAGCTCAGCCTAAAGGAATTAATTAAAACCTCAGTACCACAAATAAAAGTTGAGAAAAATGATCAGTTGCCAAAAAGTATATGCCAAAAATGCTTAGAAAAAATCCAAGATATTCATAATTTTCAACAAAAATGTGTGAACATTGAAGAAAAATTGTATAAAATGTTATGTGAGGGTGATTCTATAGATTCATTGAATTGCTCAGAATATCCAGATGAGGAACTTATTAAAACTGAAATGGTAAACAATTATTTAAGCCAGGATGATTCTATGGACTATATAGTTAATAATGACAGAATTATGGAAGATGAAATTAGTGGTGTGGATATCTGCAATAATTTTGTTGAGTCAGATTGGGATGAAGGGAACGGAAGCGATTGGGAGGAAATGAATCAACAAAGGTAAATATTACTAATATGTACTAAAAATAATACCATTTTATTGGTAAGAATGGGTCCATGATTTCTCCAAATCTATGGAAATGTGGTATCCATACAAAATTCAACAAAAACAAGTTGTATGTAAAAAGTAATCATAAAACCATATTTGACCACAGCCCCCATAAAAAGTCCTCTTCCGAAAATCACGCATACATTTCATACAAATATCGTTATCAGGTTAAAATTCTACATCAATAATCCTACTATAAATAAAAATCACCATACCGAATACCACTTCCAAAAAAGTATATACATAGGTTAAAATTCGACATAAATAATCCTAATATAACTCTTAACTTCAGGACCTTTAGAGAGCAATTGTTAAATTTTGATTCCAATATTTTTTCTAAAAGTATTTGTACTTTATTTTGTTAAATGTTCCAAAATTATGGTGTTTTTTATAGTTAAGGAATATACATAACTAAAAAAGTTACCAGTTGTATTCTAATACCTGTCATAGTCTATGTTGGAAATTTCAATAAAATCGTTTCGGCCGTTTAGTATTTATTGTTTAAGAACTAAATGTACCAATTTTACCGGTTTCTGGTCCAAGTATTGAAAAAAGATATATTCTATTGACGCTTCCAAGTAAGGATCTATCTACGTTCCAAATTTCAAAAAAATCGATTCAGCCGTTTAGGCGTGATGCTCAAACAAACAAACTTACAAAGACATTTATATATTTATATAGATTTTAAGATGAACAAAAAAATCGTGCCCATTTTCTGTCCGATTTAGAAATTTGATTATTTTTTAGTAGAATAATTCCTAGTTAAGTAAAAAAAAACTTTTAAAACTTTATTTTGAAATTAATATGAGATTTGGATTTCTCAATTATTTACTACACCATTTTTGATTGAAATTGAAAAAATTCCATATGATATTGAGAAATTAAAATTAAGAAAATTCCAAATAAATTTTAGAATTTAAATTATAATTAAGAAAATTCTAAATTAAATTAATAATTTCAATTTTAAATTGTAGAGGGCTTCTGTCGTGATAGGGTCGAATATCGATTTCTCTAGTTTATTAACTACAACGGCACTCGTTTTTCCACGCATATCAGGGATTTTAAAGTCGATTTTGGTCGATAATGACATCGCCAAATTTCATTTAGCAGATCCCAGAGATTTCTGCAGTAGACCTGTCGAAGTAAACAGTATTTGGTTTTTGGACTTTTAAATACTATGGAATTTTGTTCACATTATATGAAAACGAAAGTTTCTACTTCGTGAAAAAAACTCCATTTAACGGATTCATCAGTTTCCTTTGCATCTAATTTGTTAAAAAATGTTCATGAAATAACACGACTACGTCTTATCGGTGTTTTGAGCCGCAACAGAAGTCCTTAATGACTTTTTACTTATAATCAGGATTTGATGTAAGTCTCAATCGATTTGTTCTTTATTCTTTAATAATTGCAACATGATTTAAAGTTTATGTTAGATTTGTTGTGAGTTTATTTTTGCGAACTACTTTAAATAAATTATTCTATTTTAAACAACGTTAAAATATGAATTGCTTCCCTTATTTATGCAACTTTGTTGAAAGTTAAAGTTTTGACACATATTCTAGCGAATAAACCGGTATCTTAAATTTTGTTTGCCTTTAACTTAACTTTAACTTTGTTGTAAGCCATTTATGATATCTCCTAAGCTATAAGAGATAATTGATAGCTACGATGAGGTAGTGCTTGACGAGGAGATTCTATGTATGTATTTTTTTTGGAATCGAATCAAAGGAATAAATAGGATTGTCTTAAAAACTTAACATACCCGAGGTGTCCTACTTTGGGGACGCCTGGACGCTCCCGTGGTGGGCCTAGGAGGTCCATGTTCAAAACTTAAAATCGACTACACTTCCTCTTGGTGCCTGCTAACATTCATTCATATCGGACTAAGCGTTTAGAAGTTACAAATTTATTTGCCTCTTTCTATATATATTGTTTCACAATATTGGCACAGATCGCAGATAGGTTGTGGTTAGAATTGCTCGATGGTGGAATGTTTTACCCATTTCACTACGTCTTTTTTCACACTGTAATAACGTGTTCCGATTAAAACTTTTATGCTACTTTTCTGAGTCAATATCGTGATGAAATACGATTCATTAAATTGATGTATTTGTACATATAGGTCATATTGTCATAATGATAGTTTAAACAAATTGTTGTTGTGTTTCAAACAAAAAGAGTGTTATTTTATGACAAAACAATAAACATAGTTCAAAATGTCTTATTAGTTTAGAACTTATTTGTTTGAAACAACAAAAATTTGTTTAAACTATCATAATATATTAGGACATTATGACAATATGACCTAATAGCAAACAGTGTGAATCCCAAAATATTTAATTTTCTGTTACTTTTTATGTACATATTATTTACGGCTTGGGAGCCTACAGTAGATGAATAATTATTGTATTGGATCGTTTTACTCTTTAAATTAAAAATTTGCAAAACCAGTAAAGCTAGTAAGCAAATGAACAGACGTTTTGTTAAGTTTTATTTACTATATGTTCATTAAAATAAACTATTTAAATGCTTTAAAAGTTCAAACTACGTAATGCTAATACAAATTCAACTACATTTTTAATTTTTAAAAGTACATCAAAAAACGACACGAAGTCAAATACAACTAAAAGTAAAAAGAGAGAAAAGAAGACAAAGCAATGCCTTAAAGAAAAATTAAAACAAACCTCCATAAAACGCAAAGCTAAATCAAAAGAATCTAATACAAAAGAAATTTATCCCTGCGGCAAATGTCAGAGAAAGCTGATATCTAAATTGTCATTTATAAAACACCAAGAAATGCATTTGAAAAAGGACAAAGAAGAGCAAGAACTGAAATGTAGCATTTGCAAAGAAGGTAAGTTTAAACTAAAAAAATAATTTAAACATAAACTAAAATTATTTTATTGGATATATAGAATTTACTGAAAGAGCCGGGTTTAAAAATCATCAACAATCACATATAGGTAAGAAAATATATACACATAACTATATTGGTATACGAATAATTAAATTAATGTCTTTAAGCATTTGATTTTAATTTTGTAGTCGATAAACCATTCTTATGTTCTCAATGTGGTAAAGGATTTGCTTCAGCCGGAAGTTTAAAACAACATTCTTTTCGTCACTTAGACAAGAAACTATATCCTTGTTCAGATTGTCCCAAATCGTTCCCTACTAAAAATGACCTACTTTGTCATTATGAAATTCATAAAGCCAAACCACGAATTCACGTGTGTGATGTATGTGGACGTGGTTTTCATAAACCATTCCTATTGAAGCAACATCAGAGGTATCATAATGATGAAAGACCATTTGCCTGTGAATTTTGCGAAAAGCGGTAAGCTTTTAATTTATCAAGTGAGCCAGTGTCAATTTAATAAAGTTTAATCTTTGTTTTATGTAGATTTGTTACCAGTGAGAAACAACAGCGACATATGAGAACCCACACTGGTGAAAAACCATATCGCTGTAAATATTGTGACCGAGCTTTTGCTCAAAGTAATGATTGCATCAAACATTTGCGACAACATCTGGGCGAAAATGTTTATCAATGTGAATTGTGCCCATTGAGATTTCCTTTGGCCAGAGATTTACGTGTGCATTTCGCCAGTCATAAAGATGACGACGACGAAACACGTGCTCGAAATATAGATGCTCGGTTAGAAGAAGAACGAAACCTGCAAATTAAATTAAGTGCTCAAGATATTTAATCGCCCTTTGGGTGATTTAAACTTCTTTGTAAAATGGAAATTTTTTAAGTAAATAGAATGGAATGAATGAAAGATATATTTTAAAGACATGGGACATAGTCTGAAATTGCAAGGCAGACAGACGAAGTTTGTTGGCGAGGGGTTGAAGAGGTAGAGCGTGTATAACACAGGTTAGTTCAAAAGAGATGGAGACAAATGTCTGCGTTTTAATTTTTTCATTGTTAATTGGACTATTCGGTAGTTGATTAAGGGCCATTATTACAACTTGCCTTTATCTTCGCAATAGTAAAAGTTAACTTTAAATCAACCTTTTTCTATTACTTTAAGTTATATTTTACTATTACAAACTTAAAGGCAAGTTGTAATAATGGCCCTAAGTATTTTTTGTTTCCCAAAGATACGTCATAATTTTAAGAAAAATATGTTTTTATTTTTCATCCACCAGCAGTTTAGAAGATATATAAGAGACTGTGCCGTATTTGAACGGAAATATCAAGGTTTTTGGGACCAGCATATGCTACGAGGCTATCGTGAGGGAGGCAAATAAAAATATTTATAAAAACAGAATTATTTGTCAAGTCTCCCGTGAACGGGTTAAGGTTACATTCATAGATAAATACACATAGATCGGAAACTCTCCTGTCAAAGACCTAACTCAGTTGTGAAAAACCTAAGTGGTGAGAATGTATTAGTAAAAAAACTATGTGAAAACAAAAACAACACACGTACAGTTATGTGAAAAATAATAAGGACACTAATGTGCCATAACAATATGTGATGATATATTAAGTAAAATGGGAGAATTGCCGACAAATAACAGTACTTATTTTTAGGTAATTTAGTACAAAAAAATTATATTACGTTTTTATTAAATTGTTGTTTTTATTTTAATTATTTAAATAAATTAAACTTAAAATACATTTTCACTCTGCGAAAAAAAAAATAAGGACACTTCATGTTATCTTCAAAATAGTAATGAAAAAAATAAATTCAAAATAGATTTCCACTAATTTCAGTTCTAAAATGGTTCTAGAGTAGATAATATTTTGTTGACGCGCCATTGTTACTTAAAACTGCTTGGCATCGTCTGGGCATAGTATCGACAAGTTTTTGACAGACCTGAATTAATTTCCAGAGCTCATCGGAATTTGTAGGACACTTTCCTCTGATTGATTTTTTGGCTGTATCCCACAAATTCTCAATCGGATTTAGATCTGGGGACTGTGCGGGCCATTCTAATATATTGATTTTGTTATTTTCAAACCACTTCTTAGTACACTTTGTGGTGTGTTTGGGGTCATTATCCTGTTGGAATACCCATCGAAGTGGCATATTTTCTTCGGCATATGGTAGCATACAATTCTGGAGGATTTCGACGTAATCCGTTGCTTTCATAATACTAAGATTAGCTAAGAATAAGCACCGTTATTCTCACAAAATAATAATGTACAAAATTAGTGTCCTTATTATTTTTCACATCACTGTATGTGTAACTTTTTTGAGTAATTTTTTGCTTGAGTTTTTTTTCTAGTTTCCGCTCTATGTATATTTTTTTATGGTTTTCTCTACTAATATATTCTCACCACTTAGGTTTCTGACAACTGAGTTAGATCTATGACAGGAGAGTTTCCGCTCTGTCTATAATATTAAGATCCATCGAAAATCTCTCGTTCAAAGCACGTTGATAGATTTACGCAAATGGTAACGAAGATATTAAGAAATTATAAAAAAACTGAATACATGGATATCGATAGACAAAACAATGGATGAGTCTTAAATAGAACAAATCATTCCACTATTGTAAGGATTTTGATAATTATATTTAAATTTTGGTAGCCGAGTTTATTTACATGTAAATCTACATACATTACGACGATTAGATTCGCCTTGGTCTGCCTCCCTGCAAGAAATGACTGATGGAAACTAACACACTAGCAATTCATTTACCAACACATGCATATAAGTACTTATAAACTCTTCAGACTACCTATCAGATAATGCATCAAATGATTGTCACTGTTCTTGTAGGGCTGTTGGTTTTTTATACCCTAAACCACCACAGTGTGAAGGGTACATTTTGTTAGTGCTGATGTTTGTACGTCTTTTTCGTCCAATATTTGCCATGTGTGACCCTACCTTAACGTGCAAAAATATTGTTCCAACACCCACCTTAAAGTATGCCAATCTGCTCGCAATTTCAAAGATAATTAGACAAAATTCGTCGTAAACTTTTTTATTACCCCAAGGACGAAGCCTATTGAATTTGGTTATAATCGGTCCATTATTTCTACACTAGCCCCCATTCGATTCGCCTTGTAAACACCAGCTGTGCCAAGGCGAATCTAATAAGGTAGTCGTAAAGTAAGTCTGGGTTGATTAACAACTCGCGCGTCATTGCAATTTTTTCTTAAGTGCAGTCAGACCCGTTTTCGTTTTTTTGCCTTCGACAATTTTGCGTCTCACTCTGGCACGTGTGTGATGTAAGGCTTCGTATAACGGTACCTGTTCTACGTCGTTTGCACCAACCGCGTGTCTTTTAATTTTGACTTACCCTGGTGGAGACCATTAAAACTCTTTGATACTGGTGGAGTACCATTTAAAACTCAGTTCGTGAATTGTTTTAAGCGTTCCAGCTTCCTATATGAAGATATAGGTCGACTAGGGACATACTTAAATCGAGTGGGATACCCTGGCATTTTGGTTACGTACCTTGCCATTAAATTTTGAGAATTCAAAAAAAAATTCAGCGAATTCATTAATTTTTATATATGGAGTTTGACATTCGAAACAATCAGAGAGTTGTTTCAAAAACAACATGCTTTTTCTTTTTGTGAAAAATTCGTCCGAATGTCAAAATCAATGGATGTTGTTTTAAGTAGAAAAATCTACCGGCCAAAGGCCGCCTGTACAAGATCAAAGTTTTTGCCAATAAATAAAAAACCTATGCCTTTTACGTGTCATTGGCAAGATGTTTTTCATTTTCGACAAATTTGTACTGCATATAATCCAAGCTTCTGTAGATTTCAATGAAATTTTTAAGTATAAAAGATTTACGTCCGGCCAAAGGCTGCCAATACATGCAAGAAGTTATTAACAGTAACAACAAATTAAAATAAAAACTGTGCTAAAGAAATTGATTTATTCAATAATACTTTAATTTTTTAGTGATAAATTAATCATTTTTGATACATTATTGTGCAAAAACAAAAATTTCAAAAACTAAAATTATAATTTAATGACAGCTAATAATTGTAAACAAATAAGCAATTTTGACAGTTGAACGAATTTGGCGAATTCAAGAATAAAAGTCAGATGTTCTCATGAGGTCACCTTAGTAGATTCGCCGTGATCCATATCAAGGCGAATTCATACAAGGTGAAGGCAGTTCTACAAAAACAACAATTGGTCTTAACAAATGTCAAAAAACAAAAATTAAACAAATATGTATTAAAACTTAATATAGTGTAGATAATTGAATAGTGAGGGCTTGACTTATTTATATAAAAAATAAATATTTTGTTAATAAGCTTAGAATATGTAGATATTTAAATATAAAAACAAGCTTTGACATCTGTTAGAACCAAAAAGCAAAAAAAAAGTTATCAGCTGATTGACTGACTCCACCTTGTATAAATTCGCCTTGCTCCATATCAAGGTATATTAATTATAAGGTAGTGTTATCAGACCAGCTGATCGTTTTTTGCTACTATGTTAATTTTTCGCCGTGGTGCAGTATAAATGCCAAACTTTGTTTACATTTTGTAAATGTCAAACTTTATTTTGCTGTTAAATTCGTTTATGTTTTAAAACCAATAATAATACTACACGAAATTAGTTTTATTTTTAAAAACATAAATTAAATTACAAACAGATTCAAATTTATAATCATTTTTTGTTTAACAAAAATTCGCTTTGATTTATTTGTCAGCTGTTTTTGATATTTTTCCCTGACAGCCAATTCGCCTTCAAATGCAGGCACAATGTCAAACTACATATAAAAAAAATATAACCAATTCGCTCGGTATTCTGAATTCGCCGATGACACTACCTTATAAATTAATATACCTTGCTCCATATATAAACAAATAATTCGACGCTTCATCGCGGCGAATGCTACAACAAACGTAAAAGTAAACCACATAAACAAAAGCAAATTGCAAGTGGTTTTTATAGAAAAACGACACCACCTGATATACAAATTCGTGTTGTGTTTCTTCGTGCTACCACCTTGCATAAATTCGGCTTGTGCTCACGATGAATTAAGGCTGGGTTAGCCGACCGTTGATGTAATGTAACCGTAATGTTGACTTAACGTAACACTTTAGTGCGATTATAGAACATTAAAAACGTGTCATATGTTTTTGACATAAACAAACAAAACAAAATATAGCCGGAACTATATTTGTTGTATAAACTTTCATTGGCCTGTACCAATTAAATCAATTGTTCGTCGTTCATTTTAATAAAGATAAATTGAATACGTTTTGTTTAATTTTAAGTTTTTCTTTAATATTTCGCGCTTGTCGCTGATTGAAATTTTCAAAATTTAAACAGCTGTTTGAAGGTGTTATCAACACAATTGTTTTAAATACTGTTCAAGCGATTTTATAATTTTTTCTGCGATTTTAAAAAAGATTATTAAACTTTGTTTGGTAATAGTACTTACATATAAATCGTATTTATTTACATATAATGTATTCATTAGAAACAATTATAAATATTATTTATTACCTTGCCATACAGACTTTATTTATTAAAGGTCCGATAACTTAAAAATTAATTAATTAAAAACTAAGGGCCATTATTATAACTTGCCTTTTTGTTCGTAATAGTAAAAGTTGACTTTAAGGGCACCTTTTTATATTGCTTAAAGTTAACTTTTACTATTTCGAACATAAAGGCAAGTTGTAATAATGGCCCTAAGGGTTTGTGTGCTTTTGTTGTATCGCTGGATTCCATGTATTATAAAACTGTCGCATATATTTGGACGATGTAGTATAGAGCATTGACAATGAACTGAGCATGTATACGATCAAGGCTGATAGGAAATACAAGATTCGTATCTTCTCGATCGAATAGTATTGAACCATTCCAAGAAATTGTAGTGGAAACCCAACACTATCAATAAAATCAAATGCTATGAAAGCTATGAATGTCTTAAAGAAGGCTATATGCACGAAATGGGTTGTTGGACCCACCAACGTGAGCTTGTTTCTAGGGTCTCCGTCTGGTGCTGGGAAATGGTCAAGGTCTCCAACAAAGTCACTTTTTACGCTATTAAACTGATGACCAGAAAGCTGGTATTGAACACCGCCTTTAGGCATAATTCGATAGGCGTATGGAGATATGTATATATCATATGGCCATGACTACATTATTGGAAGTATACAAAGTCTTCCCAATCACATTGATTACTGCACTCGTAAACGCTTCTTCTATAAGAAAGTCAGTTTTACAATTCCGGTCCTAAATAAGGGATCTCTCCCCTAAAATAAGGAATTATACGGACGTGTAGGAGGATAGTGTTGGAGGAGATGTCTACATACAGTGATTTGGGCTTAGTTGTCCTCTTGTCAATAACTCATTAATGATGCCTACCATGAGCCTGTGTGGTGACAAAGAAGATTTGGATGATCCTTGGACTACATCGCTTATAACTAAGCAATATGGTGGCGGTGATTGTCGGGCATTGTACGTTGGCAACCTTGCTGGAAGACTTGGGCTGCCTCATAATGACTTCTGCAGGAGTTAATGAGACTATATTTTTCTTTCTCTGTCACTGTCCGCTACTGAGGGATCTACGTGATAGGTTTTTAGGACAACGATCCTTTGGCAACCCGTTCAAAATATTAGATATGGAGTTGATATCCAAACCAATATGCAAATCTCGTCTCATGGTACCCCTGAGTCTTCTCGTCGATCTTTTCAGCTGAAATGAGCTATCTTTTAATAATATATCAATTCACCCTCTATCTCTTTATATTTACCTCTCTCTTTATTTCTGCCCTTTTAAGATAATTCAAAGGGACCAACCAAATCAACCCAAGTGAGATGTGGACAATTTTACAAACTTATTTTGTATTAATTATTTTAGAACATTGTTTAATCACCTGACATGACTTTGTTTTAAAAAATATTTAACTAAATCCCATCTCTGGCTTTAGCTCCTTGACATGTCACAACACACTCGCACAAACCTTTGTATGAACGTGTTTGCAAGTAAAGGATGAAGTTTCTACATGTTTTCTGTGTCTTCTTAATGTCTGAAATCCTTCCTTAGTTCTGCTTCTGGTTGTCATTGTCACCATTGTTGACTGCAAGTACGTGAGTATGAATGGATGTGTGCGTCTCTAAATGTTTAAGTATGTGTCTATGATCAAGGGTCGTGGCTGGAATGAATTTTCAATTGCATGTACGATATAAATATGTGAATAAGTGTGAGTGTATACATGTTTGTATACATTAGAAAGGATAATAAATATACAATTCGAACGTAAAGCGACAATTTGAATAAGCTTGCCGAGTGTTGTGCAACTACCAAATTTGTTTGCAAAACTTATATGGGTAAATTCTAAAGTATTTTCACATTAATGTAACTTTTAATAAATTATTATTTTGTTTACCCTATTGCTTTAACGACACTTTGATGGCGAAGTTTCGTTAAGCCCTTCGATTAAAACTAATTGCGTTAAAAAGTTGTGACCAGTCAAAGCTGAAATTTCCCAAAAATGGGTTGAATTACGATAAAGAATTATGTAGTGGTAAAGTCGTGAAACTGATTTTTTAAAATTGCAAAACTTATATGGTTAAATCCCATATTAATGTAACTGACTTATACTAGCAAATCATTTTTTGTAAATTTGGCAGGAAATCGACGTGTAACCGTATAATTATAAGTATATACAAATTTGGATGTCCCCGAGTGTAGTATTTCGTTTTCATATTTAAAATTAACATACATATTGGGGTTCGCGATTGGTGAATTCCAGAGGTAGACAGCTGTATAAAGCTCTAGTTGATCGCAAAAATTGCTTAGATTTCGTATCCCCTGGACACTCAAATCCTAATTTACAGTGTGAGGAAGACATAAATAAAACCGTCAATGACTACACGTCATTGATAATTTCGGCTCTGGAACACTCTAGATGCCAAATCCCTCCAAAAACCAATACGCCTATTTCAAATTCGGATATTGAAAGAATTCTTCTCGAAAAGAGAACACTTAGAAGAGAATGGCAACATAATAGATCACCTGCTGCAAAGCTGATGCTGTCCACAGCAGTACGAAAACTGAAAAGAGCTCTTCATTTAGAAGAGGATCGCATAAACTAAAATTATATTAAAAGTTTGACGAGTACAAAATACACAAATTTCTCTCTTTGAAAGGCAACAAGGAATATTAAGCCACCGGTAGAGGCACAAAGCACTTTAAGGAAATCTGACGGAACCTGGGCACGAAGTGCTATAGAACAACCCTCAGTATTTGCTGAACATCTAAGTGAAGTATTTCAACCTAATTCCACGGGAAATGAGTTCGAGCTAGAAGAATTTCGGTTTCAACTATGGCTGATGCAGACCAATTCGATATTGCTCTTGAGGATGTTAATAGAGTAATTAAAAATAAATTGAACTTGAAAAAATCACCGGGATATTATTTAATAACTCCATCATTGATTAAGAACCTACCAAATGTAGCAATAATTGTGCTTTCTATATTGTTTAATGCGATCTTGAAACTTTGAATTTATCAAAAAAATTGAAAAATTTCTCAAACAATAATGATACCAAAACCGGGTAAAGATTTAACCCTGCCATCTTCTTATAGACCTATTAGCCTACTCCCTTGTTTGTGGAAGCTATTCGAGAAAATATTCCAGGAAAAGATCATACCCTTTTTGAATGATGGAAACATTATCCCAGTACACCAATTTGGTTTCCGTGATCATGGCACCATTAAACAAGTCAATCGTTTAACTGGAGAGATTAGAAAATCTTTTGAATTAAAGAAATATTGTTCTGTCTTTTTTGATGTTGCTCAGGCTTTTGACAAGGTATGGCATAAAGGTTTAGTACATAAAATCAAATGTTTACTACCACTATGTACTCATAAATTGCTGGAGTCTTATCTATCGAATAGACTTTTCAGAATTAAGTACAATGATTATGTGACGAGAGAATACAAGATTAGAGCTGACGTTCCACAGGGAAGTGTTCTAGGACCTACGTTATATTTGATTTACACCTCTGACTTGCCTACGTGCGATAAATTAACAAATTCTCACACGCAAACCCACTCATTGCATCCAGTCAACTACAAAATTATCTCGTACGTTTGGAGACATGGTTGAAAAACTGGCGAATAAAGGTGAATGAGCTGAAAAGTAAACATGTTACGTTCGCTCTAAGGAGAGGAAATTTCCCAGCAGTCTGATTACGTCACCCCTTACTTGGTATTCATCTAGATAGACGGGTTACTTGGCGCCGTCACATAGAAACCAAGAGACTTCACATGAAGCTAAAAGCCTCTAGCTTTCATTGGTTAATCAGTGATCAATCAAAATTAAGCCTTTAATATAAAGTCATCCTGTATAAGACCGTTTTAAAACCAATTTGGTCATATGGAATTCAATTATGGGGAATGGCTAGCAACACCAGTATCGATCTTATACAGAGGGCCTAATCTAAAATTCTTAGGACCATGACGGGAGCACCATGGTATATAAGAAATGAAAACATCCACAGGGACTTAGAAGTGACATTGGTAAAGGAAGAGTTCAAGAAAGCTGCAAAACCATCCCCATACGCTTGCAATACAACTTGTGTGGATCCAAACCCGATCCAGGCTCAGTAGAGCAGATCTACCACCCCGCTAAGATGAGTGCCAGTTAACCATGAATGTCCTCTTGTTCGAGATCAACTAGTTTTAATTTTAGTTATAAGATTTAAATACTTATTGTTAGGCCTATAAAAGGCAGATTCAATAAATTAATAAAGCCTTAAAAAAAACAATATTTAAAATTGAATTAATTAAATTTTTTAAAAATTTAATTAAAATGAACCAAAAATACGCCATGAAAAAATTTGAAAAAAATCTTGGATTTTAGAAAAAAAATGGAGTTGATGATGATCTTGCAGCTCTTATGGACGCCATTAAAACTCAGGGTACATCATTAGTGGGCATACTATCACCAACCTTGTGGATTCTGATATTTCATGAAATACATAGTTCTTGGATCTCACAGATTTTAACACACTCGGAGTTAGCGTAGTAGGTATCTTGTAATGAAATTCCCGTAATTATTCGACAACTGAGCCGTAGAAAAATAACGAACTCCAGGGTCCTTAAACTTTAGAAAATCTGTACTGATATGAAAAGATTGCATTATTTTCGATTGTGGAAGGAGAAACATAAAAAGGTGTATGCGGCAATGTATTCCAATTAGGCATTAATAGCTAAAATTTGAAGACTTGAGTCACGTAATCTAAGGACAACAGCGAGAGAATATATATAATACTGAATAAGGATCCGTTGCATCTCGACATCCAATAATATGCAATTAGGTCTCAAAGATTGAAACAATATACTAAATATTAGAGGATCCGTATTGTCTTCCTAGTTATGCAAATATCACTAAGAGCACACATAAAGGCTCAAGTCCATTGAAACAAGGAGTCCATCACAAGACAAAAAATGGCATAAGATGTAAGTAGTTTGACAGACGACTGAGGAGGAGATTTGCACTTCCACTCTCAATGACCCGTATTATAATCTGATTTTAATAAATATTTAGGCTCTTTTACTTAGTAATAGTAAAATGCAGGAATATAGCAAACATTTTCTGAACCGATGACTAAACAGTAACCATGAAGGTCATTAACGATTTGGAAGCAATCGATAAGAAGTCACTGTGGATCATTTTTGTGAAAAAAACCTACCTTAATTGCCTGATGCTCTTTTTAACTGAATCTAATCCTCATGATACACTCTGTATTGTGATCGTAACTTTCTCACAAAGATCAAAGTAATAAATTCACAAGAACTAAATCTGGATAATGTCTAGATTTCGGTAGCAATTAGGGTTTCCAGCATAATTTTATTTCCCGGGAAACGGGAATGAAAAATTCCATTTCCCGGGAATACCAGGAATTTTTTTAAATGCTTGTCTCTACTAATATTTCTAAATTTGGAACAAGCCCTTAATGAAACAGAGATGGTATATTTAAGTTTTAAATTTCCCCTTTCCCGGGAATTCCCAACAATAATTTTACGGGAACTCCTCAATAAACGGTCTATTTTACCATATTGACCGATGGACACATTATGTCTCTTGGCCGCCAAAAAACATTGATTAGCTGCTCCTGGATTTTTGGTTTACCATAAAGGATCCATATTAAATGATGGCAGCCCTAAGAAATTCAGCAGTAATATATGGGCCATTCCACGAGAATGATTACCAACACTGAAAAAACAAAAACCCTTGAAACTTTTTTTCACGATGATTTATATAGGAGAAAACACTAAAATGTTACTATGTGTAAGTATTTAGAGCTTATTACAACATTTTAAGTTAAAAAATAATAGTTTAAAGTGACTTTATTTTAGTTTTTAATGTAATTGGTATGTTTTAAGGGTGGGTTAGCCGACCGTTGATGTAATGTAACCGTAATTTTGACTTAACGTAACACTTTAGTGCGATTATAGAACATTAAAAACGTGTCATATGTTTTTGACATAAACAAACAAAACAAAATATAGCCGGAACTATATTTGTTGTATAAACTTTCATTGGCCTGTACCAATAAAATCAATTGTTCGTCGTTCATTTTAATAAAGACAAATTTAATACGTTTTGTTTAATTTTAAGTTTTTCTTTAATATTTCGCGCTTGTCGCTGATTGAAATTGTAAACAGCTGTTTGAAAGTGTTATCAATACAATTGTTTTAAATACTGTTCAAGCGATTTTATAATTTTTTTCTGCGATTTAAAAAATATTTATTTAACTTTGTTTGGTAATAGTACTTACATATAAACCGTATTTATTTACACATAATGTATTCATCATCATTGTCCATTAGGAGACAATTATAAATATTATTTATTACCTTGTCTACAGACTTTATTTATTAAAGGTCCGATAACTTAAAAATTAATATTGTATTGTACTTTATACTAAGGGCCATTATTATAACTTGCCTTTATGTTCGTAATAGTAAAAATTGACTTTAAGGGTACCTTTTTATATTACTTAAAGTTAACTTTTATTATTTCAAACATAAAGGCAAGTTGTAATAATGGCCCTAAGTATAGTTAATTTGTGTATACAAAATATTAATTTAATATTTTGAAACTTAAATACTTTCGCCGATTATTAGAATACATTTTATAAATGCTTCTATGAATTAATTTGTATAATAAGTAAATATTACCATAACATTACAAAGTTTTGTTTTTTATTTATGTGTTTATATTATTGAAATATTTAAAACATTTTTAGAACATTGAAAATATTTTTAAGCGTTCTGTGCAAAATAAGTATTTTTTATACAAGACTTAAAATCAACAAGTTGACAACACCGTTAGTAAATGTCACGTAGAAACGTAAAGAAATTCTGTTTTTAACAGTTTCAGACGTTACAGTTACATTACATTTTGTCACTATAACTGCTTTAACTACTTTACACACAATAGAAACCACAGATTATGAGCAGATACGTCACGGTGTTAAAATGTATCAAAGTGGCATCACACATTTAACCCCAACGTAAGAAAGGAATAGCAAATGTGTATGTAAAATGTATGGCTATCCTTTTTCTTTGATGGGGTTAAATGAAGAAAAGCTGATACACCACTATCGTAAACGTCAGTTTTGACGAATCTGTATATATATCTGTGATAGAAACGATCAGCTGTTCCGTTCCGTTAAGGTTACATTACATTACGGTCGGCTAATCCACCCTTTAGAGTTCTATAGTTGAAGCAAAAAGTCGACCTTTCGACTTTTTTCGATTTTTAAAAAGTAGACTGTTCGAACTTTTGACTTTTTAATAAATCAACTTTTTCCGACTATTTTCGATTTTTTTTTTTAACATTTTACCATTCATATGATATATAATATGGTACTTTTAATTAACACTGTGAACCAAAAATTCCTTTTTGAAAATATATTACAGTACTTCAGAAAATTTTGATATACAGAAAAAGTTATTTTAGCGAAGCCGGAGTTCGATATACCCCAGAGTTTAAAGTCTCTTCGCCCGGCCGAATGCCGGCAATACAGAAAATGTGAATATTAACAGAAAAAAAATTATGAAAATATAAACTGTTACTGGGATCTTGATTTGTTCCGTTAGTTTCAGGAAAGGTGTTATGTTCATCCTGAAAATGTTAGTTCCCGCTTTTAAAAGGGTAAATATATTTTGAGTCTGGCAGCACTACATAAAACAATATTTTTCCGAACCAAACGTCAAGAAAAATTCTCTACTTTGTTAGTTTCAGGAAAGGAAAACTAATTTGCGATTGTTTAAAAAGCTAATAATTGTTTAAAACATAATAAATTAATGAAAAATGCCATTATCTTTTGAAAATATGTGTCGTACATGCATGCTTAACGAAACAAACAAGAATAAAGTAAAAATGAGAATTACTCAAATGGTGTCCATTTTTGCGGTGCCGCAGGAAGCCAAAGAAAAACTTAATTTAATGGAGCTGATTAAAACCACTGTACCACAATTGAAAATTGATGAACATGACCAATTGCCGAAAAATTTGTGCTTGGAGTGTTCGGAAAAAATCAAAGAAATCTATAACTTTCAACAAAATTGCTTAAACAATGAACAGAAATTCTATAAAATGTTAGAGGAGGGTGATATCATTAATCAACCATTCAATGCGTCGGAAGACCAAGAAGATGTCTTCAAGACTGAATTTGACGATTCTTTCATTGAGGAAAACTCTATGCATACCGATGAAGAAATGATTATGGAAGAGGAAATAAATAGAGCAGCTGAAGCAAAAGAAGAGTTCATTGAAAGCTGCAGTGATTGGAGTATCGATTTAGTATTTGATGATGATAATAGTGATGCAGATTGGGAAGAAAAAAAGATGCCAAGGTAATTACAATGTTGAATACTACATATGTACATAATTAAAGCAGGAATTGTACTTGCATATGTGTACATTATAGTGCTCCAATATTCCTTAAATTTCTTTCATCTGCAAAATATTAGGAAAAGTATTGCCTTTAAGTAATTCATTTTACACTTTAATATAAAAAATCTTAATGTGTAAGATATTTACATACATATAGATATAAGAGCCAAGAATGGTTTAAAGAATACTAAAGCTATAACAAATTCCGGAAACAATTAATGTATCACAGACCACTTCTATAGGTTATGTGGAATAAATTGTACCTATAAGCTTTGTGAAAATTCTAATAAGTTTATATGTTTACTTTATGTAAGATACCGAAAATAACTCGTCCACATAATGATAATACCAAAATTTTGATTTATATTGTTGCTTACATATTTTGGCATGTCCTTTATAAGTTTATTGCTGAGAGGCAAACAATTTCAATTGTGGTTATCTTAATAACTGTAACCATTCTTTCTCTTTTATATACATACAAAAACATAGTTTCTTTTTTCATAAATTTTAAACAAATCATTGAAAGAATATGATGAATATTAAGTAATGCTGTTTATCTGAATATAATGTAATGTGCTGAGATATGTCGAAAAAGTAACAGAATTTTCAAATGTTTAGGATTTATCGAGGATATCTGAGGGCAGGGATGACAATTTCCTTTTTGGATTTTGTATCAAGTTTATAGATACTTTTAGACATTCTCGGTACCATTTATAATATTTATTAAATAACAATTTTTTTTTTTTTGGCATTTTCTTTGAATGTATTTGTATTTGCACTGTATTTGTAAAGTACTGTCATATACATTTAAGACCCACTTCGAAAATCACCCACGAATATAAATTATTGAATTTTAAAAGAAAAATGTTTTTGCTCATTCACTTAGTGTAGAGTATTATAAGGTCGGGCTTGACCGACCATATCTTCTTACTTGTTTGTTAAGGAAATTTAAAGATATTTATGGGAAAATGCATGGTGATAATAATAAAAAAAATCATATGGAAAAATCGTACGTTCGCGACCGGTACTTAGGCCAATTAAACAAAAACCAATAGAGATATTTTATTGTGTAAGTACCGGATAGAGACCTACATTAATACATTTTTAAAATAAATTAATCGCTTTTAAATAATCCGTTCTATTTCGCAGATTTTTACATTTCACTACTGTCAGCCAAAGTTGACATTTATTTTGCGTACACTCGTTACCACATGTTTATAACTATCATTATGAAATCCATCTTTTGCACCAAACATAGAGCTACCAAAATGCTATCGAATCGCAAAAAAAAAAGCTAGAAAAAGTTTTATTTTCTATATTCTTTGGACATCAAAAGCGTACGAACGTACGTTAGTGACCCCAGGAAATGCCCATATATGAGAAATTTCCTTTAATATATAATGAACATCAAGATTGAAATATATGCTTTTGCATATTTCACAAGATTTTAGAAAAAATGCATTTTTTCATAAATATACATATTTCCACTTAGACTATACAGTAAAACCTTGATAATCCGGACGGTGTAAATGCGGATTATTCGGTAATCCGGATGTCAGTTTTCATTACATTATGTACTCTATAATCCGGATGTTCGTAACTTTTTAATCCGGATTTCATACAAAATGTGGAAAAAAAATTTAATTATTATTTTACCAAGCTAAATAAATAGCTTAAATATTTTTATTGTTAATTTCATGACTTGTAGAATTGAAATATGTAATGTTAATACTTTTTTATAAAATGTACATACATACTATAAATGTTCTTTTTAAATGTAATCATTTATTTAAATGATTCATAAATATAATATATCATTAGATATGTGTTTTAAGAGCATTTTTAATACAACAAACATTTTTAAAATTTGTATTAGGTAGTCCGGATAATTTGATAATCCGGATTAGGGTCTGCAATCAATTATCCGGATTATCAAGGTTTTACTGTAATTTCATTAAAGTAAATATTACTTTTGAGTCTTTTATCCACGAAACATCGAATATTGGTTGTAGACCCCATAACTTACTATGTATATTCTGGGTTCTTATGAAACTTAGAGATCGTCTAGTTATGATCCTAGGTTTGTCTTTCTGTATTTTTTTTTTTCAAGAAATTTTTTTTTATAAATTTTTTTTTACAAAATATATATTTAAAATTTTTTTTGCATCCTTATTTTTAAAATTTTTGTGCATATTTAAACTTGCCCTATAACTCCTAAACTAAGAGATACAGTGTTGGAAAAACTAATAGAAACGAGAGCTTTTTTTCAAATTTTGTAAGTATATTAGTAAAGTTTGCTTTTGTAAAAAAAAAATTATATGCAGTTTTGTTTATCAGACATACAACATAAGACAAAACATAATCAATCCTATTTCATTTATATTTTAATACAATATATGACTAACAATGCAGAGTCAATAGTTTTTTTGCAAACGTCCTTGTCAATGGAATACCACTCTTCCTGGATTTTTTCCCACAATTCGTCCTTATTTATCGGACTGAAACCCTCCAACTTTCTCTTGAGCACTCCCCAAAGGTGTTCTATTGGGTTAAGGTACGGTAACTGCGAAGGCCATTCCATAAAAGATACTTTGTTGCAATATATTTACGTAGTCCGGGCGCATATTTTGTTCTTTATCCCATATATTGGACAGACACCAGATGAGGAGAAACACCCACATATCATTATGGATCCACCGCCGTATTTACGGTATTCCTGGTGTATTTTGGATCATATGCCTTATTGTATGGGGGCCAAACAAAATGTTTCCCTTAGGATCCAAACAAATTTTCTTTGTTTCGTCTGACCACAGTACAAGAAGACCGTAAAACACGGCGGTGGATCTATCATTATATGGGGTTGTTTGTCTTCTTCTGGTGTCTGTCCAATATATGGGATAAAGAACAAAATATGCGCCCGAACTACGTAAATATATTGCAAAGCATAATGCTTCCATGTGCTAAGGAAGCGATGTCCTTGAGATGGGAGTTTCAGCAGGATAATGATCCGAAGCAATCCTCAAAATTGGCAAAGGACTGGTTTGCTGTCAACAAAGTACATCTTATGGAATCTTTGGGCAGTACACAAGAGGAAGCTGGACGGTTTCAGTCCGAAAAATAAGGACGAATTGTTGGAAAAAATCCAGGAAGAGCAGTTTTCCATTGACAAGGAGGTTTGCAAAAAAATAGGTTGATTCCATGAGTCGCAGATGCAATGAAGTTGTGAAAAACAAAAGTAAAGCAACAACAATTAAAATAAAATAATTTTTTAACAAAAAATAAAAAGATGTGCCTCTAAAAATTTAATCCTTTTACGCGTTTCTATAATTTTTTCCAGTAATAGTATTGACTCTTTGTATTGTTAGTCATATAATGTATTAAAATATATATATTTTTTTTTACAAAAGCAAACTTGACTAATATACTTACAAAATTTGAAAAAAAAACTCTCGTTTCTATTATTTTTCCAACACTGTATATTAATACAAAAAATTACTAAAATACAAGATGTTGCCATCTTGATTTATGACTAAATTTATTCTATAAGAACATTATTTTCGGAATTGTTAATTGGATTATTTTTAAATTGTATCAAATGACTCGTACCAACTGAGTCTAAAAAGTACAATTGTATCATGTTTTCCAATCATGTTAGGTCAATACCACTTATAGTTGTATTCCGACATTTTCTATTCAAGTGGTTGGAGCACGTTAAAGGTCAGGGGAATTTGTAATAACTTTAGCATGTTTTAACCAATTTTTAATTTTTAAAACTATTTACAGCGATAATTGCGTTACATTACGATTCTTTTACATTGAAATCAACAAAATTTTCTTAGTGGCAAAATTTATGCCCAAAATTAAAAAATAAAACATTTTTCCTCATTGCTTTTATAATCCAAAGAACAATTCTAGGGGGAGTGACGGTCAAATTTCGCAAATTAATTGCTTAGAGTCGTCTAATGTTATTTTATAGAAGTTATGGTTGATCTTAATTTGGTTAATGAGTGTTGTAATTATTTGAAATTCATGTATTTGAGTTTTATATTATATTTAGTTACAGCTAGCTCAAAATCTCTGAAATTGTAATTAGTATGTATGTCATTTTCGATTACGAATGCGGTAATTCGGCCTTAACTTGTATAGAATTCGAAGAATTTATTATTTACATTTATGTACTTTCAGTGATGCATTTAAGAATTAAAAAAGTCAACATTTTACCTTAAAGGCATAAGGCCGTAACGTTTTAAAATCAAATTTTCTATGGAAATTTTGCTTTAAAACATTGTTTAAATTTAAGTTTTTTTTTATAAATATGGGGGGATAGAATTGATTTTTGGTTCATTTATAATTTGTTTATAATTTTTAAACTGGCAAAATAATAAAAATTAAATTGAATATTTTGTTAATAATGTTAAGTTTACTAATATGTAATACAATATATGTATGTAAGCTGAGAATTAATTCTCAATTTAATAAAAGCACAAAAAAATGTCTTCCCGCGTTCTGATTATATAAATTTTTTCTTTGTGAAATAAAGTTGAAAAAAGTTCAAAAAAAATTTTACTTTATTTTTCATTATTTAAAGTAAATTGAAAAAAAGTAAAAAACGCAAAAATGAACTGGTTGGTGATGAAATATTCAACGTTTTTTGTGTGGATGAAAAAAACGAAGGTGATAATGGTGATGGTGATCAATTTAAATCCAGGACACCAAAAAGATCTGCAATGACAAACGAACTTAATACTAAAGGACTTTTTCCGTGCAAACGATGCAAGAAAATATTAAAATCAAAATCGTCATTATTAAGACACGAAGGACGGCATGATCAAAGAGACAAAGAAGAACGCAGATATGTATGTAACATTTGCAATAAAGGTAACATGTAATAAATGATTATGCTTGTAATTGTAACTACTAATTGTTGTATTAACTTTTAGCATTCTATTATGGATCTGTATTGAGGGAACATCAAAGAACGCATATTGGTAAGAGTAACTACTAATTTACGAGATCTATAGACTTAAATTACTGAATTATATTATTAGGGGAGCGACCCTTTCTGTGTTCCGAATGTGGCAAAGGGTTTACATCGTCGGGAAGTTTAAAGCAACATTCACTGCGTCATTTGGAGGAAAAACTGTTTCCTTGCCCTGACTGTCCCAGATCGTTCCCTACCAAAACAGATATGTTGTCTCATTATGATATCCATAAGGCCAAGCCAAGAAATCACATTTGCGACGTTTGTGGTCGTGGATTTTACAAACCATACTTGCTAAAACAGCACAAAATGTATCACAACAATGAGAGACCATTTGCCTGTGAATATTGCGATAAAAGGTAAAAACTAAAAAAAAGAACTAAAATGTTTAATCGATTTCGTAAACTCATATTAATTATTACAATTTATAGTTTTGTTACACACGAAAAAGTTAAACGACATACACGCATTCATACCGGTGAGAAACCGTACAAGTGCAACTATTGTGCAAGATCATATTGTCAATCAAGCGAATTAATGAAGCATTTGCGATCACACTTGGGCGATAATGTCTATCAATGCGAATTGTGTCCAATTAAATTAAAAACTGTAAAACTTTTACGTAGCCACTTTGCAACGCACAAAAATGACGACGAGGAGACAAAAGCACGAAACTTGGCCGAACTTAATGCATTGGAAATGAAAGGAATGTTTTTTAAATAAAATTTTAATCTAAAAGAAATATGTATGTAATAGATATTGCATAATAATTTATTTTTCACATAAATTATATATCAATCAATGGTTTAATATAGAAAGGATTTATATCGTTATTTATATAAATTCAGTTGTTTACATATGTTGGTAGAAAATAATGCCCAAAGAAATTTTATCCTCTATCGATATATAAACACCCTTTTTACATTAAGCCAACGATATGCTATTATTTTTCCATATCTGAAAATACTCAAAGCTCAAAAATGTATAGACATTTATTTTTTTATTTTGAACGTGTAAAATAATTCCAAGATACAAGTAATTTATAGATTTTAGTATATATGTATGTATGTATATGAAAAAACAATCTTATATTTATTTATAGGTACAAATAAATATATACATTGTTCAAAAAGTTTTAAATACACTATGATTTACTAATTCGATTTATAATTACATTTACTGAAAATAATGATTTTGGAAAATATTAATTTATAAAAAATTTATATTCTTAAACTTATGTATAAGGGGAATCTTACGCTACATTTTTTTTACATCTGTCTGTAACCAGTAACCGAAAGTAACTGTCCACATAATCAAATACTCAAATTGCGATTTATATTTTGTGATAAAAAAATAAATTACTCAAAATATCATTTATAAAAGGACTTTTGTTTACATAGTTTTATATGATCTTTATTAGGTTTTGTGGTTTTTTTATGATTTGGTGAGAGACAAGTTCAACTGTAATTAATCGTTATAAGTGCTGATTCACACACGTCAAGTTTTTTACAAATTTTTGATTTTTTTGAAAATGATAATTTTACATTAAAATATTTATTAATTTAATTCTTAACCGTTGATTTGTATCAAATGGGTTTTTGGCATTTATTTATCAATTTTTATAATGATTTTAAAGAATGTTTTGAAAAAAACCTTTGCCTACGTTGTTTCAGCATAAAATGAATCGTATTTATCATTGACACTTTGTTAGAGAAAAACTATCAAGTGTCTTCTGGGAGATTTCTTATCATTTTATACCCAGAACTCCGGGATTTATTTAAAAATACAAGATTATATTTTATTATAAACTTAAACATGTAAAATAAACAATTATGTAAAGATTTAACATATATCTGTTTATAAGACGCTCGCTTCGCTATAATTTCGAACAAATTTCACATCGCTGCATTATTAATTTTGAACTATTTTATGATTTAAAAGAAACCGGCTTTTCTTTTAAATTCTATATAAAAAATATAAATCATTTTTAAATTACCGTAAAGTAATGCCTGAGTATTGAGTGACTTAAACTATTTTCAATTTAATTATGTTGTATATATAAGTATATTTAGAAAGAATAAGTGTTAAGTTCAACGATTATTTGAGAAGAGAATACAAGATAAGAGCTGGCGTTCCACAAAGAAGTGTTCCCTCTATTTAATTTAAACCTGGGACTCACCTATATGTGCGCTAGTTTAACTATTTCAAAATTTGCTGATGACACCGCTATTATTAGCTCGCATGAAAACCCATATATACAGGCCTATCCTGAAATCCACGTGATTTCAAATCACTAATCGTTTTTATATCAAACCTGTGATTTGTGCCTGTTCTGTAAATCACACATTTTAGTATTTTTCGGTGTGATTTTAAATATCCGAAATCACAAGGATTGTTAATTAAAATAATGTTGTCATTTATGCTTCAATATTTGTAAATTTCAACAAAAAACTATTCAATTGTTGACTCTTTTCAATATAATTTAAGAACATACATAAATTAGTTTTGATTTCTAATAGTTAATTTTATTTTTCGTCAAATTAATTATTTTTGTTACACTGGCAGTAGCTTTGCATTGTCCAACAGCTAAATCAGAAATAGAAAAATCACAAAAATAAACTAACTTTTTACAGCAGAAAAGGTGTCTTTAAAAATTTGTAGTGACTAGGTGAAAGATTCCAGTCTTTGGAGAACTCTGGTCAATATTATTTTTTTTTTACTTTTCTACTTTTTCCATTTATCTAGGTCTCTAAGTCTATTCCTCCGAGTGGAAGTGTATTTTATAGTACATACTTACATCTAAACTAAACTAATATAATTCAGTGTGATTATGTTACTTTGGTATTCACTTATATAAAATACTTATTTGACATCGTCATATTTAACTCAAGAGACTTCACATAAGTTAAAAGCATTCACTGTTTCATCAGTGACTAATCAAAACTAATCCCGTTTGGTACAATTCACGCACAGAGCCAAACGCGTTCAACACTTCGTAGAGCTTATCTACTACCCCGCTAAGATGTGCAAATAGATTTAATTTTATTTTTGAATAAATATTTGAATATTTATTGTTCCATACGCCATTTCCAAAATCAAAGCTTCACTTTTTAAATACACCTTGGCACTCCACCATGCAAATTATTCCAAATATTAGCATGTAATACTGACCAAATTTCGTTTTAAAATGTTAGAGCTAATACACGTGGTCTGTGACGACATTTCCCTACGATTTCTCTTTACCCACGCGTTCGTATCGTATCAAATTTTCAATAGATTTTCATTTTAAGATTTATTACGGTTTATATTGCTGATGAAAATTAATAAAACATTTCTAATACATAATTAATGAACCGAACTTTATTTTGGGAATATAAAATATATGTTTCTATGATGTGTCTGTAGCAGTATAAAATCTTATACTTTTGTGAGGTACCTGTAGCGACTTTTTATTGTTTTTTTTCGCTAATTCTTGGAAGTGATAAAATTTTTTGTTACTAATTGTTCTATTTTTCCTAGAATTTAAAAATTCCTTTTGTAACTATTGTTAGATCATAAAATAATTAATTTAATGCTAAAAAAAAATAAATTCGTATACTTAACAGAGACACTGTAAGTACAAAGGCAACATAATAACACATGTACTGTTATAGCTTTCAAGATATTCGTTAGTAAAGCTAGATTAGGGGCATTGCAAACAATGCTGAAGCTTTTTTGTAGCCAAAACGATCCAGATTCAACGTTAGTCAGACAATTTCGGGAAAAACTCATAATACATGAAGTCGTTTTTAGTCTTAAGATCACTGTGTTTAAATTAAATTTTAGTTTTTAAAAATTTGTCAAATCTTGTTTTGTTAATAACATGTGATGGAAAGTTTTAAAAAAGCAAAACTATTTTACTTAATTTCTCATTATTTAAAGTAAAACTAAAAAAACAAAACATTCAAAAACAGAGCCGATCGATGATGATAAATTGAAAGACGAACAAAATGTAACGATGAACAGCAGTAACCAACATAAACCAGCAGCAAGAAAAAATAAATCCGTAAAGGAAAAACAAATCGATGGCCAACAACAGTTTTATCCATGTGATAAATGCAAAAGAAAACTGAAAACAGAATTGTCATTTATAAAACACCAAGAAATGCACGAAAGTAAAGAACAAACATATAATTGTTCCATATGCAAACAAGGTAAATTATCAATAACCAAATTAAAAACAAAAACATTTATTTACCTTTTCAACATTCATTCTAGTATTCGATGACAAATCTGTGCTAAAAGATCATATGCGCTCACATAGTGGTAAGTCACATTAAATGTCTTATTTTTAATTAGTGATGTCACTGGCTTATTATTTTAAAGGTGAAAAAGTATTTTTATGTTCGGAATGTGGGAAAGGATATACAACAGCTGGAGGTTTGAAAGAACATTCATTCCGACACCTAAACGAAAAAAACTTTCAATGTCCTGACTGTCCCCGCTCGTTTACGACCAAAACAGATTTGGTCTCCCATCATATAACCCATAAAGCGAAGCCAAAGAATCACATCTGTGACATTTGTGGACGTGGTTTTCACAAGCCTTTCCTATTGAAAAAACACAAAATGTATCATAACAATGACAGACCATTTGCCTGTGAATTTTGTGAAAAACGGTAAAGCCTTGAATCAACTGTTTAATTATCTATGTATTTTAACCTCAATATTTTTTAGTTTCGTCACAAATGAAAAATTAAAACGTCATACTCGAATTCATACTGGCGAGAAACCATATAAATGCAATTACTGTAAAAATGCCTACTGTCAATCGAGTGAATTAATAAAACATTTACGATGCCATTTAGGGGAAAACGTCTATCAATGCGAAATGTGTCCGTTACGTTTTAAAACAGTAAAAATTTTACGCGTCCATTTTTCAACTCACAAAAATGACGATGAAGAAACTAAAAGTCGAAATTTAGCGGAATTGAATAAATTGGAAATGAAAGGAGTATTTTTTAAATAAGCACTTGCAATTAATTGCCAACTGCGAAAAGTGCAACAAATAATATATTTGGAGTTTAGATTGTAATGTTCTCAATACCAGAGTACTTAAATCAATCTCTGTCTAACCCATCGTATATGCTTTCTGTAAATATGTATAACATTTTCTATATTTAAAATAATTTATTGTATTAAGTGCGTAAACAAAAGCAAATAGTTTATGTACCTATACAAAATTGTTTTCAAAAATTACAAAAGGTCGACCTAATATTGAAAATACCGAATTAACAATATGTATACCAAAATTTAAGAATCCATATAATATATGTACAGTGGTGGCCAGCTAATTAGGGACAAAATTGTTTGCTAAATTCCATGTGATTCTTAAATTATTTTTCAAATATTTCAACAGATATATATGCAAAAGGATTGTTTTAACACACAAGTGAAAATTAAAAGATGTAAGAGGTCCGAATAAGTTAAATCTGGAAAAAAGTGGGTTTCGAAAGACAACTTTTTAAAATCAGAATGTATAAAAACAAATTTAAACAATTATTGTGACTATTTTCTCTAAATATTAATATACTTACAAGTTGTAATGTTAAGCACCTTAATAATTCCTTTAGAACTTAAAATTTCAATTTGTATTACGATAAATTAAAAAACAAAACAAATTATTACGATAAATAATTTTTAAAATGTTTGAGAAAACTGTTTTGGTTGTAATATCTAATTTATTGCTAAATAAATGAATCAGTATTTTATTTCTTTAGTTAAAAAATGAAATAAATATATAATATATAAATGAATATCAATTGTGTTGACCTTTTAAATGAATCATAAGAATTTTTGATTCGCACCAGCTCCAAGTTTAAAAACTGTGTATATTGAAATTGATATATCTTCTTCCACAAACACTTTTTATTCGATTTAAATAATAAAACATACGAATTACCTTTCCCTTTTATTAGAAAGTATAATTTAATGTATTTTAAAACAGTTTGGAACATATTTTAACTTAAATCTAAATTAAGAATTCCTTCCTTCTTAATTTTATTTGGAAACAATAAATAGAAAAAAATCATATCATTTAAGAAATTATTTATAAATCGTACTATTTATTTTTCAAACATTTTCAAAAATTTAGCAAAACCCTTATTTAAACCATGTTCATACATTACAGTGCTAATACAGTTCAATGCAATTGAAAATAAATGAGTTATATTTTTGAAATATTGTGCATTTAATGCATGCCTTGAATTTTAGTATAATCCTATGAAAAATTTAACTTTTACGTCTTATCAAGGTGAATATTATGTTCCTGTGATATCTTTAGATCATTCCAATCTCGTAAATGTGCTAAATATACCCTCATACATACATATTTATTTTTAGATTTGAAAGCTCATACAAAATATCTCGTCAATGTAACGCAATATTTTTTGAAATTTAAAAAGATTTGTTGTTAATAATAAGGGTCCTCATGTAAATGCTTAAATGCCTCGCAAACTATGCAATCTGTGTATTTTTCATTTGCACAACTCTGATAAGTTCGAACGACAATTAAGACTCGCAAACTTGAATTTAATGTGCATTTGATGAATCAGTTTAAAGTTTTTATAAAAAAAGAGATAACTTAGTGAAATAAACTGTTTTTTTTTTTTGTTTGTTATCATATTTGTTTTATAACGAAAAGCTTTGACAACCTTTATATTTCATTTTCCGAAAGCTTACGATTCGTTTGTACATTATTTTACAATAGTACCATTAGTTTAGAAGAGACAAATTTATTTCCACTTTTTTTCGATGTACCCACTGTGCCGGATTTTAACGGAAATATCAAGGTTTTTGGGACCAGCATATGCTAGGATATATAGATGTAGTGTCGTGAGGGATAAAAAAAGAATTTAATTTATTGATCGAATTTTAATGTTATTTTTAGCATTATTTTTCTTAATAATTATATAAAAAGTTTGACGTCCTGCATTATTTTAAATATTTTCCCAAATCCATAATCTGACAAGAATTTGTCTGATATAAATCTGAACTAAATATAAAAAGATGTTCCAAATAAAAAGTTTTTTTCGGATCTATTTACACTCCACATATGTACCTATATCTCTAAAAAATAACAAAAATAAAAATTTGCATAATTGAAACTGTAAAATTTTACATAAAAAGACAAAGTAAAATAGGTATTCCAAAATGTACGATCAATATTTAGTTGCCTAGAATGGCCTGTAATCACTTTGAAATCTATTTTACCAAGTTTTGGCAGGACTCTTTTAGCTGAACAAACTCGTTAAATTTTTTTAGATATACTCTCCTAGCTAATTCCTTAAAGTCTGGTCTGCGTGCATGTGTTTTTTTTTATAAGTTTGGGACAGTTATGGATCAAACAAAGCTTTACAATACTTAATGTGTGCTTGGGTTCGTTGTCTTGATAAAAGGCAAAGTTGATTGCGATACCCACTTTTTCGCAATTTGCTTTAAATTTTGGTTCACAATGTTGAGATAGACATATTTGTCCATTTTGTGTTCAAAAAACTCCAAATTGCTTTGGAAGTAATCCAACAGACCCAGAAGTAATCCAAAACTTGATAAAATCGATTCCAAAGTGATTACAGGCCATTCTAGACAACAAGAATAAGCAACTAAATAGTGATCGTACATTTTGGAATACCTATTTTACTTTGTCCGAGTATGTGTTGAGCGCAATATTTCAAATTATGAAAAAAAACTTGTAAATTAGTGTTATTTGGCCTTTTCATTTCAATGTGTGACTACATCACAAACTTGATAAACAGTATGTTGTGATAATGTTGGTCAATATCGCAACGATGTTATAATGATAATTTATATCTGCCTCGGTATGTCCTGATGAAAAACATTACACTGAATCTTTTGTATGCTTACCTTTCAAACAATGCATATTAATAAGCTAAAATGGACATTTTAAATATTGGGTATAAAATTCTTCTTAATTTTTAGATGGATATCGAATTCAGTTCATCAATACGCATAATTTTCCTACGCGATACTCCCCTGTTATTCAATTCAATTTAAGAAACAATATTTAAACAATAGAGATTCAAAAAAAGAAATACTGCATATATTATGATGGTGTATAGTTTGTAATATGTTTTAATGAAGCGAGCGCACAGAAAAAATAAATTTATAATTGGAATGCATTTGTTAACAAATATTTTTTAGTGTAACATTAATATTTTTATCAGCATAAGAACATGTTCATAAATATTATAAAATTGTACTTATTTTTTTTAGATTTTATAATAAATTGCATTACATACACAAGTATTTTAGATTTTATTTAAAAAGAAAAAATATGAAAAAACTCATATTATTAAGAAATCAAATCTTATTCATGTTAAAACTTTTGTCTGTGCATGTTTGAAAAAAAATCTGTAAAATGTATTTTTACCAATAAAATATAAATATAAACATACTTTTTTAGTTCATGACAACAAAATTATATTTATTTAAATTACGACACTCTTTTTTTCTTTCATAAAAAAATAAAGAGAACTATAACTCAAAAAAACGTGGTTTCTATTTAAATTGGGTTGACTTTATTAATAATATATTGTAGATATATGCTTTTTTTAATTGATTAACCCATATTTCCACAATGTCTAGTTATTTTTTAACCTAAAGTTATACTGACGGTTTTCATACAAAAATGGTTTTAACAGACAGTATAACTATAGGTCAAAATATGGTACAATCTACCAGGTAGAATTATTAAGAAGAGTCGTCAATTAGTTACCTTGTTGTGTCAAACTACAGAAATATAAGAAACCATATGCATCACTCAAATCTTTTATTTTATCTGCTGGACATATCACAAGTTTTGGACAAAAATAAAAGCCCAAACCCAGTAAACCAAACGATATTAAAACGATATCGAAACGATATCACCTAGATGATATAAACTATCATATATGATATCGTTTGCGTGTCATAAACGATAGTTTTTCCGGACTAAATTGTACCGTTCCTTATAATATCGTTTTTCCAGGCAATTATGATACCGTTTTCGCTATCATAATTTCCAATAAAATCGATAGTAAAATCGTCAAGCTACAGATTTCATTCTGAATGCAATTTAATACTAAAAATTATATTTTGTATCTGTTATACCACAGATTTAGCTAAAAATCCTGAAAGAAAAGAAAACATAACATACATAAATCTTATTTTTGATCTTATTCAGATCACATGTACATATTTTGTTGCAAATGTTTGAATTTTTCAAATCTTTCAGCTTTTGTGTTTTCAGCTTTTGTATGTTGTTTGAAAATTTTTAAATTAAATTATTTTTCTGTTTGAAGTTTTTTTCAAATGTTTGTAGTTTACTTAATTATTTTATTGGAAGGAAAATTTTTGAAAACTATATTATAATCAAAGTATATTTATACAAGTACATGCAAGTGATCAGCTGTTCATTTTTTTCTCCTTTGTAAATATTTTTGAGATTGTCAAAATGTTTTACTTTGTTGTTTTTCTTTCTGTTTGTTTACATTTTTTGTATGTGAAAATATTAAATAAAAAAAAATAATTTTGAAAACTTTTCATAATAAAAGTAAAAAATAACAATTGGAAAACTGTGTTGTTGTTTATTGTGCAAAAAAATGTATCAGCGACAGTGGTAACTTATTCTATGTGCGAAAAAAGCCAATAAAAAGGCAACGGGAGTGAAATTTGTGGCAAAAATTGTAAACTATTTTTGACAATCTCACAATTTTTTACACAAACAAAATTAATGTTGTTTTTTTTATTGTTGATTTGTTGTAGAGTTGCATGTACTTGTATAAATATACTTTGATTATAATAATATCGTTTTCAATAATATTATATGATATCATAATCGCCCCCATAAGGTAATATCGATTTTGCTATCATATCGTTTTCTGGTTTATTGGGAACGAACATTTATATTTTTATTTATAATAATTCACAGTTTACAATCGACCCCATAAGTTGACATATACGATATGAAATGAAAGTAAAAAAGGAAAGAAAAGTGAAGGAAGAAAGTAAGAAAATCCGTTTCATGGTGTAATGGTAATGTAATGCTAGGTCACTTTTGTTATTCATCAGCACTTTTTACAATATGTATAAGAAAGACTTTTTTAAAATGATTGATCGAATGATTTTTGTCGTTTGCTTTAATTGTTTTTTTTTTAATTTTCTTTAGTTTGTATGTATCGGATATTTTATGGAAATTATAATTGAGAATATAATTTCTAATAATCGTACCTTGTTAGTTCTGCCAAGAGTTAAACAATAACCAGACATATGAAAATCGGGGTTAAGCAAGTATAAAACATATACATAAATAAATAATAATAATAATAATGTGGAACCCATAGGGTAACATAGACGAGACGTAATTGTCAAAAACCTAACAAGTTGGCATCTAAGGTACATCGAGACCAAATGTTTTTTTTTTTAAAAAAAGTGGGATATGAAAGATGTAAAGAAACCAGGGAATAAATTTAGAATTTTTACAAATAAGTGGTATTTTTTTTTGGTGTTTATATTTTAAAATTTATTGTTTAAAAATTTGGATATAAATTTTGGCGGAATTTATCTTTAAAAAACTGTATAAACAATAACATTTATGTAATAATTTTGTTTCACCAATTCTCTTCTTAAAATAAAGCAAATTGTTACTATAAGAAATAATAAAATACCTCGTCATTAATAACAATTTATTTTTTTGTTTATAACTTATAAGAAAATCTAACAAAACTGATAAATCTAAAATTCTCAAAAGAGAAGAAGTTGATGATGACGTATTTGAATCATTATTATATGACGATGATGAAGACGTTAAGGATGATGATGATGATGAGGACTACGAGGAGTTTGTCACACAAATCTCAGCAACAGGTAAAGAACAAATTACCGTGGAACCACTTTATCCCTGCGACAGATGCAAAAGAAAATTGAAATCGAAATTATCGCTGAAAAAGCATCAAGAAATGCACACCAAACGAGATAATGAGGAACCGAAATTTGTGTGTAATGTTTGTGATAGAGGTAATTACAAATATAAATAATTTGTTTGAAATTCACCATAAGTAAACTTTAAAAAAATTTTCATTTTAAATACAACCGTTTTTTTTTTCTTTTTAGCATTTTCACAAGGCTATATGCTAAAAGATCATCTGCGTACACATAGTGGTATAGTATATATTGTAAATTTGTGTACATACTTGATTTCTATAATAATTTCCATATATTTAAAGGCGAAAGACCATTTTTATGTTCAGAATGTGGAAAATCCTTTACATCATCCGGCAGTTTAAAACAACATTCATTCCGACATCTTAATGAAAAGCTATTTAACTGTCCGGACTGTCCAAAATCATTTCCTACAAAAACTGATTTGGCTTCTCACTATGATGTTCATAAAGCGAGGCCAAGAACTCATATTTGCGATATTTGTGGTCGTGGATTTCCAAAACCATTTCTATTGAAAAAACATAAAATGTATCACACTAATGATCGGCCATTTTCTTGTGAATATTGTGATAAACGGTAAGATATTTATATTTTTGTACCCACATATGTACACATACACTTTTTTGTTCTAGTTTCATAACGAATGAGAAACTACAACGCCATGTTAGAATTCATACTGGTGAGAAACCATATAAATGCAGTTATTGTGAGAAGGCATACTGTCAATCGAATGAATTAACCAAACATTTAAGAATTCATTTAGGAGATAATGTATATCAGTGCGAATTATGTCCTCTAAGATTTCCCACAGTTAAAATAGTACGAGAGCACTTTTCTACGCATAAAAACGATGATGAGGAAACTAAAGCCCGCAATTTGGCAGAACTTAATGCGTTGACTTTAAAAGGAATTTATTGTAGATAAATGTTTGCTTTCATATATGTATACATATTGTATGGACATACAAACGGAATTTAAAATAAATGTTTATGTCACAGACTCAAAAATAACAGATCCATTTGTTTTCATAAATAACTTTTAATTAAAAACTTATATCCGGTTATGGTCAATAGGCTAGGTTGTTGAAAAAAAACATATGGCCATTTCCTGTGATAAGTCAACCTGGATTGAAAAATGTTGATAACCATTGTGTTTTATTGAAGATATTTCGAGATAATTTGGTACATATAATTTTTTCGGCACATTGAAACTGGCTGAAATCAGTCCATTATTTCACCTAGCCCCCATACAAATGTCATCCCGAAATTGGACTTTATCGGTCTTAAATCTTTTATTTATGTAGGTATCTACACAAATATTGTTCCAAATAAGTTTTATATATACCGAATTCATGTCACCAAATTTTATTATGATCGGTCCATAATTAATCATAGCTCCCATATATACCCGCTTCTGTAAATCACTTTAACGTTCATAAATCTCATAAAAGTGTTGGTATACACATAAAATTCAACATAAATAACTCTCATATAGACATAAACTACAACCTAATTTCATGGTGATCGGTCAATAATTGGTCATAGCTCCCATATAAGGCCACTTCGAAAATCACTCACGAATATAAATTATTGAATTTTAAAAGAAAAATGTTTTTGCTCATTTATTTAGTGTAGGGTATTATATGGCCGGGCTTGATCGACCATACTTTCTTACTTGTTTGTTAAGGAAATTTGAAGATATTTATGGATGGTGATAATAACAGAAGAATCATATGGAAAAATCGTACGTTCGCGACCCGCCAATATATATACCAATATAGTTATTTTATTGTGTAAGTACCGGATAGAGACCTACATTAATACACTTATAAAATAATTTAATCGCTTTTAAATATTCCGTTCCATTTCGCAGATTTTTACATTTCACTACTGTCAGCCAAAGTTGACTTCTATTTTGCGTACGTTCGTTACCACATGTTTACAACTATCATTATGAAAACTTAAACTCGATGAATCCATCTTTTGCACCAAACATAGAGTTACCAAAATGATATCGAATTACAAAAAAATGCTAGGAAAAGTTTTGTTTTCTATATTCTTGGACATCAAAAGTGTACGATCGTACGTTCGTGACCCCAGGAAATGCCCATATGCGACAAAAAAAAAAAACTTGAGTTCTCAAAATTTACCATAACTCAAGAGTTTGAGGGCGTTTGGCAAATTTCAAAAACAGATTATTGTTATAATCGATATCACCTATCATAAAATATTATCACTTCCCAGGTATTTCTACTTCATTCTTTTTGTATCTCTGTGTTACCAATTCGAAAGTATAATCGCCTTATTCACTCAGTTTTTTATATATTTCTTGAGTATATTTTATACAAAAATTTAAAAATCATTTCCCGTCCGTGTTTATGAATAACGCCAAAAGCGGAAACTCCCCCGTCAAAGGCCTAACTCAGTTGTCAAAAACCGCGTGAATGTATTAGACATAGAGAATTATACATTATGTTTTGTCAAACAACGAATCATATGTCTGCTACAACAACAAAATACATTCCTAACATGTATTTTGTTGTTGCAAGAGTTAGGTTTTTGACAAATCGTATCTAAGTGGTGAGAATGTATGACTAAAACAAATATGTGAAAACAAAAACAACACTCTTATTTGATAATATTTTGAGTTTTTTTCTAGTTTCCGCATTATGCGTATGCCCTATGGCATAGAGAAATACGCATACCAAAGAGAAACATAGAGCGGAAACTAGAAAAAACTCAAACAAAAAAATTTCTCAAAAAAGTTACACATACGAGTGTTGTTTTTGTTTTCACATAGTTTGTTTTACTAATACATTCTCACCACTTAGGTTTTTGACAACTGAGTTAGGAGAGTTTCCACTCTATGTCTATTCTCTATGACGCATACTCTTTGAAATGAGTGTTTCCGATCTATGGCCTATGGTATAACAAATCCCGGAAAATTATGAGATTTTTGATATTTTTTATGATTTTTAAAGCTCCCAAAATACTTAGAAAGCTAAATTTTATAATACTAAAATCGCTTCAAAACCAAACGGAGCCAGATTTTTTGATTTCAATTAGGGAGCAGCAGGCCGCCCTGCATTGACAGACTTATACACAAGTTTATTAATAAATTCGCGTTGACTATGAGCGATGTTTTTCATCAGCTCGATACATTGAATAATATGAATATAAAACAAGAGTGTTATATTCGGCAGTGCCGAATCTTGTATACCCACCATCAATGTGTAGCTTTGGCCTTCTACTGTACAGAATTTGATAGAGTGATTAATTTCTTAAAACTTTAAATGACTTATGACGAAATTTAAATTAATATCAATAGGGTCAATTATGGACCGGTTTATGTTCAATTTCATCACGATATTAATTATTAAAAGACAATTATGAATGTTCAAGTCATTTTCTGAGGGGCACCTTGTATGAGGACTAGGGACTAATGTAGCCCGATTTCCGCCATATTTTACAGTATAATTTTAGAGTACTTAGAACTATTTTGTGCAAAATTGTATCTAGATTGCCGCATAATAAACATTTTTATGACTGCTCAAACAGTATTCCGGAGGGAGATTTGTATGAGGGCTAGGTGAAATCATGGACCGAAACAAACAAACCTTATCAACAGAGAGTATTTGTGGAAAATTTTAGACAGCTGGCTCATTTCGTTTGGGTCCTATCGTGTTTTAAACAGACATACGGACATTATTTGTTGTTTAAAAATAAAACAATACTTTTATATTTTATTTTAAATATTAAGAAATATCTTTTGTGTTAAATTTATTTTAATTCAATGCATTAGTTATTGTTTTGTTATATTTTTACTTAAATATATTAACGAAATAAATAGTTTTTGTTGTTGAGTTTGATGTTTTTTGATGTGAAACTAAAAATCCCGAAGTCCCAAAAAATCCTGGAATTTACATTAATATAATCCCGAATCCCCGGTTTGTAAAACCCAGTCCCGTTTGACATCCCTAGTATATATATATTTTTGAATGATTAGTTTGTATTTTAGCACATCGGAAACTAGAAAAAAAACTCAAACTGTTGTTTTTGTTTTCACATAAGCGGTATTCAGAATCTTGTGCAATTGTATGTATATTTATGCAATGGTGTATTTCTGTATATTTTGTTAGTGTAAAGTAAAAATGCAATGCATATACAATGATGCAGGACCATTTGCAGAAGATTGTGAACTTCGCTATAGTTTTTCTTACTAATACATTCTCACCACTTAGGTTTTTCACAACTGAGTTAGGTCTTTGGCAGCCAAGGCCCAGGATTTCTCAAAAACACTTAAATGAAAATGGTTTAAATGTATACGTTTCAGCACAATATGCGGTATCTGACAGTGTTATCTTATTACAAAGGCTTTAATTTGGCTGTGACGACTACTTAAATATGAACGTAAACATTAATAACTAACATTTGTTTAACAATAAAATACCTAGAATTTAACGTTTTTCAACGAATTCGCATATTTTGGTATTCTGTAAATCGATTAATTGAAAATAAATAGAAACATTAATCGTTTCTTGGATGGACTGTGTAAATGCGACCAAATGCGTTGGTGGAAATAAATGGGGAAAACCTGAACTGGATTTCTTTGTTTCCACCGTTGAAATTTCTTTGAGGATTGATTACCAAGATATAAGGTAATTCGGAGTATAGGAGCGTTCGGGCAAATTATTCATTCCGGCATATTTAAAAAAATCTGGTCAATGTTGTAGATGGCGGTCGATCAACTCCTTGTAATACATTCTCCACAGTAAAGTACACTGTTTCATCATTTTCCAGATGTACTGCTAAATGAACAACAGTTAAGTATCTTTCATGAATGACAAATTTAAAAATGCGCCAAACTGCTTCGTTGCAGCAAACGTAGCGGCACAATCTCATATCACTGTCTTTGGTCACATATTTGCTGATTAGTGGGCGTGAAAAATTTTTATTTCTGTAAAAAACTTGTGTGGACTATTGCGGACATTTGAAAAAAATAATAACCAAATCGGTCCAGACGTTTTCCGATTTTAGATAAATCGAAAAAAGTGGGCATTGTAAATTTTTTTTCCGTAAAAAATAAGTTTGAATATGACGAACATTTAAAAAAAAATTGTCCAAATCGGTACAGCCGTTCTCAACTGATGCAATTAAAAATGAATGAGATTTGATTTTTATTTATATAGATAGAAAATAGATTGGTACATTTATAATTTGTAACATTTCTAACATATAACGGCGTTTAAAATTATTTTCTGAATTTGAGCTTGAAACACCAAGAAGTTGCCGATCCACAATGCCACAAAGTGGGCACCTTATGGGGGTATAGCAGTGAAACGCTGGCCAAGTTTGAATAAATAATGGCTATTTGCTTACATAATGCATTTACTCATAACCAGAGGCGCTGCAACCTGTATTAATAACAAAGATCACACAATTACCACCTTTCCTTCTCCAATATATCCTCAGTATAACCCACCACCCCATGAAGCGCACTCTCAATACAATTATCTTTAAGATAGGCATGTCGAGCGTTGCTAATGGGGTGAGTTTCTATATTGCTCCTAGAAGTAGATCTATCAGTCGTTATAATGTCTTCAAGAGAGAAGACGATAGGCTAATAGGTCTTAAATCCTTTGGCTGGCCTTACCGGCTTTAGGTATGAAAAAACTACCTTAACCTCACTCCACCCCCTAGGCAGAACTCTCCTACTAAGACAGTTCATAGATATATCCTCCAAAAGAATTAGTGCCATCTCTGAGATGTTACAGCCGGAAATACAAAAAAAAAAAAAAAATTACCGAAACCTGGATAACTCATTGAATTTATCAAAGGATTCACAATACGACCTCCATGAATGCCGTCTTAAGATCTCCCTTGTTCTTATTGAAGCACACCCTATAGTTGTCCCAATCATCTTGCAATCTTGTGAGTTTTGCCTTGATAAACAGTTTCCCAACCATCTACCTTTGAACGTGAAGTTCGCTGGTCCACCATTTAGCCTGTTTACTGGAAATTTAATTGGGCAGTATAGCATGTAGCTCTCCCTGACTAAATGAGTTGTTTACAACATTTTCCAATTCAAATGGTAACAGTTCACGAAAAGTTGTCTGTACCAACCCACTTTGAACCTTGTCTCCCAGTTTGTCCGTATAGGGCGTCAAAATTCAAGGTGAAGGTGATACGACTATGTTCCGAAAATTAACTGTACGTGGATACCCTAACTAACGAAATTATCATTACGGTTCGTCAGTGTCTTATCTATAACCGCTTGCCCATCTTGAACGTGGGCGTATTAATCCAAGGTTCTTGGGTCAGGGACACGTCAGTCTGGATTCGGATGAGGAATGTTGACAATTCTGCTGAAGCTGCAATGATAATATTACCACTATAAGAATTCAATGTTAAAGGATACTGGTGCCATACCAAAAAATACTCAAAGTATAGTGAAAAACACGGGAAAAATCCTAACATGTATGGACCATTATGTCACTATTACAAAACGCATGTCTAGTCCTAGGAGTTCAAAATTGGAACCAAATGCAAAACAGGCGAAAAAAAATCCGGTAAGTCAAAATCGTTTCGCAATTCTTTACAATCAAGAAAGTAAAAAAATGCCCGCAAAACCTGTAACAAATTATTAACCTTTTTTTTTCTTTATTTACGAGAACCTTCTAAAAATATTTTGGTGGATAAATTGTCTCAACTTATAGGTAAGGAGAATTTCCATATAGTCTCTCTGGGTAAAGGAAATATACAAGAAAGAGAGATGCAAACTTACACGGAAAAAAGTGTCAGAATAATAGTCGATAATTTCGATTCCGAGAAAAGAAACTACTATACATATCAACTGAAAGTGCAAAAAGTTTGACAGTAGTCATCAATGGTATAGATAGTTCTGAGCCAACTGAGGATATAAAAAAGGCGCAAGTGTTTGAAGGCTATGAAGTGAAGTCCATTCACAAAATAATTAATAAGAATAAAATTCCTCAACCACTTTATAGAGTTGAGATTACTTTCAGCTCTTCTCAATTAAAGAAAATGGGTGACACTTATCCTATATATGGTTAATAGGATAAGTAAAATAGTTGTAGAAGAACCCATTAAGCGCAAAGATCCACTTCAGTGCCTTAATTGCTCCATCATTTTCATACGCATTAAAAGACGGTGTGCCGGTATCCGACACTAACTCTCAAAACTCTATTGAGAATATAATTAAAACCATGAACCGTTTCATGCCGAACATGCAAAATATGTTTTAAAAATTGATGCAGAATCAAAGCATGCTCATGCAGATCCTGCTAAATAAAAAATCTTCTAAGAATTTGTTTTTGGAATGCTAACGGCCTTAGCCAAAATAATAATGAAGTACATAAATTTCTCCAACTTCAGGATATTGATGAACTACTCGTCTCTGAAACACACTTTACCCTAAAGACCTTTTTTCCCAATTAACGGATACTACATTTATGATACGAAACATCCAAGTGGTAGAGCATGGAATAGCTATTTTAGTGAGAAAAAATATTAAGCATTTCCCAATGCCAGAATATAAAAGGGACCACATCCAGGCCACATATATAAATATACCTGATAGTAGACTTACAATATCTTCAATATATTGTCCTCCTAGGTATAATGTTAATCGAGAGCAGTTTCTAGAATATTTTAAGACTTTAGGTCCAAGATTTATAGCAGCTGGTGATTACAATGCAAAACATAAATTTTTGGGTTCTCCCTTTATTGCTCCTAGAGGGAGACAAACGTTAGAAGCAATATCGTCTAACAGGCTACTTAGATGCCATATCTAGTGGCCAACCTACTTATTGGCCTACATATCTCAATAAGATTCCCGATCTAATTAACTTCGCTTTATTCAAAAATATAAGACTAGAATTTGTTTCAGTGATCCCTTCGCTGGTCCTCTTATCAGTCCACTCACCTACAGTTTTAACGTTATTAGAAGGTCCATGTAAATTGGAAAACTATTGCTCTTGTTTCCCTAACAAGAAGACGAACTGGTTCACACTTGCAACAGAACATCTCATCCACGCCTCCAGTCACCTTGGGGAATTACAGACATTCAAAATGCCCTAGAAACATTGAATCTCTTATCAAAGAAAAAAAAAGGCTCAGACGTCAATGGCAACAATCCCGATCTCCGAGCGTAACAGCTTAAGTGGACAAATGGAAAATAAAAGTCAATGCAACAAAATGTACTCACGTTACATTTACTCTAAGACGGGAAAGTTGTCCTTCCAGACAGATAAATAATATAAAAATTCCGGAACAGAGCCATGTGAGATATCTGGGTATCCATCTTGATCGCTGGTTAACATGGACCCACCATATTGAAGCCAAGGTTACACAAATAAAACTAAAGTCAGTTCAATTGCACTGGCTAATTGGCCCACGGTCTGCTCTAGACTTGGAATAAAAAGTGCTTTTGTACAAAACAGTTATAAAACCGATATGGATATATGGCATTCAGCTATGTTCCAGCTTTCTCATATAACGTTGAAAAATTGCAAAGAAATAAGTCAGCACTTTTAAGGACAATACCAGGTGCCGCATGGTACATTCGCAATAGTAATATCTATAGGGATCTCAATGTCCCCATAATACGCGAGGAGATCAAACTCTCCTGTTTAAACTATTGAATCATTCAAATCCCTTTGCCAGGAAGTTGCTGTCATCTGAGGGTCATAGACGATTGAGGTGATTGGAAACAATGGATCTGGGCAGATAATCATAATAACGAGCACTCATGTTGGAAATTGCAGCGGCAATAACAACTTTAGTTTTAGTTTAGGTTAAAATTTTAATACTTATTGTAAATTTCTCAAAAGAAAGATTCAATAAAGAATAAAGATTAAAAAAAAATATTAGATTTTTGTAATCGTTCTGATATTTCAGGTATTTTAGGTTCAGAAACCGTATCTGTATTTGGCTTTTGAATTTTATATTGTCTTATCAATTTACAAGTGAGGTGAATCGTGAAATTATTATCGTCCAATATCTTCTTAATTATTTCTATATTCTTTCTGTGGAACCAAGTGAGATTTATTGTTAAAATTCTAACTAACTATAAGGTATTTAGCCGTATTAATAATATTTATTTTAGGATGCTTTGAATAGTAGTTAATGATTCTGCTTGAAGATGTAAGCTTTTGGTCTATTAGTAGAGTATTTTCCCTCTTTTAATTAAAGTATCTAAATAAGAAAGCATAGATTATATTTCCTTTTCTGTAATAAATTTAATGTCAGAATTAAATTAATTAAAAATTGATAATATATTTTCTATTTCATTATCTGAAATTTCACAAATAAATCATCATCATATTTTATCAGTAAGTGTCGGTTCGCGTTGCTGGCACTTCGATAACATCTGTTTTATATTGCATCTCGATATTAATATACAGTATTGGAAAAAAACTAAAGCACGGACCAACCAGACCTGACTTCGCACCCGAAACACTTATTATCTGTAGCCAGATGACGGCGGATGAAGTGGTCATATGACAAAGTGCCAAGCTATGTCCTTAAAAAAAGGAATGAATGTATTTAAGGAAAATGGGACATTATATTTATGAATTCATCTTAAGGCCAGGGGATATACAATGTTTCTTGTTTTTTTATTTAGAGTAAAAATATATAAATTATTTGGTGTGCCAACTCATAGTGATGTATGCGGACCTATGGACACTCAAACGCCAAGTAGAAAAATATTTTTTCTTAAATTTATTGATGATTTTAGTAAGTACATCAAAGTTTACTTGCTTACTCACAAATTTTAAGTTTTTAATTAAATGAAAGAATTTTGAGAAATGGTTAGTACCCAATTTGGAAGATATCTAAAAGTAAGTAAGAAATAAATAAGCAATAAAGCAAGAGTTTACCACCCCTTATACGCCTGAGCAAAATGGAGTAGCAGAACGATTGAACAGATATGTTGTTGAAATGGTGCGATGCATGTTGTTGGATGCTAATCTTGGAAAATTTTATAACTGTAGGTTATAACTGCAGCGTTTATTCAAAACAATTCGATAACGAGATCAACAAATAAAATTCTAATAGAAGTTTGGGAAGGTAAGCGCTTAGACTCATACAACTTTGAAATATTTGGATATTTATCTTTAATTCACATCCCAAAAGAGAAAAGAAAAAAGTTAGATCATAAAGCAAAGTATTTAATTATTGTTGGCTACTCTGAGGAGTCCAAAGGCTTATGTTTTTTAGATAAAAATACAAAAAGATTACCATAAGTCGCAATTATAAAATTTTATCTGAAAAAGTTCAAAACAAAAATTTATTAACCAAAAATAACGTTGTCCAAATCGATTTATTTGCATTTGAGGATAAACGTATTAATTCAAGCAATATAGATGTTATTCAAAATGAGAGTGTTGCACAGCAAAATAATAAAAAAATTGTAATGGAAACTATGAAGGTGAATTTTTTGATAAAGAAACAAATGAAAGATCAAATTTCGCCAAAGTAGGTGTCATCTCAGATGATTCAGTTTTAGAAGAAGAAACTATAAGTCAATCACCACAAATTTTGAGAAGATCAACAAATGGTAAAGTACCTGAAAGATTTAAGTTATTGTCACTAAAGATCTAAATGAACAAAAAAAAAAAAACAAAGATCAATAGATAAGTGCTATGAGAGATGAATTAAATACGCTAGAACAACATGATACGTGGGTATTGACAGATATTCCAGAAGGTCGCAAACCAATTGGGTTTAAATGGGTCTTCAAGATAAAAACTAATGCAAATGTAAATATGTATAGTAAAATATAAAGCAAGACTTGTCGACCAAGGCTTTAATCAGAAATTCGAAGTGGATTACGATGAAGTTTTTGTTCCAGTAGTGAAGCGAACTACTTTTTTAAAGTTTTTGACGTTAGCTGGTGAAAAACAAATTATAGTTAAACAATTTAGGGACAAATATATGAATTTTTTCTATCGACTGAATTTTAAGTACAAAATTACCGGAGCCAGATATAATTAACGATGAAGTGATTCAAATGCAAAACGAGTGTATTGATTTGGAACCAACAAACGAGTGTCAGAAGGTAAACGAGTGTCTGGAGATAAACGAGCGTCAGGAGTCATATGAGTGTCCAAACAAAAGTATGGATAGACTTTTTAAGTGGTGTGATGAAAAGAGTGTTGGAGTTGATTAAGCGCGAAAAGGAGCTGTTGCGAAAGGAAAACGATCTACTTAAGAAAATTGACGAAAATTTAAATAAACAACAAGAAATGCTTAATAGATAGAATGGAGTCTGATAATGAAAGACAAAGAAATGTATCAAAGAAAGCTGATAAATTTAATCCAAATGTTGACAACGGACCAAGGCGAATCTAATAAGGTAAGAGCGCCATGGCAAAAAATACAACAAGGCAAAAACAACATGCTTTTTGTTATTGGAAAAAAATCGGCAAAATGTCAAAATCAGCTGATAATAAATACAAATTGTAAACAAAAACTTTATTTTAGAAATAATTAATATTTTGTAATAGATTAGATGAAAAACCAGTCATTTTTACATTTGTGAACAACTTGTACTTCATATAATTCACATGATGCTGTAGAATTTCGATATTTGGATGTTGTTTTAGTAGAAAAAACTACCATATAATTCTTGTATGTATGTGCACCCGGCCAAAGGCCGCCTGTACAAGATCAAAGTTATTGCCAATAAATAAAGAACCTATGCATTTTACGTGTCATTGGCAAGATGTTTTTCATTTTCGACAACTTTGTACTGCATATAATCCAAGCTTCTGTATATTTCAATGACATTTTTAAGTATTAAAGATGTGCGTCCGGCCAGAGGCTGCCAATACATGCAAGAAGTTATTAACAGTAAAAACAAATTAAAATTAAAATTGTGCTAAAGAAATTGATTTATTCAATAATATTTGAATTTTTTAGTGATAAATTAATCATTTTTAATTCATTATTGTGCAAAAACAAAAATTTCACAAACTAAAACTATAATTTTCTGACAGCTAACAATTGTAAACAAATAAGCAATTTTGACAGTTGAACGATTTCGGCGAATTCAAGAATAAAAGTCAGCTGTGCTCGCCTTGCAACGGACCTAGCATTTCTTTTAGTATTCTAAAGGATATAATTCCTGACTATAATGGTGTGTTATCCTCTGAAATGTGGGTAACTCAATTTAGAAATATAAATGAAATTTACAACGATGATGAGAATACAATGAGGGTGTTGTTAATGTGTAAATTGAAAGGAAGAGCTCAAGTGTGGCAACACTCAAAGCCAAATTTTGTGAAGGAAAGCTCAGATAAGATATTGAAGGAAATTATAGAAGTTTTCTGTACAAAGGAAAATAAGCTTATTATGAGACGCAATTTCGAAACGCCCAAATGGAAATATGATGAATCATTTATAGACTATTATAACGAGAAAGTTATGCTGTCTAACAAAATTGGAGTCGATGAAGAAAACCTTGTTTATCAAATTATTGAAGGCATCCCCCATACTCAGTTGAGAACACAAGCTAATCTACAATGTTTTACTGGCAGATCAAAGTTATTACAACCATTTTCTAAAATTGAACTTAATCGACCAACTAAGAATATTCAAGGAAAAGGTGACCAGACGAGTAATAGTGGCCTTTGCCTCAAAATGCCAAAAGCCAAGGCGAGAAGTAAGAGCCTGCTATGGGTGTGGAAACATGGAACATCGAGAGGAGGAAAACTGTCAACCAATTGGGTGGAAATGAATATGTGAGGCATTTTGAGTTTTATTTAAATTCCAGTTTTAATTTTGGTTTTTCTTTAGAATTCCTAATAGATTCGGGTAGCACAGTCAGCTTTGTGAGGAGGTCAGATATTTTGAAGTATGTGAATTTGGAAAATATTTTATGTTTTAATGGAAATTTTGATGGAATAAATGGTTCTAAGTTGGAGGTTTATGGCAAATTTTAATGTTGTGTGATTATTGATGGAAGAGTAGTGTGTATTGAGATGCTAGTCGTGTCTGATGGGACTACGTCATACCAGTGTGTATTAGGTAGGGATTTTCTGGGCAGGGCGGGTTTCAAGCTGACTAGTTGCGCTAAGGCTAGTGTAGAGCAGGTAAGGGAGGATGGGGAGAACGATGGTGGAATTTTTTCCATCATCCACCCCCCATGGTGATGATGATTTTGATTTGACTATTGGGGGTAGTATTGAACATGGTGATAGGACGTGACTTATGGATGTGTTTGATGAATATTATGTACGACCCGATCGTCCTACTGAACCTAAGGTATATAATGAGATAAGATTGAAATTGAGTGATGATAAATGTTTTAATTGTAACCCATGTAGACTATCGTACTCGGAAAAGGTCGAATTACAGAAACTATTGGATGAATGTTTGGAAAATGGATACATAAGGCCGAGTGATTCAGAGTTCATTTAACTATAGTCTTGATAAGAAAGAAAACAGGGGATTTACGAATGTCCACACACATAGGGCGTTGAATAAAGTGACTGTGAAGGATAATTATCATATTCCATTGATTGATGATTTGTTGGATAGACTTTTTTTTGAAGAATGCGCCCTCTGTTTTTCAGAAATTTGTAAATAAGGTTTTTGCTGATATGAAATATTTGGGATACACTATTTATGGAAATGGAATTCGAGCGGATAATAAGGGATTGCTTGCTATTAAAAATTATCCGGTACCAGACAAACAACATTCTGTACAGAGTTTTTTGGGATTATGTTCATATTTTGATAGATTTGTTAAGGACTTCTCAATTATTGCGAAGCATCTGTATGATTTAACTAAAAAGGATAGGAAGTTTGTATTTGGAGAGCCAGAAATTAAGTCTTTTGAACTGGTGAAGGAAAATTTTATGGAATCGCCAGTATTGGTACTATACGACCCCAGAGATGAGACTGAACTTCACTGTGATGCGAGTTCTATTGGCTTCGGAGTTGTTTTGAGAAAAAAGAAGATGGGAAGTTTTACCCAATTTTTTAATTTTTCTATAAGAACGACAGAAGCAGAATCCAAATACCACAGCTTTGAACTCGAGACGTTGGCCATAATTTACGCATTGAAACGTTTTCGGATATATCTGCAGGGGAGGAAATTTAAGAATGTCACCGACTGCAACTCTTTAACTTTGATATTAAACAGGAGAGAGTTGAACTCGAGAATCGCACAATGGGCTTTGGAACTTCGATGCATTGAGTAGAAGTACCAACAAAGTGGTATGTCAGAATAGGGATCGTAGGTTGAGGGATTTGAAGGATAAACTTCAAGGGGCGAAGCATACTATGTATGAGATGAGGAATGGTGTACTTTATATAAAGACTAATGATGGTAATTTGTTGTTCTACGTTCCAGAGGAAATGGAGGAACATGTATTATATAAATATCACAACGAAATGGTTTATGTTGGTACTGATAAGATGACCGAACTTATTTTAAAGACTTATTGGTTTCTGAAGGTGAGGCAAAGGCTGCATGTCATGTACTGAAATGTGTGAACTGTATAGTTTATTCCTTTAAACATGGTAAGGAAGAAGGTTTTCTACATAGCATACCGAAATCAAATACACGGTTTGATGTTGTACATATAGATCATTACGCACCAGTGAATAATGGTAGAACTTTGAAACATATTATCATTGTAATTGATGCTTATACCAAGTTCGTGAGATTATACCCGACGAAGACTACCAATACGATGGAGGCTATTATGGATCTGAAGGATTATTTCAGTACCCCGTTTCTGTAACTATTTGTGAGAAGTTCTCACATCGAGAAGTGTGAAACAAAAAATTCCATCGTTTCTCGATTTGGGAGAAAAAAGTGTTTCTGTAACTTAAAGTGATTACGTTTTTTATTGGAAATTTCCAATCAAGCTGTCAAAAACATAAAGAAGAAAATAAAAATAAACAAATCAATTTATATTTAAAAAAAAAAATTAAAAAGTAAAATTATAATTTTTTTAAAAAATAAATAATTTAATAGTGATCATAAATGTATACTAATTTATTAATAGAGGCAGAGCAACATGATCGTAGAAATATGTTGCGAATTTATCGCCAAAAATTAAGGAATACAACTGATCCATTTACTATTCCGGAGCAATGTTTTAAAGACCTCTATAGGTTAAGCAAGGAAAATAATTAACATTAATTTAAGTTTTAATTAAAAATAAAATCTTACCTTTTCTTTAATTTTTGTATTCATAATATATTTTTTGAAAAAATTTGTTTTCGCACCGTTTTTAAATGTGAGTTGTTTTGACAGTTCATGTAAGAAACTTTTCACAAAATTTTCTTACCGAAACACTTTGACTCACAAATTTCCAATAAGTTACGTCAAAAAACTTAAATGACAGATAGTTCTCACAAAATGAAATTACAGAAACACTTACATGTGAGATATGAAATCGTGTTTCAATTCACGTTGTTTTTTATTCAATTTCATTGTTTCATGCGAGAAATTTCTCGATGCGAGAGTTACAGAAACGAGGTACATATTTTCATGATTTTTCGATTATTTATGTAGCCAATATCAAAAATTATATTTTTGACATATAAAAAAGTCTACGACAACTCTTTCTATTTTTGTCCCATCGTTATATGGGGACAAAGCACTGTACGACGTTGTGATTCTGAATAAGGGAAAGTTTCTTTCGACAATCAGCGAAATCATGCAGGCGGCGCTAGGCGACCTCTCAACATGGGCCAAGGCAAAGGGGCTGAGCGTGAACCTAAGAAAACAGAGTTAGTACTCATTACCAGGAAATATAGGGTAAGGAGTTTTAATTTGCCGGAAATAGACGGAGTTGAGCTGACTTTATCAGAGGAAGCTAAGTATTTGGGCCAAGGCAAAGGAGCTGAGTGTAAACCTAACGAAAACAGAGTTGTAATTTGCCGGAAACAGACGGCGATGAACTGACTTTATCAGAGGGAACTAAGTATTTATAAATATATAACAAATTAACATGGAAGAATAATACTCAAAAAAGGCTTAAAACATAGGGTAACATAGAGACGAGATGGAATTGTCAAAAACCTATATCTGCAACAACAAAATACATGTTAGTCAATGTATTTTATTGTTGTATCATACATATAATTTGTTGTTTTTTTGTTTGACAATACGAAGTGTCTCGTCTCTATGTATAATTCTCTATGGTTTAAAGGTGTGTTAATGCTACACCTGCCATCGGTAGCACACCTCAGGTAGCATTGGATATAATCGTTAACTTACTGACAATTGAGGACTAGTGGCAAGTGTCGCGGTTAGGAACTTGGTTAGACTCTTTGAGTCTTCTCTGGTAAGACCAAAGCGGCTTGGTCACATGAACATTTGTACGAGGTAGGTCTAATTGATCTGGTTAGAATCCCTAATGGGAGTTCGGACCATAGGGTAACGAATTTAGACTTCGGTATTTCACCTCCAATTGTGTTTCCAAGTAGGGACAAGTGGGTAGGATCTGAACAGCTGTTTGAAGGGGGTGCAGTTATTACTGATGGATCCAAATGGAATCTAGCACGGGAGCAGTATATGAGGACATCAAAGTGTCATACAGACTCCCAGACAAATGCAGCGACTTCCAGGCAAAGATCCTAGCGATCTGGAAAGCCACGGACTTGATAAGGCCACACGTCACAGAGGGGTCTGTAGTGACAATTTATGTAGATAGTCAGGCAGCACTGAGGGGTTTGAACTGTAAGAGAGAACAATACACAATCAGATTGTGTTGTGTACCAGAGAACTGTAACATACATGGAAATTATATAGCAGATGAACTGGCCAGACGTGTTGCGGATATAGACTATATTAATAGAGGCAAGAGGGTTAAACCTCTTATATGACCCTATTATAGGTTGATCTTCGAAAGATTCCGGGACTTTAAGAACCAATCCTGGTATAGTATGTCGGATTGCAGGGTCTCCAGGGCTATTTGGCCAAAGTTAGATGCAAAGGTAATCAGAATACTTATTGGGTTGGATAGGAAAAGTCTCTGGTCTTTAGTAGGAGTGATAACTGAGCACTTTTCAATTGAAGCCTTCATTGGTAATGGGATATGGTCGCACAGGACTTCTACAGGTTGTGCGAGGATACTTATACCTATCTTTATCTTTACCTATCTACATTTTATGTTTATTTTAACAATATTTCTATTTCACTAAAGATCTAAATGAACAAAAAAAAAAAAACAAAGATCAATAGATAAGTGCTATGAGAGATGAATTAAATACGCTAGAACAACATGATACGTGGGTATTGACAGATATTCCAGAAGGTCGCAAACCAATTGGGTTTAAATGGGTCTTCAAGATAAAAACTAATGCAAATGTAAATATGTATAGTAAAATATAAAGCAAGACTTGTCGACCAAGGCTTTAATCAGAAATTCGAAAACGATCTACTTAAGAAAATTGACGAAAATTTAAATAAACAACAAGAAATGCTTAATAGATAGAATGGAGTCTGATAATGAAAGACAAAGAAATGTATCAAAGAAAGCTGATAAATTGAATCCAAATGTTGACAACGGACCAAGGCGAATCTAATAAGGTAAGAGCGCCATGGCAAAAAATACAACAAGGCAAAAACAACATGCTTTTTGTTATTGGAAAAAAATCGGCAAAATGTCAAAATCAGCTGATAATAAATACAAATTGTAAACAAAAACTTTATTTTAGAAATAATTAATATTTTGTAATAGATTAGATGAAAAACCAGTCATTTTTACATTTGTGAACAACTTGTACTTCATATAATTCACATGATGCTGTAGAATTTCGATATTTGGATGTTGTTTTAGTAGAAAAAACTACCATATAATTCTTGTATGTATGTGCACCCGGCCAAAGGCCGCCTGTACAAGATCAAAGTTATTGCCAATAAATAAAGAACCTATGCATTTTACGTGTCATTGGCAAGATGTTTTTCATTTTCGACAACTTTGTACTGCATATAATCCAAGCTTCTGTATATTTCAATGACATTTTTAAGTATTAAAGATGTGCGTCCGGCCAGAGGCTGCCAATACATGCAAGAAGTTATTAACAGTAAAAACAAATTAAAATTAAAATTGTCCTAAAGAAATTGATTTATTCAATAATATTTGAATTTTTTAGTGATAAATTAATCATTTTTAATTCATTATTGTGCAAAAACAAAAATTTCACAAACTAAAACTATAATTTTCTGACAGCTAACAATTGTAAACAAATAAGCAATTTTGACAGTTGAACGATTTCGGCGAATTCAAGAATAAAAGTCAGCTGTGCTCGCCTTGCAACGGACCTAGCATTTCTTTTAGTATTCTAAAGGATATAATTCCTGACTATAATGGTGTGTTATCCTCTGAAATGTGGGTAACTCAATTTAGAAATATAAATGAAATTTACAACGATGATGAGAATACAATGAGGGTGTTGTTAATGTGTAAATTGAAAGGAAGAGCTCAAGTGTGGCAACACTCAAAGCCAAATTTTGTGAAGGAAAGCTCAGATAAGATATTGAAGGAAATTATAGAAGTTTTCTGTACAAAGGAAAATAAGCTTATTATGAGACGCAATTTCGAAACGCCCAAATGGAAATATGATGAATCATTTATAGACTATTATAACGAGAAAGTTATGCTGTCTAACAAAATTGGAGTCGATGAAGAAAACCTTGTTTATCAAATTATTGAAGGCATCCCCCATACTCAGTTGAGAACACAAGCTAATCTACAATGTTTTACTGGCAGATCAAAGTTATTACAACCATTTTCTAAAATTGAACTTAATCGACCAACTAAGAATATTCAAGGAAAAGGTGACCAGACGAGTAATAGTGGCCTTTGCCTCAAAATGCCAAAAGCCAAGGCGAGAAGTAAGAGCCTGCTATGGGTGTGGAAACATGGAACATCGAGAGGAGGAAAACTGTCAACCAATTGGGTGGAAATGAATATGTGAGGCATTTTGAGTTTTATTTAAATTCCAGTTTTAATTTTGGTTTTTCTTTAGAATTCCTAATAGATTCGGGTAGCACAGTCAGCTTTGTGAGGAGGTCAGATATTTTGAAGTATGTGAATTTGGAAAATATTTTATGTTTTAATGGAAATTTTGATGGAATAAATGGTTCTAAGTTGGAGGTTTATGGCAAATTTTAATGTTGTGTGATTATTGATGGAAGAGTAGTGTGTATTGAGATGCTAGTCGTGTCTGATGGGACTACGTCATACCAGTGTGTATTAGGTAGGGATTTTCTGGGCAGGGCGGGTTTCAAGCTGACTAGTTGCGCTAAGGCTAGTGTAGAGCAGGTAAGGGAGGATGGGGAGAACGATGGTGGAATTTTTTCCATCATCCACCCCCCATGGTGATGATGATTTTGATTTGACTATTGGGGGTAGTATTGAACATGGTGATAGGACGTGACTTATGGATGTGTTTGATGAATATTATGTACGACCCAATCGTCCTACTGAACCTAAGGTATATAATGAGATAAGATTGAAATTGAGTGATGATAAATGTTTTAATTGTAACCCATGTAGACTATCGTACTCGGAAAAGGTCGAATTACAGAAACTATTGGATGAATGTTTGGAAAATGGATACATAAGGCCGAGTGATTCAGAGTTCATTTAACTATAGTCTTGATAAGAAAGAAAACAGGGGATTTACGAATGTCCACACACATAGGGCGTTGAATAAAGTGACTGTGAAGGATAATTATCATATTCCATTGATTGATGATTTGTTGGATAGACTTTTTTTTGAAGAATGCGCCCTCTGTTTTTCAGAAATTTGTAAATAAGGTTTTTGCTGATATGAAATATTTGGGATACACTATTTATGGAAATGGAATTCGAGCGGATAATAAGGGATTGCTTGCTATTAAAAATTATCCGGTACCAGACAAACAACATTCTGTACAGAGTTTTTTGGGATTATGTTCATATTTTGATAGATTTGTTAAGGACTTCTCAATTATTGCGAAGCATCTGTATGATTTAACTAAAAAGGATAGGAAGTTTGTATTTGGAGAGCCAGAAATTAAGTCTTTTGAACTGGTGAAGGAAAATTTTATGGAATCGCCAGTATTGGTACTATACGACCCCAGAGATGAGACTGAACTTCACTGTGATGCGAGTTCTATTGGCTTCGGAGTTGTTTTGAGAAAAAAGAAGATGGGAAGTTTTACCCAATTTTTTAATTTTTCTATAAGAACGACAGAAGCAGAATCCAAATACCACAGCTTTGAACTCGAGACGTTGGCCATAATTTACGCATTGAAACGTTTTCGGATATATCTGCAGGGGAGGAAATTTAAGAATGTCACCGACTGCAACTCTTTAACTTTGATATTAAACAGGAGAGAGTTGAACTCGAGAATCGCACAATGGGCTTTGGAACTTCGATGCATTGAGTAGAAGTACCAACAAAGTGGTATGTCAGAATAGGGATCGTAGGTTGAGGGATTTGAAGGATAAACTTCAAGGGGCGAAGCATACTATGTATGAGATGAGGAATGGTGTACTTTATATAAAGACTAATGATGGTAATTTGTTGTTCTACGTTCCAGAGGAAATGGAGGAACATGTATTATATAAATATCACAACGAAATGGTTTATGTTGGTACTGATAAGATGACCGAACTTATTTTAAAGACTTATTGGTTTCTGAAGGTGAGGCAAAGGCTGCATGTCATGTACTGAAATGTGTGAACTGTATAGTTTATTCCTTTAAACATGGTAAGGAAGAAGGTTTTCTACATAGCATACCGAAATCAAATACACGGTTTGATGTTGTACATATAGATCATTACGCACCAGTGAATAATGGTAGAACTTTGAAACATATTATCATTGTAATTGATGCTTATACCAAGTTCGTGAGATTATACCCGACGAAGACTACCAATACGATGGAGGCTATTATGGATCTGAAGGATTATTTCAGTACCCCGTTTCTGTAACTATTTGTGAGAAGTTCTCACATCGAGAAGTGTGAAACAAAAAATTCCATCGTTTCTCGATTTGGGAGAAAAAAGTGTTTCTGTAACTTAAAGTGATTACGTTTTTTATTGGAAATTTCCAATCAAGCTGTCAAAAACATAAAGAAGAAAATAAAAATAAACAAATCAATTTATATTTAAAAAAAAAAATTAAAAAGTAAAATTATAATTTTTTTAAAAAATAAATAATTTAATAGTGATCATAAATGTATACTAATTTATTAATAGAGGCAGAGCAACATGATCGTAGAAATATGTTGCGAATTTATCGCCAAAAATTAAGGAATACAACTGATCCATTTACTATTCCGGAGCAATGTTTTAAAGACCTCTATAGGTTAAGCAAGGAAAATAATTAACATTAATTTAAGTTTTAATTAAAAATAAAATCTTACCTTTTCTTTAATTTTTGTATTCATAATATATTTTTTGAAAAAATTTGTTTTCGCACCGTTTTTAAATGTGAGTTGTTTTGACAGTTCATGTAAGAAACTTTTCACAAAATTTTCTTACCGAAACACTTTGACTCACAAATTTCCAATAAGTTACGTCAAAAAACTTAAATGACAGATAGTTCTCACAAAATGAAATTACAGAAACACTTACATGTGAGATATGAAATCGTGTTTCAATTCACGTTGTTTTTTATTCAATTTCATTGTTTCATGCGAAAAATTTCTCGATGCGAGAGTTACAGAAACGAGGTACATATTTTCATGATTTTTCGATTATTTATGTAGCCAATATCAAAAATTATATTTTTGACATATAAAAAAGTCTACGACAACTCTTTCTATTTTTGTCCCATCGTTATATGGGGACAAAGCACTGTACGACGTTGTGATTCTGAATAAGGGAAAGTTTCTTTCGACAATCAGCGAAATCATGCAGGCGGCGCTAGGCGATCTCTCAACATGGGCCAAGGCAAAGGGGCTGAGCGTGAACCTAAGAAAACAGAGTTAGTACTCATTACCAGGAAATATAGGGTAAGGAGTTTTAATTTGCCGGAAATAGACGGAGTTGAGCTGACTTTATCAGAGGAAGCTAAGTATTTGGGCCAAGGCAAAGGAGCTGAGTGTAAACCTAACGAAAACAGAGTTGTAATTTGCCGGAAACAGACGGCGATGAACTGACTTTATCAGAGGGAACTAAGTATTTATAAATATATAACAAATTAACATGGAAGAATAATACTCAAAAAAGGCTTAAAACATAGGGTAACATAGAGACGAGATGGAATTGTCAAAAACCTATATCTGCAACAACAAAATACATGTTAGTCAATGTATTTTATTGTTGTATCATACATATAATTTGTTGTTTTTTTGTTTGACAATACGAAGTGTCTCGTCTCTATGTATAATTCTCTATGGTTTAAAGGTGTGTTAATGCTACACCTGCCATCGGTAGCACACCTCAGGTAGCATTGGATATAATCGTTAACTTACTGACAATTGAGGACTAGTGGCAAGTGTCGCGGTTAGGAACTTGGTTAGACTCTTTGAGTCTTCTCTGGTAAGACCAAAGCGGCTTGGTCACATGAACATTTGTACGAGGTAGGTCTAATTGATCTGGTTAGAATCCCTAATGGGAGTTCGGACCATAGGGTAACGAATTTAGACTTCGGTATTTCACCTCCAATTGTGTTTCCAAGTAGGGACAAGTGGGTAGGATCTGAACAGCTGTTTGAAGGGGGTGCAGTTATTACTGATGGATCCAAATGGAATCTAGCACGGGAGCAGTATATGAGGACATCAAAGTGTCATACAGACTCCCAGACGAATGCAGCGTCTTCCAGGCAAAGATCCTAGCGATCTGGAAAGCCACGGACTTGATAAGGCCACACGTCACAGAGGGGTCTGTAGTGACAATTTATGTAGATAGTCAGGCAGCACTGAGGGGTTTGAACTGTAAGAGAGAACAATACACAATCAGATTGTGTTGTGTACCAGAGAACTGTAACATACATGGAAATTATATAGCAGATGAACTGGCCAGACGTGTTGCGGATATAGACTATATTAATAGAGGCAAGAGGGTTAAACCTCTTATATGACCCTATTATAGGTTGATCTTCGAAAGATTCCGGGACTTTAAGAACCAATCCTGGTATAGTATGTCGGATTGCAGGGTCTCCAGGGCTATTTGGCCAAAGTTAGATGCAAAGGTAATCAGAATACTTATTGGGTTGGATAGGAAAAGTCTCTGGTCTTTAGTAGGAGTGATAACTGAGCACTTTTCAATTGAAGCCTTCATTGGTAATGGGATATGGTCGCACAGGACTTCTACAGGTTGTGCGAGGATACTTATACCTATCTTTATCTTTACCTATCTACATTTTATGTTTATTTTAACAATATTTCTACTTTTTTACAACTATGTGTTAAAAATAACTTCTCTGTTCATTATATAAACAACAATGTTTTACTTAATATAATAAGAAAGAACCTTGTTTTCAAAAAAAAAAAAATCAAATGCAGTTTTAAAATGAAAATTTGTATTTTTATTTTATTTTTTTCAGTGTAGAATTCTCCGAATAGCTAAATATTTCTACCCGCCAAATTGTTATTAAAATCGATAAATTTGTGGAGAAAATAGTTAAATTACCATCACTGTTTTTGTTTTCCCAAGAAGTGCAGGGAAAAGTTTGTGTTGCAAATATTTAATTGTTGATTATAAAATATACAGATTATTTATTTATTATGAATAGTACAACTACTACACTCTTGGAAAACTTTTGTAGAACATGCATGAATGGCGAAGTTGAAGATGAAAAAGAAACAAAAGCCAATAAACGCAAAACTATGTCCATTTTTAATGAAACAGAAAGTGTGAAATGCAAAAATATAACAATTATGGAATTACTTATGCTTACCACACCACAACTTAATATTGAAAGTGGCGACATGTTGCCCAAAACAGTATGCGAAAGTTGCCTTGAAAGACTCTTAAATGCTCACGAATTTCAGCAAATGTGTATAAGAGTTGAAGAAAAATTTCGACAAATGATTAAAGAACAAACGCCTGTAAATTCACAAATTATCACAGACCCTCTAATAGATAACTCAGCCGTAACTCAGGCTATAAACGATTTAAGCAATATATTAAAAATTGAAATGGATGAACCAATAATATACCAGCATGAGTCTACGTTTAACAATAAAAACATAAATGTGGACACGGAAGACATAAAATTTGAAACGGAAGAAAATCAATGGGAGGACTACAGTGATAGTGACGAATTTTGCGATGTCGACAGTGATAAGGATAGTGAATGGGAAACTCCGTCTAATGTTACAAAAAGGTATGTTTATATTTCAGTGTTATTCTGAAAGCAGAATTATGAAACATTTATCTTTTAGTAAAAAAGGTCTGAAGAGAGCTGTAAAAAAGCTGAAAGATGTAACTTCTAGCAATCTTGAAAATTCTAAAGATAAAGACGATGAAAAAGATGATAGTCCTTCAGAGGCAAGTAAAGAAACTAAGACAAATTTAAAGGAAGCAAGTAATTCTAAGGATAACGGAAGTAAAAACTTTGTATGCGATGAGTGTGGAAACCGTTTATCAACGCGGAAAAGTTTAAAACGACATAAACGAATACATCTTAGGCCAGCAGTTGGGAGTGAGGAAGGTGAAACTAAAGCTAGAACTAAATATGAATGTGAAGTTTGTAAAAAGGGTAACTAACTAAAAAAAATCCTAGTCGCACTAAGTTTTAAGATTGCAAACTTCATTTTGTAGTCTTTCAGCAATCAAGTTCATTAAAGGATCATATGAGAACACATACGGGGGAACAGCCTTATCTTTGCTCGGAGTGTGGGAAAGCTTTTAAAAGTTTAAGTAACATGAAGCAACATTTCCTCCGTCACGGTACCGATCGACCATATGTCTGTCAACATTGCCCCAAAAGATTTCCTTGTCTAAGTGATTTGGCGTCGCATAAAGTTGTGCATAATAAAATAAAATCACACATTTGCGATATATGTGGTGCCGGTTTTACGAAACCATATCTTTTGAAAAAGCACAAAATGTATCATACAGGTGAAAGAAATCATAAATGTGATTACTGTGACATGAGGTAAATGAAATTCACATAAATGATCACAAATATTGTGCATATTTTTATAAATACGTTTTCTTTTAGATTTGTTTTAGCTGACCAATGTCGAAGGCATATGCGTACTCATACTGGAGAAAAACCATACAAATGTAAATATTGTGAAAGGGCTTTTGCCCAAAGCAATGACTTAATTAAACACATGCGTGGGCATATAGGGGATAATGTTTACAAATGTGATTTATGTCCACAAGGATTTCGTCTGCAATGTGATTTACGAGCACACTTTTATACTCATAAAGATGATGACGAGGAAACTAAAGTTCGTAATTTGGAAGCTCTTAAAGAGGAAGAAAGAAGACTTCAAGTAAAATTTGGTCTTGTGGGAGGTACATAAAATTAAATATGTATGATTAATACACAAAATGTTTGAAGAGCCTGTACATATGTATGAAGATGAAGTCTACAACCCAATTTTGGAAGTATCAGATGTCATTTATGAAAAATATTTGGATTATTCCGGAACAAAAACCTTTTTCTATATTAAAGTAGCGGATGCCATTCTACCCAAATTTGCAATACGACTGACTCCCAATTGAGATGATTGATAAAGCAAAAGTTTGATTTTTTATAAATAGAAATTAATTTAAACATCTACTCAAGCATTTTCGCGTTTGTGGGTGAACTTGTAAACAACTGCTGCTAATATTTGTATGGCCTATTCGACCATTGCATTTTAATTTTTTTTTTTTTTTAGTTTTGTTCGTTAAAACCCTAAAATCTGGAAAATGTACTCAAACAGTTTTTTTCTTATAAATAATATCAAAACAAAGCTATATATTTATATTTCAAATTTCAAAATATTAATACTAATGAAAAATAACAATATTGTTACCATAGAGAAAATATACATAGAGCGGAAACTCTCCTGCCAAAGCTCTGTTGTTACTTCAATAACAGGTATGTGGTATACAATTTCGAGATACTTGTAATGCGAAACATTGAAAATATATTTTTATGATAGATTAAGAATGATAGTACAGTTAAAAACATGCTATATTGTTTATAAAGATTAATTTATTAATTAAAACTATCAACTGTTTTTCCATAATTACTTTTTGTTCTCAATAAAAGTAAATATACAATTAAATAATTATCCCGCCATGCGGTTATCATCCAAACAGCTCCAATCGGGTACACGCTCTAGTCTTATATACGCCTCTTTGGTTAGAGAACGAGTATTAACTAAATCAGTACCACCACACAATGAACCACCCAGCCAGTTGACTATATTGGGACGACCAATAGTTTTATGAAACTTAAATGTTATGTCGCCGTGTAATTTTTCCTTATATTCCTTATCGTTTGTCACTAAATGCTGTAGCTCTTCCTTAAGTCTCGGCAATAAACCCATTATTATGGAACTGCCACCAACTACAAAGATGTTCTCAGTTAAAGCGCGGCGAACATCTAGAGGACACCGAAGAATTGCTTTTATTATTAAATGTGGCAAACTATCACGATCATTATTTTCTTCAAAAAGTACTTCAAATGCTGTTTCACGCACTTTGCCTGGTATGGTAATGATTTCATTATCAGCTATTGGATAGTCTACACCTGGTGGTTCCTGAGGAGGTTTATTGTTTAAATATTCCTGAGCTCTCTGCAGTTTCGTTACGAAACAAGCTCGAACTTTTATATCCTCTAATACTGATTCGGTAAGATATTCCTCCTTTACTCCCTCCAGAAGTAACTGGCGTTTAATTTCCTCGTGTAAAACGCGTCCACCGAATTTCTGGTCTTGAAATGCTTGCATTATTTGAACACCACTATAAACAGGCATTACGGTAGTTTCACTATAACCCATATCTATGACCACACCATGAGGAATCGCCAATGTCGAGAGTGCAATCATATGTGAAGGCACATACAGAACAGAAGAAACTTCAAAGTGGCGAAATAATGCTTTTGCCAAAGTTTCTCGAACTATTATTTGGCCAAATACATTTTCTACTATAACAATTTTTCTTTCTTTTGGACTCACAAGTAGATATCTGTAAATATATTATAAAAATATGAATAAAGGTACACAAATTTTCTAAAGTATTCATACTTAAAAAATATTGTTTGGAAAAATTCAATTATCTGATCGTAAAATTCCAATTTATCCGTATAATCAAAGATGTTCTTTGTTTTACCATTTACAGAAAGTATGACTTCAGATGGTATAATTTTACGTGGATATGCCTCGGCTGCAAAGCCCAGCCTATTTAATAATAGAAAAAATAATTTTAAAACTGTATATGACGTCACTTGTATTGCAATTTTCAATGAATCATACTTAGTATATGCAGTTCCAATGTCCAGGACAACTGGAGGTTTCTCTTGCATTACCGTTTCATACAAGGGCATTTTAAGATATTGTAAAATTTTTTATTACGAACTTTTTTTTATAATTATCAAATGTAAACAATCAAATGTCTGCAGTGTTAAATTTTTGCAACATAAATACGTTGCAAAAACTCGAGTAACTTATTGAATAATAAATAATTAATAGCAGGATGTTTCAAATATAATATAAATCTAAATGAAGAATACATATATTTGTTTACAAATTTAACACAAATGTCTGCAGTGTTAAATTTTTGCAACATAAATACCAAGGCGAATTCATACAAGGTGGTGGCAGTTCTACAAAAACAACAATTGGTCTTAACAAATGTCAAAAAACAAAAATTAAAAATTAAACAAATACGTATTAAAACTTTATATAGTGTAGATAATTGAATAGTAAGGGCTTTACTTATTTATGTAAAAAATAAATATTTTGTTAATTACCTTAGAATATGTAGATATTTAAATATAAACAAAAGCTTTGACAACTGTTAGAACCAAAAAGCGAAAAAAAAAAGTTATCAGCTGATTGACTGACTCCACCTTGTATAAATTCGCCTTGATAAATACGTTGCAAAAACTCGAGTAACTTATTGAATAATAAATAATTAATAGCAGGATGTTTCAAATATAATATAAATCAAAATGAAGAAGACATATATTTGTTTACAAAAAAGCGTTTTGTTTGTTGATTAAGGTAGTGTATACACTGCCTCCATAATATCACCCTGTTACATGTACACTTAGTCGCAAAACTCTACATACGATTTAATATCTTGAATAAATTTCACTTTTTAATAAAAAAAACTTTAAAATTTTTTAACGTTTTTTTATTAACACCATTAAATATAACAAAACTAAACAAAAACAATCACAATTCACATGGTTTAAAAGCATTTAACGAAAAAAATAAGAAAAAGGTGTCCGATATAAGCCATAGACATCAATAAAAAATTGTCCGACTTAGAGAGCGGTCTAGAAAAACAATCCCAAGATGTTGATAATAAATTCCTCGATCTGGAAATTAAAATTAATAACCTTCAATGCCAAGATGAACCAGTGCGAATTATTTTAGATGCATCTAATAGAATAAAGGCTCCTAGTTTTGATGGCAGCACACCATTTAATGTTTTCAAGTTCCAGTTTGAAACAGTTGCTAAGAGAAATTTATGGAACAATGAAGAAAAAGCTATAGAGTTGATATTGGCCTTAAAAGGAAATGCAGTGGTAGTTCTTGAAAGCGTGCCAGCGAGCCACAGAAATTGTTATGATGACATAATGAAGGCGCTACAACGTAAGTACAGTAGCGAATATAAAAAGGAATTATACCAAATGGAATTGCGTGGTACAGTGCAGAATGCCAATGAGACGCTACAAGACTTTGCGATGGAAATCGAGCGTTTGCTACAGCTAATTTATCCAGGGGAAAACCATCCGGTTTTTTTAGCATTTGAAGATAGAGGCATTTGTGAATGGTATTCGTGATCTTGAAATAAAACATGCGGTATGTGCCACACCAAAGTCATCATTCACAGAAACCGTCTCATTCGCACAGTTACAAGAAACAGCAAGGATAATTTCAAAGCCCCAAACATGTGATATGCGATAAATCGAGGTTATCGCTGAAAATGAGAGAAATATGATCAATGAATTAAAGGAATTAAAAGAGGCAGTTTTAAAAGATTTAAGTAAGAAACAAAGTAAAGTCAAAGTTAAATGTTAAAACTGTGGTAAAATTGGTCACATTCAGTGAAACTTTAGAGTATAAAGAAAACGAAGCAGATATGATTCACGTGCCACACCAAAGTCATTATTCACAGAAACCGTCTCATTCGCGCTTGTACAATAAGAAATGCAGCAGGAAAATAACAATCTTACTGCAAGTGGGTGTATCAACGGTCAGAAGCACCAGCGACCAAGTGAAGGCCAGATGTAGCCCTCAACGTGGTAAAGGTTTGTCTTCCAAACTACAGAGTTACTGCAAGGGACCACATAGGCTGGTTAATAGGTTGGATGACATGGTCTATAGAATACGGAAATGTGGAAGACCGATATCGGGAATTAAGGATTTACATCTAAAACGACTAGCTGCCCACTGCAGAGGTGAGTCTGTGCTTATTCGGGTCGAACAGGCTTAAGTGGGGGACAGTGTTACGAATTTGCAATAGCGATTTGAATTTAACGGTCTGTAACGACTGCCTGCAGCATTCATCATGTTTATAAACACGTCCAATTAAAAAAATTGTCTTAAGACTTTTATGTTTTATGTTATTGAATCATTCAATAATTTTTTAATCTATTTTGTAATAGATTTGAATTAAAGACAATTTGAATGAATTAGTAAGGAATGAATTCTATAATTTATAATTAATTGGTTAACGAAATGGTTAAGATATAACTTTTAATTTAATTTCCAAAATGGAATTATGAATTCTTTCGTACCTTTGGCAAAGAGCTATAAATCATAAATACAGCTTATGATTATCAAACTACCCAAAAAATAATTCCTGTGTCACCCTATTTAAATTACCAATATTTGTTAATTTTTACTATTTTAATACTTGTTATACGATACACCAGCTGTTTACCTTTGAATTAGAAATAAAAATTTGTTTACCATTTTATATTTTTAGTTAACCCTTTCGCTATATTGTATCCATATGGATACATTTTAGATTTTTGCACATAACTTCGATATTTATGAATATTTTTTAAAAATTGTTTTTGAATCTATTTTTGGAATATATTCTGAGATATTTACAATTTATTTCATTGAATTATCGCTATTCGTGTTCGATTGATAGCAATTTGAAAATGTGTGTAAATAGATTTTTGAATACAAAATTTTTCTTTAAAAAAAGTGTCTTTGATTTTTCGCATATAAAATTTGTAAGAACTCTAATTTTGTAATAAAAATGATTTAGAATGTTTAGAAACATATTTGGGAAATACAAAAATAAGAAAGATTTCCAAAAAAATCATTGGGAGCTTCAGGATAAGCTTCCAGGACTAAAAATTTAATTTGGTATAGCGGATAAACCAGGACTCGTAGGACTTTAATATTAATATCAGTCAATATTGATATTAATACGAACCATATGATATACTTAATACATCTATTAACACCTCCAGTTAAAACTTGTAGCGAAAGGGTTAATAAATAAAATTATAATAAAATGAGTTTTATACAGTTTGAAAGTGCAAGGGCAAAAGATAAAGCCCGACAAGATCTTCGGGAGGCGAGAGAACACATGCTTGACGAAGTGAAAAAAAGGGCTGAGCAAAGAGCAGAGCGTGAAGCCGATAGGCTTTTAAAAGGTGAAACCAACTGGATGCTCCCTTCCGTGGAAGAAAAACTCAAGAAAAAAAACAAAGAAGTAAAGAAATCTAAAAAGAAAAAGGATAAGAAGAAAAGTAAAAAATCTAAGAAAAAATCAAACAAAAAACGAAAGCACTCTAGCTCTGAAGAGGAAAGTGAATCCACTGATTCTGATTCCACATCAGATGATAGCGATTGTTCTTCGTCTAATGATGGTCACAAAAAGAGTAAAAAATCAAAGAAGTCAAAAAAGAAACATAAAAAAGGTTCGAAAAATAAGAGGACAAGTAGTTGTGATACAGACAGTGATGATTCAGGCGATGAAAAACCCAAATTTTTGCCATTAAAGAAATCTGAAGAGCCACTACAAAGAGATAATTGGATGACTGATGCACTAATGTTAAAAACTTATTCTCGAGAAAGGGTGGAAAATAAGCCAAATGAGAAGCAACAAATTGATTCATATGATCCGGCAAAAAGTTCACGGGAACTTAATCCTTACTGGAAAACAACGGGAACAGGTTTACCTGCATTTCAAAAACCAAAAGATGATGATGACTACAAAAACGCAAAATCTGAAAAATCAATATTTTCTCAGAGCACATATCCATCAAAAGGTTGGAAAAAGCAAAGTGACAAAAAGATATCAAACGAATGCTTGCCGCCGCAGAGAAAAAAGTCTATCACAACTAGTGATGACGGATCCTCATCTAGTGAAGAAGAACGTAAAGAGGAGGGCAAGCAAAAATCCATTTTATCCGCTTCAGAATTTCTAACTGATCAACAAATGAACGAATTAGGTGCGAAAATTCTTAAAGCTGAAATAATGGGTAACATGTCACTTGCAGATGAATTACGCGAAAAGTTGGAAAAAGCACGAACTCAAAGAAATATATTTAAAGAACGTAAAAAATCGGCATATCTTGTAGGCAATCACATTTCAAATAATGGCGACAAGTACGGCAAGAAGAAAGATGAGCATATTCTACTGACGCATACCGATCAAACGGGCCACACTAGACCATTGCCGGCATCAAAAGTTTTGGATCCAAGAGATTTGTACGGTGGCAAGAAAAACAAGAAGAAAAAGCGTGTTAACACTCACGATGAATCTGGTGAGAGAGTTCGCTATTTTGCCGATGACGATCGTTATGATCTGAAACATATGTTTGAAAGCGAAAAATATACAAGCGCATCAGATGCCAATTTACAATTTGCCAATATTGCTGGCAAACACAAAAACCCTAATGATGATATGGAAGATATATTTGCCGAAAAAATATGTCAAGATGACTCTGTACGATCTGAACGTAAAGATCGCGATAGAGCAATTCGTGAACACCAAAAAGTTGAGGCAGCGTTAGACAACTGTGACAAATGCTTCGATTCTATGAAAATTAAAAAGGAACTACTTATATGCGTTGGTGAAAACGTATATTTGGCTTTACCATGGTATCAAGGTCTCCAGCCTGGCCATTGTATGATAATTCCAAATCAACATGCAACTTGCTGTACTCAAATCGATGAGGATATCTGGGCAGAAATAAATGATTTTCGAAAAGCTTTGACTCGCATGTTTGCTTCGCAACATAAAGATGTAATTTTCTTTGAAATTGCTAACCGATTACATAAGCGGCCGCATTTAGTAATACATTGTATTCCCATCCGCGAATCAGATGGCGAAATGGCTCCATTTTATTTCAAGAAAGCAATAGAAGAATCAGAACATGAATGGAGTGTAAATAAGCAACTTGTATCATTGCGACAAAAATCATTGCGTAATTCTATACCAAAGGGTTTACCTTATTTTTGGGTAAATTTCGGTATGGACACGGGATTTGCCCATGTAATTGAGGACGAAGAAAGATTTCCCCCAAATTTTGCGCAAGAAATTATTGGCGGCATGCTAAATTTAGATGCAAATAGATGGCGTCGCCTACAAAAAGAACAAAATATTATAACCAAAGTGAAAATGTTTGCAGACTGTTGGAAAAAATACGATTGTACAAAATAAGACAAATATAACAACTTCTTAAAGTATGTATTAATTTAAAAAAGTACACAAATAAACACAAAAAATTGGTTTTACAAATTTTGTTTGTCAGATTTTAATTAAAAAGTATTTTCGAACTTGTATTTGTAATATTAAAAATGTGATTTTGAATTGTATATGCCGATAATTTTGCATGCTAAATTTGTCCACGTTAAAATTATATTAGTTTAAAGTTTAACATTAAAAAATTTCCAAAATACAGTAAATTAAAAAAAAACTATCAATTAGAAATTAAAATATTACCAATTCATAAAACTCTAGGATCAATCAGTGCATTACATACAGTGCTGTTAGGCTTTTTTTTTTTTTTTAAAAAAAATCGTCATAATTAAGAAAATAAATCGTCAAATTCGTCATAAAAATTCCAAAAAATATCGTCATAAAATCGTCACGACTAAAAATCATGTATTAAGAGGGAAATAAACAATTCAGCAACCTTTAATTAATAAATCACTAACAATATTTGTGTAAGTACATTAGTATAAGTTAAAAAAGTGTTTTTGTTACGAAATTTTTAATAATATTCACATTAAAGCAATCTAAAGAATTATTTTTGAAAAAGTCTTGCAAATAAAATTTCTTCAAGGGATTTTGTCTCAAAGAATTTCTTTTCTTATCTTCATTTATATTTACATATTTGGCTAAAAATACGTTCAATATTAACTGATAAATTTGTTAAAACTATTATGTAGTTTACAAAATCACATAAATTCGGAAACGCTGTTTTATTGTTTGATAAATGATTTGAAGTTTATCCAAAAAAATATTATAATGTACAAATCTTTATTATTTTATTTCATTTTCCATAATTGGATATTTGTCTTTAGATACCAAATTAGAAAACTTTTTTACAAAAGTAGAATAGAAGTATTTTTTATTTAATTTTTATTCATAGTAATATAAAAAGCCACTCTAAGCCATTTACTGTATATACTTGTATATAAAAAAGCAGTTATACTGAATACAAATACGTAAATAATAATAATATAATATTAAAAATAGCTATATTACCGATGCCAAACTACTGACTTTTTTAAAAAATGTTTATAAAAATGAAGAAAATAATCGGTTTTTAAATATTCAGGAGAAATGTTCATACAATTCTCTAAATACTAAATATGAATATAACACTTGTTTTGGTATGTGTTGTCGAGTATAACAACAATCTGTTTCTGAAATCTGCCAAAACACCTCAAAAATCTTTAGTTACGGGTAAAAAATCAGTTTGTCGTGCCTATGCACTTATAAGCAAAGGCTCTATTGAATTAAGTCTTAATTCCATTTTGGAAATTAAATTGTCCCTTAACCATTCCATTAATGAATTCATTATGAATTAATTCATATGTTTAATTCCTCTGTATTTCAAATGTAGTGAATTCATTCCTATGAGAATTTATTCCTTATTGAATCATTACAATGTTCCTAAATAAATAAAGCCTTTGGATGAAGGTTTATGCAATGAATGGCTGGCTATTTATACCCTACACCACCATAGTGGGGAGGGTATATTGGATTTGTGCAGATGTTTGTGACGGTCAAAAATATTAGTCTAACACCCACCTTAAAGTATACCGATCGACTCAGAATCACTTTTTAAGTAGATTAAACGAAGTCCGTCCGTCTGGCTGGCTGGCTGTCTATGTAAACTTTGTGCGCAGAGTACAGGTCGCAATTTTGAAGGTATTTCGATGAAATTTGGTACATATCATTTTTTCTGCCCAAAGACCAAGCCAGTTGAAACTGGCTGAAATAGGTTCATTATTTCACCTAGCCCCCATACAAATGTCCTCCCGAAATTGGACTTTATCGGTCATAAATGTTAAATTTATATATGTTTCTACACAAGTTTTTCTCAAAATAAGTTTTATATATACGGAATTCATGTCACTAAATTTTATTATGATCGGTCCATAATTAGTCATAGCTCCCATATAAGGCCTTCTTCCGATAATCACGTTAACGAGCATAAATCTCCTAAAAATGTTGGTATACACATAAATAACTTTCATATAGACATTAATCACACCACCTAATTTCATGGTGATCTGTCCATAATTGGTCATAGCTCCCATATAAGGCCCTCTTCCGAAAATCGCTCAGGAATGTAAATTATTGAAATTTTGAAAGAAAAATGTTTTTGCTCATTTACTTAGTGTAGGGTATTATATGGTCGGGCTTGACTGATCATACTTTCTTACTTGTTTTAATATTTGTATAGTTTGAGTGTTAAGTATCATCAATGAGAATAAGGAAAAAGTTCCAACAGTTTTTAACGAAATGCATTGTTAGAGTGAGAAAAAACCCGAAGTTCCAAAGGGTTCTGACATATTCATATATATGCATCCACCTTCGAATATTATAAATATAGCGAACAATAATATTAAGTATACGATTCAGTTTAGCCGATATATAAGCCATAGTACCATACACAACCTCAAGTCCGTAGAGTATATGAAGCATCTAGAGTGCATAGGCTAGTTTATATCTCATCTGACAAGGCATATACATATACTATATTCGATTAGAGTAAATACGTCGTAATATTTTTGATGATTTGTGCAACTTCGTTAGACAAAAAAAGTTTTAGTTTATCAGTGACTGGATGGTTGTGTAGTTTGCGAATAACGCTTCGTTTCGCCTTAACTCTCGTTGTTTCTCAATAAAAATTCGTCAAAATGCTCGAACACACTGTTTAGGGTCGGAACGTTGGTGTCGGCAAACTGAATCGCGACCCTATCATCATTTTTCTTGGGGCTAGAGAGAGATCTGATTGTGGACCACAATTTGTCAGCTTCTGCGCTCAAGTTGCAGTTTTTCGATTGATCCATCCAATGTTTCTGTTTGTCCTCATTTCCGTTCACTGTGCAGTTCCGCCAAGGCAGCAGCTCTCTGATCTTTCCCAATATTAAAGTTCCAAAACAATGCGGCTGACGCCGTCCAAGATGGGCTACTGCCGGAACATAGACTCTTCGTATTGTTGTGCATTGTGGACTGCAGGATATAATGGAAGAGTGTGGCGTGACTAACAGTGTTGAAGACCTTGAACAGGTCAAATGCGGATAATTCTCTGGTGATGCTGTGCATCTTCGGAATCCATTTTCAAGACATCTGGTATTATTATGCTCCTCACTGGCAAGTTAAAAACCGTAGTGTGCTAAGCCTTCTAATACTCGCTTAGATGGCTTAGCTGCGTGATGACATCTGCAAATTCAGTTGGAGTATAAAGTTGTGGTGCTAGACTGGAAGATCATATAGTTTGCAGTTCAGCTGGGTGATCCTAGGGTCATCAGGGTTGGTACTCCGGATGTCATCTGCGAGTCCCGATACTGCTGCGACCGCACTACTAATATTCGGAGATGAAGTGAGCGATTTACCCGAAATACCTAGAAGATTTAACCGAAATATCTAGAAGAGTTAACCGAAATACCTAGAAATTCAGATCGAGAGAAAGCTCTATACCGCACGGTGTTGTGTATGGTGCTGGTTTTCGGAGAACGTTGTATCCGTTGCAATTTTACAGGCTGGAATTACTCGTAAGTTTTATCTACTGGACCGCAATGACCACGATGTTGTGTTGGCGCATAAATCGGTAGAAAAGCCTTGCGACTTTGGGGAGCTCGATAAGCGCATGTTTATAAATTACAATAAGACAAATTGGCATGCTTTTACAAGCGTTGTTGTATTTTAACATATTGTTCTCACAGCGGCAGGCCAAAAAGGTCAGCAGGAAGAATCCCAAACATTATACCTAATTATACATATCATGCAGCACGTTTGGCACAACAACTGTATTACGTGCTATCAACCAATGAACAAATTGTGCAACTGACGGTCGAAATTGATCGTCTAGTGAACGAATACTGCAGTAATAAATGGTTGAAACATCGTAACCATTCCTCAATTGGTTCAAAAAAACTCTGGTCTACCATAAAAAGTCTATTAATAATTGCAACAACAAGCAGCATGGATTTTACCACAATGTTTGCTGCTATGATGGAAAAATGTGAAGAGAATTCTAGAGAAGTTCAAGAAACTTCTAAATTCAACAACAACAAACTTCTTTATGAAGTCAACGAAGAAAATTAAATAATGGATAATAAACTTCTAGAGTAAACAACGATAAATTGTTAGTTGAAGTTCAAGTCAACAACGAGAAACTCCTAGCTGAAATTGATGCAAAATTTCAAAAATCTTCTAGAGCCACAGACGAGAAAATTCTGGAAATATCTGAGGTTGTTAACAGCAGAGTGAATGGTATTGACAAGAAGTTGTAAGATTTAGAGAATGGTGTCGATAAAAAACTGCATAATCTAGAAATAAATGTGAATAATCTTCAATGCCAAGATGGACCGGTGCGAATTATTCCAGAAGCATCTAGTAGAATTAAGGCTCCTAGTTTTGATGGCAGCACACCATTTGGTTTTTTTCAAGTTCTAGTTTGATACAGTTGCCAAGAGAAACTTATGGAACAATGAAGAAAAGGCTATAGAATTGATTTTGGCCTAAAAAGGAAACGCGGCCATATAATTAGTTACATAATGGTTGCACTACAATGGAATTGCGTGGTAGAATGCAGAAACCCAATGAGACGCTACAAGACTTTGCGACGGAAATTAGTTAATTTCAAGATTAAGGCATTTGTGAATGACCTTCGTGACCCTGATGTAAAACATACGGTTTATGCCATACGGAAACCATCATTTGCTGAAATCGTTTCATTCGCGCTGGTACAAGAAACAGCAAAGATAATTTCAAAGCAACAAATATGTAATATGCGGAAAATTGAGGTTATCACTGAAAATTAGAGAAATATTGTCAACAAATTAAAGGAATTAAAAGAGGCAGTTTTAAAGGTTTCAAGTAAGAAACAAAGTAAAGCCAAAACTAAATGTTATAGCTATGGTAAAATCGGTCACATTCAGCAAAACTGTAAAGCACCAAGAAAGCGAACCAGATATATTTCACCACAAAGAAACAACCAGCAGGCGAATTATAAAGCATTACAAAAGCCAACTTTAACACGAGCTAGCACTGAGGGACAGGATCTGACACCCACACTTGACGACATCAACGGTCAGAAGCACAACTTTACTATAGACACAGGAGCGTTGCAGTCTATCATAAAAACAGATATAGTAAAGAAAACAATTGATCCAATTTGCAATGTAAGTCTACGCACCGCTACTGGAGAGCCTACCATTGTCCATTATAAAGTTAATGTGAAATTAACTATTGGTGGCGTTAGCGTAAATCATGTATTTGTTGTTGCCGATATTGATGCAGACTTCATGATTAGTCACAGCGTTACTTTGGATAAGGGACAATGTTGAAATACACCTAGACATCGGATATGAGAGCAAGTCTCAATTAAGAAAGCTAGTGTTTGTTGTGCATCAAAAGTTGCCACCGCAGTCAGAGGATTTGGTATGGGCCCGTGAAGAAGGGGATGATTGTATACACAATGGTTTGTGGGTGTTGGAACCAGTACATGTGAAAAGTGGCCATGTAACAATCGAGGCCCTCGTTGAACAGTGCAACGACGGAGTGGTTCCTGTGAAGGGGACATCGAGTTCCAAATGGGTGAATGCGCTTCAGTAGAGGCAGTGAAAAATTGTTTAAAAATTGATTTCACCGAAGAACACGAACTTCATGAATTCGTTCAGAGATGAATTAAAATCGCCAATCGACCAAAAGAATGCCAGATATGATAGAGCAGCGAATTCAGAAGAACGCTAGTACTACTATATAACTACGTAATAAAGGTTTGTCTTCCAATCTACAAGCTTACTGGAAGGGGCATATACGAAAGTTAAGAAATTGGACGATGTGGTCTATAGGATACGGAGATGCCAAAGACCGATATCCAAATTAAAGGTTTAACATCTAAAATGACTAACTGCTTATGGGACAGGTGAATCTGTGCCTATTCGGGTTGAACACGCTTAATGTCCGTAATTTCAACAAATAGATACACACAAAAAAACCCATAGGTTATGTTTCCTAAAAATATAGTATAAATATAACTAAGCACAAGGGTAGAATGGCATTTACAAAGTTTCTTAGTTAATAAAACTAAAATGTTTGATAATTTCATACATACCCTTTTGCACCAAAACCGCAGTTTCAATATGTCAAATTTATTTTAATTCAATGAATTAGTTTTTGTTTTGTTATAATTTTAATTACGAAATTGTATCAATTTGAATTCAACGGTCTGTAACGGCTGCTTGCAACATTAATGTTTATAAACATTTCAATCGCTGGCAACTTCTACTTATAAACAATGTTGATAACAAGCTGTTATTTTTTTATAAGGAGTGAGATCGTAAAATTCTTAGTAAAACATATCAGTTATTATGTTTCATGTCAATTATATTCATTTGTTGTTAATCTTATTAAAATGAGTGACCAGAAAAGTGCGTACTAAAATACTACAAAAAGTTGGCCAAGCATTCAAAGGTCTGCCGTCAAACTGTTTCCAATGTTATTAAATAGTACCGGGAGAACTTGTCCGTTGATAGAAAACCTGGTTCAGGTAGATGGAATGATCCACATGATGTTTCTAAAGCCAAAAGAGCTCCCAACACATCCGGTAGGAAAGCAGTCCGGTTAGCTCAGTGCTCGGACTATTTGGTACGAAAAGTTAAAGCTAATGCAGGTATAAAAACATACAAGGCTCAAAAAGTTCCTGACAGGAACGCTGCTAAAAATTTAGAGAAACAGAGCATGGAAATTGAAGTTAAGAATTTTTCGATCTCACTCCTTAAGTATGGAAACATTAACTGTGAATCAGCTTTAAAAGCTCTGGTTGATCATTCTAATAAATAATGCTGGAATTTTCTAGAAGATGGGGCGGTGTAAATAAATAGTAACGTCGAGTTGTTGGTGATTGATTTGGTAGAAAGCATTGCTACAGTACACGTCCATATTAAGTGTGTTTAATTTAAGAAATAATAATATAAGTGTGTGTATTAATAGATTGAATTTAAGTTGTTGTTGTTAAATTCGAATAAATATAAAGTTGTTACAATTTATAAACTACTAGGGCCTATTCCACAAAACAACTTATCAACATTTTACTTTGCACTTATCAAATTTTTTGTCAACTTGCAAAACTTTATGTTTCTCAGAACTATAAAATTTGATAAGTGATACGATGAAATAGATAAGTGTAATTTGCAAGGTCTCTGCAATTTTTATATTCTCTTTGCAAATCCGGTTCCGCGTACGTTCTATTGTGCAAAGTGCAAACTTAATATCGGAAAGTGTAATATCCAAAGATATTGCAAATAATTATGCAGTTTCGTTCCACAAAAACTGTAAATTCTATTTTTTTTAAAGCAAATTTTGATAAGTTTGTCAAAAATTTGCAAGGTAAACGATCACACAGTGGGGGAAATTAAAAAAAAGTGGAAATAAATCTGTAACTTCTAAACCAATATATCGATTTTAAAAATTGCCCACGCCTATAGAGGAAGTGTAGCTGAGTTTATCTTTAGAATTTGGACTTCAAAAACTAAGCCCTCTTTTATTTCACTGACTATATTTCTCTCATTTTCATCTATAACCTCGATATTCCGCTCCTTGCATATTTGCAGTTTTGAACCGCATGTTTTTACAATTTATTCCGCAAATACTATCGTTTGTGACACGCAAACGATATTATATATGATAGTTCATATAATCTATCATAATACCCACAGACATAGAGTAACATAGAGACGAGACGTAATTGTTAGGGTTCTATAGTTGAAACAAAGGTCGACTTTTCGACCTTTCGACTTTTTTCGATTTTTAAAAAGCAGGTCCACCGGCTTGTGCAGACTCATATAGTATCTGCTGTACAGCCATCTTGCATTTAACAAGGGAAATACCAGAAAAGGGGTCCACTTCATCTGCTATACAATTACCACTTCATCTGCTATACAATTACCCTGATTTCCATCGTGACCAGGGACCCATATAAGCGTTATCCTAGAATGTCTCGCTATCTCAGTAAGGTATACCCGACATTTTTCGGTAAACCTAGATGTCGTGAAGACACCCGCTATTCTGTTAACGGCAGCCTTGCTATCAGTAAATATGCATATATCACCAGATATTTAATAGAACCTCAGGCAGTTGGATGCGCGTTTAATGGTCGTAACTTCTGCCTGAACAGCTGTACAAAAGTTAGGTAGCCTGAAGTAGGATTTGATCCCAAAGTTCTCAATTAAAAAACCTCCACCGACCTACTGCCCCTTTTCGAGCCATTTCGAGGGAAGAGTCGTTTTTAATATCGTTTGGTTTATTGGGAACTGTATCAAACCGGAACTTGAAAACATTAAACGGTGTGCTACCATCAAAACTAGGAGCCTTTATTCTACTAGATGCTTCTGAAATAATTCGCACCGGTCCCCCTTGGCATTGAAGATTATTCACCTTTATTTCTAGATCATGCAGTTTTTATCGACACCTTTGGCTATTTCATTCTCTAAATCGGGCAGCTCTCTAAGGCGGACACCTTTTTGTCAATTGAATCCACTCTGCTGTTTATAGCAACACAAATTTCTTGAAGTTTCTCGTCTGTAGCTTTAGAAGTTTCTTGAAATTTTACTTCCATTTCAACTAACAGTTTTTCATTGTTGACTCTAAAAGTTTCTTGAACTTCTATAGAATTTTCTTTCAATTTCACTTCCAGGTTCTCGTTGTTGGCTCTAGAACAAGGGTGCCCAAGCCCTATACTCTTGGTGCTCATTTGTTTTTGTAAATGCTCTTAGCAATAGGCTGTGTGTTTCTATACTCAATACATCACTCAGCACTAGCAATATGAAATACACAAACAACTTTGTCTTATTAGTTTTTTTGTCGTTCTTCACTGTATACACGCAAGTGCAAAGCAACAACACTTTCGTATGCTTTGCTGGTAAACATTGTCGACAGCGATCATCAATGTAGATTTTGTTTATCGTATGGTATCGTTTAAAAAAGTGTATATTTTTTTCATTGTTCTTTGTATGTTGTTGTTTTTACAACAAAAAAATATTGAATAAAAATTAGTTTTTCTTTAAATGTATTGGTGTTTGCTCTTCCATAAGGAACTTTGGGGCACCCTTGCTCTAGAACTTTCTTGAACTTCTTTATATTTTTCCATCATAAGCTCCGAAGTAAATATCATGACGCTTGAATTCATCTATCAGCCTCTTCTGCAATTCTGCTTTATTGACAGCTGTAGGTAACTCCAACTTACACAATTCCCTCTTGAGTTGTTCTACTTTAAGCTCTTCAAACTTCATGCTTATTATTTTGTAATCCCACTTCTGACACCAATTGTTACGCGTTGCCTGTTGTTTTTGTTACTTTTACGTTTGTTATAGCATTCGCCGCAGCAAACACAAGATAATTTGACAGCTCAAACTTTTCAATTTCAATTGCAACATTATACTTTCATTTTTTCTAGTGTTTGCAAAAATAAATAATAAGTAAATGTTTATAAAAAATGCTCTTTCTACACGAAATATTTATATAAAAACCAAAGAATAATAACAAGAAGTGAAACGCTGTCAAAAAAAAACCTAAGTCGGTTGTCATAAAAAACCTAACTATGTAAATGTTTGACAAATCGGAGTGTCTCATCTCTATGTATAATCTTCTATGCCCACATATGTGTTAAAGTTTGAGAAGCACTGCTGTTTGAGAGGCACTATGCAACTTTAAACCAGCCGTTAGAATCGATATATTTGAATTCAAGTACAATTTCGTAACAATATTTTTACACTTACGTACATTTTGGCGAAACGTATGGAACATCTAACACGCAGCATCTAAATTGCCAAAATAGTAAAAATCACGTTGTTTTGAATAAAAGAAAACGAATTTAGACTAGTGCGAAAAGGCTATTATGGCGGTATGTATTAATGTTACCCTATTACAACGGTTTTAATTTTGATGTGAGACAACTATTTAAATGCCTTGAATTGCAAGATATTACGAAACAATCAAAAAGAATTACAAATTTAATTCAGAAAATGTTTGTCGTTTACTTTATTTTTACAACACAGTTTTTGTTTTGCAACCACAAGTAAAACTCGTATTTTTAATCGGGTACTATAAGTAAAATGTTCGAACAAATGACTTGTCGAAAGAGTCTCAAAATTGATTACGTTATCTCTAAAACTTTAAAATATTTTAAAATATATTTGGACTAAAGGTTAAATTTATCGATTGTAAGAACATATTAAGAGGGTATTGAAGAAAAATGTCACTGTGGGTCAATTAATCAAATAAATAATAAAAATGCTGTTCTTATGTTTCAGACATCACTGTATCAATCAGTGTTGTATTTAACTATATATATTTCTAATGTTTCTTCTACTGAATTCAATTTGATATTTGTTTAACACTAACTATTCATCATTTTAGTTATTTAATTGTTTAAAATGTTAACAAATTAAAATGTTAAATCATAAATTTTTTAAAAGCAAACGCATTTTCCAACCACTTCCTAAAATTACAACCCATCAGCTGTCAAATTTCAACTACAGCCAACTTAACTCAACATGTCCTTTCTTCCGGTTCTCTTTAACACGCAAGGTATGATTACTGACAAAATTTGGAAAATATAGAAAAAATAAAGTGTTTTATAAATAAATTTAAAAATAATGTGAATTAAAATGTAAAATTAATGCACAAAAGCTAATGTTTTTGATGTGAAATTTATGGATTTTTCTGACTTTTTTTGTGTAAATGTGCAAACGTGTGCTCTTTCATAGAACTTGATAATTTGTATACAATGTGCTTTTTGACAATTTAGTTAATTGTTTTTCAATTTTTGTTTGCAGATGCCTGGCGTAACTGTAAAGGATATCGATCAACACTCATGTGTTAAAGCTGTTGCTGTCTTCTTAAAGAAGTAAGTTTTGTGAAACTTTCATAAAATTTGAAATTGTATTTTATCAGACATGTCATAGTTCTTTTGAACAAAATTAATTTCCGTGGCAAGCCTGCATAAATTATAAAATAAAATTAGTTTGATGTTATTGGAGTGTAAACCTAATTTTCCTTTTTTACATTTTAGGACTGGTAAATTGAAGGTGCCCGATCAAATGGACATCATCAAGACCGCCAAATACAAGGAATTGGCTCCTTATGACCCTGATTGGTTCTACATTCGTTGTGCTTCAATCTTGCGTCACTTGTACCACCGCAGTCCCGCTGGTGTTGGTTCCATCACCAAAATCTATGGTGGCCGCAAACGCAACGGTGTCCACCCCTCTCACTTCTGCCGTGCTGCTGATGGTGCTGCACGCAAAGCTTTGCAAGCCTTGGAACATGCCCGCCTTATCGAAAAGCACCCCGATGGTGGACGCAAATTGACCCCAATTGGCCAACGTGATTTGGATCGCATTGCCAATCAAATTGTCGCCAACCAACGTACTGCGGCCAAACTAACAGGTCCCATTGTTATTTCCAAGTAAATTGTATGTTGACTGTAAAGTCCGCGTTTTTTGGTGGAAATAAAACATGAAAATTTTTTTAATTTAGTTTAATACAAAGAAGTTTTCTTTAATCGAAATGAGGATTATGGAATACAATAAACAATGCGAAAGTTGAATTAAACTTTGAAGAAAAAAACATCTTTGTTTATTTATTAAGCGGCTCAATATAACAAATGGTCTTAAGTTTTTGTTTTTTTTTAATCCAGCTTTTGCCATTGTGTTAGATGTGAGAACTTTACATTGCAGTTCAATGATGATTTATTAAGATTTCCAATAAAATTTAATTTGCTTTGAAAATTAATTGATATTAAGATTTAAATCCGAATAATAAATTTTTATGATTATACATAAGAACTGTAAGACAATTATAATAAGTATTATTGTGTAATATTTATGTATATTACATAGTAATACTCTACTGAAAATTAAATATACGAAGTCTGACTTAAATTGTCCAATATGTTATCTGTTCATGTTTTAATTTCTCTGTATTAATACAAATGATTATAAATAATTGTAAAGAAACTTACAAAACTGATTAGTGATTGGAACTCATTAAGTTCTCACAGAATATGTTTTGTTAAAGGTATTTGCAGACGAGAATACAGGGGGGTTACTCCCTAATTCGATTCGAAAGGAAACAAATATATATAACAAATCCATGATACAATAATACATCATGTAACAAACAAATATTTTGAATAAGTTTTTAACAAATATTAATTATCAGTAATTTAAAAAAATTCAGGAGCAAGAAAATTGTTTCTCTTTTTTTAATACCTTTATAAAATAGTTACAATGTTTTGAGGATTTACTTAAAAGTATTACAACAATTAACAACTAAATAATTAAATAAAGAAACTACTAATATCACAGTATTTATTTATTATACAATTATTTATTTTTTATACAGTATTTTTTTATTCAGTAATTTATTTATTATACAGTATTAAGGAGAAGTATTCTAAAAAATCTTGTAAAAACTTTAATGTTATAAGAAAACAACCACTAATTATTACTCTTTAAATACAAAAGAGTTTTAGCGGTTATAGAATATCTGGGGTGTAGGTTATGTATTATTTTTCGACTTTTATTTTGTATTATATGCCATTTTCTGGTATAAGTTTTAACAGCTTTATGAAACCAAACATGGCATCCATAGGTCATAATTGGTCGAATACACATTTTGTAAATAAGAATCTTGATTTAAATTCAGCCCAATTATGAATAAAAATTCCCCGGGAGTTTTTTTCCCTTTTCCCATTTTTCTATTCAAATTCAATAATAAAAAAGAAAAAAAACCCCCGGGACATTTTTATTCATAATTGGGGTGATTATGTTTAGATCTTCTGCTGAATAGGGGATAGGGCACGACCGCATTTAATTGCTTTTTCACAAATATATTTTACGTGTTTATTAAATGATAACTTTGTATCTAAAATAACTCCTAGTGACATGTTATATGGAAATATAAAAGCTTGTGATTAAAAATCATTTACTTTTATTTTCCATTTATCAAAAATTTTAATTTGTCATATTTGGACAACATTTTAGTTTGTCTGATTTGGATTACATTTTCATATGTGTATTGTTGTCGATAAAATGTTTTAGATGTTATATTAATTTCCCTTTTTTATGTGAACAATTATTTTAAGTTTTTCATTTGTCTCATCTATATAAATATATAAATGTCTTTGTAAGTTTGTTTGTTTATTTGTTTGTTTGTTTGAGCATCACGCCTAAACGGCTGAACCGATTTTATTGAAATTTGGAACGTAGATAGATCCTTACTTGGAAGCGTCAATAGGCTATAAATTTTTTCAATACTTGGACCAGAAAGGGGAAAAAGGGGGAAAAACGGGTAAAATTGGTACCTTTAGTTTTTAAACAATAATTACTAAACGGCTGAACCGATTTTTACATCGACAGGGGTAGCGAAGCGCACCGGGTCAGGCTAGTAGTATATATTAAAACTGGTAATATTATTTTTATTGGCCAATAGGCCATATGTATTACTAACGAAATAAATAAAAACAAGTAAGAGTGCTATATTCGGCTATGCCGAATCTTATATACTCTTCACATTTGTTGTGGATACTAAATATATCAAGAAAACTTTTAAAAATTTACATTTAATTGCTGACGAACAGATTATATTGTAGAAGTTACAAACGAAATAACAATCTTATATATACCCTTCTCACGAAGGTGAAGGGTATAAAAACAACAACGCCAAACGAAACACCAAAAAAAACAAAACACGCAAAGCAATGAAACCAACACACATCCAAACATACGTTTTGTTGCTTTTTAGTCAATGAAATTTTCAGAGGTTGTCTCGGATTTTTGCTCATATCTCCGTTATTTATGAACGGATTTTGTTAATTTTACTTGGATCTAGAAGATACCTGGGGTTTCAGAAAATCTATAAGGATCCAGTATATATATACTTTATAGGGTCGGAAAATTATATTGTGGAAATTACAAGCGGAATGACAAACTTATATAGTATACAGGTGAAGGGTACAAAAAATAAAAAAAACCATTTGAGGAAAAATTTTAAACTATCTTCCATTTTTTTGATTATTGCGATTGATACTTAACCGCAGCAAATAAAAACACTATCGTCAGCATAGAAACCTACTTCATGATTCCTGCGAACAGTAATATCAGAAATAAAAATAGAGTAAAGTGTAGGTGAGAATACTGACCCTTGTAGCAGTCCCGCGGGTATTTGTCTATCTGTTATCTAGTGATAGATACAACAAATGAACGTTGATTTAAAAAACTCTTTATAATTTTTTGCCGGTACGTAGGATAATTGAAGGTATTAAGTTTAAAAACTAGGCCATCGTGCTATATAGAATCTAAAGCATTTTCAATGTCAAGAAAAATAACACCAGTACTCTTGCGATTACTTTTGTTAGTTTCAATAAAATTAACAACTATTTTTAGTTGAAGTACAGTAGAATGATCCTTACGAAATCCAAACTGGAAAGGCTAGAATTCTCTTATATATTATTTTAACAAATACAATACAAATTAATTGTTTTTACACTTTTTTATTTTTTTTTTTTTAATTTTCAATGAATATTTGTTACGTTTTTAAATAAGAGTTATTCAAAATATTTTTTTTTCGTTGCTCATTATTTTCGATTTATATGTTTTTAAGTTGCCTAATAAGAGTTTAGAATATACATATATTATGAATAACTCTTATTAGGTAACGTAAAAACAAAAAAATTAAAAAAAGTTATGAGCAACGAAAACAAAAATTATTTTACGAATAACACTTATAGAAAAGCAAAACTTATTTTCATTGAAAATAACTATTAGTTAAAGAAACAAAATTTTATTTCTACAAAATAAAAATTATGGTTCAATTTTTTTTAAACAATTATGTCTATGATTTAAACAAATGTTTAATTCGACATCGAATAGGTACTTGAAATTGGTCGAACACCGGAATATTTGCGTAGTGAATTAAAAGTTTTCTAATATGCACAAATCCGATATATTGAATACATCAGCTGCATATCAGAAGTTACACAAATTGTCAGGTCTTTGCCGCAATAACTACTTTTAAACTAACTTAGCAACAATAAATGATATAAATCAAAAAGCTTCTTTCTCATCCCAAAATATTTAACATCAAAAAGAAACAATTTCTTAACTACCTGGAAATAAATAACGCTTTTATTTTGACTGAATCAAATGATCAAAATAATCACTTTCAATGATCATTGTAATATTCATATGCCCTCAATTTTAACAAAAAACTATTACTGAAAACTATAAGAGGGAGAATTTATACTTATAATTTGGTAACAGCTGAAAGACATTAATTTTAGTTAAATACAATAATTTAGATATCAAAAACAATAATGTATGTATATTAATTTAATGTGGTAGAGCTGAAATTCAAAACCACGTAACTAAAGAAAATAAGAATTTATTATGGTGCATATTAACAACATCCGTGTCCTCTCCAATGTTAACTCTTATATACATATATAAAAATGAAATGGTCCATGTATGTAATGGCATCACGTGAGAACGGCTGGAGCGATTTGGCTGATTTTTTTTATTCGATTGGAACTTTTCAGGAGATGGTTGTAAAGAAAAAAATCAAAAATTCGGAAATTTAATTTTTTAATATATTGCCTCCTTTTCACTTCTCATTTTTCTTAATAAGAAAAATTTCTTTGAGAAACTTGAAGAACTAACAATCACCCTTATTCTATTTTTCGTCGTCAATATTGCGTAAAAACATGGTATATGTTTCGCCGATATTGATAACAATTTGTAACTTTTGACAGCGTTTTGTATTTTAACCCGACTTATAAAAGTATAAAATTCTGTCAATAGTAACCAATTGTTTTCGATATCAGTGAAACATATACCATTTTTTGACTACGATGTCGACGAAGCCAAATAGAATAAGGGTAAATAGCTACTAGTATATAATATAAATAAGACATTTTATAAGCAAAAACCGAAAGTAAGTAACTACAAGTGCCAGCATTATATAAATCAAAAGCACTTAGCTACATACTTGATCCTTGGAAATATTCAGCAATCCCTTTTTAAACATGTGTTAAAAATGATATAGGTACAAAGGTTGGAGATCCTACTATACCCTTACGTGTATTAGGGTATGATCTCCCTGGAATAATTTATTTTAAAGTGTAACAGATGAGTAAAATAAACCTCCGCAAAGAATTGGAACAAGCCGAAAACCAACTTCAACAAGTACATACTTTGTTGCATAGGGTGTAAAAATTATTGGTAAATTTATGAGGGAATAAAACAGTTCCACTGCTGACTCATGAGGAAAGAAATTGTAAGAGTTCCGGCCGAATGATATGAACATGCCGATTGTATAATGTATGAAAATTAATTCATTTAATTTTACTAATACAATATTTCCAATAAAATTAATTTTGACAATATTAGAATAACAAGTATTTTTTAATATATTGAAAATAAGATGTTACTTTATTACATACTATTATAAACTAACTTATAATTTACTATGATCTGTTTAGGAGGTTCTTGCAAGAACAGCTTTAAATTAATTTTCCATAAAAATAAGAATGGTATGTTTAAGGTTGCAAATAATTTATAACAAAATCTTGTTGGTATGTCTTTTATACTAGAACGACATATTTTCTAAAAATTTATTGTATTATTTGCTTCCCATATACAGATATAAAAAGTACTTTTAAATTTATGAAATCTGCTGCTCGATACGTATAATGGAATGATAGCTACACCCTATCCAGCGCTTCAACCATTACAATGCTATTACCGCGAATAACTACCATACCAATATTGTTTCTGGTACTATCTTTACATTCTTCAACAGTTTCGTCCAATACAACATTCATGAACGGATCAAAACCACGCAATATACCGGCAACAGATCGGCCACCATTCAGCTTTAATAGCATACGTTTATCCATATATCTAAAAAATAGAAAAACACGAATTTGTTTAGAAACATTTGAACAATACTTGTATATAATATTACTTTTTCAACTCTGGGGGATGTGCTTTCGACATTTTGTTATTTAGATTATTTTTGACAAATTAAAAAATAATATACAATTTGCGGATTTTTCAGAAAGTAATTATTCTTCGCGTTTAGTACGGCGTGCCACAGTGTTGTATATTTTCAGTTATGCTAATTTCGTGTTTTCCTGCTAAATATAGAGATTTTGTAATCATATAAGCGACGATTTTTTTGCTGGAGTTCAAGCGATTTTCTATAATACGAGTACTAAAAAAATAAACAATACAATGTGGCAACAATTTTGAATTTTTTCTTCTCTTTAACCCTAAGACTCCACGTAGCAATATTTATTGCTGCAATTGTCAAATTTAATTGCGTCAATGAAATTTGCGAGTGTAGATGGCAAATTGCCATATGTAGGAATCCATTGCGCAATGATTCCTTGAGCAACTATTGCTAAGCAATAAGCTGTCAGTTCAGTTGTCAGTAAAGTAAAATTTCTTCTTTCTATGATTCAGAGTGCATACACATTTAATTTATGTAAGTACCAAAAGTAAAAAAAAAAACAAAGAAATTGTGTAAAAATCATTCAACACAAAATACACCTCAATTTTTCATAGATCTTCTCGTGTTGAAAATTTTCTGTTTGTGACGAACATAATGCAATCAGCAATCGCTGTGCTGTTGTTCTTTTGCTTGTGCTTAGCAATAAAAATTTCTACGTGGAGACTTAGGTTAAACGTCAAAATGGTTATATTAAAGGCTAAACGAAAAAGTATTATTATTGAAGTTTGCCAAAGTAACATCTATAATCTATAGGTATGTGAAAATGGCAACACTGAACAAATCGCTAGAATTTTTATTAATGTCTAAAATAATTTTTTCTCCGTTAAATTGTTTTTAAAGTAGCTAGATTTATTTAGAAAATAGCTAAATTATCATCACTGGAGGCCAATTACGGGAAAAAGTCAACAACTGCAAAACAAGAAAAACGAAGTTTATGTGCAAAAAAGCATTTTATTATTTAAGTTTTATTATATTTTAGTGAAATCATGTTTTCCAAGAAAAAGAAAAAACCTCTAATTTCGATGCCGAGTAATTTCGAACACCGCGTACACACGGGTTTTGACAAACGCGAACAGCGTTATGTGGGGCTTCCATTGCAGTGGGCATCGATTGTAGGCAATAATCAAATATTGAAATCAACAAATCGACCACTTCCATTAGTGGATCCCTCTGAGATTACGCCAACTGAAATTTTGGATTTGAAAACTATAGTGCGGCCACACCATAATAACAATAAGGCGGATGCAACATCCTTAAATAGTAGCATAGCTATGCAGTCAGCAGGTGGAGTGGGTGCAGTCGCTAGTGGACAAGGGGGTATAGGCCAGCACAATCATGCAATGGCTGCTGACAATGGCAGTGCCACAGTTGGAGCTGGAACGGGTGGTGGCATAGTTCTGCCTAAAACATCTCATGTAGCAAGGTCAAATTCATTGCGCAGCTCAAGTCCGCCCAGAATAAGAAGAGATCTGAGGGGAAACGCAAATGTGCCGCCAGCAGTTCCTGAGGAATCTATATCGCCTAGTACAGTTAACACCATGTCGGGTCATTTAATGAATGCCAATGCCATGACGGGCTTTAAACCAACGCAACAGTTACAACCGAACACTATGTCTGGTGGTGTTGGTCAGGGTGGGGCTGTCGGTCATGGTATGTATGGCGCACAGCCAACGCAAAATGGCCTAACTGGAGGTGGACCTTTAGCGGTACGAACTGATTTTAGTACACAACCTGCAGCTAGTGCTCTTCAATTCCGCCAAGGAGCTACACATCTGCATGCCCAACAAACTTCACCTGTAGGCTCCATTGCGAGCAATACTCGTTCAACCCATTCACATATATCGTCGCATTCGCACGGACATCACATGAATAACAATAACACAACAAACTTAAACAACTTACCGATGTATCCTTCACCACAGGGACAAATGCATGCACCACCAGCTATACCGCCACATGGTCAACATCACCATCATCATCAGCAGATGCAACATTTGACGCAGCAACAAACTGCTAAACCATTGGGCGCTGGTGGCAGTGTCATTATGACATCTGATCAGAATCAAAATCCACATCATCCACATTTACTTGCAAAAACTGCATCTCGGGCGTCCAGTTCGAGTGGTGGGGCCAGTGGTATTGGAGCAACAAGTGCAACAGGCGGTAGTACAGCGACGGCTGGCCAACCTAAACAAGAACCGCGGTTAACCCATGAACAGGTACATATTTTATAATATAACTAAAATGTAGAAAATCTCTAACGAATAGGGTAAAAGCAATCCAAAATATACATTAATATTCTTTTTAAAAATTTAGTTAAATATATGTTTACTAAAATTAATTGTTAATTTTCTGTTAGAGAATTTTTTTCTCGTAAACTACTTTTACAAACACCGTTTCCCTTTCCCTCATTACCACAAGGTATAGTAATATTTTTAACCTGAAGTTATACTGACAGTTTAAAACATTATTTTAATAGTCAATATAACTATAAGGGACATTCCTAAAGGCACATTTTCGGAAAATTACTTGAAAGCGAATATAAGGCAAAACCAAATTTATAATTTTAAATGTTTAATAAATATTGCATGCAAACCAACATTTTCTTTCTCATTTTATATTGAAAACAACAAAAAAATTTCAAATTTATTTGTTGTTTTTAATATAAACTGTTTATGAAAATTTATTGTTGTTTTCAATATAAAATACGAAGGAAAACGTTCGTTTGCATTTACCGAAATTTTTAATTTATAATTAACAGGGAAACCGGATATGCTCTAAAAATATTTATTTATTGAAGATTTTAATACAAAGCCATTTTAGGCCAAAATAAAAAAAAAAAATTCTATAAGGAAACACATAATTTTAATTCTGGAATGGGTATATTGATTGTATGAACCTTCAAATAAACAATTATCTTTTTTGTACCGAATCTTACTTTATGGGCAATTCCATGTCATCGAACGTGACATTTATACGCCTATACAGTGGAATAGATTTATTTTTAAATTAGCACAAAATACCTGTATATTTTGATTGTGATTTTTTTATATTTTTTTTCCTAGTTAGATCAATTGTTTTGGTTTGCATTGTTGCACAACAACATATAGCTTTTGTTTAACAAAAAATATTACCAATATCTACTATTTTTTGTCTTGATTGGTGATTTGTGTCATTAGCTGAATTCGAGTTGGACAGCAAATTAGCACAACGTGTTGTATCTAAATGTTTTGTTCGCGTAATTATTTCTTACGTTAAATTCTTTTAATTTTGTGTCATTTAACTTATTTTTTGTTAAACTAGCGTCAACATGTGGAATGATGGGAAAAATATGGCTGAAATTTTGCATCGCTCTCGAAAAATGGTTTATATGTGATAATTTTCTTGAAAGCAAACATAAATAATGCAACAGAAAGCAAAAAACCGAAGTCGTGGGCCGTGCTATTGTCCGGAAGTCGACGAAGGACCCTTTCATGTCGTCACCCGATAATTCGAATTAAATTATTTTTCAATTTAGATTAAATTAATAAGACAGGCTCATACGACGACGTCTTATGCTCGTAATTTCAATAAATAGATATCTATCGGTGCTTGGTTACTTACGGCGTAAAAATATTTGGTAATTTTTACCCGTAGGTATTGATTTGAAATTATTGTCAAGTTACCTTTTAGGTAACTTTATCTGCTGGGTATTTTACACCGTAGATATATAATTGTTGAAATTACGGGCATTAATGAAGAAAGGACCCTTTCGTGTCGTTACGCAATAATGCGAATGAAATTAACTTCCAATTTGGGTTAAATTTATCAGACAGGCTCATACAACGACGTCTTAATGTCGCAAAGCTTTTTGGACACTCAAGTCGGAAGAAGCCCTTCTATCAAAAAAAAAAAAAAATATATATATATATATATATTGCCAAGCGTTTATTGTTTGCTCGCACCCACAAGAATAAAGACCTCTCATTCTGGAAAAAAAATACTTGGGAGTGATGAAAGAAAGGTGAATCGACCAAAACGCCATGCATTAAATCCACGCCACACTCAGAAAACCATAAAGCATGGTGGAGGAAGCATCATGGTGTGGGGATTATTTTCATGGCACGGTGTGGGCCCAATTGTTAAAATTAATGGAAAAATGGACCGTTATCAGTATTTGGACATTCTAAAGAACAAAATGGAACCATATGCTTTTAAACACATGCCAGTTTTATTCACATTCATACACGACAATGACCCAAAGACACATCAAAGCTGGTAAAAGATTGTTTTTTTTTTTTCAAAGAACACATTCCCGTTTTAGACTGGCCGGCGCAAAATGCCGAATTGAAGCCGATTGAAAACCTCTGGAACGATATGAAAAGTGCAATTGCTTAACAAATGTACAAAAACTTGGATGATCTGTGGATCATCGATTCCCAAAGAACGTTGCCAGAATTTGACTCAAATATCCCATAGCGGTGCTTGAAAATAAAGGCTACTCTACTAAATATTGATCAGTTAAACTAAAAACAATATTTTACTTTTTATTAAAATATATTATTTTTATTCCAGAAATTTAAATTTTGCTATTTTACTGTTCAGCTAAAATCTGGCGTATGATATGTTGCAGGCCTTAATGAGCAGACGATGGGCAATTTCGTCCAAGTTTTTTTTTTTTTTTTTTTTTAAAAAAAAGAATGTACACTTTAAGTTTTCATGTTTACATTTTTTGTTGTTGCTAGATCTAAAAAACAATTAAAAATATGAATAAAAAAAGATGAATATAAAAAGTCAAAATATGCCACGACTAAGCTTTTAAATTTAATATTGCAAAAATATTTCTTTATGGTAAAATATGCAAAAACATGCGCTAAACAGTCGATGCAAAAGTTCTTAAAATTTTCTGAAACGAACAAATACCTTATGCACGGCTCCATAGTACTTACAGGAAAAACATGCATTTGCATGATTCCGGTTTCCCTGATAATTAGAGTTTTATGTTTCACTAGCGGAAACCGGGCGTGTGCTACTACGCTAAAAAATAAACACATTTTGTTTATTTGTTGAAGAAAAGGATACTTAATTTATTTTAAATTTTTCGAAAGACATTCGAAAGAAGATACGTTAAACGCCTTCCATGGAAATTACTTTCCTATAACTTGAAATTTGTTGGGCAATTTAACTATCAGCTGGGAAATTCGTGTGCTAAATATCACGAAGAAATCACTGCTTTTTACCAATCAGCAATCACGGGTGGCTATGGACATGCAATTTAAAATGTTTAAGCTGTACCTGCAGAAAATATCTCTGAGTTTTTGCTAAAGCAGAAATATACTTGTCTGAGTTGAAACCAAAAACTAATGTTAATTTGTCGGATTTCGAATTCGACAGTTTCAAAAAATCCATTTTCGAATTAGCAAGAAAAAATTTTCCAGGAACCATTATGTTTCAAATTTACCCGATTTGGTACATTTTCACTAAATTAAAAATATTTATTTAAAAAATGTACCAAAAAGAGGGATCAATTGTACCCCTTTTACGTTAAAATTTCAAAAAAGCGCCAAAATACATTTGACATTTTTTTTAGAGCACAACAATTCGATTTAAATTTAATTTCTGAGATATGGCATACAAAAAAGTACCAACACTGGGTTTTCCCTCGAAAAAAATAAAATTCTTGATTACATACATTAGTAACAGGTTGGTCAATGTTCTGACACCTAATTTTATTTTCAACCCAGCTTCTGATTATTGACCAGTCTGCACAATAATACAAGGGAACTGTGTCATATTTTGAACAAACAAGAAATTTGTACATGGGCCTTCTGTAAAATATTTGGATGTATCTCAAGGATTGAAAAATTGAGACACGAGTTTGTTAAAAAAAATGTCTACTGTTGGCGGCTGGACTGGGTTGCGAGTATATTAAATTATGTAATATATGTAGTAACTAGATTGGAGGCAATGGCTGAACAGCTCATTGCCAGCAGAAAAAGAACCAAGCCACCAAGTTGACATTTGTGGTATGGTTTCAAGAAAGTCTCATTTAAAAGGAGAAGATAAATTTTCCTTTTATGCAAAACCTATTCCAGCTGGGCAGCTGCTGACTAAGTTTTTATGCCTGAGTAAACAATTTTAATTATATGGCATGTTGAAGCATCATACCAAAAACTCGATGCTTGTCATACTTATTTTGACATCTCTGCAAAGTATCGACAGTATCAAAAAATATTTTCAAAAGTTTTTCATTTGAAATGTCATTATTATTATTTTTGTCCCAGCTTTTGTTTTTAACTACCTCAAAATACAGATTTCCATATGCGCGAGAATCAAGTGTATTATTTTGGTGTTCTTGCCTTGGTAATTGAGGAAAATCAAGCTCATATTTTTAAAAATAGCAAACATTAGATCTTCTGATGGTTGCCCTTGTTTTAGATGTTATTCTTTGCCGGATATCTAAATATTCTTGCCTACTGGGACACTTTGGATCATCAGCTCCTTAAATTCTTTTTTCTGCAGTTATAGCACTTTTAAATTACATTACCATCACTATTATCTGTATTAAGTAGACTGCATAATCATCACTATGACACGATTACAATTTTTAGCTCCATGTCCATACATTGCACACTTGTGTGCGACCTTTGATGCCCTTTAGAGGTTTTCTCCAATACACTGCAATATTAGAAAAATATCTTATCTTCATGATCTCTCTCTCTTTGAAACATGCTGACGGTCACATTCGATCAGATAAATAGCGTAATCTACAGTAGATATATTTGTTTCCAATTCTTTAACGCTTACAGGACTAATATTGTGGGAGCTGACAAAATCGTCGCCGATTTCCTTCGTATCCAGCTTTGGTAGGCCAAACAAAACCAATTAAAAATTGTTAACATCAGTTCAGTTCGTGCATATAAAACTGGAATATCCTGTCCTTAAGTACACACAAAGCATAGTTGTACAGCGATATCGAGTTGGATACAATTTTTGTTCCAATAGACAATAGACAGATTTTTGTTCCAATAAGTAAAACATAATTGTAATCCAATTACTGTCGAAAAACTGTGGACTGTATTCACAATTATAGGAGAAAATTTTTCTTAATAGCAACTACTTCTTCTTCAGACACAATATCAAATCTGTTGGAACTAGTGCTGGCTGGGTCCGTCGAAAGTTTTAGGCACCTTGAATTTAGAGCTATTGCAATCGTCTCTTTTGAGCAGACATTTATAATTTAAAAAATTTATTTAACTTTTTTAGCGCGTTATTTAACTTTTAACACGTTTTTTGTTATTATTTTCAAAATAAATCTAAAAAATCGACAATATTTAAAAAAAAAAATAAAAAAATTTTCAACAAATCATTTATTCTATAAAATAAATTTACTTACAACCAAATATGTGTTTGATTAAAAACTAGTCCATCCATTTTTATAAATATAAATATTTTTGAAGTTGATAATTAATATATAATTAATAATATTTTGTAAAATAAACAGAAAATAAATAAAAAACAATTTCGTAGCAAATCGAAATGTAAACAAAATTGCCCTCAATCCCTATATAGTGTGTTACGTGTGCAATTGCATATTTTTCCAAATTCTTCTCCAGAATTTCATTATATTTTGTATTATAACTCCATTCAGTACCATAGGGTAACTATAGACGAGACATAATTGTCAAAAACCTAAGTCTGTTGTCAAAAACCTATCTCTTGCAACAACAAAATAAATGTAACTCAATTTATTTTGTTGTTGTATCAGATATATGATTTCTAGTACTTTTGTTTGTTGCTCTATGATCAAGACTTTTAAGTGATTAACAGTGCTCTGTTGACTGTAACATGAGCAATGTTCAAATATTTGGTTTATGTCTGTTCTAGTTAAATACGAATTTATCTTCACAAACATATTTTTAATAAAAGTCTAATTTATGTAATTATGTTCAGTATTGCGACACTATTCATTTAATAAAATCTTTTTTATTTACAGTTTCGTTCTGCATTACAAATGGTAGTTTCGGCCGGTGATCCCCGTGAAAATTTAGACAATTTCATGAAGATAGGTGAAGGCTCAACAGGCACGGTTTGCATTGCCACTGATAAATCAACGGGTAAATTTAAATTGTATTTAGTATTTTCAAAATTTTGTTTAATTTTTAAAGTAAAAAGTTTCCTAATCATGTTAAAACTAGCCAGTAAGCGAACAGACTTATAATTTTTAATTAAAACATGAATACAGGAAAGTCTATATACTAATTTAATTTTCTTTCAATTTGTTAAGGCCGACAAGTTGCGGTTAAAAAAATGGATTTACGAAAACAACAACGTCGTGAGCTACTGTTCAATGAGGTTGTTATCATGCGAGACTATCACCATCCCAATATTGTGGAAACATATTCAAGTTTTCTGGTCAACGATGAACTTTGGGTAGTTATGGAGTATTTAGAAGGCGGTGCTCTAACCGATATTGTAACACATTCTCGCATGGATGAGGAACAAATTGCAACAGTGTGCAAACAATGTTTAAAGGCATTAGCTTATTTACATTCACAGGTGCGTGACATGAATTTGAAAGTTGATACTTTTAAGTTTTATTATTATTATATGTTTTATTGTAGCTAAAATTTGTTTTATTTATGGACAAACGTTTTTTTATTTTCTTTATTTTTCTTTATTGCTTAGTTTCTTAGTGAGTTTTTGCACATTTTAATTTTGTGTATGCAAAGGCGTGGTACATACATTTGTATCTATGTAGCTTTGTCTAGAATAGTATGTTATAGAGAAAACTTTAATTTACTTCGTGTGGCAAGTATTTAAATAATACTTGACATATTTATCTTCATCAAAATACATAATTTTGTTCTCAGTCTCATCGAGTTTTTTAATTAAAATTTTTAAATAAAACCGAAATAAACGAGAAATTTAAACTGTTCTTCCACGAATTTATTAGAAATTATATAAAATGTGATTAGTGGACAGACATATGTATGGTTATTAGTAATTTTTATTATTTCAGTTTTATAACATCCGACATTAAATTTGTAAATCAAAATTAAAAAATATAACTGTAGTTTAAAGTCTACTTTTAATTTCAAGATCATGAAATAAGTTACAGTTATATGAATTTTATTGTCATTAAGGATAATAAATGTAAATTATTCTAAATGAAATTATTCCCACGAAAATCCATTGTCTCCAAACAAAATTTACTTATTAATTGATAAAAAAAAATAATTTTAATTAATAAATAATAGCTAATAACCTATTCAAAATAAGACTTCTTTTATACAAATTTATTTGGAATGATTTGATTTCATTGATTTCAATTCATAATTGTATAATTGTTTAATATTCACAAGCTCTAATAAAACACGGTACTTTACAGCCAGGAGTGAAAATCTCTATTAATGTCTTTTGTTTATTATAGGGCGTTATACATCGTGACATCAAATCAGATTCAATTCTGCTGGCAGCCGATGGACGTGTTAAACTGTCTGATTTTGGCTTTTGTGCACAAGTGTCACAGGAGTTGCCAAAACGTAAATCCTTAGTTGGAACACCATATTGGATGTCACCGGAAGTTATATCGCGTTTACCATATGGACCAGAAGTTGATATATGGTCACTTGGCATAATGGTTATTGAAATGGTCGATGGAGAGCCACCATTCTTTAATGAACCACCATTACAGGCAATGCGACGTATACGCGACATGCAACCACCAAATTTGAAAAATGCTCACAAAGTGTCACCGCGGTTGCAATCTTTTCTGGATCGTATGTTAGTGCGTGATCCAGCACAAAGAGCAACTGCAGCTGAATTATTGGTTCATCCTTTCTTAAGACAGGCCGGACCACCTTCATTGTTGGTACCGCTAATGCGTAATTCAAGGCAACATTGATTTGCTTATTTTTTTATAATTACATTTTATCTACACTTCATTTTATGGCAAGTTTTTTTTTTAAATCTAATACATTTCCCAAATCGACAAACAACCAACCCCTTGCTCCCTTTTCCCGAAAAAAACATTCCCCTTTTACAAAAAGTATTTTTCTCATTGAAAATTAAATGTATTCATTTTGGCAGTATGTACTACTCTTACTTATAAATAATAATAATAATATGTACTCGTATTAAACCATTATCGATTTTACACGAATTATTATCTATTTTTGTTTTACTTATTTTATTATACATATATATTTTTTTAATTATTTTTATTTATGATTTTATTTGGCATTTATTTTGTTTAGTTCTTAATTTATATAAGCATATAATATGTGTGTGTATTTTTTTATTATTATTTCCTTTATTAAGTGCCGTTAAGAAATGATTAAAGTCAAATATATAAAAACCTATCCCATATACATACAATATATAATAAAATATTTTAAATATAATCCAATAACAATAACATACATTTAAAATAATAAGTATGAAACAAGCATCCTTTTGAAATAGAGTGCCTTTATGTTTGTGACTTCTAAATACCACATACATATGTATTTACATAACACAACAACGAATAAGTCTTTTTTAATGTTTAAAAACAATCGTAAGAATCATAATTTTCATACATTCCTCGAATATATAGTAAAAGAACATTTTTTTTATTGAAAAGTTTACATTTACATAAACATACATACATTTGTTTTTTTGTTTTTTTTTTAGATTTACAAAATTTAATTGTGTATCTTTGAATAATGTTTTACAAACATTCCTATTGAGCCTGTGAACACTTAGAGAATCGGCTTTAAAAATTTGTTATATATCGCTAATAAATCAAGTCAATTATTGAAATTCTTATGTATTGTTATGTTCTTTATTTAAGAATTTAAATATTCTACATATACATATAAAAAATAAAGTTTAAGATTTTATTAACCCTTATATAAATTTGATTTTTATTTATTTATAGCACTCTAATTTGGTTTATTCTTAAACGCCATTATTTATTCTTTAGCTTGAATATACTTGTGTATGTTCGTGGTTTTGCTGTCTAATTTTTTTCTTTGAATACAAAGGCTATTATTTAATGCTTCTCATTTCGGAGATAACGTCTATCATCGAATGATGCTAATTTAAATAATGAAATATTCATGTGAGACCCAACAAAATAAATTAAAAAAATTGTGTGTGGAGTATAACATTGTGCAAATGTCTACCGCGACTTGAATGGGTGACGCCCATCCGAAATGTAAAATTTTCAATGACTGGCACATAAATCAGGCTGAATATGACCGATGAAACGGGTTATGTTATCATTGAGTACCGCTGTGGTTTGTCGTTTATTCGCGACTTTAGAAAACCCCACAAGAAAAAGTCCATCGGCTAAAATCGCACGATCTCGGTGGCCTGTTCACAACACCCCCACGTGAGATTGCCATGCCCTCAATTAAGGCCAAAATAAGTTGGTAATCATGATGTTCTGGCCAACGTCGTTCGTTTATAAATATGTACCGTTGAGTTTTCTCAAAATAATTTTTTTATTGATTATACCATAGATTTTAGCACATAGTGTAGGGCAACTGAGATTAAAAATAATTACTTCTGACACAACAACAAAATACATTAATTTACATGTATTTTGTCGTTTCAAGACTTAGGTTTTTGACAACAGACTTATGTTTTGTGTCTCTCAATAACGCTTCTATGTATATTTTATTCTATGTTTCAGCATATATTCTGAACAAAACTTTAAATTTGTGTTACTAAGCTTTTCAGGAAAATGTTCAGGTATTTTTATACTATAGACCACATTAGTGGGAAGATGTTTCCATAAAATTTGGTACATAAGCTTTTTTCTGCCCAATGATATAATCTATAGAAAATGGTTAAAAACGGTCCCTGATTTCACCTAACCTCCATACAAATGCCCTCCCGAAATAAGGGTTTTAACCCTTATTAATGCCTTAAATATATGTGTTCAAGTAAAATTCAACATAAATAAGTCTTATATTATTAAATATTACAATACCAAATTATTATTAATTATTATTTTTATTTGTAAGGTTTTAGGTTTTGGACAACTGAGTTAGGTCTTTGACAGGAGAGTTTCCGATCTATGTGTATTATCTATGGTTTGAAGTCTCTCTCAAAAATAGAACGTCAAACTACATATAAAACAAATTTTCCGAACAAAAAATGATTCAGAAACACATGGGTGAATTCAGCTGAACTTAGTTCAATCCACAACAAACTCCATTACATCCAGAAAAACTTCTTCAAAAATAAAGCCGGAGCTCGTGTTACGGTCAATGGAGATCGTCTCCGTACCATAATCAACAATTTTTTGTTTAAAAATATGGATGGAGATGTGGTTTAAACAGGATGGCGCTATGTGAATAACGGCGACCGCAACCATCGATTTATTGAAATCAATATTTAGCAAGCAATGCTCGAAAAAGTGGCCCAAATTTGGACGTCCAGAATGCGCTTCGTCAAGAACTGCCACGGTGGTCATATGTCCGAAATCATTTTAAAATTTTAATGCCATGTATTGACCTTTAAAATTTCAAAACACTCTTTATAAGTGTATCACGGAGGAATGAGCCAAAAATATTGTTACGAATTTGCATTAGCGATTTGAATTTAACGGTCTGTAACGGCTGCTAGCAACATTCATCATGTTTATAAACATATCCAGTACTCGAAACTTCTACTTATCAACAATGTTGATAACACGGACTTATTAACATTATTTGTAAGCATAACTGTTAAAGCTGCTAACAGCTCTAGAAATAGAACATTCTAGTTTTGTCCGTTAGATAGATCATTTATGGAACTGCTGGAAGATGGCAGTATGTATAAATAGTGGCAGGGTTGCAGTCAGAGAGAGTTTATCATAGGCGCTGTTAGAGTTAACATCAACGGCATTACCAGTGCATTTAAATAAAATTGTTGTGTACATTTGAATAAAAACAAGAGTTGTTACAATTATAACGATTAGCTGCCTATGGAAAAGGTGAATCTATGCTTATTCGGGACGAACAGGCCTAAGTTGGGGACAATATTATTGTTATTCCTTTTTAGATATGTTATACATCTAATACAAATTTGGCAGCTCTAGCTGCTAAGACTACACGTATCAAGGTAGGCTGTTTTAGGAGTACTCTCGGGTTGATGGATCCAAAAATGTTTTTCTAATATTAAGAGAATATGATCAACGGAGTGATTCAATCCTAATTTAGGTCAGGCAGAATTTGAGTCTCGAATAACATCAATAAATACACATAAATCGGAAACTCTACTGTTCCTCTCTATGTGTATTTCTCTATGCTCAAAAACATATGCTCAGAAAACAAAAACAACGAATGTTGTTTTTGTTTTCACATAGTTTTTTTTTTATTAATACTTTCTCAGTACTTAGGTTTTTGACAACTGAGTTAGGTCTTTGACAGGAGAGTTTCCGCTCTATGTATATTTCTCTATGTTTTTGAGTATATGAATACTTGAGTCAATTATGAAATAATTGAAACCAGTTCAATATGTGATAAAAATTTAAATTGAAACTGTTTAAGAAATAAATTTTAGTAATACAAGTTATCGGTTAACCGATTCATTTTGGTCGGTTAACTGTTCGAATAATTTAAAATTGCCGATTTTCAAATAACAAATAAACCGATTAATTTGTGTCGATTAACCGATTAACCGAAATTCATATTTTTTTGCACCTTATATAGAAATATGCACAGATCATATCTGTAATAATATGAAACAAATGACAGTTCTCAAAAAAGTAATATCGAACCTTTGAAAAGTGGTTTTTAGAGTGAAAGAAAAAATACAATTTTCAATAGGCAACAAGAGTGATATATATTTGTCCCTCTTTTTAAGGGCACCATACACTATCAAAATGCTTGATGTCACTTTCGTGTACGTGTAATTTGATGCTTTGATGTACACTTGATTGATGACTCGTCAATCAGCATTTTACTTTTGATTTTGTGGTGTTAACACCAATAGCGGGAATTATAATCCATTTTTATTTTCACTAAAAGTGTATTTAAAAATGTCAATATCGGATGAAACTTTAATTGCAATAACGGCAGCATGTTTAGAAAAAAGAAAAATAATAAAAGAAATATGTAATAAAAAACATTTTTTTTTCATCCGACACACTTACCAACCTCACGCCTTGAAATATTTTTGTAAATGTCTTCGTGATTGATGAGAAAACACCATACACTATCTAAAAGTGACATCAAGCGTGCTAAAAATCAAAATGTTTTTGATTTTCCATCAAGCGTTGTAGGTGTCACTCATACAAACACATTTTCACTAATACTACCACAGTGCTTGATGAGTATTTTGATAGTGTATGGTGCCCTTTATACCACAACCATTTTGACATTTTCTTTTGTTTGTTTTCTATTGCCATATTACTGGACAAGGCGAATTTATACAAGGTGGAGTCAGTCAATCAGCTGATAACTTTTTTTTTCGCTTTTTGGTTCTAACAGTTGTCAAAGCTTTTGTTTATATTTAAATATCTACATATTCTAAGCTTATTAACAAAATATTTATTTTTTACATAAATAAGAAAAGCCCTCACTATTCAATTATCTACACTATATTTAGTTTTAATACTATTTGTTTAATTTTTAATTTTTGTTTTTTGACATTTGTTAAGACCAATTGTTGTTTTTGTAGAACTGCCACCACCTTGTATGAATTCGCCTTGTTACTGGAACTGTGTAATTTGTGGTTTTCTAGAAGTATAGCACAAAAATTGAAAATAAGGAATTTGTAAATAAACCTTTTTCTAGAATGTACTATGATTAACTTTGTCCTAATGATTCGGAGGACGACATGATAATAGATGAAACTAAAGACATAACTAAAACGAGTCTTTTATCAGAAACTATTAAAAGTATTCACAATCTAAAAACTCCAAAAAGGACTCCAATTCACAGTCGGTAATATAAGGTGTATGGATCTCATAATTGCTTTTGGCAAATGTTTGAAATTAACCATAAAACAAATTCTATCGTAAAGCTAAGATGTCAAGCAATAAGTCTGCTTTTACACAGGGCAAGTTTTCTTGCCGCAAGTCTGAGTTTATAGGAGAGAGAGGCAAGAAGAAAGAAAAGGGGTACACACTTGCTTGTACTGGCAAGTAAAAGTAAAAGCAGACTAATAATGATTTGCAGAAATTTAGTTATTATGTCAACAGAAGTATTCGAATATGGCGACAGAACACACTACTTTCTACTTTAAAGATTTGGGGAGTTAAAATTATACCATATTCAAGGGAGTAGTTTTAATATTTATAATTATTTGTTTTAGGATTCTTTTACCTTGTTGGAAAGGGTATCTTGTCCAGATTCTATTTTCGTTATGAGTTTTGTATATATTGTTAGCAGATTTGAAATTTATTCATTTAAAATATATAATGTTTTTTGGCTTACCTACGCAACTTTGACTAGGATTTCAACTGTTGGCGCCGTTTGCGGCCGATCTAGTTTTAACATAGGTTTGAGGAGCACTCAAAGTTTGAGGAGCACTGCTGTTTGAGAGGCATTATACAACTTTAAACCTGCCGTTTAAACAGTTATATTTAAATTCAAGTACAATTCCGTAACAATATAAATTTAATCTTAGAACCATATTTCCATCTTCGAGTACATCTATTAAACATGGAGCATAACATAATTTAAGCTCACATGAAGGTGTACGTTAATTTCTCAAAGATTGAATAATGTTTTGGCTTTAAAGAATTTATTAGCTATTACTTGGTTTGAAAATTTTCTCAACTAGTTGTTCTTCGATGTTATAATTAAATATTTTGGATCAGTTAATAGCGTATTGGGTTTGGATGGAGGGAGCCGAGGTGAAATATTTGGGTTTCTTTTATATGCTACTAGCTGAACCCGGTCCGCGTTGCTAGCCCTTAGAAAAAAAATATATATAAGTACAGTGCTATGCCCTTAAAAAAAGAAAATAATGTATTTGAGGCAAATGGGATATTATATTTATGAATAGGTCGTCTGATTTATGTCTATACGAAAGTTATTTGTGTTGAATTTTTTGTGTATACCAGAACTGTTAAGAGATTTATACTCGTTAAAGTGATTTTCGGAAGCGCGTCTTATAAGGAAGCTATGACTTATTATGAACCGATCGTCATAAAATTAGCTGACTTTTGTATACATAAAACTTATTTGGAAAGGAATTTTGTGTAGATACCTATATTAATTAAACATTTATGACAGATAAAGTCCAATTGCGGGAGGACATTTGTATGGGGGCTAGGTGAAACAATGGACCGATTTCAGCCTGTTTCAATAGGCTTCGTCCTTGGACCGAAAATTGTATGTACCTTTATCGAAACATATTCAAAATTGCGTCCTGTACTTTGTTTACAAGAATGCATTTATATTATACAACATTTATGGTGGTATAGAGTATAAACAGACTTGAGTCAGACAAATTGATCAAGCTCAAAACGAGCAAAACGAAATGGGTATGTAAATAAAGGAGAGAGTATGTTCTTTAAAATGGTACTAGGTTTTTTACGAAATATTAGGAATTCCTTAAGGTTCTATTCCAATAAACCTTAATTTTATATAAAATTTAACACATTTTTAAAAATAATACGAAAACCGTTTATTTCATAAAAATCCCTTTTGACAATAGAAACTTATAAGCGATTGATTATCTTATATTAATGATAACACCTGAGGTTTTCAGGTGAGGTTATCCCGTATTGAAGCCGGCATTCCTAGGTCAGTTAAGATTTTGTTGTTAATGGATATGCACATGTCCTCAATCAGCAGTAGAGCTTGGTTGAAAATATCCTCTGCAATAACAATTACACATAATAATATTCAGACTCTTCATTTGAGTTCAGATTCATTTGCATTACGTTAAAATTATACTCATCCTCACCCCCTGGAAAAAGCACTGGCATCATACGACCGATGAGTTTCGGCAACGCGTTGAACACTTGCATTTCGGCGATGGATGATTATTTCTGTCCCAACCATAACTGCGACGTCGTCTATCACCGGTGCATTGAAGCGCCACTCATGCTCACCAGCCGGTGTCTTGTCTGCTCTTATCACAATCGTATAATCATCAGTCGCCATCGCATCTGGTCTAGGTCTGTTTTGAATAGTCGGATAAGGCTTTTGTGTTCGTGTAACATTGCTTGAAGATTCGAAAGAATTTCCCGTCTGACTTCAGTGCTGATTGCGCAACGGTGTTCGGTTTCTGTAGCTTCATTTCCAGTGATATAAATTTGAAGGAACTTCACATCATCATTGGGAAACAGGAGCAATGATCCAATTCTGTGGTACATTTGGCCTTGAACTTTAAAGGGCCGACGTTGTTTACGATATTAGTTGCCCCGAAATTGAAAACATGAGTTGAGTTTTGGATATTTTTAAAGAAGTGCTTAGAAATCGGAGTGGCGCCGGAAAAGTGGCTCAAGCGGCTTAATAATTAGTGGCAGAACAGCCGTTTGAACAGCACATTCCCGGGGATTCCTTAGGGACCCAGAAAATGTTTTTTGAATTTTTGTAATGGCAACTAGTTACCACATACACTATTTTGTAATGAGTTGTGGTTACCCGGCACATTATTTTATTTACTAGAATAGGTACTTGTTGGTAATGAACTTTTGCCTTTAGCACAGCTATCTAGTGTGTTTGACTGAAAAACGAGACGTTAGCGATTCTACACCAGTGAAAGCCATTAATTTTTTTGTTCAGATTATATTAATTTATATGTTAATTTTAAAACCATTGTCATCTTACAATAAAATAACTCGTACATGGAGCAGTGAGTTTGCAGCTTGATTCCCACACGAGGCAATACTTTTTTTGTTTTTTTTTTAGGTACATATCGATGGCTTAATATGAAAGGTCGTATCTCGTTTTTTTTTTCAAAATCGGATTTTTCACATATTTTGGTAGACAAAACACAAATACACCCCTCATAAAAAATTCAGTTTCCTATGATGACGAACAACAGATTTACAGTAATTAAAAAAAAACCCTAACTCAATTCAATAATAGTTTGAAAGAAAAAGCGCTAACTCATTTAATGTTGAATGCTTTTTTTTTTGGTTTATATTAAGACAAACAATTTTTCTAAAAGTATATTTCGATATATTACAAATTTTTAGTTGTTCATTTTTGACTTTCACTTTCAGATTTTATTCAGTTTTTTCCTTCTTCTGTAAAGTAACTAAAAGTTGAGATACGACCTTTCTATATTAAGCCATCGATATTCTTGTGATTCCTTTATTGTAATAAAATTCCGGCAACTTTAAATCGATTCTTTCTCTTGATCGAGCCATTCGGGAGCGATTGGCTTCTAGTCTTTCGATATGTAGTTGGAGTGTCTCTGCACAAATTGTCACTTAAAATAATATGTAAACCAATTTTATTATTGCAAACAAAACCCAAAACACTTGTTACTTACTAATTTGATTTTAACTGATTAACACAAAACTGCAATTAACGCAATGCTAGTCAAATGCAGTCAGTGACTAAATGAAAACAAACTTTATTTGTCATCGATTGATAATATAAAATAACTTTTATAGTACAATTTTGCACCTTATTAACCGCGGCCTGCTTGTTTTATCGAACGACATAAAAATTTGGTAAGTACCGGACATGTACTGGAATGTATTCCTTTCTTCGCTTACACCAAATCATTCGCTTCAGAGTACACCACTGTGAACTAAATGATTTTTAGAATGATGTTAACCAACTTTCAAACGTTGAGAAAGAAAAAAAGCATTTGTTGAATTCGAGGCACTTCTATTTGAATAAAAGAAAACATACCAAAAAGATAATTGGGTTGCCCAATTTTCATAATATTGTAAAAATGTAAGAGTGATTTAAGTAATTTGTTAAATTACAACGTAGAAAAATAGGAGTATATCTAAGGTGTAAAAAACCTAGCAGATAACTTTACCTAACAGGTAACATGACGTTAATTTCCATTGAATATCTACAGCTAAACATCATTCTCCATAGGTAACTATGCACTGATAGATATCTATTTATTGAAAATTATTGATGTTAGAGACAACCAACTGTTTTGTTGTTAATCAACATTTCTGTAAATCATATTTGATCTGATTGTAATCTATAATTGATTTTGAGCTACATCTTTAAATAAATGTCTTAATGCTTTTAAAAATGTATTCAAACATTATGCTTTGAGCCAAACTTACAACTACCGTGCAGCAGTATAGTAACGTGTTTATAACAACGAAAAAAATAACGCATTATAATAACCCAGCACCGTAAACAATACGTATTAGTTCTTTTTTTAAATGCGGTATTTTCAACCTGAATTGTATGCTGGATTTTTGAGAGGATCATAATTGTAGATACAGTATTGTAGTGGTTACACAGTTTTGTTAATTTTTAAGAGAGCATATAATCCAAAAAAGTGATAAAAACAAACTATTTCCTAAAATACTATGTACTTATAAATTTATTAATTACAAATTAAATTTTTTATTAAAAAAAAAAAAACAAAAACATTTACACTTTCTTTTGCTTAGCTAGTTTAATACTCTGTTGCAACTTACTTAAACAACTGCGAATCCGATTATCTTCGCCAGCACCACGTTTTGCTTCAACAACACGAATTTCATCCATTAAAAATGGCATTATGTCCTCAATTAATTCATAGGAAATGGAACACAGTTTCATTAGAAGTTCAAAAAAGAAAAACGTATAGAATGATAGATGTTTCTTGGTTAAAATGCGTAAATGTTCTCTGAACAATTCCTTTGAAGCATTTGATTTCTTAAAAACTGGACTGTAGATTATACGTTTAAATAAATCCAATAGTAAAGCCCGACTGGGTACAATTTCGTCAACCATCATTATATGCTCCAAGGTAAATAAACAACTTCCCTTCATAAATGTAAGCAAACGTGCTGGCGAATTTTCATCATCGTGCTTTGAGGAAATCGATTCAACAACTTCTTGATATATGGTAATGACTAAACATGCATTTACATCGGCTTGTCGCCGTTGGGTCGACAAGAAGAGATTTGTTAATTTCTCAAAAACAAACAGAGATAAATCGTGGTTATCACCCTGTAGGCAGTTAATGAATGGACGTGCAACTTGTTTGGCATTTGGAGAAATTTTAAAATGTGGTGTCCACTTTTGTATAAGGTCCGTTAATGTTTTGTTTAAATATGCATCAGACTTGAAATTTAAACGTCCAATGCCTTGCACAACCACAGGCCATATTTTATGTATGAGTTGGGCCAGTTTGCCTTCTGGCGCTTTTCCCATTTGTATAATTGTGGGTAAAATGTAACGTGTTATTGCTATGTGAAAGAAGCATGTGATCTTCGATTTGGCATAAACTATGTGAGGACAGTTAAATATGACAATAGCTAAAAAGCTGTAGAAACGAAAGATCAATTCAGATTTCTCCGATTTTAAATCTGTATTTAGCCATTTGTCGAAGTTACGTATATACGAATTGAAGTTATTTGATATTGTATTACGTTGTCCATAATCGGCGGTGTTATCGTATTTTTTACCAACTGCAGCAATAAAAATACATAAGGGCTCCTTGGCATGTAATAACTCATCGGTATCAGTATTCGTCATTTCGATAAATTCCGGCAATTTCACAACAATTTTTGTAAGTTTAGTGACATCTTCATTGCTTGCTGTCAACACCACTAGACTCTTGAGCCAAATTTGCATTATGGTAGTGTGATCGACAAGAGTATGACGATCAGATTCGAGAATTTTTAGTAAAAATTGAGGTACTGCTTGGCGATTTGCCGGCTGTTGTTCCGTAAAGTAGTTGAACAGTCTTTGAAAACTTTGTACATCTGTTACCGCAAACGAATGCGTGCAGAAATCGGCAGCCAACGTAGGCAGCCAATGGCTGAAATTATTGACGTACTGTTGCTTCACAAACGGAAGAATGGTGTTATTTAGTGCTTTCAACAGCTCATTATTTGTGCCCAAGAATTGTTCTGTGCTTTGAACTTTAACAAATATTAAATGTATGGCTTCCAATGTTCTTTCCTGCTCCACCGGTGTACAACTGTTAAGGAAGTTGGGTATCCAAGAACCAACTAAGAGATGTTCACCTCTTTGAAAATTGTCGGCTTTATCAAATATATCCAAGAGTGTGTCAGCGATGATCTTGGATACCGAAAGATCATAACGTATGGCCGATAATTGTTGTAAAAGTTTAGTTGCATAATCCGTTAAATCATATTGATGTTCGGCATATAGGATCCATAAAGCCATGTGACCTTTTGCCACAGCCACCTGTTTCGGACCCGTCACTTTTTCAAATGCAATAGACAAAAGTTTGTCTCTCAATTTTGCAGACAAGTCACTGAAATCACCACAAAGTGATAATACTAAAAAGAGTTCGATCAAATGATGTATACCTGTTTCATTCAGCGTTAGAAATTTTTGTGGGCTAAATTTTGTGTAGATCCGACCAAGCAGTTTAAGGGCCTGATGATTGGCATGACATGACATTAATCTCTCCAAACATTTTCCCATTAATAATACGAAAAGTGTATAACTACTTAAATTAGCATCTGGAGGTTTATCCAAAAGATTTCGGTATTTATCAACGTATGCCCGTCCACTATTACATGATACGGCCAAATTGCTGGGTGCTGTTCCCGCAATATAAAATGACGAGTTCAATTTCTTGTGAAAATGTTCCCACAATATCATGGGAATGTTTACTTTGGGTTGCCACCACTGCAGAAGAGTTGGTGTTAGTAGTGCAATAAATATACGCAGTTGATCTTCATTGGGATTGCCATTCAGAAATTGTTGAGTTGTACGCTCGCAAAATTCAAAATTTTCTGCATCCTCTCCAGTAGCTCTGGAATAGTTCGGCCCTTCATAGTGACCATTAGAGCGAAAGCCGTGTAAACGAACTAAAGCGTGTAACATCCAGTTCGAAAACTCACAGTAACTAAGTGTTGTTAGAGAAAACTCATCTAAGGGGATACAGAAAACAAAGAATTACTTAGTGTCGAATTCGTAACTAGTATGGTTTTTATTGTATAAAACAGAAAATTTTATTTATTTTTTCAATGGTTAGTTTTTGAAATATTATTAGAGTTCAGTGGACATTTGCTTTAAGCGTTCCATCATTTACAAAAACTTTTTTTTTATTTTTGTTAGACAAGATGAGGAGGTGGATTTGTTTTTATTGATACTGCGAATATTTTAATTATATTGTCACCTCTATATGTATTTACTACTGCACTGTAATATTTTAATTTAACCTGGATTATAATCTTATATACATTATCTGTGATCACTAGCAATAACAGCCTATGTTGAAATCAGATAAAAAAAATAAAATATCTGTACATAAAAATTTAAAATATGAAATTGGTTAGGATTTTATTACAACTTTAATCCATAGAGAAATATACATAGAGTTGAAACTCTCCCGTCATAGACCTAACTCAGTTGTCAAAAACCTAGATGGTGAGAATGTATTTGTAAAAAAAAACTATGCGAAAATAAAAACAAAACTCGTATGCCAGTAATTCATTATTCATTTCATTGAAAGGCTTTTACACAAATGATACAGATATATATCAGCTGTTTCTGATATATGGCAATAGAAAACAAGTATGTCAAAATGGTTGTGGTTTCAAAAGAGGGACATGTTTTTTTTTTCTTTCGCTCTGCCTTTAAAAAATTGTTGTGCAACGTCAAAATAACAATGCGGTTTGATAATAGTTTATTTAATAGTGAAAAAACAAACCAACTTGCCGTGTACTATTTGTATTGCTTTTAATCATAGAGAAATATACATAGAGTGGAAACTCTCCTGTCAAAGACCTAACTCAGTTGTCAAAAACCTAAGTGCTGAGAATGTATTATTAAAAAAAACTATGTGAAAACAAAAACAAAACACAAATTACATATTTTTTATTTTGCAAAACTGAATACTGAGTTATCACTATACATAAACAAAACGAAAACTATCATTGCATGATTCATCACATCAAGTGTTGTGTTACAAAAAGCATATAATTGCTTGCATATTCTGTAAACTCTTACCATTCACAAAAGCAGCGAATCAATATGAGTGTTATGAATATAAGAAGAGCTTTTTGAGTTAATGTACACTTTCCTATATGAGTATGTTTGCATTAATTTAAGACTGTATTTAGAAGGATTGTTCTTGCATATTTCTATTTTGAACAATACGGAAAACATCATTTTCAATATTTTTTATTATTTCGGAGTTGAACCATGCGCGTAAAGTTAGTTAAAACAAATTATCCTTGAGCTTTTGTGAATCATTTGAATACTTTGCATACAAATCAGAACACATTAATCAATTTTGAGTTGTTATTGCTAACCACATTTAAAAAATTATTGAGAAAATTACAATCAATTGTGAGATCGCAAGCACTGCAAGCAATATAATTAGCACATGTTGATGATTTAAAACAAAACAAATGCAGTGATTTCATTCATATAGAAAAAAGCGAATCAACTCATGTACATCTCTGATCCATTGTCAAATCTTTGACTTACAGCCGAATTCCGTAACACCCTTGAGTCACTGTAAAATGTGTCATCTGGCACATTGAATAAGTGATTTCCATGCCGATCCACATATTCTTCCTCGCAACCACACACACAAGGGTATCCACCCATCATATAAACTGTTCAGCAATACCACTGACGTCATCGGGCCACCACACTGTGTTTTGAAATAAAACGTCTATTATAACGTCGACAACTCTATGGATTGTTCTGAAAACTGTTGATTTTCCAACACCATGCATAGCTGCAACTCCATGGTAGTGGCAACCATTTCCGAACCATTCAAACACAGTAGCAGTTGATTTTCAGCCGACAAAGCATTACTGCGCTGTGTATTATGCTCTAATTTTTCTCCAAATTTATTTAAAATGAAATCAACTTGGATTTGATTCAAACGAAAGCATTCTTTAAAATTAAAGTTTTGTAGTCCCGAAAAATTAATTCCGTCTCTATAATTTCTTGCTGTAACCGCGTCTTTACTATCGGCGAACAAAAACTCACGTCTTAACATTTTGAAAGCTTCACTAGTTATAACAATATGAATTTGTAAAGCCATCGTTTACCTTGCAAATTTTTGACAAACTTATCTAAATATGCTTTGCAAAAATAGAATCTAGAGTTTTTGTGGAACGAATCAGCATAATTATTTGCAAAGTCTTTGCAAATTACGCTTTTCAATATTAACTTTGCACAAGAGAACGTAAGTGGAACAGAAATTGTAAAGAGAATATAAAATTTGCAAAAGCTTTGCAAATAACACTTATAGTTCTGGGGAACATAAAGTTTTGCAAATTGACGAAAATTTTGATATGTTGTTTTGTGGAAATTTAAAATCAAATAAATACAAAAGAAAAATATGTAATAGCTGCAGAGTGGAATACTTCACCATTGCACAGTGGTTTAGAAACGTTTTTTTTTAAATAATTCGGTATCTCGGGAACTATTGAAGATATTGTTACGTGGTTGGAGCTGAGGTGTTTTTGAGTTTATTTGCATTTGTTGGGCTTCCTAGCGCTGATGGGGGCCAGTGTGTGGTCCCTCAAAGTTGGTCACTTCGGGTCGCCAAAAATCCATTTATGACTCAAATGAGCTGAAATTTAAAATATAAATTGTTCTTAAGAAGATCTACAAAAAATACACTTACATATGTAGGTTATCTCTATTAGTTGAAGATATATTTAGGTTTATTGATTTATTTTCTAATATAGATCCAAATGTCCTTAAATCAACGGTTTTATAATTTTTGAGTTTTTATTTTAAAATACCGAAATTCCTAAATCGGGAAAAATGTATTCCAAAAACTGAGTTTTTTTTAGAAAAGTTCCTACTGTAACGTAATTTACCGTGTGATAGTAAAAAAACTTTGTAAGTATTTATATAATATATAGGGTTATCCATATTTGTATACATCTTCGTGGATCGGTGCTTTGCCTTTTTCGAATTTGTTACACAAACCTAAAATTATTTTTTAAAATTGGCCAAGTTTGGATAGGCCTGGGGGGTGTTGTGTCCGCTTTAGTGAGCCAAATTTTACTTTACACGCTTAAGCATTAAAATCTCTTTCTGGATCATATAAAACTTGTTTATAGTCTTAAAGAAAAATTTGTTCTACAAAAGAAAAAATATAGGGACTTTTTTTCGGAAAAAACGTTAAAAAATACGGTCCTTTTTATATGTTCCAACTTTGGATGCGTGTAACTTTAAAATAACTGTTAGCAAGATATTCATATTTTATTTAGAATTTTATCACCAATATAGTTGATATTTTAAAAATAAATTTTAACAATCCGTTGACCCGTCATATCTGAAAAACCATAAAAAGATCGAGCAAAATTTAAAAAAAAATAAATCAATAAACCGAAATATATCTTCAACTAATAGAGATAACCTACATATGTAAGTGTATTTTTTGTAGATCTTCTTAAGAACAATTTATATTTTAAATTTCAGCTCATTTGGATCATAAATGGATTTTTGGCGATTTTTTCAAAAATGTTGATACCCGAGGTGACCCGAGGTGATACCCGAGGTGACCAACTTTGAGTTCTAGGTAGCTGAACATATACAAATCAACTCAAAATCACCTCAGGTCCAACCGTGTAAAATTGTGTAATATCTCCAGTTGTTCCCGAGATACCGAATTATTTCCAAAAAAAAAAGTTTATAAACCACTGTGCATTGTATACATACATGTTACGAAGGAAATGAAATCATATTATTTATTTTGAACTTTGTTCTGTGTTACCCCCAGTAAACGCAGTCTGGTTATGTGTTAACTAATAGTTATACTGATAGTTTTCATAAAACATAATTTTAACCGACTATTAGTTAACGCACAACCAGGCTTTGTGTTAATAGGGGTTACAAAAATAAAATTGATTGCTTTTACATTACAATACATTTGGAAATTTTGATTTGTATTAATACAAAGTATTGTAGAGTAAAACCCCTTCAACTTCTAAAGCCGCATTAACATTATACCACAAGTAATTTTTTGGGCATACGAAAGAATTTTCATTTTTTTTCTCTTCGTAAAGTCGTACCGTCTAAAGCCACCATAAACGAAAATCTACTTACCCAATTTAGTTTTTATTCTCTCCATAGATTTGTTAAATAATGACCAAAATGTTATGTTTTCTTCTTCCGTTTGTCCCTTTAATGACCATTTTTGCAAGGCAAATTGTAAAATTAACCACATTTCTTTAACACATGTACATGGAAATGGCGACGAAAATAATAATTCAGCATTTCGTTTCTTAACATACACAAAAATCGAACAGATCAGCAAATCATTTACAAGTCGTTCTAATTGATTTACAAGAGAATTGTGGGATTTTGAAGAATTTTCCAATTCATATTTATATAAAATGCATAAATCTAAAAATTTCCACTCGAGAATACCATGTAGTAAATGATATGTTGGGATATTGCATTCGTTTCCCTTACAACTGTTTGCAAAATACACAAGTTTCCAAGTTCCCGTGTGTATACAATTATTCAGAAGTGTTCGAAGACGAGTAAGATGTGGCTTAAGGAAAATCCATTCATCTGCATTGGTAGTTTGAAGAACGACATGTAATAATAAAGTAATTTGGCGACGTCTGCGATAAAATGATATTTCATCAGATACTGTTGTCAAAGTGCCATGTACACCAGCTATTATATACTGTATATTTGTGCTGTAAAGAAGAATGACTATTGTTTTTGACTCTTTACAAATTGCATGTTGTACTACTTACCAAGCCTCACCAAAAACAAAACTTGTTACTGTATTGCCCCTAAGCTGATGCCTTTCAAATTCATAAGAACTTAATGTTACCTCTTCAATTGCTTTATTTCTATTTGCCAAATTACAATGCAAAAATGCATTTTTAATGAAACCATCCACAGAAAATTGGGCATTTAGTGAATCATCTCCCTGACATTGGAATTCTGGTATAATATCGTTGTTTAAGGCATCGTTGGGAGCTTGTGTTGGTTCAATATTGAGTGTGGACAGTATATCGTCATCTTCATCGGGTTCAAATAAATCAAAATCCATATTAAATTACAATTTGCTGAATAAAAAATTTAAAAATTTATTTAGACAACAAAAATGAAAACATAAACAAATTTTTTGAACAGCTGACTCAACATTTTCGCGCTATTGCATTGTGTGTTCAGTGTTAGACTAAACCGTTAGCAGATATTGCCGGACTTTCAAAAATTTAAAATATATTCGAAGCATTTTAAATATATTAGTTTATGGATAACCAGCAAATAAAGGCTAGGAGGTTATCCCATAAATAGTCCAATATCGACATATACCTATGTAGGCGCTTAAATCTAGTTTAACCAAGCTTGAGGTCGATATAGGTGTCATTAGAAAGCTTGTGGAAAGAGTCCGGCAATGGAGGAAATTTGTCCTGGCCAGTACTGGAAATACCATAGATGATACAATCCTTTCACCAGGCCGCAGTCCTTCTATACAGGAAATCTGTACTGGGCGATGCCAGTGTTGGAAATATCATAGAGGATAAAATCCTTTAGTTAGCTTTTTTCACTAAATGGCTCAATAAAATCCAAATATATATTCTCTAAAAAGTATTTTAAGCTTTCCGTGATGTTTGTAAATTTGGTAAAAATATTTCAGATAATGGGTACATCTATTAAAATTTGGGGTTCGTAACTTCGAATATATGAGACGATGCCAATTTTTCTATTTAACTTTTTTTTCTCAAAATAACATTCTCTACACCCTAATTATTTTTTTTTAATTTTTGGCGAGCTTCCCCTATGTATAAGAGATGGTATGTAAAATACATCTAGTTTAATGATAGGTTAGTTTAGGAAGGGGTGTACATTATTTGCACTTCCACTCGGAGACTATGAGGTCCATTGTGATTCCCTTCAGTAGATGTATATAGACAGTGAAGAGAGATTGCGAAGAAGAGTCCAAAACCGCCTTGTAAAAGAAAAAGAAACAAAGATTATATTGCGGGTTCTATACTTTGTTTTGGTTAAAACCCCCAACTCTCAAAATATAATGAAAGGAGAATTCAAAAATAATACTCATGCTAGAATACATAAAAAAATTTATATTTATCCTTTTTTAATTTTGCCGCTTGGATGTTATCAAACATAAAAACCAATTTTGTAAGTTTGGATGTAAACAGCTGATAATTTTCTGTACTAACGAGATCATCTTATTAACCCACCAATGGTGACACAAATTTGACTTTGGCCAATGGTCTCACGCACTAATATTTCACTTTTTATTAAATTATGATCTTAGACAATAATACAAAGATATTTAATAAATTTAAGCTCTTTTACTTCAATATAAAAATTTCAAAATTTTTTTAAAACAAACACGGAAAATAAAGTTGTCACAGAGATATATGTCAGCATTGGCAACTCTTCCCCAAAAATAGCAGTAGCAAAGTAAATGCTCCATTAGTCTTTGCGTTTTGTAACGTTTCTATTCTGTACCGTTCTGAAGGCTGCTATTATGTAGTTAGTTTTTACGTAAAGGTAACCATACACTATCAATATACTCATCAAGCGCTATGGTAGCATTAGTAAAAAATTATTTACATTTTATTTACATACATCAGTACTAATTTATAAATTATAAATTATTATTTCTTAAGCCCACGTCTTCACGAGCCAAAATTTTGTTCATGTTTTTTTTGTATGGGCTAAACGTGACGATGTTTATGTGAAAATAAAATTTGATTGGGGACATAGTTGTGCAAACAAATCTTCTGACAACGTTGTTTGAACAAGAATATAATGCTATTTTTAATAATTACAAGGAAAACAATGAAGATGGAGAATGAACAAATGTTCATTGTGCACACAAATCGATGGCTTGTCAAGACGTGGTGTAAAATATATATATTTCTTACAATATTTTTCAGTGTATAAAATTTTTCCAATTTAAAAATAAACACTGAACGTACTCACAAATATAATTTTTCCCGCTTAAAATCTCGATGTGGATCGTTTCTGCATACAGAAAAAGAGAAAAATTTGTTTTTGTTTTTTTGCACAAACATATCATTTATTTTTTGTTAAAATTACTAAAAAACACTGAATAAAATGTAAAAAAAATGTACAATGTTCCAATATTAAATTAAACCATTTAAATAAAAAGACATTAAAATCATTGTGTTGTTTTGTAGTGAACCGACGACAATTGTTAGCCCTCTAAAAACTTACCTCTAAGAAAATCTAAGAAAAATTATGTTTATTCAAGATTTAAGGCAAGGTTTTTATAATCAATTGATTGGTAAAAGGATTTTAATTATTGTCAATTATGATATCGATGCAATTTGCGCAAGTAAAATTCTACAGGCTCTATTTAAATATGACCACATGCTGTATTCAGTAGTACCCATTATGGGCTTGGCAGGTCTGCAGAGGGCATATAATGAGCATCAAGGTGATGTAAAGTTTGTGTTATTGTTAAATTGTGGTGGCTGTGTTGATATTGTGGAATTGCTGCAACCAGAAGAAGATGTGACATTTTTCATTTGTGATTCTCATCGACCATTGGATGTGTGCAATATATACAGTGATCGCCAGGTAAATACATGTGTATATTTTATAAAGCAAATAAACGTGGATGTCGTCTTGTATGTATGATTTTTTATGAAGTCAATTGTGATTGTGTATAAACTCAACAGAATTGAATTTTAAGCTAGTTGTCCATTAAATTTTTGAAAGTTATTTTTTTATATAAAAGTAAGCAACTTTTTTCCCAAAAATAATGGTGAACTGATAATTGAGAACATGAGGCCAATTAGTATTTTATCAATATTATCTAAGGTTGTTGAGAATTTAATTTAGGAACAAATCTGTGGTGAGACGTGGTGGTGGTTTGTGGTAATGGTGAACATACCCAAAACAAAACGAAAAGGGCTAGAGTTGCCAGAGAGGTAGCGGCGCTGATATGCTCGCATATGCCAGGCTTGGAGCTCGCCGGATGGGGGTGGTTCTTGCTACCTCTTTGTATAAAACCGTCCACACAAAAAAAATCATATCAGCTTTTGATATAAAATAAGTTAATGGGCACCGAGTAGGTTTCCGTTCTCCCTACAGAATTATACCCTACGAACCTTATTACTGGCTGGCGTTATGCCAGTGTTGTCCCTCCCACTAGCAATCATAGGATTCCACCATGACATCCAATATTAGGGTGTCCCAAATGTTCCCTGCAAACTTTTATCTTCCGTACTTACCACTGATCTTATTTAGTTTTTTTTTTTTCTTTTATTGTTTTATTTGGTATACCGCAAATAAAAAGGTTCTATTTATTTTTTTTTGTTAAAAATTGTTTTTTTCTTATTTTTGTACAATAAATCCAAACTCGCGCTAGCCACCTTCATTCGTACAGATACCACCGGAAAAGAGATCGAACAAAACCCAACTTGCTAACTCATTACCTCACATTTTCCATCTCTTCCAGATGGATATCGCCGAAACATATACCATTTTTTGGCTCAATATTGAAGACGATGTCGACGACGCCAAATAGAATAAGGGTGATTTACATTGTTTCTGAATGATTTATTTGAATCTCTAGGTTATAGTAATTGTAAACCATATGCTTTTGCTGATGACATGCACATTTTGTGGTCAGGGGATAGCCAATTTGCAGATGCTTTACAGGCTTCTATTAATTATGATTTGTCTAACCTGGATGGTATCAAACTATCATAAAATTAATCCGAATAAAACCAAAGCACTTGTTTTTAAACAAAATAGAACTGATTTATTTGATTTCCTTTTAAATTTATGCGGCTCTTCTATTGAGATTGTTTGTAAGTTGCGGTACCTAGGGGTTATAATTGATGACAGGATATCATTTGGACCACATATTGATAATGTCTGTACTAGAGTCTGTCTGACATTACGTAGGCTATATCACCTCAATCTGCCCCTTTACAAGTCAAGCGGACTGTTGCACATTCCTTGCTTATGTTTCAACATAATTATTGTATCTTTTGAAATGACGAATAAAAAGAAGATAAAATTGATTGCGCACAAAATTGTGAGATTTGTTTATGGACTTAAGTTAAGGGCTCATGTCTCCTCTTATCTAAAAAAATATTTGAATCAAAATTTTGATGATTGCCTTAAATTTCGATTTTTAATTTATCTTTATAAAATTGTTAAATTTCAGAAACCGGCACATGTTGTTCAACATCTCTTAGAATTCCCAAATTATTATATCTTGTATGTATAACTTAATATAGGAATGATAATTAGGGTTATTAAAACCTATACCTTAATTAAACATATATTTGTAGGAGTCGTCAGGAAGTATGGATGTTCTCATAGATAATAATGGCTACATATATTAGAATTGAATAAATAAAAATAAAATAAACTGCAGGTACATACAGTGTTTCACATAAATATACGAATTTTATAATACTATGAAAACAAAAAGATATTAATTTTTTACAAAATCATTTGTAATATTAAATATACAGTATTAATGATTTATATCAAAATTTTAACATTTTTAAAAATCACCTTTACACCAATGTTTTTTAAGTTTTTGCAAAAAAGTGTTAAAAATTGCCTTACTAAAGTATAAGAATTATTAAGCTTTTAATAAAATTTATAATACAAAAGAACAAGATTTAATTATATTCCTTACGGTAGCATTTATTTTTGGGGACTACTGCTATGTATTGTGAACTATTGGTCCAATTAGGGTGAGATTACTTTATTTTTCAAATATAAACAAACATATCCTATCGGAACCAGTCTAAACCTTGGGTTATCTAAATTAAATGTTTTTTGTTATAAGGAATCCACATTTCAATGTTCCAGGTCCCGAAGAAAAAACAACAAAATTATGCAAACGTTACTAATTTTTGTATAAGAACTCCAATTCAAACTATAATAAAATAATGGACTAGATTAGATTAGAAGGGTTGTACTATACCATACATTTCCACTCGGAGACTCATTGGATCCATTGCGACATCCTTCAGGAATAGGGGAAAATAAACTAATAAAATAAAATCCATTTTTTGTCTGCAGGACAAAAAATAAGTATGGACCGGGATTCTCCAGGAGGAGTGTCATTCATAATAGTCAGCCTATTCCCCTGATAAATCCTAGAAGCATATGTTAGAACTATAGGCGCAACTGAGAGTAGAAAAATCACTCCCAAATATTATGGTTGACACAAAAACAAAATACATTGATTTACATGTATTTTGTTGTTGCGATACGTAGGTTTTTGACAACAGACTTAGATTTTTTGCCTCTCAGTAATCGTTTTTGCCCCTGCAATCCGTCCTACTATTCCAGAATTGGTTTGTAGAGTCACGGAATCTGTCGAACATCAACCTATCTTTCGAAGATCAATAAATAGACATATAGAGGGTCCCTACTACTATGGTCGAAATCTAAACCCTGTCTAGCCAGTTCATCTACCACCTCATTACCCTACCCTGTATGTTATAGTGTCCTGGCACCCAACATTACATGATTGTGTATAGTTGTAATACCGATTCTAGAGCTATTTTCCATTCATTCACTATGCTCCACATTTCAAAGCCATAAGTCATGACTATATAAATTGTCGGTGCAAACCCTGTTGTGACGTGTGCTCTTATAAAGTCCGTGGCTTTCCAGATCGCTAAGATCTCTGCCTGGAAAACCTGCATTCGTCTCTGTCTACTACATAAACTCCGGCCCAGTGGCAAATTCCATCAGTAAAAACTGCATACAATTGTGGATTTAGCTCCGAAGTCTAAAGTCGTTAGCCTATGATCTGAAATCACCGAAGGAATTCTAGTCTGACCAATGACAATATACAATATGATAATAATAAAAGACGTGCTCACAAGTTGAATGAAAATTTAAGCAAAAAATTCGTATACTTTTAAATGTAGTAAATTTACGCATCATTGCGATAATTCGTAATTATTAATAGTCTGTAAAGCATCCGAAAATTCTTTCTCCTGACCATAAAGTTTTTATTTCATCAGCAGAAGCAAACGGTTGACAATTACTGAAATTCTAATATTCCCTAATAGGACTGCGTACAACGGCCATCAGAACATTCATATTGACATTCATAAAGTAACTCCATATCATCAATAAATATAGTGATTTGCTTCTGAAATAATATTTCAACAACTTTTGATACCGCTGCCAAAATACTAATTGGCCTCATGTCATCAATTGTTAGTTGACCATTATTTTTAGGGATAGGAATGTTCCTTGATGTTTTCCAAGCATTAAGCTATATCAATTAAGTAAAAATATGTATTACTTATAAAGGGTTTTTTATTAAGAGCGACGCGGCGACGTAGTCTCAATAGAATGTGAAATTTGATATAAACAAATTATGAATATTTGTAAACGTTCTTGAGGCGTGTAACTCTGCATGTTTAAATGACATAGACTGCCGTTTCAAACTGGAGCAGACAACTTCAGTCCATTCGGAGTTTTGACTCTTATAAGCCTCCGGGCCCGGATGGCATAATACCCGCTGATCTACAAAATAATATAGACCTAGTCACTCCTTGGCTGATAAATATTTATCATGCCTGTCTTGTATGGTCGTACATACCAAAACGGTGGACCGAATGTACTGTGACACTCATTCCGAAAGGAGGCAAAGCGTCACACTCCTTAGTGGGATATATTGAGAAATCCCTTGAATTTGGTAATTAGTCATTAGTGGCCTTTCTGGATATAGAAGGAGCCTTCAATAATGTAGAATCTGCAACTATAGTTTCAGCTCTACAAGGCTTTGGTCTGGACCAATCAACTGTAGGGTTCATCATGAACCTTCTACGATATAGGCTCATCCGCTCCGAAAAGGGAACGGCGGTGATCACGAGAATGGCCACTAGAGGTACGCCTCAAGGAGGCGTCTTGTCACCTCTCCTGTGGAACCTGGCCAAAAATTGTCTGCTTGGAAAATTATATCCCATGGGTTATTGGCAGTCTCTGGGATCCACTTGGGCACGATATCACAACGTCTGGAATATGCACTCAGTGTACTAAGTCGGTGGAGTACAGACAGTGGATTGAGTGTTAACCCAGGCAAAACCGAACTTGTACTGTTCACAAGAAAGTACAAGTTTCCTCATTTCTCGCTTCCCCGATTAAATGGTGTTGAACTAACAGTATCGGATAATGCGAAATACTTAGGAGTTATTCTGGATAGTAAACTTTCCTGGAAACCAAATACCCTTTCAAGGACGTCGATGTCTGTAAGAAGGCGATAGGTACGCAGTGGGGTATTAGACCCCAGTTCGTTTACTGGATATGTGATACGGTCATTAAGCCGACACTATTCTATAGAGTTTCTGTCTGGTGGAAGGCATTAGACAATGGCTCAATTTACATACTATTCAAGAGGGTTATGAGAAGAATGGCGATTCTGATAACAGGAGCTCTAAGAACGACCGCAACAAAGTCGCTCTTTACTATATTGAACTGGATCCCCGTGGATGTAATGGCAAGAAAAATAGAATTTACCTCTGCCTTTAGGCTAAACGCGATTGGGGCGTGGAAACAAGCTCCATACGGTCACTCCAGCATAATAGGTAGTATTCAGGCTCTTCCGGATAATATCGATTATTGTATTTCTGGGCCCTTCTTGACGAGAAATTTCGGCTTCTCAATTCCGTATAATACGGAAGCAATGGGCGGACCTTTATTTGACACAACGGGTCTCTCAGTTTACACAGACGGTTCTATGAAAGGAGATCGAGTTGGCGTAGGTGTCTACATTCGGTAATTCGACATTAGGTTATCTTTTAGACAACCAAATGAATGTAGCATAATTCAGGCTGAAATATCAGTTATAAAAAGGGCGGCTAACTGGCTCAGTTATAACAAGATATCATGCAGGGATATTCGTATATATACTGACAGTCAGGCCCCAATAAAATCTCTAACACAACATCTAATTTGGTCCAGGAATGCCGGGGATTCAAGACATTCAACAGTCGTACACAAGTGGGTACGGGGACATGGAGATACTACAGGCAACTGCGTTGCTGATGAGTTGACGAAAATAGGCGCCATGCTACCTGACGGAAACATAGTTTTCCTATGTGGAATTCCGCTATCCAAATGTAAGCTACAAATTAGTAATTTCTACTATGAGCTCGCTAAGAGAACCATTTTTCTTCTTTGTCACTATCCGGCATTAGGTGATTTAAGCTTACGGTTTCTGGGACACCGTTCCATAAATAGTCTTTCTGAGCTCTCGAATATGAGGCTTGAGGGAATTAATGCCTTTATAAGGAGTAGTAATTGGTTAAAAGGACCAGACATGGGAATCTCTCTAGAGTAACCAAATAACCGCTATCTTATTGATACGCAATTTTTGTAAATCTCCTTCTCTCCTTCTTGAACATCTTCTTAACTATTCAATCTTCCATTTCTATCTGCCTCTCTTTCTTTCTAACTTTCTTCTTTCAGGTAACACAAAGGGACCATTGCTTGGACCCACGTGAGCTGTTCTTCTATTCTTCAAATTCGCGGCTGCCTGGAAACCTAACCTAACTTCACTCCTATTAGAGAAATGCCAAAACAAAATACATCGTTCCTACTGAAAAACTCTTTATATATAAAAAGATTTTATGCATATGCCATCAGCTCCAACTGAGGCTTATTTTATTTTAAACAGAGCACTATATAAGTCAGTCTCAGTAATATTGGAAAAACTAGTCATTGGAACTTTTAGTAAACTGTGAAAAATTATTTTAAATTTTCTAATCTCTGCCTTAGTCCGTTAACGAAGAATTTTATAAGTTTCTGACCTCCTGTCATTAAAGACATATTTTAAAGCCATTTCCCTTAACGATCGTCATATCATAAAATTGAATCATGTTTTCGTTTTAAAAATACATTCAAATATTTTAGTGTTCTGTAAATCGAATGCATATGATTTACACGATATACTATCGAGTAAACAAAATCGTGCAATTTTTAGAATCTCAATTTGTCTACTTTTCGTTTTTGAAATCACGCGATTTTCAGAATAAGATTGATGATTTCCATATACGTATATGTATATGAAATTAAATCGAATCAGACATTTACAAACATCATCACAAACCTATTACACTCGCTTTGCTATGGTGGTATTAATCCAAAAATTAACATTCTTACACATATACTTGCATACAAAGATATCTCGCATGATTTCAAGTCTAAATAGTTCTGATCATAAAACATGTTTTATTGTATCTCGATATTTTCAAGTTACTATTACTAGTGGTTTATAATTATTACAATTAATATCTTTTGATTTAAGGTTTGCATATTAGGTGATCCTTCGTCTGAAGAAAATATACCATCATTTGGAACAATATTTTGTGAATCGGATTCCGAGGAAGATGACGATGGTGATGACGAAGATGAAGAAATCAACGACAGTGGTGCCGGAGAATCAGATGCCGAAAACGAAGATGTCAACTCTCGGCCTGAGCGGCCAAAAAAATTAACTCGCATGGAAAAACATGAGCAGCGTATAATGAAACAACGTCAAAGACGTGCCTGGGAAAACGAACGCGATCGCATAATGTTTGAATACACACAATACAGTTATTATGGACGCTCCTCGGCTTTAGCCATATTCGAATTAGCCTGGAAACTGTCAAAGGATAATATGGATCTGTTATGGTGGGCCATTGTGGGCATTACGGAACAGTTGATTTTGGGCAAGATTGAAAGCAGTGCGTATACTTTAGAAATTGATAATATACAATCACATGTCTCTCGCTTAACAAATAAAACTAACGATCAGAGTAATTTGAGTGCATCGAAGATACATTTTGAAAATGATTTGCATTTGGTTTTGTATCGTCATTGGAGTGTGCTGGAATCGATGCGCTACTCTATGTATGTGGCTTGCAAATTGAAATTATGGACTTTAAGAGGTGAGAAGAAACTGCACGAGTTGTTGGTGGAAATGGGTTTGCCCTTGATACATGCCCGTCAAACATACACATCCATGGATTTGGTATTGCGACACGAATTCTTTTCTATGGTAGAGCGCTGTGCTGAGAAGTATGGTATACCAGATGTTATTTATGGTTCCTTTACATTACAATATGGTTATCGTAATCGTTACTCGGCCGCAGATTATGTCTATTCCATGTTGGCCATTTTAGAGCCCGTTAAGAAGGACAAGACACCTGAGGATTGTTTTCTTGAGACTTTAGATGGCCTGGGTCGTAATCACAAGGATATTTTAAATGCTGGCATAGAAGGAGCTAAACTTTTGCACCAAGCCATTTTCAAACAAGTACAAAGTAGTTTAGAAGCCCATCAAATCCATTCAACTGGTTCGTTTTTCTACTATATACTGAATGAGGAAAATACCTACTTCTCGTATCCGTATGGCTTAAGCATGCTGGCGAAATTTATTTTAAATGGTCATGTTGCAGTCTCACGCAGCCGCCAGGCACCCGATCTACCAATGATTGCTAGCTGTCCCATAGACACTGATAGTGGCCTTTGTCTTTTGGTTGGTATACCTCCCGTACGCGAAGATTCGCCGAAGAATTTCTTTGGCAAAGCATTCGAGCAGGCTGCTCAAAAATGCAATGCAGCTACGTTGCAGGATCATTTTGAAAGTTCGCTTATACAAATACGTCAAAATGATCTAACACGATTTTTTGATGCGTTGACCGTACTTCTAACGTAATTTAATGTTTTTAATGCTTTTCTTTTGTAAGACTTTTTTTTTATAAAATTAGTATATTATTCCACTTGAAATCTTGAATCAAATCTAGCATTTGGAAATTCTTAAACAGCTTTTGATAAGTTTGGAATGACCAACTGTTATATATAAAATTTAATATGTTTAGTTTATATATTTAATTAAGATACTTAAGGGACCTTTTCTAAGAAATGCATATTTGTTATTTGCCAGAAATTATAAACTCTACAATACGATGCAAATTTCCACATTTAACTTATTGTTTCTTATATGTTTTAGGATTAATGGACTTTAGTTTATAGTGACCATTATTAGTTAAACAATTTAAAAATAACCTTATACATTTTAGCTTTTATTTGTTATTATAAAAAAAATCATATGTCATATTTAACCACATACAGATAAAATACAAAATATTTACCATTATTTCATCACAATACTTATTGGTTTTCATTTGAATGTTATGCAGTTATGGGAAGGCGAATATTGAAACAGCTGGTTTCAGTAATATAGCAATAGAAAACAAACAAAATAAAATATCAAAATGGTTGTGGTTTGGAAAGAGGGACAAATATATCTCACCAGGGGGCGGATTTTCATGAATTTATTATTGGAAAATATGGGCCTAAATTTTTGCCTCAAAAAAATCAAATTTTGAAAAAAAAAATTTTAAAAATATGCACTTATGTATATTGTTTAAGTTAGAATTGTTGTGAGCTCCTTTTTGCGAACAACTACTTTAAATAAGTAAATTATACTATTTTAATCATCGTTACAATATGATATTGCTTCCCTTATTTATGCAACTTTGCTGGTAGGTTTGACACATATTCTAGTCAGTAAGCCGGTAACGGTATCTTAAATGTTGTTTCCCTCCAACTTAGGCTTGCTTCTAAGCCATTATTAATTAATTCTTGATCTGCAACAAGGGACTACGTGCTTTTATATATTTTTATTAGAGTTTCCAAAAAACCGAAGTTTTTTTTACTAATACATTCTCACCACTTAGGTTTTTGACAACTGAGTTAGGTCTTTGACAGGAGAGTTTCCGATCTATGTGTATTAATCTATGATCAGAAGTTTTATGAGACTTTTGTTAGATATCAATCTGAAATGTATAAAATTCCTTTAGAATTTCCCTATAAGTCTGTAAATATTTAATTTCCCCAGAGCTTGAGAAACAGAGCCACTTTCTTCGGTCTTAACTATAAGTCTATGGAGCGCAAATTAAACCTACTGGGACAAATGAATTAATGATAATCCGGATATGTCGGGGCAGGGATCCTGCATCAGAATCTGATGGTTGGGGCGACTAGGCAAATGGCATGCCAACAGGAACTGTCTAGTCAACAACACATTCTGTTACCTGGTCTCCTAATTAATATGACCCATGCTCATTATCTTGACATATCAGGTTGTGATTCGGAGTGCGTTATTCGTTCAGAATGCTTAGCAAGATATAGGTTGAAAAGTATGGGTGAAGGTACTCCCCTTGTGGCAATGATGCATTGGCGATCTGGGAGGTTATCTGATAGATTGTTGTGCTACTGGATGGAATGAGATGGGGCTGTATAATTCTCTTTGAGTAGCGCGTTTGTTAGGTTTTAGAATAGGATCTGGACTTTCCGTGGTTTAATCATGGAGATAATGTTCTGAAAAGGTTTTTTTTCTTAAACAGCTTATATTTTTCTCAATTAATATAACAACTTTCACTTAATCATTTATTTAAACATTGTCATGAATTTTCCAATTTGCTACTAAATAATTCGGTTGTTTTTATATTTGTGGTAGTTATAATGCGCGCTGATCCTAGACACTCATTATCGCTGTAAAAAACTGCATATTGACCCGGGGTAACAGCTCTTAGTGGTTTATCTAGTAATACAATTAGTTCATCTCGATTTTCTATAGATTTCCTAAAAATTCTACATTTTACTAATGGTTTCGTGTGTTGAAAACGAAATCGACATTCCAATATATTGTCGGGGTCTTCAAATGGATCTTGGCACAACCAATTAGCATTGCTTGCAAATATTTTATCACTAAACATGGCTGGGTGGTCATGGCCAGAAGCAACATAAATCGTATTTGTGTGAACATCTTTGTGTGCCACAAAGTACGGCTTAAGGAAAGAGGCTAGTCGGCAACGTTGTCCCACTGTCCACTGATGTATGCCCCCATGTTGTCCTACCACTTGATTTGTATCAATATCGATGAATTGACCCGGTTTTGAGATAATATACTAAGAAAATTTATATTTAGTATAACATATTAAAGTATATAAATGGTATTTTACCTCTTTAATAAATTCTTTAAAATCTCTGTTGCCCACAAAACAAATTCCTGTACTTTCCTTCTTCTGTGTAAGACGCTCCAAACCAATTTTTTTCGCCTTCAGCTTCACTTCGCTCTTTAGAAGATCACTTAAGGGAAACATCGTCTTTCTCAATGAATTTCTTTCAATGCCCGATAGGAAAAAGGTTTGATCTTTGAATTTGTCTCTCGGTATAAGTAAATTAACATCTGTAAGTTAATAGTTATTGATTATGATTTTTTTTTTCAATATGGTGCTATTCTACTAATATTTGTTTCTTTTTAATAAACCAACCTTCATTATGCTGATAGTTCTCTAAAAAGGAGCCAAAATTTGTTTTAGCATAATGTCCAGTCGCAATAGCATCATATCCTAGATTTTCTATAGCATGTTTATAAAACAAGTCAAATTTTATGTGTTTGTTACAAAGAATATCTGGATTGGGAGTTAAACCATTTTGATAATCTTCCAGAAAACTCCTGGAAATATAAAAATGAAAAACACAATTAAATAAAAATAATGTTCATTCATGTTTCTCTTAGTTTAGTTTCTTCCAGTATAAAACATGCTCCATATCAACTTACGTAAACACAGAATTCCAATAATCTTTAACATAATTGACCTGACGCAACTCAATATTTAATTTATTGCAGGTGTATTCAGCATCCAACAAATCCTGCTCGCCTGAGCATCTTCCCATTTCATCAAATTCATCCCAATTCTTCATAAATACACCCAAAACGTTAAAGCCTGAGACAATGAAATATACAATTTCTAAAATGAAAAATAAACAAACTAATTTACCTTTTTGTTTTAGTAAAAATGCACTAACAGCACTGTCAACACCACCGGAAATTCCTATCACAATGTTGCGAAACATTTGCGAGGATTCTTTCTATGGACTCGAATTTTTCAAATAAAAACAAAAAGATCTAACAGCTCAATAACAAATGCCAGCTGACTGTGTAGCATGATAGAAATAGAATTTTGTTTTCTTTTCTGTCATGCTATGAGGTATGTTCAGTGATTGCATTTCTTTGATACATGAGTATTAGGGTATACAGTTGAAACAAATGTCGACTTTTTGACGCTTCGAACTTTCGACTTTTTTAAATTTTTGAATAGTCGACTTTTAGTAATTTATGAAAAGTCAATGTTTTATTTAAATTGACTGTTTAACACGAAGTCTGGTTATGTGTTACCTATTACAATTAAATTAAATATTGTTTTTTAACAATATAAAAAAGTCGACTTTTATCGAATATTCGACATTTTTTAATTAATCGATTTTTGCAGTTATAGTTTTAATATGTAACGTAAAAGTAACGCCTAAACTTGTTAAAAACAGAATTTCATTACATTTTTACTTGACATTTTAGTGGTGTGGTGGGTTACAAACAGAATAAAACAAAGACAGAGAGAAGCCAGACTGCCAGCGTTTAGTTGGCAAAACAATGAACAAAAAAATAATTTTAATGTCATATCTCTAAAATTAAAAATTATTTTAGTAAAATAAAGGAGAATTCAGTATCGGTCATATGTTCTCAATATAAAATGAAAGAAAATTATTTTTCTTCTTAAAAAGCACGGGCTTGCTTGGACAGAAATGTTCAAAGATATTGAAGCTATTGCTTTAAATACTCCTAACGATTTCCTCAGAAGGTTTTCAACCACGTACATACTATTTCCTACGGGTCGGACAATTCTACATTTTAAAAATGTATGGCAAACAGCTCAAAATAAGATGTAACACCAATAGACGTTTGAACAGATGATCTTAGCGAGCGTTCAATTTCTGATAAGTATTTATCACATTCCATACGGTAATTATGTAGATAAGATCTGATAGCAGTTCTCACATGTTTCACGCCAAAATTTTTCACCATATCGATGAACTCCTTTCTAGAGCGCGGATACAGACCAAGAAAATCGATAAAAATTCGTTGGAAAGGTCTTTCGCTGTGAGTTTCCGCGCCCATTGGAACCTTAGTTTCATATTTGCGGGTTTACAATTTTTTTCAAATTGTTTTCCAAAATTTTAAATAATTTTTTTTTCTAAATTATTTTTTTTATTTTTTTCCAATTTTTAAAATTTTTATTTTTTAAGTTTTTTATATTTATTAGTGAAAAAAAATGTTTATGGTAAAAATAAATATTCGGGTTAAAAAATAATTTTCCCGATTTTGACCCATTGTAGGTCCAAATTACTATAGCTTTATATAAATCGTTGCAATGGACTTTGAAATATCTATTATTAGATATCCATATTGTCTATATTAATGACTTAGTAATCCAGATAAAGATCAAAAATAGGCCAAAAATCGATGTTTTACCGGTTTTTTCCGATATATTGATGTATTAATTATGTTTGTAAGTTATTTGGGGGCTACGGAAAGTTGATTTCAACATACAGACGGACAGATATAATGATCCAGAATATATATACTTTGTGGGGTCGCAAATGAAAAATGTAGAAATTACAAACGGAATGACAAACTTATAAATACCCTTGCCACTCATGGTGAAGGGTATAAAAAGTTGCTAAAACGTCGCTCAATTGAGTCTTCCAATTTGTCTTCAAATTTTATGAGTCTTTTAATGGCGTCGTATAAAGAATTCCACATTGTTACGGTTGGCGTTCCTAAAATTTCTGAAATTTGTTCTGATATTTTTGCTCTGCTACATTTGCTCCATATTTCATTACATTTACTTATATTCTACAATAAATAAAAAAAAACTTTTAGTTTTGAAGGTCAAATGAAAATTAGTAAATAAATAAATTATTATTTAAGTTTATTATAGTCAGAACTTACTAATAATAACTAACTTGACTTTCGTCTTACTGTGGGTAAGATCATGTATATAGAAAATTCTACCCAACCGAATGTAGCATTTATATTTAATATTTTTGTATACTGACTTCTGTTAACTTACCTTCGAATGGTTATCAAATAAAGTTGCGCGTTTTAAAATAGTAATATAATCTGATGTTCCCATGTTTAGTAAGTTTAATTTTTATATTTTCTATTTCTACATTATCTAAATGACTTCCATCTGCCGAAATCCTAAACTCTTTGATTGCTTTAACAAAATTCGAACCGTTGTCTGTAACAGTAGCCACAACCTGTGGAGGTTTAATTCCGAAAGTAGAATTTATTGTTATAATAATTTCTGCAATTTTATCAAAAGTATGTGGACTCCAAAATCGTTTTCCATTGACAGTTCATTAATTAAATGGGCGGTACATCCAAAGATACTCTTTTTGCCAGCACTCCATATATCAGTCGTTGTGCAATTAAATTTAGATTTTTTAATAATTTATTTTACGCTAGAAATATATTGAAGATACTCTTTTTCCATTAAATTTGTAATTGTGGCTCTGCACGGAAGTTTTTAATTTTTAAAAAATTTGTGGTCAACTACTGATACTGGACTCATTGTATCGGTAATAAACAACAGAATATTTGAATTTGATTTGGAGCTTCCTTTTAACTATTTTGAACATGTTTGACATAAAGCTAAAATTTTGTCTTTTTCATTCAGCTAAAAATTGTTTGCAGAAATATATTAGAGTTGTTTATTAAAGTATATATTTCTGAACGGTTTAATATGATCTACTAATCTTAAATTGTATATCATTTTATTAGTAACTAGCTGACCCGACAGACGTTGTCCTGTCCATATATTAGAAAAAATGTTTGTGTTCGATTTGTGAATTTGTGAGAAGCTGTTTGAATTATGAAAAAATAGTAAAAAGAGACAAACAACGTACTTTTAAATGATAATTTTTATTTATGTAGGTTTGAGGTGTGTTTAAATTACATTTGATTTGAAAATATGTACAATATATGGTGTTATATTTACATTTTGATTGAAAGATCGATGTTCAGGAACCAATTAAAATAAAGAAATACTTTTTTCTGTTGCTTTGCAGTGATATCGTAGTTTCCTTCATTGCAATGCTTTATGATACACGACATTTTTAGTTTTGTTGCCTGGCGCGTAAATAAATAATGCTGATGGTGTTCCGACACGGGAACAGGCGACATACAATTGACCATGCGAGAAGCATGGATTTTCAAGGTTAATGCCGCAAACACGCAATGACTGCCCTTGAGATTTATTAATTGTCATAGCGAATGCAAGCCGTACCGGAAACTGCAATCGTTTAAAATCGAATGGCATGTCGGTCAGAGCCATTGGGATCCGTGGTATCAAAACGTCTTCTCCTTTGTACTTTCCTTTAAGTATTGTTGCTTCGATGACGTTGTTCATCAGGTTTTTTACCGCAAGTCGGGTGCCATTACAAAGACGTGGTTGGTTTATGTTTCGTAACATTATGATTACCGATCTGACTTTCAGTTGGAGATTGTGAGGCGGTAATCCGGGTAATTCCAGCGAGTTTAAAAACTCGGTTGGATAGTTGACAACATCATTTTGGGAAGTAACGGAATCCACCGATTTGTACGTCATCAATTCGACAGCAATTTCACCTTGAATCTTAAAATTCAATTCGTCGACATCAATGTTTTTCGCAGCCAATATAGCACGTTCGCTCAACCAATCATGATTTTTGTAATTTTGTGCAATGTTTGGAAATACCTTTCGGATTAGCTCGGATTTTGATTCGGTGAACTGACAGAAACCGGGGGGAAATTGAATGCAACCGGTCGAAATGTCAACCGGGATTTTGCCGTTGCCAATGTCCAGCAATTGTTTGGAAAATGCTTCTCCAGATTGATCGTTCTGCAGCTCGACACGCATGTTCACAGTCAATTTGAGTTTCTTGAAGTGTTTCCACAAAACGGACGACTTCAAACATGCATTAAGTTCATCGGCTGGCGTTGACCGTGGAATCACTGGCAATGTTTGCCGAAAATCCCCTGCCAACAGAATCATTGCACCACCAAAACGGCTTTGATTGTTTCGTAAATCTTGCAAAGTTTTATCTAATGCCTCCAAAGACTTTTTATGCGCCATTGTACACTCATCCCAAACGATTAGTTTGCTTTGCTGCAAAACTTTGGCCATTGCACTGTTCTTGGAAATGTTGCATGTTGGATTTTCATTGATGTGCAACTTCAATGGCAACTTGAGTGCTGAATGGGCAGTACGACCGCCTTCCAACAACGTAGCTGCAATTCCTGATGAAGCAAGTGCAAGTGCAATATCATTCTGCGAGCGTATCGTGGCCAAAATCAACGCAATCAAAAAAGTTTTTCCAGTTCCACCGGGAGCATCCAAAAAAAAAAAAATTCCTCCAGTTCCATCTTTCACAACTTTCATAAGAGTGTCGTATGCATATTTTTGTTGTCGATTCAACAGTGGAACGTTTGTTCGTACTAATTCCTTCAAGGCATCGCAATCATATTGTATTTCGCGTCGCAACTCTTGATTAAATACGTCGTGCATCGGTCGATTGGTAGCTGCCATGCCTAACTCAGACAATACCTTGTTCGCCATCATCAAGCACATGTCCTCAATTAAAATCAAAGCCTCGTTGTAAATTTCCTCATTCAGTTGCAAATTTGGATTTGATGTTCTAATACGCACCTGATGCAAAATATCATCACACATGGCATCTTTGTATTTGCTCCATAAATCAGTCGGTTTGGATGGGCAGCATGTTGAAACAATTATCGAAAATAGTGTTCGTATTTGATGAGCATTTGATGAAAGCACAGCATCTTCGAGGGTGCATTCCCAATGAGCGTCATTCTCCAACAATCGCAAGCGTTGACATGCTTCTCTATACGTGTCACACAATTCACCATTTATAGTTCTCAAATCTTGGAATGATGTTGGGCCACGAACGTTGACTAATAGCAAACGCAAATAGAAACACTCATCGTTTCTTGGATGAACTGTGTAAATACGACCTAATGCGTTGGTGGAAAATAAATTGGGGAAACCTGGAACAGGATTTCCTTGTTTCCGTCGTTGAAATTTCTTTGTCGATTGATTCCAAGTATAATATCTTGGCATTTCGGAGTATAGTAACGTTCGGGCAAATTCATCGTTCCTGCACATTTCAAAAAATCTGGTCAATGTTGTAGGTGGCGGTCGATCAACTCGTTGTAATACATTCTCCTCAGTAAAGTACACTCTTTGACCATTTTCCAAATTTACGGCTAAATGAATAACAGAAGGATGTCTTTCATGAATGCTAAATGAAAAAATGCGCCAAATTGCTTCGTTACTACTAACATAGCGGCCCATTTGAAATTGAGTGACTTCATCGATGGAATTCTCCGCACTAACTCCAATCACAGCCATGTCACTACCTTTGGTCACATATTTGCAGATGTATTTGATGGATTTCACGGAATGGCAAGATTCGACGTTGATATGTGCTTTGAATGTTTTGGAGAGTAGTGGCGAATACGGAACAATCCAACGGTTATCAATTTGAATGTCCTGCTGATTCACTTTCACCATTGTTGATCTTCCATTGTCAGCAATTGAACGGCGACGATACAGTGGGTAACCATCATTTCCGGTAATTGTTTCAGCTACTAATGGCCTTGGATAACGCTTCGAACATTTGCCGTCGACCATACACGGAGAAAGGATATTTAATGATCCACAGGGACCATGAATCATGTTTTTAGTAACAACCTCGTGCAAGCCTGGATCTTCTACTTCATCAGGAATTTCAGCTGATATCACATCATCGATTTCATTCGGTCTTATCTTCTCAATCAACCAAATGAGGATATGCGCGTGTGGTAGTCCGCGTTTTTGCCACTCTACTGAATACATCCAGCAGCGCGTCTCGCCGAACACGCGATACTGCACAATGAAATCCATCAGTGATTTTAATTTTTGTTTGAAGACTCTCGCGGTGACGTCATGGCGATCGATGGGTGATTGGCCAGGGAATAATTCTTGCCGAATTTCTATCCACTGTGGATTGCAAGTGAAAGTTATGAATAAATCTGCTGTACCGTAGTGTCGAACGTAGGTTATAGCATCCTGAGCATATTCATGCATATGGCGAGGACTTCCGACGTACGTTGCTGGGAGAATCGTCATCCGGCCGATATTGTGTGCGTTCCCGTCCACATTTATGGCATCTCGAAGGTGTATGTACTCTTCGGAACGCAGTTTTTTCTGGTTCAATCTAATGAATGTCAATCTTTCTGTTTCTATTTTTACATACATATCGACAGCATATTGGTGGAAAAGACGACGACATTTCAATATGTGATTGTCCTCATTTTCACGAACCATCAGTCGAAATGCATAATAGTTCATTGAACTTACTTTTTTGTTTGTTTCAGCGCCTGTACATTAATTTTCGCGTCAATAAAATTAATTGATCTTATAATAGAAAAAATATAGATTTGATATTCACCTGTAAGCGGATTTATCATTTTGATCGAGAAATGATAACCGTCTTCACCTTGCCAAAATATGATTGGATATTGTAACGCATCATATGATCGGTGAGTTTCGTACACACGCTGCTGCTGATTATTTCGTCGATGTAGAACGATATCACGTGATTCCAAATTTTCACCAACGACGACAATGGCGACATCATCAATTGTTGGTGCATTGAAACGTCTTGCGTGTTCTCCCGTAGGAGTCTTATCGGCTCTGATAACAATTCTGTGATTATCAGAGGGCATGCGGTCTAGTGCGGTTTTGAACAATGCAATCAATTGATTGTGTTGATGGAAAAAAGTTTGCAGTTGCTCAACAATTGGTCTTTTTACCGAACTGTTGTATGCACAACGCTGTTCTACTTCTTGTGGAGCATTGCCCATGAAGTAAATCTGCAGAAATTTATAGTCAGCACCCGGAACTGGCAAAAGCGAACCTGCTCGATGATATATTTGACCTTGAATCTGTAATGTTTAATTTACATAAGAAAACAAAATAAAATGCTGTAAGTGGTGAAATTACCTTGAAAGTAGGCATGAAATTATCCCGAATCACATTTGTTGCGCCAAATGAAGTCATTTGGAAACAATTGTTGTAGTTCTGGATTTGTGTTAGGAAATGCTTGGAATGAGCTCCTGTTCCAGAAACCAATGAGAGCAATGGCTCTGGTGGTGGAATCAACGGTGTCAATTTCACTTTGCCACTTGCGCAACACAATCCAGGAGTTTCATTTTTATATTTCAATGCCTTACAATGTGGGCACACAACGCTCATCGAACCAATAGCAACGGAATGGTCTGCACTGTAATCGACTGTCCTGTTGTAATGAAATGCAGCTCGATGAGTATTTAACGCAACATTTGTTTCTCTTCTTGCACGTACATTTGAATTAATTATCACTCGGTTGGATTCTATAGAACGATTGTGTCTCATTCGATGCATATCTACTTCGTTTGCATATTCTCTTTCTTCTTGTGTACGTGCAGAACGTGTTTGTGATAATCGATTTCGTTCAATTTCATTTCGCTCTTCGAGTTGTTCCGCAGTTTGATTAGATCGAAAATACGCTTGATTTGAAGCATTGCGAGTTCTGCGACCTAAATTGCTCCTTCTTATTGGCGGCATTACAATGCGATAGAATTTATTGACTTTGCTCTTACCTTTTAACCGTTTATAACTTCAAAACCCACAGTCTATAGTAGGTTAATCTATAAATTTGTTTGAGGTAACACGATTTAACTTATTTCAATTAATGAATTGATTGCAATGTACTTACAATGGAATCTTAATTCAAAAAAAAACTTATCACCGTTAGTTAACTTTTTTAGAAACACTTTAAACTTTTTTTAATTCACAATTAACAATTGCACTTATTTTATTTTTCGTCCACCGATTAATTTGATCAACATTTTGACAATAAGCAGTCAATCAACATTTGCACAAATAAATTGGAATGTAAATAAAAAAGTAACGGTATTTTCGGACAAATCGCGAAACAATACAAAAGTAATAACAAATGAGTTATTTACAACATAAGAATATCCCAGCAAAAACTTTACTTACAAATAAGCCGAAAAATAAGGAGAATTTGACAAATCGGTGCAGCCGTTTTCCGATTTTAGATAAATCGAAAAAAGTGGGCGTAAAAGTGGGCGTGGTAAATTTTTCTTTCAGTAAAAACTTAAATTAGATTACTACGATCATTTAAATAAAAGATTAGCCATATCGGTGCAGCCGTTTTCCGATTTTAGATAAATGGAAAAAAGTGGGCGTAAAAGTGGGCGTGGTAAATTTTTCTTTCAGTAAAAACTTAAATTAGATTACTACGATCATTTAAATAAAAGATTAGCCATATCGGTGCAGCCGTTTTCCGATTTTAGATAAATGGAAAAAAGTGGGCGTATAAGTGGGCGTGGTCAATTTTTCTTTCAGTAAAAACTTAAATTAGATTACTACGATCATTTAAATAAAAGATTAGCCATATCGGTGCAGCCGTTTTCCGATTTTAGATAAATGGAAAAAAGTGGGCGTAAAAGTGGGCGTGGTCAATTTTTCTTTCCGTAAAAACCTAAGTTGGACTATGACGAACATTTCAGTAAAAAAATTGTCCAAATCGGTCTAGCCGTTCTCAACTGATGCAATTACCAACGAACGACAATTGATTTTTATTTATATAGATTATATTAGTATGGCCGTTAATAATGCTTTTTGAAAATTGGACAGACAAAATTATGGAACTACTTTCATTTCAAAATATCGTTGAACTATTAATGAGCATCGTTTTTCTTTTTCTATAGCAAACGAAGGATCTTTTTCATGATCGTCGTAAGAAAAGTCTTCATTGTTCGAGCTCATTTTGTATTGAAATCACACAAAAATATTTTTTTTTATCTGCTACTAGCTGACCCGACAGACGTTGTCCTGTCCATATATTAGAAAAAATGTTTGTGTTCGATTTGTGAATTTGTGAGAAGCTGTTTGAATTATGAAAAAATAGTAAAAAGAGACAAACAACGTACTTTTAAATGATAATTTTTATTTATGTAGGTTTGAGGTGTGTTTAAATTACATTTGATTTGAAAATATGTACAATATATGGTGTTATATTTACATTTTGATTGAAAGATCGATGTTCAGGAACCAATTAAAATAAAGAAATACTTTTTTCTGTTGCTTTGCAGTGATATCGTAGTTTCCTTCATTGCAATGCTTTATGATACACGACATTTTTAGTTTTGTTGCCTGGCGCGTAAATAAATAATGCTGATGGTGTTCCGACACGGGAACAGGCGACATACAATTGACCATGCGAGAAGCATGGATTTTCAAGGTTAATGCCGCAAACACGCAATGACTGCCCTTGAGATTTATTAATTGTCATAGCGAATGCAAGCCGTACCGGAAACTGCAATCGTTTAAAATCGAATGGCATGTCGGTCAGAGCCATTGGGATCCGTGGTATCAAAACGTCTTCTCCTTTGTACTTTCCTTTAAGTATTGTTGCTTCGATGACGTTGTTCATCAGGTTTTTTACCGCAAGTCGGGTGCCATTACAAAGACGTGGTTGGTTTATGTTTCGTAACATTATGATTACCGATCTGACTTTCAGTTGGAGATTGTGAGGCGGTAATCCGGGTAATTCCAGCGAGTTTAAAAACTCGGTTGGATAGTTGACAACATCATTTTGGGAAGTAACGGAATCCACCGATTTGTACGTCATCAATTCGACAGCAATTTCACCTTGAATCTTAAAATTCAATTCGTCGACATCAATGTTTTTCGCAGCCAATATAGCACGTTCGCTCAACCAATCATGATTTTTGTAATTTTGTGCAATGTTTGGAAATACCTTTCGGATTAGCTCGGATTTTGATTCGGTGAACTGACAGAAACCGGGGGGAAATTGAATGCAACCGGTCGAAATGTCAACCGGGATTTTGCCGTTGCCAATGTCCAGCAATTGTTTGGAAAATGCTTCTCCAGATTGATCGTTCTGCAGCTCGACACGCATGTTCACAGTCAATTTGAGTTTCTTGAAGTGTTTCCACAAAACGGACGACTTCAAACATGCATTAAGTTCATCGGCTGGCGTTGACCGTGGAATCACTGGCAATGTTTGCCGAAAATCCCCTGCCAACAGAATCATTGCACCACCAAAACGGCTTTGATTGTTTCGTAAATCTTGCAAAGTTTTATCTAATGCCTCCAAAGACTTTTTATGCGCCATTGTACACTCATCCCAAACGATTAGTTTGCTTTGCTGCAAAACTTTGGCCATTGCACTGTTCTTGGAAATGTTGCATGTTGGATTTTCATTGATGTGCAACTTCAATGGCAACTTGAGTGCTGAATGGGCAGTACGACCGCCTTCCAACAACGTAGCTGCAATTCCTGATGAAGCAAGTGCAAGTGCAATATCATTCTGCGAGCGTATCGTGGCCAAAATCAACGCAATCAAAAAAGTTTTTCCAGTTCCACCGGGAGCATCCAAAAAAAAAAAAATTCCTCCAGTTCCATCTTTCACAACTTTCATAAGAGTGTCGTATGCATATTTTTGTTGTCGATTCAACAGTGGAACGTTTGTTCGTACTAATTCCTTCAAGGCATCGCAATCATATTGTATTTCGCGTCGCAACTCTTGATTAAATACGTCGTGCATCGGTCGATTGGTAGCTGCCATGCCTAACTCAGACAATACCTTGTTCGCCATCATCAAGCACATGTCCTCAATTAAAATCAAAGCCTCGTTGTAAATTTCCTCATTCAGTTGCAAATTTGGATTTGATGTTCTAATACGCACCTGATGCAAAATATCATCACACATGGCATCTTTGTATTTGCTCCATAAATCAGTCGGTTTGGATGGGCAGCATGTTGAAACAATTATCGAAAATAGTGTTCGTATTTGATGAGCATTTGATGAAAGCACAGCATCTTCGAGGGTGCATTCCCAATGAGCGTCATTCTCCAACAATCGCAAGCGTTGACATGCTTCTCTATACGTGTCACACAATTCACCATTTATAGTTCTCAAATCTTGGAATGATGTTGGGCCACGAACGTTGACTAATAGCAAACGCAAATAGAAACACTCATCGTTTCTTGGATGAACTGTGTAAATACGACCTAATGCGTTGGTGGAAAATAAATTGGGGAAACCTGGAACAGGATTTCCTTGTTTCCGTCGTTGAAATTTCTTTGTCGATTGATTCCAAGTATAATATCTTGGCATTTCGGAGTATAGTAACGTTCGGGCAAATTCATCGTTCCTGCACATTTCAAAAAATCTGGTCAATGTTGTAGGTGGCGGTCGATCAACTCGTTGTAATACATTCTCCTCAGTAAAGTACACTCTTTGACCATTTTCCAAATTTACGGCTAAATGAATAACAGAAGGATGTCTTTCATGAATGCTAAATGAAAAAATGCGCCAAATTGCTTCGTTACTACTAACATAGCGGCCCATTTGAAATTGAGTGACTTCATCGATGGAATTCTCCGCACTAACTCCAATCACAGCCATGTCACTACCTTTGGTCACATATTTGCAGATGTATTTGATGGATTTCACGGAATGGCAAGATTCGACGTTGATATGTGCTTTGAATGTTTTGGAGAGTAGTGGCGAATACGGAACAATCCAACGGTTATCAATTTGAATGTCCTGCTGATTCACTTTCACCATTGTTGATCTTCCATTGTCAGCAATTGAACGGCGACGATACAGTGGGTAACCATCATTTCCGGTAATTGTTTCAGCTACTAATGGCCTTGGATAACGCTTCGAACATTTGCCGTCGACCATACACGGAGAAAGGATATTTAATGATCCACAGGGACCATGAATCATGTTTTTAGTAACAACCTCGTGCAAGCCTGGATCTTCTACTTCATCAGGAATTTCAGCTGATATCACATCATCGATTTCATTCGGTCTTATCTTCTCAATCAACCAAATGAGGATATGCGCGTGTGGTAGTCCGCGTTTTTGCCACTCTACTGAATACATCCAGCAGCGCGTCTCGCCGAACACGCGATACTGCACAATGAAATCCATCAGTGATTTTAATTTTTGTTTGAAGACTCTCGCGGTGACGTCATGGCGATCGATGGGTGATTGGCCAGGGAATAATTCTTGCCGAATTTCTATCCACTGTGGATTGCAAGTGAAAGTTATGAATAAATCTGCTGTACCGTAGTGTCGAACGTAGGTTATAGCATCCTGAGCATATTCATGCATATGGCGAGGACTTCCGACGTACGTTGCTGGGAGAATCGTCATCCGGCCGATATTGTGTGCGTTCCCGTCCACATTTATGGCATCTCGAAGGTGTATGTACTCTTCGGAACGCAGTTTTTTCTGGTTCAATCTAATGAATGTCAATCTTTCTGTTTCTATTTTTACATACATATCGACAGCATATTGGTGGAAAAGACGACGACATTTCAATATGTGATTGTCCTCATTTTCACGAACCATCAGTCGAAATGCATAATAGTTCATTGAACTTACTTTTTTGTTTGTTTCAGCGCCTGTACATTAATTTTCGCGTCAATAAAATTAATTGATCTTATAATAGAAAAAATATAGATTTGATATTCACCTGTAAGCGGATTTATCATTTTGATCGAGAAATGATAACCGTCTTCACCTTGCCAAAATATGATTGGATATTGTAACGCATCATATGATCGGTGAGTTTCGTACACACGCTGCTGCTGATTATTTCGTCGATGTAGAACGATATCACGTGATTCCAAATTTTCACCAACGACGACAATGGCGACATCATCAATTGTTGGTGCATTGAAACGTCTTGCGTGTTCTCCCGTAGGAGTCTTATCGGCTCTGATAACAATTCTGTGATTATCAGAGGGCATGCGGTCTAGTGCGGTTTTGAACAATGCAATCAATTGATTGTGTTGATGGAAAAAAGTTTGCAGTTGCTCAACAATTGGTCTTTTTACCGAACTGTTGTATGCACAACGCTGTTCTACTTCTTGTGGAGCATTGCCCATGAAGTAAATCTGCAGAAATTTATAGTCAGCACCCGGAACTGGCAAAAGCGAACCTGCTCGATGATATATTTGACCTTGAATCTGTAATGTTTAATTTACATAAGAAAACAAAATAAAATGCTGTAAGTGGTGAAATTACCTTGAAAGTAGGCATGAAATTATCCCGAATCACATTTGTTGCGCCAAATGAAGTCATTTGGAAACAATTGTTGTAGTTCTGGATTTGTGTTAGGAAATGCTTGGAATGAGCTCCTGTTCCAGAAACCAATGAGAGCAATGGCTCTGGTGGTGGAATCAACGGTGTCAATTTCACTTTGCCACTTGCGCAACACAATCCAGGAGTTTCATTTTTATATTTCAATGCCTTACAATGTGGGCACACAACGCTCATCGAACCAATAGCAACGGAATGGTCTGCACTGTAATCGACTGTCCTGTTGTAATGAAATGCAGCTCGATGAGTATTTAACGCAACATTTGTTTCTCTTCTTGCACGTACATTTGAATTAATTATCACTCGGTTGGATTCTATAGAACGATTGTGTCTCATTCGATGCATATCTACTTCGTTTGCATATTCTCTTTCTTCTTGTGTACGTGCAGAACGTGTTTGTGATAATCGATTTCGTTCAATTTCATTTCGCTCTTCGAGTTGTTCCGCAGTTTGATTAGATCGAAAATACGCTTGATTTGAAGCATTGCGAGTTCTGCGACCTAAATTGCTCCTTCTTATTGGCGGCATTACAATGCGATAGAATTTATTGACTTTGCTCTTACCTTTTAACCGTTTATAACTTCAAAACCCACAGTCTATAGTAGGTTAATCTATAAATTTGTTTGAGGTAACACGATTTAACTTATTTCAATTAATGAATTGATTGCAATGTACTTACAATGGAATCTTAATTCAAAAAAAAACTTATCACCGTTAGTTAACTTTTTTAGAAACACTTTAAACTTTTTTTAATTCACAATTAACAATTGCACTTATTTTATTTTTCGTCCACCGATTAATTTGATCAACATTTTGACAATAAGCAGTCAATCAACATTTGCACAAATAAATTGGAATGTAAATAAAAAAGTAACGGTATTTTCGGACAAATCGCGAAACAATACAAAAGTAATAACAAATGAGTTATTTACAACATAAGAATATCCCAGCAAAAACTTTACTTACAAATAAGCCGAAAAATAAGGAGAATTTGACAAATCGGTGCAGCCGTTTTCCGATTTTAGATAAATCGAAAAAAGTGGGCGTAAAAGTGGGCGTGGTAAATTTTTCTTTCAGTAAAAACTTAAATTAGATTACTACGATCATTTAAATAAAAGATTAGCCATATCGGTGCAGCCGTTTTCCGATTTTAGATAAATGGAAAAAAGTGGGCGTAAAAGTGGGCGTGGTAAATTTTTCTTTCAGTAAAAACTTAAATTAGATTACTACGATCATTTAAATAAAAGATTAGCCATATCGGTGCAGCCGTTTTCCGATTTTAGATAAATGGAAAAAAGTGGGCGTATAAGTGGGCGTGGTCAATTTTTCTTTCAGTAAAAACTTAAATTAGATTACTACGATCATTTAAATAAAAGATTAGCCATATCGGTGCAGCCGTTTTCCGATTTTAGATAAATGGAAAAAAGTGGGCGTAAAAGTGGGCGTGGTCAATTTTTCTTTCCGTAAAAACCTAAGTTGGACTATGACGAACATTTCAGTAAAAAAATTGTCCAAATCGGTCTAGCCGTTCTCAACTGATGCAATTACCAACGAACGACAATTGATTTTTATTTATATAGATAGATAGATTTGTACTTTCAAATTTATTGCTCAGATTAAATCGCCAACTTTGGACGCTTAACACGCATACCTAAATTGGAGCGTAAGGCGTTTTTTACTTGTCAAAAATTCTCATGCCCATACAATTTGTATGCAGCATACCGAAATAACGCGACGGCAACGCTTTGCAATTGGAAAATCCGATTTTGACAGCGCGTTTAATAGTGAAGTTAGTTGCAAAACACAACAAATGTAAACACATACATACAAAAGGAGAAACAAATATGCAAGAAATACATTTTTAAACTTTAATATTTAGTTTCTTTGATAAAATTTTAGTTTACAAATCACGAAACAAAAATCAGAAACACCAATACTGCAAGGTACTTTATTGTTTAAATAATCCGGGTTGTTATATTAATTTTTTTGATAACCTTGTTTTTATTGTTTGACGTAGCGTTGGCGCTTTTATTTAGGTATGACATTTCAGCGTTAAAGCTAAGCGTAAAGAAACGTTCCGCCTTACGCTTTTATTTAGGTAGGCCAGTAAGCTAGCAAATAATAAAAAAAATAATCGACAACCCAAAAACAACATCCGCAGATTAAACTAAATTTAACCTTCAATCTTCTAGTCAAAACCACGACTGAGGCCATCATAATTACATTAGGCCATTTGCAAATAAGTTTAATAGCAAATGATGCTGTATGTTTCAATTGAATTACCACTACTTTTTAACAAATTCTATTATAAATTGTGTCAAAAAGTGATCCAAAAAATTAGGTTTGGCACTATTGAGCCCATTTTGGCACAATTTATATATCAATTTGGCACTAAATATAAATGTTCAAATCCAATACACACAATAAATCCATAGGTTATATTTCCTAAAAATATAGAATAAATTTAACTAATCGCAAGTCATCTACAAAGTTTCTTAGTTAATATAACTAAAATTTTAGATAATTTCATACATACCATTTTGCACCAAAAATAGTTTCAGTTGACAATAAAATAAACTAAAAAGATACCAAACATCAAATTACTAATTCCAATAGTTAGTATATCAACATAGTGTTTAGGTAAAGTGTATTGTTTGAATTACCTATTGGCATAGATAATAAAACTTAGTTTTTAGCAGTGTTTAAACAACTAGACTACAAGTAGCAGTAGCAACAGAAAAACACAAGTAGTCTAGTTAGAAAATTAATTAAATCTCGGAGTCAATCAATTACTACTACTACTGCTACCTTCACATTTTAGTAGCAGTAGTTAAATAGTAGCAATAAAAGACAAATTTAAAAGTAGCAGAGTAATTTCTTTTGTATTGCTACTTTAAAAAAGTTTTAAAGTAGCAGAGTCATTTGTTTTCTGTTACTTTTTCTACTTTTAAAATTTAGTAGTAATAGGTAGCAGTTACGTAGTAGAAGAAGTAGCCGTTAAGTAGTTGAGGTAGCAATAGATGTAGTCAAAAATAAAAATCTTCAGCCAAAAATGTATATTGTTTGTTGTTCTGAATGTATATTTGTGTAAGATTTTCGTATTGTAAAAAAAGTTCGGCTTTTGTGTTTGTATGCACATAGTTGTCATCGTTTAACTCACACATTGTTTCAAAGCGTTGCCGTATTATTTACTTGAAATAAAAACGAATTCTAAGAAAACAGATTCACTACTTTTTCCACAAAATGTTACCCCTAAAGAGTTAAGAAAACTAACTAGCCCAAAAAAATAATTCTATCATTTAATAAATGTTTTGTTACAACAGTTAACCTGGCGTTTACACATGCAAGTAACAGTTCGAAAAACTCAACACGATCATACTTTTGCACTGACACAATCATTCATGCATGTGTAAATTTACACACGCATGTGTGAGTGTGTTAGTGCAAATGTATGAATGTGTCGTGCTTTTCGAACTGTTACTTGCATGTGTAAAGGCTAGGTAAGTGTACAAAAATGCATTTATAATTACGTAGAACATAAATATTTCCCATGCTATTATGCTATATGGCAACGTATGAAATAAATTGTTTATGTAGATGGTAACTTTGTACACACAAAAAACACGATCATTCTCAAGGCGAATTTATACAAGGTGGAGTCAGTCAATCAGCTGATAACTTTTTTTTTCGCTTTTTGGTTCTAACAGTTGTCAAAGCTTTTGTTTATATTTAAATATATACATATTCTAAGGTAATTAACAAAATATTTATTTTTTACATAAATAAGTAAAGCCCTTACTATTCAATTATCTACACTATATAAAGTTTTAATACGTATTTGTTAAATTTTTAATTTTTGTTTTTTGACATTTGTTAAGACCCATTGTTGTTTTTGTAGAACTGCCACCACCTTGTATGAATTCGCCTTGATCATTCTGTTAGCAACACGAACATATGAGACGAATAAAAACAAATAATTCCTTCAAACACTCTCAAAACAACAACAATACACTGTGTTTATTTCTTGTATTTTTGGTATTATGGCGGACACGGACAACACTGATTGCTTGAGGAAGAACACGATTTTTTCGCTTAAAATTTTTTATATTTTTAAATTGGAATAAAAGTATTGGGAAATATAATATTTCTCACAAAAAATCTTTGTGGAGTATTAGTTATTATCCATATCAATGTATATTGCACTGAGTGAATCAGTTGAGATGATTCCAAATACTGGGAAATGGCCTCCAGATAGGGACAGGTTGCTTGCTAGTGACAAAATTGGTGATTTAATGTCACAGAGTGGAATTTCCGCACATAATGTTGCCGATAACATGGGAATTACATCCAATGCAGAAGTACCTTTCCAACTGGTCACATCGAAAAGGCCCAGAATAATTGCGAATCGGGATAGTGATACCCCATTGTCGACTGGGAATGCTTTAAAGTCAAATGTAGATGTTCCCAATCTTGGTTCCACAAACATCTCACACAACCGTTTTAAGCTATTGGGACGAATCAACATTGAAGTTAACGAAAGTGCCTCGACAAGCAGAATGACTACCCCAGATGTAAATAAAAATCTAGGTAAAAACTGTGGTAAAAACTGTGGTAAACCGGTAAGGAGCAAATTTTGTCCTCCAATTATTTTCCATAATGTAAACGTGAAAACATTTGTTGAACAATTGAATAAGTTACCCCCAAGGTGGTTTATAAAATTATCAAATCTTCTAAGAATAAAAGCAAACTCTACGTTAACGACCTTAAAGTACACTTAGAAATGATGAAATTACTTCGGTCTCAAAATATTCATTCATACTCAATTACACCACCATAGTTAAGACAAGTTTCGGTAATAATTAGAGGTTTGTACCATATGACTGATGTGTCAGACAACTGATCTTGATATTGAAATTCCAAACACAATCGAAAAAGTAAATAAATTAGTAATACAATATTCGGCTAAGAATAAGCACGATACTGGCTTATTTGTGGTGACCTTAGTGAGGGGTAAAAAGTTAAATGACGTTAATTAAATTCGTTATATATTAAACCAGTCTATAACTTGGGAAACACCCAAGTCAAAGAAGAGGGAAATTTAATGTTTTAGGTGTCAATCGTGGGGACACTCAGCCCGAAACTTTAAGTGCGTAAAATGTAATTTGGATCACGATCCGGGCGTCAGCACCGTTAATAAAGGGGAATTATCCCCAGTTTGTGTCAATTGCAACGATGTTGGGCATGTTGCTAGTTATAGGGGTTGCCCCTCTTACAAGATATACATCAGGAGAAAAAAAGAATTATTGTCTAAGGCCAAAGCGCGAAAAGATAAGGTTAGAAACAATGTCAATAATGCTATTTTAAATAGTCAGCCAGTCAATGGAAAAAACTTCGTTTGCTAGCCTTTTCCATAATAAGGCTAATAATTAAATTAGCTCGGAGAATATTTTAATGAGCCAAAGGCTATATCTCTGGAATCGAAAATTATAAATTTTATTAAGACATATAAGACAATGCCACTAGAAGTCGCCAAAAGGGAATATGGAGTTTTATTAAATGAGGTACTAATTAATTATGGCCCGAAATAATTTAATATTTGTAACTTTTAATGTAAGATCTTTGGTCGAATTGAGTAGACGTATCGAATTAATTAAAATTTTAAATTATAATAAAGTGGATATTTGCTTTGTTCAGGAAACTCATTTACGTGTCAATTCAAGAGTCTCTTTCGAAAACTATAATGTTATCAGGGACACTTCTAGTCAAGGTACCGCAATTCTTATAAAAAAATATATAAAATTTACTTCTATTTATATTCCCAAATTGTTTTATAGTAATTAACTTGTCGTTCAATGGTGAAATCAAGGGTAGTCTTTATGTACCTACCAATTTTTCACGCACTGAATTTAATTCAAGTCTCGATATTATTGAAAGATATTCATTATTGTATGATGGTGTATTTATAGGAGGCGATTTTAATTCGAGAAATAAATCATGGGGCGATACAATTGAAAATTTGAACGGTCAATGTTTTTATGACTGGTTGAATTTATCTGGAACTAATTTGACAAGATTATGTGGCATCTCCCCTCCTTCCCAGGAGCTTCATCATATTTAGATCACTTTTTACTAACGACAAATTTAATAGATACGGTACACTCATACTTATATTTAGACACACTTTCATCATTTTCAGATCATTTTCCATTAAAATTGATTTTTAAATTCCCTGAGTTTAATCTAGTTTTATCCGCTACAAAATTTTTTACATGTTTTGAAGAAACTAACTGGGAGGAATTCCGGGAAGGTGTTCATTTTAACATGTTGAGGAATGCAAATGATTCCTTCGAATAGGAATTTGGATAATGATAAGGTTGATGCTAATATTTCGCTATTAAGGATGGTATTAATTCTGAAATCACTAGAAATTCAAGGAAAATTTAAATGAAAAACAAGAAATTTATTGTACCAGAGAATATTAGGAAACTATTTAGGATAAAATACGGTTGGCAGAAAGATCTTAAGAAATTATTTCATCGAAGCGGTAACAGAACTTCAGATGAATACAGATTGTTAAGTTCCCAAATTCAGCTACTTAAGACAATAATCCAAGAACAGGTAGGAATACACCAAGCTACTGAAGTTAACAAAAAAGTGGCTAATATCAAACCGTGCCCTAGGGCATTTAAAGAGGTTTTTAAGTTTGTCGGTTGCAGAAGGTCTAAAGGCTTTGAGAAACTTCAGGTTTATTATGACAATATGACATGATAAGAAACCTTATGAATTGACCAAATGTATTTAACATAGGGTACAACTAGAGGCGCAACTGAGAGTAACAGTAATTGCTCTCTTCACGCGTACTTGTGATATGTGAATTCAATTTACTTGTGATAGAATTAAACACATCAAAATTCTTGAAATTTTAACTTTGATTTTTCCGACTAAATATAGACCGAACCACTTTATTACACTTTAATACTGTTACGAATGTGCAATGACGATTTGAGTTTAACGGTCTGTAACGACTGCCTGCAGCATTCATCATGTTTGAAGACACTTCCATCATTGACATTGTTTGTAAGTATGGCAACGCTAAATGTTTGGGCTGCTGGCAATGACATCGAAGGCTCTGAAATTCGAATGTACTAGTATGTCCGTTAAGACCATTGTAGAAGATTCCCGATAGATGGCGCGTGTATAAATAGTGGCAGAGGTGGCAGTCGTGAGTGGAGTTGATCATTGGCGGTGTTAGAGTTAACATCAACTGTCTTGTACGTGTACGTTATAAAGTGTGTGTGTGTATTTCAGCGAATTGATATACGTGTATAAAGACACTGAGTGACTATTTAATTCTGTTTGTGTTGTACATTCTAAATAAATAAAGAATTGTTACAATTTTAAACTACTAAAACTGCTTTTTATTTGCAATCAAAAGTATCCGGTTTATTTAAAGGAAATAAACCCACGTTTTTAAAAGGTAAAAACGTAACATTTGCTTTGTAAATCACAAAATTAAATACAGTTTTGATTTTACTTATCTTATTCAGGAAGAAATTTTGCATTAAAGAAGTAAACTTTAAATAGTATAATAATAGTATAATGTGCTGTTTTTATAATACAAGCGAGTACTTTGAGTGGAAATTTGACATGTACATATTTTGTTTTTGTTACAATAACAAAACACATGTAAAATTTACACTCAAAGTACTCGCTTGTATTATAAAAACAGTACATACGTTTTTTCGGCTCACTCTTTACATATAGAAAATCGGATCGAGAACAAAAATTTGACATCGTTTTAAAATTGTCATATACCCGAGGTGTATCAAGCTATAAAATGATCATCTATTCCAATGATAACACTGACAACATAAGAGACACGTTGTGCGGCATATCCAATCCCATCCAGTATGTTTTGTCGTATGATTATTTTTATCTTTTTTTATATTTTGTTAAATTTTTTTAAAAATTACATAAGAAATACTGAAATTAAATTTCGTTGTTAAAAATACTGAGGATGTATTTCTGTATTAGGGTACATTTATTGTTTTTAAAATTTTTATTTTCTTTGGAATTGAAAAAAAGTTATAACGCGAATTTGTGTCTTATATATTTTGACCGATACTGTACTGTACAGTGTTGATACTTACATACAATAGTACTTTTAACTCCCTGCTACAATTATGCTAAAAACAATGCCAAGCCAAGGTGAGTGTAAAAAATTAAATCTTGTTTTCTTATCTCAAACTTCCTGAAATAATGAAAACAAAAATAATGAAAAAAAACTTACAAAAATGCATCATGAATTTATTTTCGGATACTGCGCATAAAACACCCCATACAAAAGTACGTTCCACAAGGTAAAAGCAAAATAGAGAATATGTATTTAAAGTTTATGTCCCACATAAGGATACAAACAGGTTGATACAAACGATGTAACAGATACGACTGAGAGGACTACAGCATCAGTTTAACTAGAACTTTGAACCTTAAAACTTGTCGAACGGCAACAAAACGCATAAAACGGAAACAAAAAAGTAAAAGAAAAAAAATAAAAATAAAAAATTTAATAGGAATATATAGATAAATCGGAAACAAATTAAAGTGTTTTACGAAATTTAAATTTAGCAAAAATTTAAACCGTGAAAAGTTGAAGTGTAAGAAAATTGTGTTTTTGTGTTAATTTTTATACACACATATACTATACATACATATATAGATACAAATGTACCTCATAATACATGTAAATACATATTGTACATACATGCATATGTACATAAAACATCTAAATACTTTTACTAAGAAGAAATTCCATTTAATACAAATGTAGAAAAGGATTTCTAAATTCATTTCAATTCTCACAGCCTCTACAAGTAAGACAAACATTTTTATTCGCATACATGTGTAACCGAACCCTACATTAAAGATCCCAAGATTATGTTTATTTATTCAATATTCAGCTCTATGGCCCACACTCATTTACACTCAACATAAGAGGAATGCGTGGTGTGGCTCCATTATAATAAATATATACGTAAATAAACCGTTTATTATAGTTTATTTTCCTTTGTACTCGTACCGCATATCCATGAAAAGTTTATTTTGGGAAATTAAAAGTTTAGAAAATTGTATTAAACTTATTTGAAAGGTTATTGTTATTACAAGGATCTAAAGGGTATTTCATTAAGCGCTTTCTATCTTTAAATTTAAATAAAAGAAAGTGTGTGTGAGATATCATCGACATCATTAAGCGCTTTCTATCTTTAAATTTAAATAAAAGAAAGTGTGTGTGAGATATCATCGACATCGATATCATCCATGTACCGATGATGCCGTCAGCCCATCTTTTATGGGATGCATTGGACACTCGGATCTCATGTGGATTGGCATCTTCCCAAATTCGACAAAGCTCGGAACGTTGCCCGAACATAACACTCATTTTGATAAAACAATTTTTGCAAAGCAATCTGAATAAATTACATCCAATTCGACAGATGTAGCTTTAACAATAAGGACGCTATCAACTGTTCCTATCCAAGACTCTTTGTTACATTACTCGACAGCCAAAAAGGGCTCCTTGCAAAACATATTTTTTATATTGTATAATTTAGGCACGCTGAATACAAATATGGCAAACATTGTACCCTCAGTTTTCGAGATATTTCCACTTTTAGGTTTTAATAAAAATTGAGTTGAAAACAATAATGAAGTTAACAAATGTTTGCTTATTTTAATTTCTAAATAGATACACTAGGGATGTGAATGCCTAAATTTTCGGGATTAATAAATCACTGGAAATTACGAGATTTTGATATTTTTAAAGCTTTTTGAAGATTCTAAAATACCTAGAAAGCTAAATTTCAGCATTCTCATTGCAAGCGTCCAAAATCGAATGGCATGTTGGTCGGAGCCATTGGGATCCGTGGTATCAAAACGTCTTCTACTTTGTACTTTCCTTTAAGTATTGTTGCTTTGATGACATTATTCATCAGATTTTTTACCGTAAGTCGCGTGTCATGACAAAGACCTGGTTGGTTTATCTTTCGTAACATTATGATTACCGATCCGACTTTCAGTTGGAAATTTTGCGGCGGTAATCTGGATAATTCCAGCGAGTTCAAAAAAATCGTTTGGATATTTGACGACATCATCTTGGGAAGTAACGGAATCTACCGATTTGTACGTCAGCAATTTCACTTTGAATCTTAAAATTCAACTCGACGACATCAATGTTTCTCGCAGCCAATATAGCACGTTCGCTCAACCAATCATGATTTTTGTAATTTTGTGCAATGTTTGGAAACACCTATGGGATGAGTTCGGATTTTGATTCGGTTAAAGCGACCGGAAATTGAATGCAACCGGGATTTTGCCGTTGCAAATTTCCAGCAATTATTTGAAAATGTTTTGACACTTACAACGAAATGTGTTCACACTATTTTCGGATGTCAGGCAATATTGTTATCAACTAGCAATCAAACAATACTTTCTCTCAAAATATATAAATATAGATACAAATCGTAAGTGCATACGATAGCAAGAAATTTTCTGTATATTTATTTATCTGATAATATTGTTAGATTTGACAACCGTCTAAACAAAGCTTTAGCTATTAAACTTTTAATAATAAATATTCAGCGTTCAGAAAAACTTAATAGTGTTTTGGATACGTAGCACAGTAGCGCCCGTACAACAAGTGATGTTGCAAAAATCAAAAATTTCATGTGCCTGTAAAAAATATAGAATAAACCAATTTACAGGAAATTGTCCAACGATTTCAAATATGCTACTCTTATAACAATCAGATTTGGTTCAGAAGATATAGCATTAGATATAGGGCTATATCTTTTCAACCAAATCCAGCTGCTTCTGAGTAAATAAAGAATCATGGATACAGGGTTTAATGGTGCTATGGTACCAAAAAGGGAGAAGTAATGGTACTATTTCGTACTTAAAATGGTACTTTTTGAATTTTCTATAATACTGAATCTAGAATTAGAAAATTATGTATTTTGCCATTTCAAACTTAATGGAGGTTCCAGAGAGAAACAGAAAAGTTTTACTTTTTCTTTCAAAGGTATTTTTGACAAACTATATCTTAAATTCGAGAGAGCCCTTAAAAAAATTCATTACTAACAGATTAAAAGCACAAACAAGCCTTTCTGTAAAATTTCTTTTAAAACTTAAATCGATTTGTGAACCAAGCTAAATTTAAAGAAAAAACAAGTAAGAGAGCTATATACCCTTCACCAAATTATACTTTAAAATAAAATTAATTTTTTTTTTTTCGAAATTGTTTTTTATGTTTTTTCCAATTTAAAAAAAAAAATTTAATTTAAAAATTTTTTTTTTTAATTTATTAGTGAAAAAAATTTGACAAAAAAAATTTTTTTGTGAAAATTCGGGTTAAAAAATATTTTTCCCGATTTTGACCCATTGTAGGTCCAACTTACTATAGCCTTATATACATCGTTGCAATGGACTTTGAAATATCTATCATTAGATATAAATATTGTCTATATTTATGACTTAGTAATCGAGATATAGATCAAAAATAGGCCAAAAATAGAGATTGACTCGGATTTATTATTGCCATATTACTCGGTATTTATAAATGTATCCACATTTACCGGAAATCCACCCATTTAAAATTTTATAGTTGCTCCGTTATCTTTTTGGAAGAGGTGGTCGATCCACTTACGCTTAAAATCGGACGTGACCTGGGATACCTTTCCTATGTTTTTACATTAAAAAATTGGTTTTCACAGTAAAAAAAAAATGTAGCACTTTTTTTATCTGTTGAACATTTTAGCATTTTGTTTAATATGAAATAGTATCAAACAATTTATGATCACAACAACTTTTCTATCCTGGACTTGCAAGCTATTTTTGGAATACCCTGACATATAGCTTTAAAAGCTTGTTATTCCCATTTAAAAATCCAAAGACATAATAACAACGTAAAATTGCAATTTACCAAACATATTTAGCACTTAATTCCTATGGGTTGGAAAGCAACGAAAGTTGTTTGCCAGTCTGCACATATGTACGTAAGTAAGATGTTGCTTCTGAAAAACAAAAATTTGAATTTTGAAAAGAGAAAGCACTTTAGACCAGTCGTGGTATGAGTATATGTGCTTCAATCCTAATTTCTTAGTTAAGTGAACTAATTTGTTAATGTTTAACATCTATATTTTGTGTGGTATTTTCCTAAAAACATATACAATTTGCAGATACATGTAGAAAAACATACAAATATTAATTAACTGAATCTATGTGATTAAAATTGAGTTTTCATTTTATCTTGATATACAGTACGTCCTAGAAAATTGTAAAATCTTTAAACAATGTTTGGCCCTGCAAAAAGTAAATGAATACTTATATGTTCTAATATCAAAGAAAATTAAAGACTCGGTTTTAGTAATTGCACAAAGCGAGGGCGCACTGTACATACACTGCGCCTACAAGCAAAGTAAGAAAAAATGTATTGTGGCAATAATCATATTCGTATTGCGGAAGTTTCCCCTTCGGTAGTGACTGCGTCCAGAGCGATACATGAAAACAATACTTCTAGAGAATACAACACCATTCATTAAATTCCATATGATTTGGATGCATTTCATATGATTTAAAACAATAAATTTTTCATATTTCAAAAATAACCAAGTTATTAGCATTTCCCTACGTCATTTTTTCAAGAAAAACGACATTTTTGTATTATTTACTCACAGTTTTGCATGCAAAAGTTATGTTAACAACTGTGTTCTACACAGAAATGCGAGTAAAATATGCGTAAACTAGTACTTTTTGCTCAATATTTGGCAGATATAACTCGTATAACTTTGTTATTTTTAAGTAGATGTTCATGTTTTATACCTTGTTAGAAAGATAATTTTGCTCTAGAAGCTTAGGTTTATTGCAAATGTTTAAAAAACAGTAAAGTACCATTATTTATCCAATTTTACAACTTTCAATCGATCTCCGGCACGTGTTCTCGTTATACGATTGCACTTGAATTTTTCAGTGGTTAGACCCATCCAAAGCAAATCTATTTTTTAAGGGCATGTCTAATATACATATGTCATGAACACCAACATAATTCGGTCCAAATAATAAGATAAACGTCCTGTAAAATATTAGGACAATAGGATAACGTTAACTGGTGGCGCAACTGCTCTGAAGTTTGTATATGCATTTACAAGGGGGGGAAATGTATTATTTCAATGTATTATTTTAGCATTTTAATGCTAATAATATAATAATAATATAATCGAAAGGTGTACGTAATTATTGTTCTGATGAGATATACAAGACAAAAATTGGTTGCAAAATTTTAAATTTATTAAAAATTGTCCAGATCATTGATATGTCTCAGTCTAAGATTCTCAGCCAATTGAATGAGAAATGTAGAAACAAATTTACATATGTATTTTGATAAATATTCAAATAAAATATATCCGTATAGCTTATATACGAATTTTTGTCGTCGTATCTTAAAGTTAACGTATTGGGTAGAGTTTCCAAATAACCGAAAAATTTCAAAACCGCGGTTTCGGTTTTAAAAAATTGAAAACCGATCGGTTTCGGTTCGGTTTTGGGTTAATTTATTAACTATTAAATCAGTTGATAATATAGGAAATGCTATATAAATTTAAAGTTTAAGCTTGGCGAGTGTTCAAGAGCATAAAAGAAAATTGGTACTTTTTCTTTTAATGGTATCTTTTTAATACATTAAATAGTTAGCTTATATACATTGAAATTGGCTAATAAGTATGCTTCTCAATAAAGAAATAATCAAGAATAGGGTGCTCAATTGTATTATGATACCAAAAATGGAGAACTTAAATAAACTAAGGAGTATTTTTTCGTTCTTCAAAATAGTACTTTTTTATTTTCTATAATATTGAACCCTAGAATCAGGAAATTACTTTGATATTTCAAACTTGACAGTGGAGAGTGTGGAAAATGGTTACTTTTTCTTCTAATGGTACTTTTATTATATTAAATTATATTGTTTCTGAGTAAAAAAAGAATCAAGGATAGAGAGCATAATGATATTGAGGTAACAAAAACTATTATTGAAATTTATATAATATTGAACCTATAAGCAGGAAATTAAACACATATGATCCTGACTGAGTTAGAATATAAAATAGGGATTTGCAGGTACTTTTTTCAACTAATAGTACTATAACGATGGACCTAGAAACGCGAATTCAAAAGGGATAATTAATGTTATTATTTTTCTTTATTGTAAATATACTTTTTGAATATTTTATAATAATAAACTTTAAAATTAGGCACAAATGAATCTGAATGAGTTAGAATTCACAATAGGTGATTATAGTGGTGCCTTTCTTTTGTATTTTCTATAAAAATGAAAATATGTTGCTGAGTATAAAAACAAAATGTGGGTCTTTATGTTACAGAATCCACATTACAATGAATCAATAAACATGAAACTATAGACATATATTCCTGAATTAGTATTAATTCACAAAGGGAGACTTAATAATACTATTTCTTTCTTCCAATTGGGGTGGCGAAGCGCACCGGGTCAGCTAGTACTCCATACTTTGTTACAAACATTTTGCATTATTTAGCCTGCGAAAGGCAGCCTGCTACATCATCTGAAGCAATGATTGTAATACAAGTTAAAAAATTTAAACAAATCTTAAGATATTTTTAACTATTTGTATTTAGAGATATTGGATGAAAAAGTTTGTTTCTCATTTCTAAATTTTGAATTTTTCTACTGAAAATAGATTAGTCAAAACCGAAGAATAATTGTCGGTTTCGGTTTTAGGCCTTGAAATACCGCGGTTTCGGTTAAAACCGAATTGGAAACTCTAGTATTGTGTAGTATGGTCAAAAAATATTGATTTTTTAACGGCGGTTTCAAACACATTTATAATTTTTTGTAAAACATAAATTGTTTCACCAATTATTGTCTTTTACATATGTATATCTCATTAGAACGATAATTACGTACACATTTCGATTATTTTGCATTAATTAATGCCTAATTTTTTGCAAAAATTAAAAAAATAATATTTTCCTGCAATGTGGGCTGCGTTTCGCTGTTCTATCGGTACTACAATTGAATGTGATCTGATAAAATTAGGGAACTTGTTCCAGATACCCGCAGATTTTTACGTAATACACGTGTTTCATCAAGAACACATCCCTTTGTGGTCGATTGGCCAGTGTATTGTGCACACTACAGGGAAAATTCGTTATTTAGCCGTACTGTACGTATGTGGAACAAACTTCCCGCTGAAGTGTTTCCTGTCTTTTTCAATGTAGGAAAGTTCAAATCGAATGTCCACAAACACTACTCCCTCTTTCCTCCCTCCTATAACCTATTTTCCTAGTTGCAACACAATGCTTCGCATGAGTAGGTTTCATCCCCTGAGTGCTGCTAAAAAAAACCAAAATTTCCTTGTTTGCAAAATATTCTGAAGTTTGAAAAAAAATTGTGATTGAACAAAAAATATTCATATTGCTATAATATCTTCCATCAATTAATTGTGTAGCTGAAAAAATCTAGGTGGAAAATGAGCCAGTTACCTTACTAACAACCTAACTGGCTACTTGATCAGTTACATAACTAATTTTTTTAAGATGTACGGGTGCCAACTGACATCAAATAGTCAGTCGAATAACTGATTCCTTGTAAACAAATCTTCACTCGACAACCCTCCAATACATTACTTCTGGTGAGTAATATAACTACTTTCTATAGTGCAGTACTAAATAAACTTTTATAGTGACTACAATCTAGGCTAATTAGATACACTAAACTGACAATTTACTTCACCATAGGTTACATAGGATGTCAGTATACTTAACCAAAAAAAAAAAAAAAATAAATAAACCGTATGCGAATTATATCAACACAATTTGTATAAAACTAGTTTATATGAAATACTCACAAAAAAGTGCATAATAAAAACAACGTTTAAAGTGACTACACTCTAGATTACTTAGAGACACTAAAGTGACAATTGCCTTCTCGCTAGACTACATGGGATCTATAAAATAACCAATTGATTTCTCTCTATACTACAAAAAGAACACATACGTATCATATGTGTGTAAGTAGATGTGTGTAATTGCAAAAAGATTTTAAGTTTTTTTTTTCTCCTGTGAAAATTAATAAAGAAAGCAGAAAAGAAAAAAAAAATAACACAAGTTATTTTTAAATTGATTAAGTGACCTCGTCTCAAGTATAGTGTTCCATACATATTTCAATTGAATGAATTGAAAAATAAAAAAAAAAAACACAAAAGTGAAATCAATTTGAGGATTTATTTGAAATGTTTACACAAATATAAAAAGTAAGTATGCAAGCAAATTCAAAACATCAAACTAAAAGCATATAAACGATAATATTCTAGGAAAAAAAAACTATTTTGTACGATATATTTATAACTAAACAGCGCATTGTCTATATTTAACTTTTTGTTGTTTTGTTTTAGATAATCGAATATGGCATAAACCAATGGGTTTGATAGAATTAATTCTTAATTCCATTTTCGAAATCAAATTATATGTTATCTCTTAACTATTCCTGACTTAATTTCTTTGTAATTCATTGTTTATAGAATTAATTCCTTTTCTTTAATTCAAATACATTACAAAATAGTTTTAAAAATCTATTGAATCATTAAATTTTTTTCAATTCAAATCTATTGGCTTAAGTAAATTTTTTCAAATCATTTTTTAAATGATTAAAAGTTAAACAAAAGCAAAACTAAATGAGGAAAAAATACAGTTAGGGACAAAATTGTTCACAAAAAGTATGATTAAAGATATATCTAGAAATTTTTTTTTTACAAACTTAGGTCTGGCAACCCATTTTGTGTTATGTAGTCTGGCACAATGTTGTTTACTCTTTACTAAAAAAAATTAAACAACTATATCCACGTGTGTGAACATTTTTGACCCTCAGATCTTTTTCTCAATTTTTAAAAAATATAAAATCAAAAAAAACAACATTTTTTTAATAACGTAAGTAAAGGACATTATTTAAAGTTACTTAAATAAAATACTACTCTTTTAAATAATTTATTTAGCCCTTTATAATGGAAAAAGCTAAGACTTCCCCATTGAAACAAAATGTGGCAAAATACATAATGGAAGGTGTCCTATATCTCGAAATCGCTAAAAAATATAATATATCAATAGGGTTAGTGAATAAAATAAAGAATCAGAATAGTTAAAATCCACGGGAAATAAATATGGTCGTCTAAAAAACTTTCGCTTGCCGATGCTCGAGAAGCTCGTCGATTGATTGTGTCTGGTGAGGCTAATACAGCTGTTGGGGTCACACAAATATTCAACCAAGAGTATAGTTTAAATATAAGTTCCAAAACCGTTCGAAGATGTTTAAAATCCAGCGGCCTAGCGCCAAGAACAAAATTTAAAAAATCTTATTTAAGCGAACAAAATCGAAAAAAGTGGTTGCCTTTTGCAAAATAGTACGAGCATTTTACGACAGACGACTGGATGAAGGTAACTTGGTCAGATGAGACAAAAATCAACCGTATTGAGTCTGATGGGCGCCAATGGACATGGGTTGATAAAAGAATTGGAGTCCAAGGGAAAAATATTATAAGCACAATGAAATTTAGAGGTGGATCTTTGATGGCTTGTGGCTGTTTTCGTGGAATCGAGTTGGGTGTACTACGCCGAATAACTGGCAGAATGTGTGCCAAAGATTACATTACAATCCTTGAAGACTCATACATGCCAAGTTTGGATATATTTGGTTTAGAGCCGGGTCAGGATGACATCTTCATGTAAGACAACGACCCGAAGCACACTGCCGGAATTACTAAAAAGTGGTTTGAAGAAAATGGGATTAAACTTTTAGATTGGCCACCCCAGTCTCCGGATTTAAATCCGATTGAACACCTTTGGTCAATATTGAAAAGGAAAATATTGGCTAAAAAAGATCCGTCGAAAACCATCAATGAGCGTTCTATCGAGGCGTGGGTAAATATTAACCCACAGGTGCTAATAAATCTTGTAAATAGTATGCCAAAACGAATAAAAGCTGTTAAAACTGCACACGAAATATTAATAGCCAAAAACTTAAGGATTTTCGACAAGGGTCATAATTGTTCACAGCTAACATGTGAAACCTTTTTAAATTTAAAAAGTGAATTTAATATTTTTTGTTAGTTTTATCTTTTGTTTTTATTAAAGCATAATGTAAGGAATAAAATAAATTTAAAAAATTTCAATAAAAACAATGAAGAAGAAAAAGCAAGTTATTTATATTTAATATTGGTTGTTTTGTGAACAATTTTGTCCCTAACTGTATGTTAATTGAATTTGTATTAACAAATATTTACCCCATGGTTTTATTAAACTTTTAGCTTTATTCAATTTGTCACAGTAACGAAAGCTATTTTTAATTCGGAATTAAGATATTAGATAATTAAGCACAAATTTAATTAACTAATTAATTCGATGCTCTGCTTGAAACATATCTTAACCCTCTAACCGGTAAGACCGCCTCAAGGCAGTCTTCAATTTTTAGGCCCCAGTGCTGTATTAAACATTTTTTTAAAATAGTGAAAACTGTCTTTAGACATCACTTTTTTACATTTGTTATACTTCCCCATATATTCTGACAAGTCGTTTGTCAGCTGTGATCAATCAAGTGCAAAAAGTCAACAAATTAGCATCGACAATTATTTCGCAAATTTAACTATTAAAAAACACAATTTAGAATAAAATGATCGACTTCAAAATTTTTTATTTGAAGTGAAAAGTATTTAAAGTGAAAAAAATAAATAAAAAATTTGATTTAAAAACGAAATAGTGAAAGCCTTCTCAAGGCGGTCTTGCCGGTTTGTGTGTACAAAAATGTCCTCCTCTCTTATATTGTTGTTTTCACTATTGTTTGCCTATGGTTCTATTAATTGTATCCTTTTATTTTACTATTGTGTTAAAGATGGATATTACTAAACGTCTTTATACGAAAAATATTAATTTGGAGCAAATGTCTGATGAACAATTTCTTGAGTTCATCTATTCTGTAGAGTTCTGTAGACAGCACAGATGAAAGTGTTGATACCGATGACAGTGATTGCTGATTCCACTTATGTTCAAAGACGAACATACAAACGGTTCACCAGTTCAACCGTTTTTAAATCTACAATGGGTCCGGAGATAATATCATTTTAACTTTTACACCGGATATTGGAGCTACCTTAAATGTTTGGACATTCCTAATTTCGTGCATCACATTCTGTATTTTGACAACTTTTACAAATCGAAGCCGCACAATGAAATGTACTAATTTCTTTTGACATAGTTCTTGTTGAACATGATTTGCTTCTGTGTAAGCTGCCGAAATTATTCGAGAATACAATGATTGCATGGGTGGAGTAGATCTCATGGATGGTCTCCAAGTTGTTTTACCATTTTGTGGACATGGTATTTACAAATGCATTCATTTTATACAAACGTCTGCAGGCCGATGAAGCCAATGCTTCGAACAATATGTCCGATTAAAGAACTGTTTTTACAGCTTCGAGATTTGAGTAAGGAAATAGCTGCTGGACTTGTTTCCTTCAAAAATATACAGCCTGTCACTACAGCCTGGCATATGAGGTGTTGGGAAAAGAGCTGCTGATCAAGTTGCTGATGTTCAGTTCGATGCTGACGATCATATTCTTGTTTGGGTGGAGAGAAAAGCCATGAAAAGGTATAAACATTGCAAGAAATGTGACACCCAAGTCGTTTGTTCCAAATGCGACCTGGCTTTATACAGTCAATTTGATCAACATTTTTTCTGTAACTACCACCATCGAAAATAATGTGTATTTTAACCTTGTTTGTTCTTTTCTCTGAATAAAATTTGTTTGGTATAGTGTCCATATAACAGTGTTCGTCTCTAATTTGACTAAGTTCTGGCTATTGGCGCCGGTAATGTTCCAGAACATTGTTTATCCGTTGTTTACAAGTTGACAACGGAATTCCACAAAGGAAGTCTATTTCGTCTTCCGACAACGGGGCTCCTATTTCAGCCAAGTTATCAGCAATACAATTGCCTTCGTTATCCCTGTGTCCACGTACCAAAGTGAGTACAACTATCGAATGTCTCGCCATCTCACTTTAGTATGTCCGGCATTCCTGAATTATATTCGATGTCGTATAAACACCTATCAGGAATTTGATTGCGGCTTCACTGTCAGTATATATACGAATATCTCTACCAGATATTCTGTAATATCTGAGCCAATTGACCGCTCTCCTAATGGCCTGAAGAATGCAACAGCCATTTGAGAGTCTGAAGGACATTCTTATCCCAAATTCAGGAATGTATACACCACCGCTTACTCTATTCCCCTTTTTGGACCAATCGGTATAGATGGAATCAAAGGAAAGACCATCAACAGGTTCTATGCTGAATGGGGTTGAGAAGCCGAAGTTCTTAAGGAAGAAGGGTTTGGGGGTGCAGTAATCAATATGATTAGGAAGATTTTGAATACTTTCTATTATGCAAGCATGTCCGAAGGATCTGTATTTCCATGCATTACAGGCGTTGAGCCTATAGGCCGTGATCAATGCCAGGTTTCTGGCCATTAGATCTACTAGTAGCCAGTTAAGTAGAGTAAAGAGAGACTTCGTCGCGGTGGTACGCAATGCCTTGTTATACTTCTGAATACCCTTTCAAATAGTATATGGTTGGAAGCCCTGTCCATTGCCTTCCACCAGACAGAGGCCCCATTGAATAATATAGGTTTAGTAACCGTATCAACTAGCCTGTACACGTTCCAAGGTCTGATACCTCATCTCGTGCCTATGGCCTTTTTGATGACATACATAGCCGTAATGGCCTTAGATGCCCTTGCCTCAGTGTTGAGTTTCCAGGATAATTTCCTGTCAAATATAATGCCCAAGTACCTTGCATTATCCGAGAGTGGCAGTTCGGTTCCGCTCAATCGGGGTAACGAAAATTTGGGGAGAACAGTACAAGTGTAGTTTTGCTGGGATTTACACTCAAGCCACTATCGATACTTTATCGATTTAATATTTCAAGTGCCGTCTCCTGTCTTTGCGATATAGTGACCAGACGAATCCCTGAAACTGTCACCGCTACATCATTTGAGAGTCTAATTTTCTAAACAGACCGTTTAGGGCCAAATTCCACAGAAGTGGAGATAGAAAACGCCCCTTGCGAGTGCCACTTTTGGCACCTAATGAACCTAACTATGGATTGATCAAGTCCTAGGGAGCCTAGGGCTGATATTATGGTTGCAGATTTCACATTACTGAAGGCCTTCTATATCAACGAGTATGTAATTGATAAATTCGATAGATCTCTCGATATATCCTTCTAGTGAGTGAAGTGCTGTTTCAACTGATCTTCCTTTGGTATAGACATGTTGTGAGGTAGATTATTATCCCTGATTAACTGACATTCTAATATGAGTGTCGATAATTCTCTCCAGGGTTTTGAGCAAGAAGGATGATAGACTTATCGGTCGGAAGTCCTTTGCTTTTGTGTGTGAAGTCTTACCCCCCTTTTGGATGAAGGCAACATTGCATTAGGTCCAACTATTGGATATGTAGGATCAATTGAGACAGGCTTTAAAGATTGCCATCAGCCATGGTGTAAAAAACTCTGCGTTATTTTGCAGGACAGCCGGTATGATACCATCTGAGCCTAGAGATTTGTATGGATCAAAGCTCCCGGAAAATAATGTCCATGAGCACTTCAAGTATCCACTGGTGGTCCATCTACCGTCCTGTTTTTTGGATTTAGCCTTGAAAGTTTGTTGACTTAGACAGAAACTTGCGCAAGCGGCTAGTCTCAGTGGAGCTTTCAACGCCGCTGCAAAAGTCCCCCACCATGACTTCCTTTATGCGTTTCTGACCAGATTCTTGAATTTATTTAATGATGACTAATAGGTTGATCAGTTTCCTGATCTCTTAGCCTTTTTGAAAAGTCTGCGAAATCTCGTCCTGGAGTCCGCTATTTCAGGTGACCAGCATGGTGGTCTTCCCTTACTTCATCTTACAGAGCGAGTGCAAGTATGCGCAGTAGTTTCAGTTATTGAGTTCAACGTCCGGTTTCCTTTTGATAGAAAACACTAAATAACGATTATCTGAGAAGGAAAAATCATCTGAAACCTTCCGGTGACAAGCGTTACGTCAAGAACCTCTTGTGTGTTTGCGACTACAAAAGTAGGTTCTGAACCTTTGTTGACTATCACTAGATTACAGTCTAATATAAAGTCTAATAAAAACTCTCCTCGAGTGTTTGTGTCTGAGCTTCCGCAGATAGCATGATGAGCATTGGCATCAGCCCCTATGATAACAGGAGTCCGAGAGGAGCCAAATGTTCCATGACCTTGACTCCCATGCAGCAGTTACAGTGTCTTCATCGCTATAATCAGTTAAGATAAAGATATTAAGTTGGTTTTTAGCAAGTATGCAGGATCTTATTTTACCTGTACCCTTAGTGTATAAAAGTTTGTACCCTGTTGCGTTGAGTCCACAGATTTCGCCATTGCAGATCCATGGCTCTTGGACCAACGCGATATCCTCCCCATTTTCTGCGATATGGAGGAGTAATGTTGCAGATGCTGCTTTAGAGTGGTGAAGGTTCGTCTGGATCACCTTCACCATGGTTGTGGGTCGGTAGATCAGGAAAGGAATAAGGAATGTAAATCTATATATCTTCTCGACTGTAACATTATATGGATTTACGTAAATAAGTACTTAATGAAAGTTATGCTTTAAGATCTACAAGCAAAAAAGTTAAACATTATAAAATATAGCATCATAGAAATTCTAACACATGAGAAATGAAAACTTTTATAATTAGCGATTACTTGTTAATGTTCTTTTGAGTTTGTAGTGTCATTAAAACGCTCCTTTCAAGCTGTATATAAGGTTTTTATGTTTTTATAATGACTGTCCAAATGTTTTCTTTTGTTTACATTATTTTGTATTATTATTATTATTCATGAAGCCAATATTGTATAAGTATTGTTATCGCTAAAAAATTAATTGTTAAACCTAATTTAGTACTCTTTAAAAATGAATTTATTACACTTTTGGATTTCTGTAAAAACCGAGGTATCTTGCAATATAAATTTTTACAAACTTTCTATTATAATTTACCTTCCGAAGCAGTATTACTTACAAACTATTTTATAATTTTTCATAACTAGATCGGTTTGCTTATTGTTCAATATTAAAGCAAAGCCTTTAAAAACTAACTCTAAACCTAAATTAAATGCATTAAATTGAAACCAAATTTATTTGTACAATAATTATTTATAAATTGAAATATTTAAAATAAAAACATACATCAAGTCTATAAAGAATTGTCAACTAGTATTTGCCCAACGGTGTACAAAACCACCTTTAATAAAATATATATGAAAAGAACATTTATAACCCGGGTTTTATGTTCTGTATCCTAACTCTGTATTTATTATTACTTCGCACATGTAATTATAATTAGTATACTTAATATTAGTATACTTAATTATAAATTGGCCTTTTATCAGAGGAGTTTTATCTTCCAGTAAAAAATATATTTCTAAAAAAGCTTTAGCTACTTATTTCAATGATATTAAATTAAAACCAGTTAAAATTGCATAAATCTGAGTTCAAAAGATGTTATGTTGCTAATATTAAATAATATGGAAAATATTAATATTAAAATAAAAATATAATAAAAAAAAAATATTTTTTGTTTAGAAAGCTTAGAATAAAACATTCATAATAAATTGTTTGTAAGAAGAGTATGTCAAAACGTAACAACAAAGAACCTTTATTATTTCAATGTTTTCAGCATAGACATGAAAAAGGACAACGATATAAATGAACAAATGTTAAAATTATTATAATGCACATGTATACGCACGCACACACACACATACCTACGCCTATTCATTTATAAAAAGGACATACCACTACATGTGTAGGAGTGTATTTATGTATGTGTATGTATGTGAAAAGACTACTAAACGTTTCCGCAACCGTTCAAATAATGGCAAGTGAAAAAACCTGGTGTGAGAGTGAACCAATTATGTTTTTCTTTGATTAAAAAATTCAAGGTCTTCTCAAAATTGTTCATCTGCCATGTACATACATGCGTATGTGTGCAGGACTTTAGTCCTTTGATGTTTCCATTATTTTGTTCTTCTCTATTTTGAATTTTATACTGTCATTGGTATGTTATCTTTCGTAATCAGTTTCTTTTTAGAATATCGCCAGTGGCCTTCATTGCGTCTTAACTCTAATTCTAGACTTTGTGGTGTGAAGTGTGTGTTCCTGTGCAAAAACAAATTAGTTTATGACATCAGGTCAGGGTTAAACCCATAGAGAAAATATACATAGAGCGAAAACTAGAAAACAACTCATACGAAAATATTTTTTTCACGTAGTTTTTTTTACTAATACATTCTAACCACTTAGGATTTTGACAACTGAGTTAGGTCTTTGACAGGAAATTTTCGACCAGTTTTTTGTAGTATATTCTCACCACATAGGTTATCCGTAACGCCCAAATATATTAGTCTAACACCCTCCTTAAAGTATACCGATCGACTCAGAATCACTTTCTTATGCCCAAATTCTGTTAGACAATTGTTTCGTCTTGTCTGAGAAAGAAAAGTAGTCGAAGTTACGATTCATCAAGACAATATATTTTTTTCGTCTGTATTACGTCATTTGTGTCTATGATTTACGTTATTGTCATATTATTTCATGCTAAGATATATATATATATATATATATATATATTTTTAATTTATACAGTTTTCTTCTACTTTTTGCTTTAAATTTATACATTTTAATCCTTTGGCAACAATGATCCTGAATTTTCTAGATTTTTTCACAAGAAGAAGTGACACTTCAGCTTTGGGCAATAGGGGCATTCAAAAACTGTTAAGCATTCATCCAAAATACGGCACATGCTCGTCTGAGAAACATATCCAAGAAAGTCGTTTTCAACGACTTAAAGTAGCCAAAATATGGCTACTTTTAGTGTTGGGTGTATTGCAGTCTGTCTGTACGTTTTTTCCATATGAGGGGAATACTTCCTTGGTCAATCTAAAATTTCTCTGAAACCTAAAGGTAATAGCATTTAACATACATATTTAGTTTTATTATCACTTACTCAGCATTCGGTAGTTTCAACGGATTAGTTCTATCGAGGAATTGTTTTCTTTCAACACGAAGAATTTTTGATGTTGAAACATATCCAACAAAAGAAAATATTTTCAAAATATTCAAGAAGACTACAAAATTGTTATCGTCTGTTTGATATTTTAAAACGTCCATAATAATTTTACTGAATCAAATATTTAACGTTATTAAGTGCCATAATCAAAGACAATAACCATTATTGATTTATACAATTCAAAACAAATAACTCAAATATGAAAAGAGTCGACTTAACGACGTTCGTCTGGCTGGCTATCCACGTAAACCTTGTGCGCAAAGTACAGCTTGCAATTTTGAAGATACATATTTCGATAAAATTTGGAGAATGCATTTTTTTCGTCCCATAGAAACTGGTTGAAATCGGGTCATTATTTCACTTAGCCTCCATACAAATGTCTTACCAAAATAGTACTCTATTGGTCATAAATGTTTAATTTATATACGTAGGTATCTACACAAATTTCGCTCTAAATAAGTTTTCTATATACGGAAGTCATGTCACCTAATTTTATGATGATCGGTCCATAATTAGTCATAGCTCCGATAAAAGGCCCACTTCATAAAATCACTTTAATGAGGATAAATCTCTTAAAAAGTTTGGAATCCAAATATAATTTAACAAAAATAAGTTCCATATAGAAATTAATCATACGAACTAATTTCATGGCTCATAGCTCTCATATAAGGCACATTTCCGAAAATCCATCACGAGTATTATAAATTTAAAAGCAAAATGTTTTTGCTCATTTACTCAGTGTAGGTTATTATAAGGTCGGGCTGAACCTACTATACTTTCTTACTTGTTGACAACTGAGTTAGGTCTTTGTGACAGCGCCTAACTACCGTACTATATGGTTAAAACTATTAGAAATTAAAAAAAAAAATTATTTGTATTATAGGTAAAGTTAAACCCGTTCTCTCTTTCTGTATGTTTACTTTCTGACGTTTGAGCGAAGTTTTTTGGTTTACCTTTATTTAAATGAAAATATTTATTTTTAAACATTTTGTGAGATTGATAATTATAAAATTATTGTTCAAAAGACAATAATATCAGCTGGATTTATCGTGATGGTGCAAATACGTAACTCTCTATAATTGGTTTTTAGTGTAAAATATGTTATACTAAAAACCTATATGATCTGATATCACTAACCCGTACTGGTTGGCCCCTCATGTATGAGCATACCTTGTTAAAAAGATAAATAATTAGATTTATTACTGTTTGTTGGCCTAAAATATATACAATATATGAGGCCATGAAAGTCTCTCTGGAAAGATTATTTATCGTCAACAGCAGTCTCGATGTGTCTTTGAGGGACTCGCACCTTTCTTTAGCATAACTTATGAATAGTCTAGGGAAAAGTCAGTTATATATATACCCTTCGTAAGAAGGGTATATATAAATTTGTCATTCCGTTTGTAATTTCCATAATATAATTTTCCGACCCTATAAAGTATATATATTCTGGATCCTTATAGATAGCGGAGTCGATTAAGCCATGTCTGTCTGTCTGTCTGTTGAAATCAATTTTCTGAAGACCCCAGATATCTTCGGGATCCAAATCTTCAATAATTCTGTCAGACATGCTTTCGAGAATTTTGATATTTAAAACCAGCAAAATCGGTCCACAAATGGCTGAGATATAAGGGAAAAAACCAGGACAACCTCGATTTTTTACCTATTTTTTTACCTATATCTGGATTACTAAGTCATTAATATAGACAATATGGATATCTAATGATAGATATTTCAAAGACCTTTGCAACGACGTATATAAGACCATAGTAAGTTGGACCTACAATGGCTCAAAATCGGGAAAAATTTTTAACCAGATTTTTTTTTTCACCAAAAGTTTTTTTCGCTGAATATTAAAAAAAAAAAATTTAATTTAAAAAAAAAAAAAATTTTAAATTTAAAAAAAATTTAAGAAATTTACATAAAAAAAATTCGAAAAATATTTTTTTCCAAAAAATGAAAAAAAAAAATTTTGTTTACCTAAAATTACCTAAAAAATTTTATTTTGAAGTATAGTTTGGTGAAGGGTATATAAGATTCGGCCCAGCCGAATATATCTCTCTTACTTGTTTTTTCTAATATCCATACCAGGGGCGGTTTTATCAGAACCCTTTTCAAAATTATTAATATATTTTGATATCGACTATGCGATTTGAGAATTTTTGCCCTAAAGTTGGATTTTATACCACTCTGCAGTGGTAAGATTACTAATCATCTTCAATTGCTTTCTATTCATTTCTAAAAGCTTTTTACTATTCTTAATTTAGGTTTCATCTCATAAGTATTTAGTCTGTCTGCAACTGTCTAACTCGTTCAAGCGATTTATTCACTCAATTCATGATGTTTGTTTTTATGTTTTAATATTTCGGATAAGAGAGGAAAGGACAACTTTCCGTTTCGTTACAACTTTCCGTTTCGTTACCTAAAATATTTTTATGGCCTGGTCGTGACAGCGTCTGACTACTTTAGACCTAATATTACCTGTGTTCAGTGCTATAATATCAGCTTGGCTACAAATGAAGAAACTAATATCATACGTGTATATACGCAACATCGATATTTGTCTGGCTGCCATAGCTATATGCATATACTGCAATTAGTATTCAAACGATAGGATTTCTCCACTTTTAACACCACATCCTGTGCCTTTTAACATATTAATTTCCGAATACTTTGCTTTCCTATGCATCCAATCCGCCAGCGTAGGAAAAGTAGTATCAATTTTGTTTCCCTTACATTAGCGGGATTTCATTGTCCTTTATTAAATTCCTACCCATGTCTGCTATTATTTCAGAGTACCGTTCAGGTTTCCAATGATCCTGTTTGCCTTAAATTGGTAAGGGTTATCTTTGCTATTTGTTTAACGCAATTGGCGTGGTTCTCATCGACCCTGTTAGGCTTAAAAGAGCTATCCTGTTGATCCCATTAAGTGCATTTACTTGCACCCTTTGGATAAGAACCATACTTGACTGCCATAAGTGGCAACGTGAATTACTATCGCCGTGAATAGCCAATAAAATAGTTCGGATTTGACTCTGTTTTTCATTCTTATAAGATTCTGACATGAACACAATGCTGAATAAGTCATCCTATTCCGTTCATACAAGTTTTCTCTAAAATTTAATTGGCTGTCTATCCTTATTCCTAGAAATTTTGACGAATTTGGTAGCACAAGACTTATTCCATTCAATTTGGGAAAATAAAATTTTTTACTTATCTTGGTGAAAACCACCAACCCTATTTTCCCAGGATTCACATTCAGTCGACATTTTATTGCTCAAGTAGAGAGTAATTTCAGTGAATTGCGTATTATGAAATTTACCAGATGCTAAAATTACTAAATCATCTGCTATGGCACTACGTTTATTCCTGTAGCATACAGTAAACATAGAACTTCATTTGCAATAAGTAGCCACAGTAGTAGAGAAATCACCCCTCCTTAAGATGTGATCCTTGTTGATCTAGCATGCATATTTGCTCCAGCTAATATTAATGTTATATGTCGTTGTTTCAGCATAGACAAAAGCCATTTTATAATTTTAGCATCCATGCCATTCCTAGTTACCGTTGATTCTATGGCTGAAGATTGCACATTATTGAAGGCACCTTCGATGTCCAGAAAAGCTCCAAAAGAGATTTTTCAATATGGTGTACTACGGAGTGTAGTGCCGAATCAAATGATTTCCATTTAATAAAAGCGTGTTGAGTGTTAAAAATTGACATACAAAATTTGGGGTATAACAGTATTTTCTCTAGAAAATTTAGTATATAACATTATTTTTTATAGAAAACTAGAAGACCCGCCAAACGTTGTTTTGCCTTGAAGGTGGTAGAAGAGGAATCGCTGTTTTGCCTTTAACTTTTTTGTTTTGTGATCTATAAAAAAAAATTTTGTTGATATTTGTATGGGAATATATAAGAACATCTAAATGCCATATCTCCGGAACAACTATGCCGATTTCGTGCAAACTTCACATAAACCATCTACAGATCACCCCCAACTTACCCTGTTGATGGTCGACCCGTTTCCGCAGTTAATGGTGACATCAAAGTATACAAGTGTTCATTTTATATACATACTTAGATTTTGTGTATAACAGTATTTGCTATAGAAAATGTGTTATATAACTGTATTTTCTATAGAATATATTATTATAATATGGTATTTTCTATATAAAATGTGTATAACAGTATTGTTATAAGTAATTTGCTTCTCAGAACGGCGCTGAAATAAAAATAAAGGAATATTTAAATCATTGGTCTCCAACAGTACGCCCGCGGGCACTGTCTATGTATTAGTGTCTTATACATGTAAAGCCGAAATTAAAAAACGAACATGAATTATTTTACAAGTGTTGCCAGTGAAGTGTTTCGCACCACTGGCGTAATTACGCACAAGTAAATGTACATGACAACACACGAATCGGCAACACTACCCATGCCAATTGTGTTTTTTACTCAGTCGTATAAAAACTAACAAAAGGGAAGGCTGTGTGCGGGTTTTTTTCTTTGCATACACATTTTGTTGTTGGTGCACTGACCAAAACAAATGTGCACAAATATGTTTGATATTGAATAAAAACATTAGCGGTTATTTTTATAAGAAATTTGGTTCAGTGTACACACATCGTTACACTATAGAATACGAAGCAAATGTATTGTTGTGTGAGTTTGGTTAAATCTGATTTAAATACTCCGATGGTGAAAAAAATAGTACATATTTAAATATTATTAAATTCATAAGAAAATATGTAGAATAAATTAGAGACAACCAAGATAATTATGTCAAAAATAGCTCTACTTTAAGAGCCTGTCACAATATAAATCGAACCCACTTTGAAAACCCTAGAAGCGAATTTCTAGATTTATTTTTCGATTTCGGATTTAGATCTCAAGATTACAACATTATCTTATAACTTAACTTAAACATGAAAACCTTTTTGCAATTGTAAAGCAAACGTGGTGACATTTCTGTTTTGACCCAAATTCGTTGTGTATATCTCATGATTATATTGTAAAATATGGTTAACATTTACACTACTCTCCATATAAAGCATACTCTACCTTCGCGAAGTAAGTATCGAGATAAAATTCAACACGTATAAGTTGACTGAAATTGCAACAGTGCTCCTGTCAACAGGCATCTGTCAGTTGACTCCTGTCAAAATTTGAAAAAGATGCGTCATTTAGTTTGTGTTTGACAGCCTACTGCGTGACTTGAGAAGAAAATGGAAAAAAGTGATTAAGCATTATTTTTGGTGGATAAAAAAACCATCACTCAAACCAAGACTAAGCTTGATAAAAACTATTGGAACTCTGCACCATCAATTTCAATGGTATAAAAGTGGTTTACAAGCACAAAAGATGCCAAACGTACCAAAATAATTGGGAAAAAACACGATATGGTCGGAGATTGAAAGTGCGAGAGATTGTGGAAGCCATAGGCATCTCACATTACTCAGTGGTTTCAATTTTGAATGATAACTTGGGTATAAGAAAGCTTACCGCAAGATGGCTGGACAAAAGATTGCACGCATGTGCTGTTTCAATGCCAAAACTCCATGAATTTGGGCTACAAAATGCTCCTTCTCCCGCCCTATTTTCCGGATTTAGTCCCGAGTGACTATCCAAACCTGAAGAAGTCTCGGCGGAAAGAGATTTGTGTCCAACGATTAAATCATTTCACAAAAAATACCAAATCTTATTTTTTGGACGGGTTTAAAAAAAAATTGGATTATGCGCTATTCTGTAAAACGAATTGACATATTTTGGTGTTATGTAAATCAAATACTCATGATGTACATAATACTCATAAATGTACAAAATCGTGTGATTTCCAGGACATCAAACAGGCCTACCAGGCCTGATTGTTCCGATCGGTTTCTTTAGCTTCTTTAGATTCCGTTTGATTTTGTAAATTCCCGAATTTGTATATTTCCGAATTCAATTTGGCAGTGTTTTGTATATAAAAACAAAAGTCAAGGTGTTTGTAAAGGAATTATGTATTTAAAAATTTGGGAAGAACAAGTTTCCGAAACAAATGTTAGTTTTACTTTTCTGAAGAAGCCAAATGCGGAATTAATTCCATTTTCGATCGGAATGCAATTCCGTGACTGTCAATTATTCGTTTTTGAAATCACTCGATTAACAGAACATTGACTTTATGAATTGAATTATATGAGCATCCGTAAAAATTTAAGCTTATATTCTAGATACTTATATTTATATTGAAATGAAATTAATTATAAAGAATTATTTCAATAGCCGATTTAAATTATTAAAAATTTTCAAGTTTTAAATATGTTTTACAAAATGAATAATAATTGTTATTAGATTAAATTTAAAAAAAAAAATTAGTCGTTCACGTGAGTAATAAAAATATTTTACATTTTTATTCGATTTTTAAACGCCAATAATTGACACCCTAATATACATTTTTTAATTTTTTGTTCTTATCTTATCGTAAAGCGTATTAATAAATAAAATTCCCATGACAATAGACTTGTGGTTTGTACTTCAATTCAATGAACGCTCATATTGGTTCATAAATCAAAATGATTGAATAAGTAGCTAGAAATTTAATGTTTCACAAGTTGAAAATACACCTATCCCTCGATTTACACGATACTTTTTTTACACGATTTTTTTGGTTTTCATTTACATAGAGGGATGTAGAAATTACCTCAATTTACTTGATTTTTTTTTAATATTTTAGCAAAAATTAGTTTTTTCAGTAAATATATCCTGCACAATTCTCAAAAATAGTTATCTATAAAAAATGAAAACATAATAGGGAAAAGTGTAGCAACATGAGACTGAGTACAACTTCGGGACATTACAATAGGAAATATGGTAAAGCCACTAATGATCTGGATAGAAAATCAAACTTAAAAGCGAATCCCAATTGCTAGATACCATTGCTATTACAAATAAAGTTTTGAGGATTTATGAAATACTTAATGATCAGCTACCATCTACTTCATCAACTACAAAAATAATATAGTTTCTTTCTGATCTCCATTCCTATCATGCTTGGATGAGCTATCAAGGATGAATCTTAGACGAATCTACTCCTTCATCCGGGAATCTGGCTGGTTTAATCTGGAGGCAACGGAAGTATTGTAAATACCCTGCTGTCTAGCCCTTGGGTATCACAATGGGATCAGATTTGAATGGACCCAAGTGAGCTGCTTGAGGAGCGGCTGCCCATGGAACCTAACCTAGTTTTCGTCAAGTCATGGTTGGTTTGAAATATTTAAGCAAAGACATTCTTTACATAATCTATAATTACAAATTAAAGCAGCTTCTGCTGATATATATGTGTATAAAGAATATCCTGAAAAATTTACTGAAATTATTGCTGCCTATTCATACACTCCTGATAAAGTCTTCAATACAAACGAATCGGGACAGTTTTGTAAAATAATGCCACAAATTTTTTATGGAAATTTTGCTTTTAAGGGGCCCATAGACACATACTGCTCATGCTCATGCAATAAGCATGTGTTGGTAAATTTTAAATTTTTGTTTATGTATGCGACACACAGGCAATGCAGTATGAAAAATCAAAATAGTTTTGATTTTGAAATGAACTCGTACTGCTGACAGTTGTTCAAATGAACAATAGTATACATTTTTTCATTTTTATGAAATATAATTTTTAAATTTGACGTTTTAGTTACTGGAAAAAAGAAAATAATAATTTTTTTTGTTCTCAAACGCATTTTTTTATATGATGATTGATAGGTGTGTAGTAAAATATCAATCACACACGTATACGAAGGGTTCATCGGCAGTATGTGTGAGCAGTATGTGTCTATGGGCCCCTTTAAACATTGTTTAAATTTAAATTTTTTAATGAATATGGGGGAATATGTATTTACTTTACTTTAAAATATATGAATTTTCTAAACAAAATTTAAAATTAATTCGTATTTGGGTGATTTTTCGATTTACACGATTTCTCATACAAACATTTTTCATTTCGATTTACACGATTTTTTCAGGAATGCATCTATCGTGTAAATCGAGGTATAGTTGTATAACTAATTTTAAAATATATCGCTTATTTGCTGCAACAACGTCATAATTCAAAAAAAGTCGTTTCGCGAAAAACGGCTTTAAATGTTTTATGGCATTTTACTATTTCTTAAATAAATTTTCATCAAATCATGAGATTTCAGAAATGAAAACTGACTTAAATAGTAGATATCAATATCCTTCTAATCAGTATTTAACCCAAATTTTTCTTGTCAAATATACTAGAAAACATGAATTTTGATTTTGATGTTTACAACAAAAAACATTCTCACGCCAAAAATAGTTGAGTTTTTTGAAAACTAATAAAACTATATGAAAGACTATTTTGTATTACTAAGTTCAAAAAACACGGATTTTGAGTTATGACGTTGTTGAAGCAAATGAGCGATATGTAAATATTTTATGTCAACAATCTACAGCGAAACCAAACACAACTGCTACTAGCATATGCAGTAATGCATTTCAGTGCATAGTTTAAAAATCCAATTAAGTTTACATGACAATGTTATAAAAAAAAAAAAATAGTTAAAATAGTAAAATTTTGTACTAAAAAAATTCAAAAATCAGATTTTACCAAACATAATTATTACAAACTTATGATCAACTGGGCTAACGAGTTCACCGTTTTGAATACATTTAGCATAACCAATATATTGGCGACCTATATGGTCGAAAAATACGTTTCTTTACTATAAATATTGCTTAAATTACCAACATTATAAATACATTTATAGCCTTTGCACATTGATGAGAGGCAAAAAAAAACATATTCTCTACTTTTATTTCCGCGTAAAACATTGTTTCCGCTGCAAATAATTGCACAAATACATTTAAAGTTTTTATAACTGTGAATAACCACAAAATAAAAGACCAGATTGTATTCATTTTACATCCGTATTTACATCCTGATGAGCACACCAACAATTGCAAATAAATCATTTTTAAAACTGAATTGGCGCTAGAAACTTGTAAAACATATTATTGCATTGACTCGAGTGTTAGAGAACATACTAGCATATACGATTTTCAAATACCCTACTACAAATGCTAACAGCATTTTTACTCTAAATTCCTTACTGGAATTCTATTATTAATTGTTTTGTGTAATACGAGCACTTCTATATTTAATATTAAGTATTCAAAAAGTATTTGATTCAGTTTATAAAATTCACAAATTACCTTTGGAAGAACGAACATGAACCATTAAATCCAACTTTTGTGGATTCCAACTCCTTCAGGATCATGTGTGTCTAACTTCATGTTTCTAGTTAAACTCATTATTAGAAAAGTTCGTATAGAAGACATGAAAGTTGGTGTGACACCAATATAACAAGAATTAGGTTTTAAAACAGAACAAAACTGTTCAGGATTATTTGCTCCCATTCACACCTTATCACTCGAGTTCCAAATAACATGAAGTTAGTTAATTATACCCTTCACCTTCGTGAGAAGGGTATATATAAATATGTCATTCCGTTTGTAATTTCCATAATATAATTTTCCGACCCTATAAAGTATATATATTCTGGATCCTTATACACAGAAAAAACTAAAAATGAATTTCAATTACGAAATTAATTGTATTAATTAAAAAAATATTTGATTTTGCTCCAATCATCAAAATGATACTATTAATTAAATTCAAATTAAAAAGTTTAATTGAAAAAAATCCAAATTTCAATTAAATTTTTTATTGAATCAATTAAGTTAGTAATTCAAATTTTGCATAAAATCTACTAAAATATTAATTAATACAATTCACCTATTAATTGTAACCTAACCCATAAAAATACGAATATTTTATCCAAATTTTTAAATTTTATTTATTTTAATTATATTTTACATATATTTTTAAAAGATATAAATTATTTTACATGGAATATATGTATGTAATGTATGTAATGTATGTAATGTATGTAATGTATGTAATGTATGTAATGTATGTAATGTATGTAATGTATGTAATGTATGTAATGTATGTAATGTATGTAATGTATGTAATGTATGTAATGTATGTAATGTATGTAATGTATGTAATGTATGTAATGTATGTAATGTATGTAATGTATGTAATGTATGTAATGTATGTAATGTATGTAATGTATGTAATGTATGTAATGTATGTAATGTATGTAATGTATGTAATGTGTAATGCAGTTTATTTTTCCAGCTGAGGTATGACTCAGTCTGTCCAGGTTCGATTCAGAGGTCTGCTTCCTTTGAAATAAAACACGAATATTTTTTGGTGGTATATAAAAATATTCAATACAAAGCTTTTATTAACGAAACCTTAATCTACTTATTAAATACTTAAATCTACGAAGTTATTCAGCAATTCAAATGCGTTGAAATTATGAAACGTAGCAGCGGCGGGACGGTAGAAATTTATACGATGATGAAACGGCGGAGTCGGTACACAAGGTGGGTGGTGAAGCGATGATGGAGAACGGTTGATCCTCGGCTTAGTGAAAAGAGAAAACAAACGGGACTTTGTAGTGAAATATACAAATAGTTCGGGTTTTTTAGCAGTCTAGTATCTACAGTCGACTAAACCACAACGAAGTCAAGAAGAATTCGGAGGTTCTTGAATTCGGCTACGGATGCAAAAATACGATTGTAAGAAGAATTCGGGAGTTCTTACGATCGGCTAAACTACAACGAAGTCAAGAAGAATTCGGAGGTTCTTGAATTCGGCTACGGATGCAAAAATACGATTGTAAGAAGAATTCGGGAGTTCTTACTATCGGCTAAACTACAACGAAGTCAAGAAGAATTCGGAGGTTCTTGAATTCGGCTACGCATGCAAAAATACGATTGTAAGAAGAATTCGGGAGTTCTTACGATCGGCTAAACTACAACGAAGTCAAGAAGAATTCGGAGGTTCTTGAATTCGGCTACGGATGCAAAAATACGATTGTAAGAAGAATTCGGGAGTTCTTACAATCGGCTAAAACTACAACTAATTCAAGAAGAATTCGGAGTTCTTGAATTTGATTTCTACTACTAGAATACGAATGTAAGAAAAATTCGGGAGTTCTTACAATCGGCTACGATAATTCTACAATATGGTTAGTACGAACGTAAGAAAAATTCGGGAGTTCTTACAATCGGCTACGATAATTCTACAATACGGTTAGTACGAATGTAAGAAAAATTCGGGAGTTCTTACAATCGGCAAACTACAAGAGCAGGTATTGGGTTAGATTCGGGTTGTACTTCGGAAATACAGCACGAAGGCAATAACAGCTCTCTCTTTATCACAAAACTCTGACTACTTATCCAAAAATAAAAATAAACAATTTGGGAATTATATCAACACACATCAAACTGTAACTACTTAAGTAAAAATAAAATAAACTGTATAAGAATTATAAAGCACAATCTATATAAACCCAGTTTGTACGTATTACTCTCAGCTTGTGGGTTTGTGTGTGTGCGTGTGTTCTATTATTACTTACAGCACAAACCGGTTCGTATTACTAGCGTTTTTGTTGTTACATATTACATTTTATTATTACATATATTTTATTTATTTTTGTTACATATTACTTTTATTATTACATATATATTATTGTAACGACACGTTACAAATGTATGTAATGTATGTAATGTATGTAATGTATGTAATGTATGTAATGTATGTAATGTATGTAATGTATGTAATGTATGTAATGTATGTAATGTTTGTAATGTATGTAATGTATTGTATAGAACAGACTTAATTTACTTAATAATACAAAAATGTATGTACTGTTACGGGGTCACCTCCTGCATGCATTCCAAAACACAAAATCTAAGGGATGATAAAAGAAAAGGAACATTAATGTAATGATATTTTAAAAAGGAATATAATCGTACTTACTTAAAGTTTCCTCTAAAGAAAATGCATTTCAAGCATTAGATTCCGCATATCCACAACGCTGTCCTTCTTATTTATATGAAAAAAAAGGACTTACAAATTGCACACATTTATATATAATCTAACATGTTCATACTTACCGAATAGCTTAATATAATCCGTAAAGAAAAATGAATAAATCTTCCACATCACTTGGAATTAACGCGTCTCAAAATTATGCGAACTAAGCACATTTTATATAAAATTATTTTATTTCATTTATAAAAGATACACAAAAATTCAAAATATTTGTTCTTTTCGTATTTTAATTTCTATAAAAACGTCAGAATTTGTTTGTTTACAAAAAAATCATATTATCAATTAAAAAAATAATTAAATTAATTAAAAAAAAATATTAAAGTTTAAAATTAAACCAAATAATAAATTAATTGAACGAATTTAAGCAATAATTTTTTCTGTGTAGATAGCGGAGTCGATCCAAATCTTCAATAATTCTGTCAGACATGCTTTCGAGAAGTTTGCTATTTAAAATAAGCAAAATCCGTCCATACATAACGGAGATATGAGCAAAAATCCGAGACAACCTCTGAAAATTTCATTAAAAAAAAGACAATTTATTGCATGCTTTGACAAAAAAGCAACAAAGCGTATGTGTGGGTATGTGTTGGTTATTGCTTTGCGTATTTTGTTTTTGTTTTTATACCCTTCACCATGAGAGGCAAGGGTATATATAAAGAGAGAGTTGTTTATAATGAGTTTTCATATGCAATTGTGCAAAATCAAATCACACATATTCTTATGCTCTTACAATTTAGTAGTCGTTGTCCACTCATCGAGACAACTACAAAAGCGCATGAGCACGGGTGTATGACTTTTTCTTTATTTTTTCAGTTTTTGTATTTCTTTGTTTGTAGGTGCACTGAACAAAATAAAGAATTCAATGTGTTGGTGAGAGAATTTACTTTTGCGCACCTATGTTCTACAATGTGGAATGAAATGAATAAGAATTATAAATCAAACACACGCATGCATAATTTCGTTTATTTTAATTTTTGTTGTGGTTATTTTTTCAACATAAAATTGTGCAAAAGAATTGTTGTGTTTATTTGGTTAGTTATCAGTGAGCACTCAACGTGTGAGTATGATTATCGCATGTTTTGCAATTGCATCTGATATAATATTATGATTCTTTTCTTGTTGTTGTTGCTATATAAATTTCCAAAAAGCGTCAGCGGTGATTATTTTGCGACTGTTTGCCAAAGATTAAAATATAATAAGATTTTTGTCAACCACAAAACAGATACATTTTAGTGGTACAAAAAAAATATATTTTTTTTACTTTATTAAGAGATGTTTCTGATAACCATATTGGAATAAATTAATAACAGGTACATAAATTATTACCACATATACATATATTTGTACTCAAAATAATTGTTAATATTACTTTGGAATTGTTTGGTTTTGTAGCTGTCGTCTTTAAAATAATTCAGTAGCTGCCACACGACTACAACTGCAGAATATTTGTACATAAATTTTATGAAATCACAACTTTTTAATTTTTTTTGGCATTATTTTTACTGAATGTGTTTTTACAAAAAAAAAAAAAAAAACAATGTAACATGTGTATGTTGCTTTTTGTTCCCAGCGGGAAAAAAATCTAGGTCTTCACTTTGTAGGCCTTCCAAAAGACCTGTTTACACATTCTAAAAGACGCTATACTCATTCTATTCTGCCTGGTCGCAGAAGACGTTCAAGAAGGGCTATGCCTCTCCTTCTAAAAAATGTCGTACACAATCAAAATTGCATTGCAAAATAAGGTCTAACAAACCTTTATTTAATATTCAAACATGATTGGTTTTGCAATTATTGTCTCTCTCTATAATACTATATATTTTGCTCTCTTTATTATAAACTGTTACAAGAAACCAGAAGAAGATGCAAAATCTTCTAAATAATTTATAACATTTGAAGTTGTGAAGTTCACGTGAAGGATTTTTTTATATAAAAAACTACACACGTGATATTTTAATGTCCATTCTTTAGGTTTTATGTTGAATTCATTTAGATTATTTTCTTGCTTCACCAGTCTTATCTAGACATTCTGTGAGGCATTACGCGGCAGGTCTCCTCACAGGCCTTTAACGGAACACATTTTAATATGCCTTCTCAAGTAGGCCTTCTCTCAGCCCTCTAAAAGCAGCGAGTATTTAAGGCTTTGGCTCGCAATGACACGCCGTGTAAAATTTAAACGATTTTGCAATGCGGCTGGGTGTCCTTGTGTCTGCAAAATAAGGCATTTAGAAAGGCCTCTTTAGTGCATCTTTTTCCCGCTGGGTTTATAAACATATTTTGTATAAAAATGTGTGTGTAAATCAAATTAAAACACATCCCTGCGGGAACAATACGTGTTTACACATTTTATAAGATCCGATACTCATTCCACTCTAACTTCTGAAAAAATGCGTACACATTTAAAATTGCATTGCAAAATAATGGCCAACAAATTTTTATGCAATTATTCTACATACATATATGTTTTCTCTCTACAATAAAATTTATTTTGCTCTCTTTATTATAAACCGTTGCATGAAACCAGAAGAAGGTAAAAAATCATTTGAAAAATCCTTATGTGATTTATTATTTAGGTTTTATGCTGAATTTATTAAGAATATTTTTTTAATAACCCTTTTTTAAGGATTGCTTTAGCAGAACTTTTCTTTTACTATAATATCCTTTCTAGAAATTCTATGAGCCAGGTCTCCTTACAGGCCTAAAACGGAAGACAGTATGTGCAAGGTCTTGGCTCCCTATGACAGGCCGTATAAATTGTAAACGATATTGCAATACGGCTGGGTGTCCTTGTGTCTGCAAAATAAGGCCGTTAGGAAGGCCTCTTTACTGCATATTTTTCCCACTGGAATATTTCATTTGTGTAAAAGTATAAACATCCTTCCTACGCAAATTTATTTCATTTTTTTTTTTGTAAATTCTGGTATGTGTTTGTGAAATTGTAATTTATTACCTGCTAATATGTAAAAACTAAAAATTACATTTACATGAACAAATTTAACATCAATTTTATTCGATTTCATTAATACTATTTCTATAAATATGTAAATATTTATTATATTTAACACATGTAGACTTTCAAAATATAACCCGCTGTTTCTACATGTGACTTTTCAAAAGTGGCTGATCACATGAAAAAATTTCATGTATAGTGTAGTCAATTGGAACGTGGACCAGTATATGTTCTGCTGATTTTCGTATTAGTAAAATTCATTCATAATTTTTTTTAACAAATTAAACCTTAATACCAGTTATGTCATTTCACAGGTCACGGGACAAGTACGATTAATACAATTTACATACATTTCCCGCATGGAACTGAATAATTTGTATTAAAAATTACTAAAACATGCTCTTGTTATACAAAATTTTAGGACAAAAGCGCTTCACCCTGATTTTCTTTAAAATTTTAATGTTTTTATATATATTGTCATACACATATTTATTAAATACAATAATTTATCAATTAAAATGAAATTTGATTCTCAATATCATGGTTCGCTTCTTTTAAGTCATAAATCGAATGCTATAAATTGATGTTTTATTATGTACTTAATAAATATTCACATGAGTACTACATTGTATTGTTACCTCTTTAAAATGTTGGCTTATTTCCTTTAAATAAACCGGATACTTTTGATTGCAAATAAAAGCCGTTTAGTTGTTTAAAATTTGTAACAACTCTTTATTTAAAATGTACAACAACAACAGTTCAAATAGTCACTCAGTGTCTTTATACACGTTTATCACACTTTATAATGTACAAGACAGTTGATGTTAGCTCTAACAGCGCCTATGGTAAACTCAACTCACGACTACAACTTCTGCCACTATTTATACACACGCCATCTTTCGTGAATCTTCTACAATGCTCTTAACGGACAAACTAGTATGTTCGAATTCTAGAGCTTTCGATGTCAATGTTAGCAGCTTAAACATTTAGTGTTGCCATACTTTTAAACAATGCTAATAACCGCATGCTATCAATACTGTTGATAAGTAGAAGAAGTCCATCAGTAGAAGGACCTGTTTCTAAACATGATGAATGCTGCAGGCAGTCGTTACAGACTGTTAAATTCAAATCGCTATTGCAAATTCGTAACAGTATTAAATTAACACTATAATTCATTATAAATTATTAATAAAATGATTGCAAGGAAATATTATGAGCGGAGATAGCCAGGAGCTAAGAATAAAAGATTCTAAATTTGCCTTAAAAAGACAGCCAATCATAATTTATAGTTGAAATTAACTTTCGCAATTGAATAAAAATGCTAGATATCTCCTCAATTATACGATAATGGTTGAGGTATCTATTAAACGCAAATATCCTTCACAAATGCCCAGAATTTTGTTAGACTAGACCAACGGTTCTCAAATATGGGTTCGCAGCCCTTTAGGGGCTGGGTGCCGCGAAGAACTCTGGAAAACATTAAGCTTAAACACTATGTTTGATTCTTCTTCTTTCTTTTAATTGATATTTTGACGTCTGTTGATATAAATATTTCAATAAGATATAATTGAAATGAAATAGATATAATTTTGAATTAGTTGAAATATGGAAATATTGGCTGTTAGTTAATTAGTTATTGTAATATTGAGAAAATACAAATTGAAATTAAATCCAACATTATATTGAAATTGAGAAATGGAAATTAATATTCAGGAAATTGTAGTTGAGAAAATACAACTTGATATTGAGAAAACCTAAATTAATATTGAGAAATAATAAATTTTTATTCGGTTTAAACACACCTAAATTTATTTTGTAAAAATTAACATAGCAATTTTTAATTTCTCGACATTTACTTTAATTTCCTTAATTTTAATTTGTATTTTGTTTTACAATAATTTATATTTCTCAAATTCAATTATTTTTTTCTCAATATTAAATTGGATATTTCATCTTCAATTTGTATTTTATATATATTAATTTCGATTTCTCATTTTCAATTAGTGATTTCTCAATATTAGATTGCTTTTCTGAATCAAATGATTCGAAAGAATTAATTCTTAATTAAATTTTCGAAATCAAAATAAATTTTATCTCTTAACCATTCCAATAATGAATTCATTATGAATTAATTCATATGCTTAATTCCTTCGTACTTTAAATGTATTGAATTAATTCTATATAGAGTTAATTCCTTACTAAACTAATCCCCCACTAAATTAAATCCACTACAAAAAGGCTTTAGTTATAAAACTGAAACAAAACAAAAATAAAACTGAATGAAGAAAAAATATTTTCATTCAATTTGTATTAGATTTTAGTTCGAATTTTCTATTTATTAATTCGAATTTCTATTTCTCAATATCAATTTCTTGTTTCTCAATTTCAACTTTATATAGTGTAGTCAAAAAGAAATCTTCTAAATTTGTTTGAAAGAATTATAAATTCTATTTACCAGTATTTGCTTAACAATAGAAATAGTTTTTTGTGTTTTCTATAAAAGAATATGGGCCGTGAAGTAAAAGCTTGTAATAACCACCTGGTTGTGCATTAACAAATTTAATATTCATATAAGAAAGTGCAGCAACTGTGACCAGAATATCAACGCAAACTACAGCGGCTATAAGGTAATTTTCTCACCTGACGCAGCATAGTGGCTTAGAAAATTTTGTTTTTAAATAATTAGGTATCTCGGGAACTATTTGAGATAATGCTACGAAATATCAATCTTTAAGCTCTAAGGTTTTCAACAATATCAAATAATCATATAAAAAGTCTTTATTTACTCCTCAGAAGTTCCACATTTGTGCAATTTTACATATATTGCATGCAAACTTGTATATGGGCAATATATGGTGAAACATATATGGGTAATTCCACGAGAATGACAACCACGACTGAATAGAAGAAAACACTAAAATGTTACTATGTGAAATTATATAGAGCTTATTACAATACTTATTCTAAGTGCAAAAATAACAGTTTAAACTTACTATATTTAATTTTTTAATTTAATTGGTATGTTTTGGCTAAGATTGCGGCGAAAACTAAGCCCTCAATTAGCATGTAGTATGAAATGAACTTGACTCTGATTGTATTTTTGCTATTATCAAATTGCTTATTAGAACCGAATATATATTTTCTATTTATTTTTTTTAGTTTTTGTATACGTATATTTACAGAATATGTATTGTTTTACTATAAGAGAAAAATCTGTCACGTACGGTATGTCACTTACGATATTATATTTATTATAAAATCATCCAAATATTAGTTTTATTTAAATATCACGGATTGTAAAGGAAACATATTTGGTTTAGTGAGAGAAATTAAAAGAGAACATAACGTGTACCCAGTGCTGCCATATATTTTTTGAAGAAAACTTTTTATTTCTAAAAAAAAAACTTTTTTTTCAACAAAAAAACTTTTTTTAAGTACATACATACTAAAATTACAAAACCCAATTCGTACATAAATCAAACTGAGATAATTTATGTGAATTTATCACTTTAAATGTATGCAAATCAATTTCCCCATTTATTAATCGAATTTGGAGACAATCATTTTGAAATAAACGGTTCAACTTATTGATAACATAGGTTTACAATTTTCCAAAAAACTTTTTTTTTAAAAAATAAAACTTTTTGCATCTGAAAAAACTTGCAAAAAAAGGGAAAACTGGACAAATGGTAACACTGCGTGTACCTCAAAATTACTTCCGTTTTTTGCCACGGACGATATACTCTTACAGTGAGGGACAAAATTGTTCACAAAACAACCAATATTAAATATCAATGTGTATTTTGAAATACATATAGCAAAAGAAGTTTCATTACATTAAACATATTTATTGTGATTTAAAAATATTTTAAATAGGTAGATAGGTATATAGTTAAAAACAACAAACATATAAACTAATAGAGGTTATGTCACATGCAATTACATATGTACGCGTGAACGTGGAAATTATGAATCGTATGTATAACGTGAATTTTGAAATACATATGGAATTCCATATGTATCGAATACATGTCCCAATACATATGGAATACATTCCGTGTGACCCCTCTTTAAAGGATACATTGACTACTTGCTTAACTGCTGGGATGCGATAAATAATTTGTTGCAATTAGTTTGTGTCTAACCTTTTTGTTTGGTATATATGTAAGTGTGTCATCTACATGCTAAACTATTAGTTTTCGAATTGTGAATTCAAATTTCGGATATTTTTTATTTGAATACAAATTAAACAGCTGTTTATAATCAAAATACTTGTTTGTTGAAATTTTTATAGTAGAAGTACGTGCATTTTTGTATATTTTAAGTTATTTATTAATTAATTGAAAAATGGCATGTAACATTTACATAAAATAGTATTATAATCACTTACAATTTAAAATATATTTTGTTCGGTTTCTGTTTTTTCTATGAAACACATAAATATGTATATGAGTTAAGCAATTTTGTGTAATATTGATTATTCATTATTTTCTAAAAGTAGTTTTTAAAATACAGTGAATTCGCTAAAAACAAAACGTCAAAACTGTTAAATATAAAGAGAATTTTTAGTTTTTTTATTTAGAATATCAGAGATATTTATAATACATGTCCGAAATCTAACCGTAGAAACTAGTTTGGATATTGTTCAGTTTAACATTTCTATCTATGTCCAAAAGTTTGCTAAAAATTCTTGCAAAAATTTTAAATTGAAATTTGGCTAGAAAAATAATATACATTTGTGTTTTGTTATTATTTTCACCACAAATCAGTTGATTAGATGGAGTTGCGAGGACAGATTAAATGATCCTCTTAAAATACATTTAATGTTCACTATTAAAAGTAGAGAACAAATGTTAAGACACAATAAGGCTAGGTTAGGTACCCCGTACTCGAGTACGAATGTTGAATGTCTCGCCATCCTGGTTAAGGATGCCCGGCATTCCTGGACCAAATTAGATGTTGTGTATACACCTGTTAGAGATTTTATTGCGGCCTGACTGTCAGTATATATACGAATATCCCTGCCTGATATCTTGTTATAACTGAGCCAGTTGGCCGCCCTTTTGATGGCTGATATTTCAGCCTGAATTATGCTACATTTATTTGGAACTCTAAAAGATAGCCTAATGTCGAATTCCCGAATGTAGACAGCTGCGTCAACTCGATCTCCTTTAATAGAACCGTCTGTATAGACTGAGACAATCAGCCCAACCAATAAGGATTTTTAAAGTAAATTTTTTACAAAAATTAAAGTCGTTTACACAAATGTTTCCATACATATAAAAAAACCTTCTTTCAACAAATAAAAAATCAAAACTGTAAATTTGATTGAAGAGATATGTTAAGATTTTTTCGATCTTAGTCCTTAAAGCTAAGAACTTATCTTCTAAATAACGGCACCAGGAAACAAAATACTAAAAAAGTACAAAATTTTATTTTGTTTTCACGAAAAGGCAAATAAATAAATTCGTTAAGTTAATTCGAAATGATATGTGGTTTGTGACAGTCTTACATTTAAGTGCAATTTTGCAAAAAAGCAATTTGGACTTGTATAGAGCTTCATATATAATTAAATTACTTAAGTTAACATTGCAAAATAAAAGAGATGAAGCCGAGATGCATTTTAATATTGTAGTATTTTGATAGTACAAATCAATTTGTGAGACGTTGGAAATCCCAGTTGTAAAGCCAAGATTTCAGCACATTCACCCCGTACAAAACTGCGAGGAATTTTATCCATTGTTGGATTTAAACTTCATTATTCTGAAGATATTTTAAATGTGCTCGATATACCCAAGCTTCTTCAAGAGAATATAATAAAACTTTCATATATTGAGATACAAAATGTCGCTGATCAAATTACTGATGAATTTGGAAAATTTTTCAAAACGCAAAAAGAAATTTTTTCAATAAAATGGAAAAAATGCAGAAATATTCCATGTGAAAGTTAAACGGCATTTTTAGAATGTGACAATGAAATTTACCCCAACCTTCATAAAATGTTAAAAATATTTATTTCAATGCCAGTGAATAAAGACATATCTAAGGTCTAAAATGTTCGAGGATAAGCGATGCTGCGTATTCCACACGAAGATGAAGATATTGAAAATTCATTCAATTTATAAAACACTTTACTTTTATTACACAAATACAGTACAAAATGTAAATATACTTTATATATAAATTTAAAAATATATAGAAAATATTTAATATTTACAGTAGATTATAATTAGATCGACAATTGTATGTAGAATATAAGTTTTATTTCATAATTCTAAACATAAGTCGAAAAGGGTTTCTCCTCATTTTATCATGCTTATCACAACTTTGCACACATTTTAAAATGTTCCGTCAGTTTTCTAGATTTTTACACATTTATGTCTTGTTTTTTTTTAACAGATTTTGCAGAATGTTATAATAGTTTTTAAAGTATTCAAAGTTTTTCCAATTTTAATAAAAAATATTTATAAAAAGTTGTATAGTGTCTATAAGCAAAACTGCTAAAAAGATGAACAGGAGGAAGTCTTAAAAGTGCACATATCTCGAAAACTGACGGTACTAGTTTAAAATGTCTGTCATATTAGTTATCAGCGTGATGTAATTGTGTGCAAAAAATTGTTTTGGATGGGGAGACCTCTTCAACTTTTTTTATTTGTTTAAATCTATCGTTCGATCTTTATTTTTTTAAATAAATAATATTGTTTTGAATGCAATACATGTAAACATAAAATATAAGCTAACTTTTTATTATCCTTTACAGATAATTCAAAGTTTTATTTTCTTTTTTTAATTTTTTGTTTCTCTCATATTATTTACGGCCATTTTCACAATGCACGATTATTTCATTTTTAGCAGATTAGCCTAACTTGTGGTGAAACTTCACGTTAACTTTAAATCGTACATTGTGAAAATGGCCGTTAGTAAATAAAATCCAATGAAAATAAACAGTTTTTAAATTTTCATTTTATTTTCCTTTTTTTACAGAATTTTTATTTTATAATAGACTTATAATAATTATTTTTATTTAAAATTTAATGTACTTAGAATATTACTATTTCTATCTACTCTGTAGATTTGTTATTTTTTTTTTTTTTAATTTTTATTTTATAAAAAAAAAACTTATAATAATTATTTTTATTTTAATTTTAATGTAGGTACTTAGAATAATAATACTTTTATCTATTATGTAGAATTCTTATTTCCTTTTTAATGCTTAAGTTTATCATTTATTTAATTTCTAAATATTAATTGTGTTTCTCTACTATGTAGAGTTTTTTTCTAAAAAATTTTATTTTTTTTTTATATTTAAATTTTTAAATATTTTATTTTATTTAAAAATGTCTATTTACTTTTATTTTTTAAAAGGTTAAATTTATTATTTTTTTTTTAAATTTAAATTTCACATTAAATTAGAGTTGTGTTTTTTTCTTTTTTTTAAATCTCAAGTTTTTTTTTATATTGTCTCACTTTCAAATTTAATTTAAAATACACTTTTTTATTGTAGAGAAGATCACCGGTTATTGTTATTCAGTGGAAATCAAAATCTAGAATGATCAAAACTCTTTACATTTATCAATTACTGGAGCAAAATAATAAACGAACAAGAGGAAAAAAATAGATTCAGTTTAAGCAGCAGACCAAGGCGAATTTATACAAGGTGGAGTCAGTCAATATATTTAAATATCTACATATTCTAAGCTTATTAACAAAATATTTATTTTTTACATAAATAAGTAAAGCCCTCACTATTTAATTGTCTACACTATATTAAGTTTTAATACATATTTGTTTAATTTTTAATTTTTGTTTTTTGACATTTGTTAAGACCAATTGTTGTTTTTGTAGAACTGCCACCACCTTGTATGAATTCGCCTTGCAGCAGACAATGTTTTTAATATTTAACCCAAGGCGAATTCATACAAAGTGGTGACAGTTCTATAAAAACAACAATTGGACTTAACAAATGTCAAAAAAACGGAAATGAAAAATTAAACAAATATGTGTTAAAACTTAATATAGTGTAGATAATTGAATAGTAAAAAATAAATATTTTGTTAATAAGCATATGTAGATATTGAAATATAAAAACAAGCTCTGACAGAAGTTAAAACCAAAAAAGGAAAAAAAAGTAATCAGCTGATTGACTGACTCTAACTTGTATGAATTCGCCTTGAGTTAACCGTTAGGATAGCAACAAAATAAACAATTAAAATCGGTACAGTCTACTAAAAAAATATTCATTCAAATTATTCAGTTAACAGATTCGCTAACTTATGTACGGTGACTCTCATTAATATTCGGTTTTTTTATTCGAGTTATTAAATGTCAACAAAATTAATAGAAAATAATTAAAAACCGGTGATATTATTTTGTTTTATTCATAAGACATATTAAGAGATAAAAAATCTTATTTTAGAATTCTGAATATTGAACAAACAACATAAATAAAAACAAAAACAAAAAAACTTAAATAATTCACAATATTCGGTTTTTTTTAGCATATATAACATTATTGTTTAAATACAAATTTAAAACAAATAATTTAATATCTGGTTGGATAGCTCTTATTTTTTATAACCTCAGAAAGACTATTTGGCATGTTATAAAAATTTGTTTGCAAGTAATCAACACTGATTTTATCCCATTCTTCCTTCAGCCTTTGTTTGAGTTCGTTTTTCAAAGAAACGGGATTTCCGCGGACTCGGCGATCTAAATAGTCCCATGAATTTTCTTTGGGATTCATGTCTGGGGACTGAGCAGGCGTATTAATCACTTTTGGACAATAATAAAGCAACCACTCACGAACAACGTTGGCTTTAGTTGCCCTGATACAATTCAAAAGTTCTTTAAATTCCTATTTTTTCTGCAGATTGTTTCAAATTATCTCTCAACATGTTCAAATAAACATCCTTGTGCATAATGCCAGTTTCCGAACCCCTTTCGCTGATATGCAGCCCCAAACCATTACACTTCTTCCTCCATGCTTAACTATTGGAGTAATATTTTTCCTTTTAACTCCTAATTCGGCTTCCGAATCTTTCCATCACTACCAAATAAGTTAAATTTGCTCGCATCGAGAAAATTACGTCTTCCCACCAATTTACATCTTTTTTTATAGGCTCCTTATTAAATTTTAACCGATTATCCAACGGTCGAATTGCCCGAAAAAAGCCATTAAATTCACGAAAGGTTTTTTTCGGTCAATACGGCCGTTGAACCCTTATTTTTTAATGACGTGACTTATTGTTGCTTCTGAAACTGTCTTTCTAAATTCCGCCTTAACTTCAGTAACAATTTTGGGGGCATTTAAGTGTGGGTTAGCCTTGATTTTTCTAACAAAACGAAGCTCTTCCATCTCGGTAAGCTTTTTTGGGTGCCAAGTTTGTTTTTTAAAATCAATTCGATCCTCGTTTTTATATCTTCGGATAATGTAACCGACAGTATTTGGCTTTATATTCAATATTTCAGCAATATTTTTATATTTTTTTCCTATTTTGTATTGAAAATCACTAATTTTCTTTGCTTTAACGAAGTATTTTTTCCTTTACAACCCATTGCGGCTTTTATAAAAAAAAAAAAAAACTTGAGAATAACAATGTTTATTCAGCTAACATTATTTGTTTGATGTTAATTAATGAGTGTATCCCAATTTTACAAATAATGTATGTAAATATGCAGATTTACAGCGGTGAATTTTATGGTAAAACTAAAAAACCGAATATTAATGAAGCATGCATTTCTGTAGTATTTTAGTTTTTTTATTATTTTAAAATAGATTCACTCAATATTAATAAAAACCAATTAGTGAAAAGTGAGCTCTAAATATATACCTTTAAGTAAAAAAAGAAACATTAACAAGATGTCGTTATATTCATTGAGAATTTTCGGATTTCAGAAAGTCATATATAAAAACAGAATATTAATGAGAGTCACAAATCGAATACAAATTTAATTTCAATAAACTTTATTTTGATCTTATCATTAGTTAGTTACCTTGAAGGATAAAATATGTTTTGTGAAAAAAATACCGCTTGTCTGGTTATTTATTTATTTATTTTAGCTTATAGAATTACAATAATAATTTGAAATATTTACAATATTTACAATAATTTACAATATTTACAATAATTTACAATATTTACAATAATTTACAATAATTAATAGAAAAATATTGGCCCATAATCATAGTCAAATAATAAAGTCGGTTCTTTTTAAAAACAACTTTAAAATAAATGCCGGCTTTTTATTATTTTCCAACTATAGTTAAAATTAAAGTATGTTTTAAATTGAGCCGACCTTAAAAGTAGAAAATATTTTCATACAATATACAAGAAAATATAAACAAGTGGCATCGCTGAACAGCTGACTTAGAAAATTATAAAACAAAAAAAAAAAGTGACAAACAATAAATGTAACCTGGAAACTAAAGAAAAAAGAAAACAGTTTGTGGTGGAACAATAGAAAAGGAAATATTAATATAAAATTTATTCTTTTTTGGTACTAATTTTATTGATTCAATAATTGCAAAATCTCTGCCAATATCTTGTAACTTAAACATTTTTGACTTTGTGTCGAACTTTTTTACATGGCGAAAAACAGCTGGTGCTGTTGTTAAATAATTTGTTAAAAACAGCTTCAGCAAGTTTTATATTTACAGTCGACTTTAACGTCAAAAGTATACTTTAGCTTGTTTATGGTACAGCTAAAGTCAACTTTCAAGTAAATACGACTTTATTTCTCTTAAAATATACTTTATTTTTGACTATAATTGTGGGCCATTGTATATATGATGCAGGTTAAAATTTTTTTTTGTGGGAGCTGTTAGGACCAAATTGAGAAAATTGGGGTTAGTGTATTATACATATCAGATTTTCTCCTATTCAGTATTTTACTTAAAAAATATGGTTAGCGTAATAATAGACAATGAAACCTGCTATTGGCAGGATTGAATATACGAATAAATATACTTTCGCTAAAATTGGTTGTAAAATGTTAATAATATATTGAACATTTTTAATGGGACATATATTAGCCAATGGTCGTCAAAGGGTTAAATTTCATTCTCACAATACGGAGTTGCACCACTATAGTTAGGATGATTTACAATATCTTTTACATTATCAACAATAAATTTTTCAATAGATTTCAGATTTTTCTTAACAGCTAGATGTAATATTGAATCACCCGAGCCCAAGACCTCACTCTCTAGAACATTTATTTTGTATTTTAAACAAAACTCCAACATCACCTCCACCACTTTCTGCATACTGTTTAAAACAGCCAAATGTAGAATTGTGTAGCCATCATGATTATAAACTCGAAACATTTTCCTCAAACTTTCTACTAGTTCCTCCTGTTCATCGTCTTTGTTGTTGATCGTAGAATTTAATACATTTACAAATTGTTCGATGCATTTGCAATGATTTCTTTGTATTGCAACATGTAGGGGAGTTCTGCCATAAAAATCTTGTTTGAAAACTGGACATTTTAAATTAATCAATTCTTCTATATGTTCGGGTTCATCGTATTGGCACGTCAAGTGCAGTATATTTTCCCGTTTCTCATTTAGAGCGGCGGATATTTCTTCTTTGTATTTTGGATCTTTTAAATATTTTCGAAATGTCGAAAGGTCGTCTTCGTACATTTGGTGATAATTGCGGTATACTGTAAAGACAAAAAGATAGTTGCATTTGTTAAAATATCATATAATTTCTAAAAATGGAAAGTACGTATGTATATCCAGCTGTTTGCAAAAGTTTCTTTGCAAGACTAGAAGGGGATGATTGGAATGAGGATGTAATTTTGGAAGCACCATTAACTTTTTTCTCTAGAACCCTTTAGTTTATGCATCTGACAATGGCATCATTATCAGACCATTTAAAAACGAACAAAAGTTTGTATTAATAATATTTAAAAACAAAAGTAAAATTAAATCAAAAACGGATAGCGACATTTCAATTAATGAAACCTGCGCATAGATTGCAGCTATTAGCCAATTAACCGGACTTTTCTTATCCAGTCGCCAACAGGCTCTGAAGGCGGTAAAAAATCAAGGTCCAAACAAAAATCCTACTGCTGAAAGGTGGATTTTTGTTTGGGCATTTTTGTTGTGGTTACTCGAAAATATTATCAAACTTATCGACGAAGTTGGGGCACGGCGAAGTTTATGGTATGCTGGTTGCGCTAATATTGTTAAAAAAAAACTTTTAAGAATGATGAAATGGTTACTGTAAACATTTACAACTATATTTTTTCTCTGCGTGTATAAACTTCCCAAAGATATTTTATGACAAGAGGTCGCAGATGCCATCCAGGTGAGTTTGAACTATTGCAAAGGAAAATTGGAAAATCCCCGCACCTCTTTCAATTGCAATTTGGAAAAATTCAGAAGAAAAAAAGTCAGGCCAAGGCATTGATGAACAATTTCAAATTGTTTCAAATGATTTGACAGTTCTGGAAATGTCTACCAACTGATCTTGCAATTATTGCCATACAACAATCTGACAAGCGTGTGAATTGACAATTTTTGTTAGGTTTTCGGGAAAAAAATTTTCATTGTCAATACATTGCCGGATCTGACATTTTTTAGACTTAAAATTTATTAGATATAAAATAATGTTATTAGACACAAATTTTTACAACTATTACGAAAGATTTTTGACACCCTGTATCTCATCTTGTATTCTAATAGGGTGGTCACAAATTTAATTTACTCAAAGTTTCAATCCTCCTGCACGATTTGTTTGTACATCATTTTACATTCGGACCAGTAGTTTGTAGTAGTGCCGGATTTTAACGGGACCAGCATATGCTAGTAAACTATAGTTGGAGTGAAAATATTTATAAAAACAGAATTAACACTGTTAATTTTTAGTTTTTTCTTCCAATTTTAATACTAAAAATATATTTTCTTTCTTAATAAATATCAAATAAAAGTTCGTCGTCCTGGATTTTTTTTTATACCCTTCACCTTCGTGAGAAGGGTATATATAAGTTTGTCATTCCGTTTGTAATTTCCACAATATAATTTACCGATCCTATAAAGTATATATATTCTGGATCCTTATAGATAGCGGAGTCGATTAAGCCATGTCCGTCTGTCCATCTGTCTTTTGAAATCAATTTTCTGAAGACTCCAAATAACTTACAAACTTGATTCAATCATCAATATATGGGGAATTCTTCCGGCTCAGTTGCTATTTAAAATCGAGAAAATCGGCCAATAAATGGCTGAGATATAAGGAAAAAACCGAGCCAACCTCGATTTCTTGCCTCTTTTTGATCTATATCTGGATAACTAAGTCTTTAATATAGACAATATGGATATCTAATGATAGATATTTCAAAATCCATTGCAACGATCTATATAAGGCTATAGTAATTTGGACCTACAATGGGTCAAAATCGGGAAATATTTTTTAACCCGATTTTTTTCCAAAAAAAAAAATTTTGTCATAAATTTTATTTTACTGGTAAATTTAAAAAATTAAAAAAAAAATGTTTAAAAAAATTGAACAAAATATTTCGAAAAAAAAAATTTTGAAAAATATTATTTTTTAAATTTTGAAAAAAAAGAAAGTCATTTTGTTTACCTAAAAATATGTAAAATTTTTATTTTAAAGTATAATTTGGTGAAGGGTATATAAGATTCGGTAATATTTTTCCTAAAATAACAAACCCATATATGTTTTACATCATGAACAAAATCTCTGTAAACTAGTGTTATTTATTTATGAAAATATTTTCTCGTTTAACTGGAATTTAATTGTAAACAAATTAGTAAAGGCAATACTGAGTATTAATATTTGTCAAAAACTTATTTATCATAATACAATTTCATAGTCTAAACAAAATTGTATTTGATTTTCAAATAATACAAATGATTTTCTTGAATTACGGTTGGTATTTATATATTTTTTTTAAACAATTCAAAAAGTTTTTATTTCCATATGTGTTGCGTATGGATTTATAAGTACAAATAAGACAAACACTTAACCAAGGAGTATTAATCAGGTGAGAGCGTCTCGGCAACAATTACAACAAAGACAATATTTTTTTATTGTAAAACGACTGACTCAAGATGTATTAACCAGGTGGCAGCGTAACTACAACAATTACAATAATACAAGAACAACAGTGTGTAAAACCTTATAAACTGCCAAAAAATAAATTCACAAAAACGCACTTTTTAAAACGAAATAGTTTGTTTTAACACTTTCAAATATTTTACGCACATAAAGCGGTAACTAAAACTTACTTTTATAAATATAAAATAATCTTTTTACTCTTATAACAAATTTAAAAATGTTTGTAAACACGTTTTTGACATTTCATAAGGCACAATATAAGTATAGCAAAAAACAAGGCGAATTTATAGAAGGTGACCTCAGAAGAACAGCTGATTATTTTTTTTATTCAGTTGTTTAGACAAGTGAACTGTCAATTCACTTGTGTTTGTTGTGGCGAAAAATACAACAACCCCAAAAGCAAAAACAACAACAGGCAACTTTGACAGTTCACTTATCTTTTAACAAAAACAAAGTACCTGTTGTTTTTGTACATGTTGTATTTGTTGTAGTTCTGTCGTCACCTTCTATGAATTCGCCTTGGCAAAAAATAGTCAGCTGGCGTTACGCTGCCACCTGGTTAAATATGCCTTGGACTGACTATGTTAAAATATGTTGTTGTACATGAAAACTGTAAAAACAACAAAATTAAGTTATTTTGATCATCCATCGGACTTTTGATGATTAAATTTCACTGCCACTCACCCAAGGCGAATTTATACAAGGTGGAGTCAGTCAATCAGCTGATAACTTTTTTTTTCGCTTTTTGGTTCTAACAGTTGTCAAAGCTTTTGTTTATATTTAAATATCTACATATTCCAAGCTTAATAATAAAATATTTATTTTTTACATAAATTAGTAAAGACCTCACTATTCAATTATCCACACTATATTAAGTTTTAATACATATTTGTTTAATTCTTAATTTTTGTTTTTTGACATTTGTTAAGACCATTTGTTGTTTTTGTAGAACTGCCACCACCTTGTATGAATTCGCCTTACCCGACTTTATTGTTTTATATATTTTCTTTCGTTTTATTTTACACAATTCTTTCTTTAAACCAGCGAAACGCAGTTAGCTCTCAAATGAGCTCTCTTGTTTTTGTTTTCACATGTACGCAATCACACACATTGTATAAAAACAATCAAAACCAGTCAGTCTCGCATGAGCATTGATGGAAGCAGGTTGTTTTACGCTTTTCGCTTTTATGCTTGTTTATTTCAGTTATTGTTTCTGTTTCTTTCTCAACTCATACAACTACAATATTTAAAAACTGTAGTGGTGTGAGTTTGCCTTTCGCTGCTTTAAACCAAATTTACAAAATTTTTTAGTATTTTCTATTTCAAATATTTTTTTTTTTTAATGACAACAAAAAATTTGAAGAAAGTTTGACAATCTCAAACGCAACATAAACAAATAAATAAAAATCAGCTGTGCTCGTAACTTCACCCTATTAATACACCTTGCAATTAACGTGAAGAAAATATAAAAAATAAATAAAATTTGCAGAAAAACATCAGCAATCAATACAAAAAATATTTTTAATACTGCCGCGTAAACATGAAATGTATTTTTCAAATTGACATTTGATTTCTGGATGATTTCAATAATATTTTAAACTTGAAAACTATTAATACTCAGTATTGCCGTCTATAAAAACCTTAATAAGTATATTTGAGCAGCAGCTCTGTTAACATTAAATCGTATAAAAAACTAACCACATGTATTTAAACGTTTTAAATTTTTCTTGCATTGCACTTGTTTTGGAGTCTTTGTTGTATTTATTTGTTTAAAATGAGGTTTGAATGTTTTTTGTTTTTTTTCAAAATCCGACAATTGCACCATTATTTCCGACATTGTTAATGGTAGACTAGTGAAACAATAACTAAACTTGCGATCCAGTGCATGATTCATATATATATAAATATCACAAACACTAGGGAATTTCCCGCGAAAAGTATATTAGTATATTCGTAGTAATATATTCGTAATCTCTCGTTGCGAACAGTTACACATTCAAGATATATTTAATGGTTCTTATATATAATTATTTCAAACATCAGGGAATTTCCCGCGAAAATTTTGTGCAAACAGTATAATTATTTTTAATCTCTCGTTGCAAACAGATGTGTTTTTCATAGTTACACATTCAAGATATATTTTGCTCTTAATATTTTAAAAATTAACAATAGTTTAAACTTTAAGGTCAAATCATATTTTTAATAAACAATAACAAATTAAAAATATATAAATGAACAACCGGAAAAAAACCGGAAAAACTCTAAAACTCTTGGTTAATAAACAACAAAAAAAAAAAAAATTATAAATAAACAACCAGAAACTGAGTGTAATCATAATGCATTGGTGCTCATTTCATAGCACAATTGTGCAAGCTAACCGCAGTGTTGTCAGATTAGGGGATTTCTCCCCAAATTGGGGATTTTTTCTTGATGGGGATGTTAACTACAATTCCGGGGATTTTTAGGGGAATTTCAAAAGCAATTAATAGAGAATATAGAAATGAATTTTAGTTTCATAAGTAAATCAGCGAATGTTTTTACTAAATTATGAAATATGAAGACAAAATACTGATCTCAAAAATATGTATTATTTAGATAAATTTCCAAATTTGCTTAAGGTATGTTTACATTATACCACAAGTAATTAGATTTGTCAAATGACTTTCCTTTTTTTATGAAATGGTTGAAGTCTCATTATCCGTGCAAGTTTAAAAATGCTAGCAATAAAGCTAAAACCACAGATATGCATATTAGAATCAGAATTAAAGTTTACGATATATTTTATTGTAATAACAAATTTGGTTAAAAAGTACAATCAAATTATTTTATTTAAAAAAATAATATTTTGTATACTAAATTTAAAAATTGTATAAATAAAACCTAATGACGAAAAATATGTTGGCTTTCATCAGGCAGACAAACGAACCGAAGTAGCTACATCGTATTTAAGTTTTATAAGGACCTAAAGTATCTAAATTTTGAGGTCTAAAAGCAATATTCGATTGGTAAACAACTCAAAAATAATATTTTCTTTAACAAATTATAGCCGAAGTGCGTGTTTTGGGGATTTTTGGGGATAACAAATATTTTTTTGGGGATAAGACACAAAAGATATCTGGGAACCCTGAGCTAACCACACACATATTCTTATTCTCTTTGGTTTAGTAGTCACCAGTGTTGCCATATATTATTTGAAGAAAACTTTTTATTTTTTAAAAAAAAACTTTTTTTCCAACAAAAAAACTTTTTTTAAGTACATACATACTAAAATTAGAAAACTTAATTCGTACATAAATCAAACTGAGATAATTTATGTGAATTTAGTTCTTTAAATATATTCAAATCAATCTCCCCATTTAGTAAACGAATTTGGAGACAATCATTTTGAAATAAACGGTTCAACTTAGGTTTACAATTTTCCAAAAAACTTTTTTTTAAAAAAATAAAACTTTTTGCATCTGAAAAAACTTGCAAAAAAAGGGAAAACTGGACAAATGGTAACACTGGTAGTCACTGAAACAGCGACGAATGAACATGTTAAGCGGGTAAATTACTTTTTTTTATTTTTTTTTAATTTTTTTAAATGTTTTTCATGATCACTGAAAGAAATATTTGCAGTGTTTAATATATTTAGAACTTGAAAATATCACTGAAGTGTTGTCTGGTTTTTCACCTCAATTTACCTCTGTAAACAATTTTTTTTCAGATTTGAAATAATTTTAATCAAAACAACGTAATAAAATAAGTAAAAAAAATAAAAATATTTTACACATATTAAATATTTCCAAATTTGTCGAAAATTATTAATATCGAACGCTCAATTAATGAGCTATGATAATATGTCGCCAGACAATTTGATTAATATTGTTGACTTGATTATTGTTAACAAACAAAGCGTTTAAATATTGACATCTTTTATTTAGTTCACTAAACTTTTCTTTCAGTGGAGTTCTCTTTCGCTCAATAACACAAATACAGTTTTTGCTTTGGGCATTTCTGCCGCAAATACTTAAATAAAATAAGACATATAACAATAACAACTATTTTTGTGCGAATATTTCGTGGTGTAAATCTAAAGGAAGAAAATAAATAGAAACTAAACAAACCAACAAGAACTCTTTGTAAAACTAAATATTAAAACCCGAATTAAAACAAAAATAAAGAAAGTAAGGCCCGTTTTCTGAATGTATCGACAAACTGCCTGTTACTAAATGTCGACATAAATTTATTAGGCCGGTAAACTCTCCGTCAACAATTTTGGTTTTCTCAATATGCCGACAAAAAACATTATTTTCTGTTGGCAATACCTCTCAAAATAGATGTGAAAGGTGGGAACCCTGCCTTCAAGTGACAACATGTTTACATAAATCAGCTGTTTAATGTGGCCATCGACAGCCGGAATCTTTTGAAAAGTGCATTATCCTCCATGTCTGCCAGGTAGTTAGGCCTGACATGATAAACTCTTTCAGCATTCACTTGGAACTCATGTTATTTGAGTTCGTCCTCCATCAAATTAATGTTATTAAACTTTTTTTTATAAAATCTATTTAATTTCGTTTACAAAAACACAAACACATAATAACTATGAACAGCAGTCAGCTGTTATTTATTTATCTGTACGATAAATAAATAATTGGCAGATGAGGTCGGGTTAGCTTTGCGATAGAATAGAAGCAAATGAGACATTGAGAAAACCAAATTTCTTTAATCTGCAGTTTTTCGTTGGGAAAAAAGATAATCTCCTAATGAGAAAACGGCCCTAAGAATATTAAACAACAAATTTCAAACACACACACAAATGCCAAGAGCAACAACCCAGCAGTTCTAGGAGACGGTCCCGAACTAGTGATTTTACCCATCATTTAGGGTGGGAACTAGTTCTTCAACAGCTAAGTGACTAGTTATTTTAACGCGTGCTTGTCCTAAGCAGGGGAGTCAATTGACCCTTATTGACTACAATGAGACTGTATAATAGCTGGTCCAAAGTAGTCAACGCATTGGATTCACATACTGGTTAATAAACGTCAGTTACCTTACTAGCTACCTAAGTGGTAACTTGATCAGCTACATAACTAGTTATTTTAACATGTACGAGTGCTAATTGACCTCAAATAGTCAGGTAAAAGACATATCATAGGCAGTCCAATAAACGATAGCTTGTAAACAAACCTTTATTCGACAACCAATTTCTAAAGTGTAGTACAAAATAAACGGTTAAAGTGTCTTAACTATAGGTTGCTACTAGACACTAAAGTGACTATTGACTTCATGCTATGTTACATGGTATATCAGTATACTTAAACAAAAATTAACTGTATGAGAATTATATCAACACAATTTGTATAAAACCAGTTTAAACGAATTATCACACAACACTTCAGATTACTTAGAGACACTTAAGTGGCAATTGTCTTCACGCTAGATTACCTGGGATGTATAAAGTAACCAATTGTCTTATCTCTGCACTACAAAGAGCAAATAAAAACACTATGATCATATTGCAGATTTAATAAAGAAAAGCGGAGAAACAATTCTCTCTGAGTTATATACAAGAATTGACTCTATACAAGATGATTTAAATGTTTTAACGGAAAGAGTAAACAAGCTCGAAATGAATAATAATGAAACCGTAAAAATGAAAGAGATGATTTTATTGATTTGAAGAGAAAACTATTAAAAAGTGAAAATTCCGTTGTAGCCAGCAGTATTCGTAGTAGAGGTGTACCTTATTATGAAAACGACAATCTCTTTGAAAATATTTGTAAATTTTTAAAATTTCCTACGCCTCAGGTTGATAATATGTATCGACTTAATAAAATCTATAAAGATAACAAACCATATACGCCTAACGATGAAGTCATTTAAACCAAAATATTAATAGCATGCTCAGCTGGGATAATCACGTACTCAATGCTTCGTACTCCGTGGGCTACACACTTTTGCACTCCAGTGAACATTAGAATGCTAATTGCTAAAACTTATTTAATGCCAATACTTCTTTATGGTTGCGAAGAGTACGCTAACTGTGATTCCACTAGTAAGCGGCAGGTAAATACTCCTTTTAACAACATTGCCAGATATGTACTTGGTCAACACACTCTTGATGGAATTGCAACATTAAGTAAAAAACTTTACAACTTGACCTTTAATAATCTGGTCAACATCAGGACACTAACACTTCTACACAAAAGTGCCGTCGTATTTATATAATCGGATAACTTTTGCTAGGTCCAATAGGGGTAATAAGGTTATACCTATAGCACACAGCAGTAAGATATAAAGCACAAACAAACAGCAACGTAAACACTTTTAAAACCGAAATAACAAAACATTTGAACACTTATGTAACGTAACTTCACACTTTAAGCAAAATATTGTATTTACGATCAGTATTTTTGATAATTTGTATATAATTTTTACTTTTGTTATATTTTGTTTGTTGATATTAAATTATTTTGATTTGTAACATTTTCAAATTTTTCACACTTCTTTTTAAATTAAATTGTATTAAATAATATTTTTATAACTTCTCCTAGTACCACACTATAATTAAAATATGTATGTCTTGTTGAATGGAAATACTGATAAATAAATAAATAAAATATTAAGTTCAATAATAACATATACATGAACAGCCATATGCATTAGTTTTTTTGGGGCTCAATCATAATTTGAAAGCTTATAGAGTCAAGTATTTTTGAGATTTTTTTCAGATTTTTCGGAAGAGGTTTAGAGGTCGCTCAAGTAAAGCTTTTGAGGAAACACTTTAAAATAAAAATGTGCCAAATTTATTTCATCAACAATTTTTAAATTTATTAAAGAGTTTTTAACAAATTTTGCATTGAAATTTTATAAACTTTTTATAAAATCAAAAATTGATTATGAATAAGAGGATAAGAGGGCATTTCATGTCAAGTGAACCAACTTTTGAAATTGATGTTATTCGATTGGAATGAAATTGAAATGCACCAAGGTTAGTTCTATTGGATAGTAATTCAGACACAATTTTTCAACACGATCGGTCGAGAACCTTCTGAGTTAGGGGGGGGTCAAAATTTGACATTTTGGCCAACAGGTGTTTTTTTCATCCATGTAAGTTATTACCTATTGTTCTTAGCAAAATGTGTCCCAAATAGTTTAGACAGCTATTTCTTCAATCTTTCGGAAAAAAAATTAAAAATAAAATAAAAAATTTTACTTTTTTTTTTTCTTAATGAAAAGTCACACAGATGAACTATATAATTATTCAATAGAGCACTAAGAATTTGAATTTTTAACGATTAATTTGAAAATTTTTTAGTCCTATTAATGTTTTTTAATATAATTTAATGCATTGTACTAATAAATACTTTACGAATAAGATTTGGTCGCCTATTTGGTTTTACAGCAGTCATGCTCATGCCATACAACAATTGATTATTTACACACATTTGTTATGCTCTTTTATTCATTCATCGTATACTCTGTGGTTGAGCCAGCGATGAAAACACATGCTGCGGACTACCGTAATTTTTTTCAGAAATCATTAAGCATTGTTGTTGGTTGTTTTTTGACGAAGCATAGCAAACACACTCGTTTCATATACAATTGAACACAAAAAAACAAAGTTAGAAATAAATAAAAAATTTAAGAGAATTTTGGTCGTATAATGTATATTTTTTCTTTTCCTTAAAATTTTAATTAAATTTTTTTAATAATTTGGTTATATCTGACAAAAATTCTATATCTAAACTTTTTTTATTTTCTTCTTATTTTAAGTTTTTGACATTATGTTTGCTGGGTAGCTCTCTCACCTAAACATCTTCATTTTTATTTTTGGACACCACTGTTTTACAGTCAAAACACTTGTAAATATAAAATGTGTCAGAAAAATTTGTGGTAAAAATAGTGGTTACACATTTTGAGCAAATATTTTCCACTAAAAAGCGTGTGTACTAGACCGTACCTTTAGTCTTCTTACTCACGGCACTTTGCAAAAGTTATTACAGTTTTACAAGTAGTCAATGTATCAATGTTATTTTCAATAATGTCTTGTAGTTACAATTTTATATTTATTTATTTATTTTCTTTTGTAAAGTAAATGCTTCTTTATTTTATATAATTTTTTAATCCAATTACAATTAAAAATCAATATATTTTTATAATCAATTTCCAAATATTACTTGATCAAACAAAATTAACAAAGTATAATATATACATGTTCAAAAATAAAAATCAACAACCATCACTACAGTCTGATCACTTGGCTGACTCTTTGTAACGCAAAAATACGTCAATTGATTACTTTATACATTCCAGGTAATCTAACGTGCAATGCAAATTAACGCTGTCGTCTGTCTATGCATATCCACAGATTTTTCGATACTAGCAACAAAAAATCAGTAGTCATAGAAGAAAATTACTCTTTTATATAATACTGACTTTTTGTCACCCCAACTAAAATTGTTCGCTATTTATACTAAATACATCTGATTAGCAATAAATTCGGTAATCACAATCAAAACTATTTTCTCTGTGTGACAAAAACTGAAAAATGTTCTTTTAAATCTGGAAAATTAACTTTTCTAGTGGATTAATTTAATACAAATTGAAAGTTATCTTTATAAACGAATTACGCAGTTTTTTTCAGATTTTACAGATCTTAAACTTTACTTTATTGGAAAAACTTTAGGAAATAGCAACCCTATCATTAACACGCGCAAAATATTAGCAGCAATTAATCCAATAAAAACATTTAATTTATTATTGCACATATTTTCTCTTTGTTAATAAAGGGCAGGGGAGCACAAAAAGCAACAATTACAATTAAAATTAATTTTGATAACAATACAAAACTGTCAGAGCACTAGCCTCAAAGCTTTGTGAAAATACATGATAATGCAATTTATATACTGTTTATTATACAATAAAAAAATAAATTTCACATTTCTATGTATATAAAAGAAAGTATGATAATCAGTTCAAAAACTAGGGAATTTTCCTGTCACAATCCTGTTTGACATAAACAAACAAAATATAGGCGGAACCATATTTGTTGTATAAACTTTCATTGTCCTGTACCAATAAAATCAATTGTTCGTCGTTCATTTTAATAAAGATAAATTTAATACGTTTTGTTTAATTTTAAGTTTTTCTTTAATATTTCGCGCTTGTTGCTGATTGAAATTTTCCTGTTTTCCTGTTTGAAGTTGTTATCAACACAATTGTTTTAAATACTGTTCAAGTGATTTTATAATTTTTTTCTGCGATTTTTAAAAAAGATTATTAAACTTTGTTTGGTAATAGTACTTACATATAAACCTATTTATTTACACATAATGTATTCATCATCATTGTCCATTAGGAGACAATTATAAATATTATTTATTACCTTGTCATACAGACTTTATTTATTTAAGGTCCGATAACTTAAATATTAATTAATATTGTATTGTACTTTATACTAAGGGCCATTATTATAACTTGCCTTTTTGTTCGTAATAGTTGACTTTAAGGGTGCCTTTTTATATTGCTTAAAGTTAATTTTTACTATTTCAAACATAAAGGCAAGTTGTAATAATGGCCCTAAGTATAGTTAATTTGTGTATACAAAATATTAATTTAATATTTTGAAACTTAAATACTTTCGCCGATTATTGGTATACATTTTATAAATGCTTGTATGAATTAATTTGTATAATAAGTAAATATTACCATAACATTAAAAAGATTTGTTTTTATTTATGTATTTATATTATTGAAATATTTAAAACATTTTTAGAACATTGAAAATATTTCTAAGCGTTTTATACAAGATTTAAAATTAACAAGTTGACAACACCGTTAGTAAATGTCACGTAGAAACGTAAAGAAATTCTGTTTTTAACAGGTTCAGACGTTACAGTTACGTTACATTTTTACACTATAACTGCTTTAACCATTTTACACACAATAGAAATGATCAGCTGTTCCGTTAAGGTTACATTACATTACGGTCGGCTAATCCACCCTTTAGCCTTGATCAAGTAACTTAATGAAATATTTGTAATTTTACGCTCTACTACGCTCTATTGTTTACATTCAGGTTGTGTACGTGTAAATTGACGAAAATCTTCGCAACATGAACAATGTGGTGCGCGTTCATATGTGAACATACATACAACACACATATCTAATATCTGAGTCTGCTGATTCATTTTGTTTACTCTTTTTTGGTAAATTTATTTGTGAATAATTAAAAATATTGTTAAAAATGATTAAAATAAAATGATTTTCATTCCGATTCTACTAAAAATGTTGCCATTTTTATAAAATCTACCGTCCACCTTTTTTGAGCGCACGAGAAGCTGTTTATTTATTTTTAGCTTTATATTTATTTATTTATTGAATCTGCCTATCATTGGGCCTAAATCTTATAAATCGAATTTAAACTAATTGCTTTCTAATGAGAGATGGGATGGTAGATCTCTTCTACGAAGCCTTGATCTGGTTTGGATCTGTGTGAGAAGCCGAGCAAGCGGATTCGGATGGCATTGTAGTTTCAGTATATATTTATCACTTAAACTCATCCTTCACTAGTGGTGCTTTCAAGCCCCTGCGGATGTTTCCATTTCTTATGTACCGTGGTGCAGCCGTCATGGTCCTAAGAACTTTCGATTGGACCCTCTGCATAAGCTCAATACTGGAATTAGTGGTCGTTCCCCAAAATTGGATTCCATATGTCCAAATTAGTTTTTAAACACTTTTATACAGGATGATTTTATCCAAGTGTCCTTAGCATTTCTTGCTCAAAAAAGGACTTTTTCCATCTACCGGTGTTTTAGTATTCTTGATGTATCTTCTATTTCTGCGATCCTTCTTTTGCAGCAGATGCTATAATTTGTTGCCATTCTCTCTAAGCTTTCTCTTTTCAAGAAGTAATCGTTCAATATATAAATTGGAAATAAGAATTTTTGGCATTGTAAGGATTTCGATCTTTGAATGATCAAGAGCCGAAGTAATCATTGACGCATTAATTTATCTTTCCATAATAGGTGACTATTAAGATAAGTCAAAAAATATTTCCGTAGATATTGAAATTGATCTACATTTCTGGATATGGCAAAGTCTATAAGGTATTTTCCTAGGATAAATAGGCCAGTATGTTGGTTTACCAGTGGATACGACATCCAGGCTATTATTACTGTCAACCAGAGCTTTGTAAAGTTCTCTTCCTCTAGGGTTAATTAACCGCTTTGTAATAACAACATGCCAGGAATCGAGTTTCAAATAATTCTTCAAACTTGTCCTTAGTCGTGAAAATCGTGGAACTCACCGTCAAATTTCCAAATAAACAATCCAATCGTAGGGAAGTTTCTTGCATATACATATTCTTTTGAATAAATGTATTTATTAAAATTATTGAAAAAATGCTAAATTTTTTATTTAACGATAGATAAATATAAAATTTAAGCAAAAAATCACTATTTTCAACCATTGTCTGAGAGCACGTTTATATCGATTTAAGATTTATTATTAGTAATTAATTTAAAAAATAAAGCTTAATTTTTGTCAAAATTTATTTATTTTTCATACTCAATTCAAATGAAAGGGTCAAAATCGAAAATTTCAAAATTGAAACTTAAATAGCTTTTAAAGTATTAGATATAACTTAGTGAAATAAACAGGATTTTCATATTTGCTTTATAACGGAAATTCATTTAATATCTGTCGATACGTGTTCAACAAAGGTTTCCAAACTAAGGGTGGTCAACTTTGACATCCGTGTGCTTCACCTTGTATTTTAATAGGGTAACACAAATTTAATTTTCTGAAATTTATATAGATTTATTACTACTTTTCTTCCGATCCAACCAACTTTGTCGGATTTGAACGGAATTATCCGGGCTTTTGGGACTATCATATGCTGTAGGAGTATAGTTGGAGTATTTTGAGGAAGACAATTTTTTTTTTCTTAATAAATATCTCAAAAGTTTGACTTTCAGGATATTCCTGAAGTTTGACATCATGAACAAACAAATTGTCTTTCAAATACTCAAATTTACCAGTAAAAATAAATGTGAAATTTTTTATAAATTTTCGTTATAAATAAATAATCAAAAATAGTAATATAAACATCCGAATTGCTCTTAATGGATAATTGTTACAAGTAGAAAAAATTACTAGTAACAATCGTTTGTCTGGATAAACCTAACGATTTCATCGTCTCTGAACGCCGAACTTACATCAACCAAAAGAAAGCATACTGGCACGGTTTCAGAGTATTTACCGACCGCATCTTCAATGGTCTACCGATTCCCTCTAACGTACACAAAGCAGAGAGGAAGTTTCGCGAAAGCGTCACCGCTGCAGCCGCTCGCTTCATTCCCGCTGGAAGAATATCCGTAGTGCGACCGCACTTCCCAGCAGAAGCTGCGGGACTCGCAAATGAGCGTGATGACATACAAAGTACCAACCCTGACGACCCTAGGATCGCCCAGCTGAACCGCTACATCAGCAGGTTGGTAAATGAGGACAAGCGAAACAAATGATTGGATAATTTGAAGAACTGCAACCTAAGTTCTGGAGTTGGCAAGTTGTGGTCTACGGTTCGGTCTCTCTCTAACCCGACAAAGAAGGACGATAGGGTCTCGATTAAGTTTCCAGACACCACTATATTCGACCCTAAAAGGTGCGTGATTTTTCTGGCAATTTATTGAGCACCCTGAGAGAGACAAAGCGAAAAGAAGTATTGTCCGCAAACTGCATGATCTTCCAGTCTCGAACACACCACTACTATACACTCCAACTGAAGTTGCAGAAGCCGTCAACACAGCTAAGCCATCGAAGGCAATAGGACCTGACGGAATATCCATGCTGATGCTAAAACACCTAGGCGAGCGGGTTTTTTCCCGATGTCTGGAAAATGGGTCGAGTGATCCCTTTGTTAAAACCTGGGAAAATCGCGTGTGAGGGACAATCGTACAGGCCGATTTCCCTCCTGTCACCTGTAGCGAAGACACTCGAAGGTCTTCTCCTCCCCCAGCTGACCCGTCAACTACCAGCAGCTCGTCACCAGCATGGATTCCGTAAGATTCACAGCACCACCACAGCATTATCCGCCATAGTCACTCAGATTTCACAGGGCTTGAATCAGCAGAGGCTTTGTGAACGGACGATCCTAATGGCACTTGACTTGTCGAAGGCCTTCGACACTGTCAGTCACATTCTTCACCACCTGTACGATGGAGGTAAATCTCAACTTAGGCATCATGGTCGACGGCCTTTTTACGTCCGCAGCACACGTCACAGGCTGCCTCCAAATCACCTCCGAACACCACCTGCACGAGGAAACTAAGGTTCTATCGGTCAGGGAACATAACGTCATGCTGACGCAACAGTTCCTTCTGGGATGTCACCGGCGGAGTCATCCAAACTTCAACATGACACATTGGAGTCTCCCCCGAGGCATGTCAGACAGGACCTTAGAAAATACGAGGCATGTGCAGGATCAATTTGATCGCAGCTCGTATATGACAGCTTTGAACGACATTCATAGAGACACCATCAATTCCGCGGTAGCAGGATACCGTATGAATGTCGTACTTGGAGGTAGCTCACCACCGATAGCAGACGCCGAGAAGATTCTGCCGCTCAAAACAATAGTCATTCTTGCACAACTAAGATCAGGATGTAGCAACAGGCTTAATGCCTGACCAACATGCCCAGCATGTGGTCAGGGTCCCCATGATACCCTCCACATTTTCAACTGTCCAGCCAACCATATTTTACTACATCCAGTGGATTATTGGACCCACCCAGTAGAAGTGGCACAATTTCTTGGACTTGATCTCGCAGAATCCCCTGACTAAATATTGTATAATTGTTCGCGCTGCTACAACAACAACCACTAGTAACAATTTTTAAAAAAGTTTTCTCTCTCAAATTCCCCTTACTCGAAAAACTAGCTAGAAAAATTAATAAAAATTGTTAGTTATTGAAAAGACTAAATTTTTGAGTGTTATTCATACAAGAATTTGTAAATTGTTTTCCGAATCAGGCTATTAAATTAACTGTGAAATATTCGATTACGCACGCATTGCATTGTTCAGCAATGATTCAGATAGTTATATGGAAAAATAAATACAATTTTTACATACATATGCATTTGCGAGAAAATAATTATTCACTTTCGGTTTATTACACCAGATAAATAACTTATTCACCTTCATATATGAGTCAGCTGGTGCATGCTGACTCATATATAAAAAATCGTTGAAATAGAACGGATACTCTCATGTCAAATACCAAACTCAGTTGTCAAAAACCTAACTAGTGAGAGTGTATTAGTAAAACAAAAACATGTAAAAACAAAACCAACACTCATATGTGTAATTATTTTGAGTAATTTTTTTGTTTCAGTATTTTTCTAGTTTCATATTCTGGTACAAGTTTTTATAAGTTACAAAAGCATACTTGATAATAAATCACGAACTATTAAAACAACATTCACCATACGTGCTAACGGCAGTGTATTTATTCTAGATCTTTATAAAAAAATGACCTGTAAAGTTTTATAAAAATTTACTCAAAGAATCACTATATTTTAACTCCGATTTATTTTTAAATTTTTGTAATAATATTTGAAATTTGAAATATATTACATTTTTAACAAAATTCAGAAATTTGAACTTCATAATTCTTGGTTTCAGGTTAATTAGTTTAGGATATCCAGAAAGAAATAATTTTTAAAGAAAAATATATATTATATTATTTTTGTAATACAACAGTCCACATTTAAAATAGTTTTCCAATAAATGTATTCTATTGGTGTTAAAGTTCCTCCGAGACCAAACGTCTGTGCAAGATCCTGTCGAAAACACCAACTGTTTAAGGTTACATTCAGAAACAGGATGGTAGGCACTAGAAGTGCTCCCTCCGTATAATCAAATAAACCCGTCGATTATAATTGACGAGGATATAGTAAAATGGGCCATATGGAGCTTCGATTCTTACAAGTCTCCAGGACCGGATGGAATAATATCTGTTGATCTGCAGAAAAACTTTACTGGAAACCCGGTACCCTAGCAAGGACATCCAAAGCCTTGACGACAATGCATATCTGTAGGAAGACCATAAGTATGCAATGGGGTATATATCCCGGTATGTGAATTGTCTATTCGATACGGACACCAAACCGATATTATTCTATGGAGTCTCTGTATGGTGGAAAGCACTAGATAAATGCTCAAATTGCATGCTATTCGTGAAGGTATTAAGGGGAATGGCAATCCTGATATCAGGAACGACTGCAACAAAGTCGCTTTTTACAATATTAAACTGGATCCCTTTGGTTAGAATGGCTAGATAAATTCCCCACGGCCTTCAGGCTAAATGCGATTGGTGCATGGAAACATGAATCATAAACCATGCCAGTATAATAGGAAGTATACAGAATCTTCCAGATAATATTGATTATTGCACTTCCAGGCTCTTCCTATCGATAAACTTCGGTTTCTCAATTCCATACAACATGGAATTTATGGATGGAAATTCACTAGATACAACATGTCTTTCAATCTCTACGGACGTTTCTAGAAAGGGATATCGAGTTGGCGGAGGTGTCTACATTCAGGAATACGGAATTAGGTTATCTTTTAGAATTCCAAAGCTAAAATATCGGATATTAAAAGGGTAGCTAACTGGCTCAGTTATAACAAGATATCAGGCAGGGATATTCTTACATCCAGAGAAAAAACAACTTAAAATCAACCTGAGTGTATATATAATGATTATTAAGCCGCAATAAAATCTATGTACACAACATGGAAAATAGTCAAGGAATGCCAGGCATCCAACAGTCGTACTTACTTGGGTACGTGGACTTGGAGATTCTGAACTGTCGGACATGAAGTTAGAATGCATCAATACCTGTATTAGGAATAGCAATTGGCTACTCACGTCAGACACGGGAATCTCCACGGGGTGACCTGGTATCCGTCAAATGGCTGGTGCTCACTATTCTCCTTACATCTCCTCTTCTGACCTCCTCCTCCTCTTTATTTCTTCTACTCCTTTACTCTAGCTGACTCTCGTCTCCTCTTCTCTTTTCATCTCTATCTGGCCCTCACTTCTTTCTTTTTCAGTTAACACAAAAAGACCTTTTGTATGGACCCAAGTGTGCTGTTCTCGTTCCTGTATCTACCTGTTAACCTAACCTAGTGTTAAATAAATGAAAATTATGCTTAAATATATAAAGTAACTTCTTAAAAGTTATCATGCAATTGTTTGCTGGGATACAACAATATGTGGATGTAGTTGTCAGTTGCCTTCATGTACAAACAAACACACTTTCTATGTAATACAGTTATTGAATAATTAATAATTTAATTAAATATTAAACATTCTGTTTGTTCATTCGAACGTAGTGGAGTGGCTGCAGTAACGTCCTTTGATGTGCCATCATCATAAATTCTCTGTAATTTAATAAAAATACATAACGATTTTTAATCATTTAATTTTATGAGATAATTTCTTTTTAATTGTAATTAAGTTGCATACCCTAGAAGCTATTGGACTAAATAACCATAAGTACAAAAGAGTATGTAGTTAATAATACAAATTTACAAAAATATATTATGTTTGTTCATTGAATGAAACTTATTTATATGTATATTTGAGATAGGCTAGGTACAAAGGTGGTGTCAATAGCACAGCTGATTATTTTTTTCTTCACTTGTTTAAAGGCTAGAATTTGTTGTTGCGAATACTACGATAAACGTAAAAGCAACAAAAATAACAGGCAGACTTTGAGAGTTACTCCCAAAATAAACTGAAATAAATTTTATGAGGTTTTTGTAAATGTTGTACCTGTGATAGAATCGCTCTCAGCTTATAGTTGTTGGCATTATATTATGCGATATCCTCTTGTCAACAATGTGGGTCAAAACCTTTTTAATTAAGCTAAGTAATTTTCGATTTATCATGCCTTTCTTAAGATCATCTGGAATTCATTTATTCAATAACATGGATTAATTCTGCACCACTTTGGGGATTTACCTTGAGAAAATCTGGTGAGATGCCATTTCCAGGACTTTTGTTTTTTTTTTAGAGATTTAAACGATTTCAAAAACTAAAAGAGGTCTTGAGCTGATATTGAGGTAGATGTTACGAGTTGGGGAATTGTTCTATATAATATCTATAGATTTGATAAAAATAGACTGTCCTCATCCTTCCAAATTTTGACCTTATATACCGAAATATTTTGTTCTATATATATGATCTTATAAGAATGTCAAAAAATTTTAATATACTATACATAACGTATTTGATAAATAAGTCCCGTTCCATTTTTTGTTCCAATTGGGGCAAAAAATGGAACATTTTTTAAATTAATTTTAAACAAATTTGATTAAAACTTTTATGTATATTTTATTTGACCAGTTTCATAGTCACAGTGTATCTAAAAATTGCCAAACAACCCCTTTCTTTCATGAGTATTCATTTTCTAAGTGTACTCGTATTATAGCAACTTTGATATTAGTCGTTACATTCATAAATGTTTTAATATTTATTTAGGATATTGTATATGTGTGTATGTATTGCAATTAAAAAATATATAAATATTAATGTATTTATCTTTTAGTAAACTTTTAATGGATTTTATACAAGAAACAGTTTTTACGACTTGCAACATTTTACTTCGTTGATAAAAATTGTCGTAAAAATAATACATATTAAAAATTATATTTCAACAAATTTTTTTGTTGCTCCATTTATAATCATCATCCTCTAACTTTGTGTAAAAAATAAATATTTTGTAAACTTTCGTATTTTGTTCTTCCCCTTTCCAGTTTTATATATTACTCACTATTTTTCTTAAACAAATGGACTAGAAAGAACAAAAGTATATGAATTATTTGTCCTTGGGGATGATATCGCTTAAAATTTAAAAAATTTCATTATAAACTTGCAAGTTGTTTATTTTTACAGGAAATAAAAATTAAGTTCTTATTAGTTTAATATAAAAATACATACAAAAACGTTGTTATTCTAATAATCGTTAAATTTTGAAATGTGAATCAAAGTGTGTTTTTTTAAGCCCGCTAGAACTAACGAAAGGGTTAAGTGTCAATCGAACTGTTGGGTTTTTCTCTTTTTAATTATTTAAGTTTCAAAATATTAAATTAATATTTTGTATACACAAATTAACTACATTAAGGGCCATTATTACAACTTGCCTTTATGTTCGAAATAGTAAAAGTTAACTTTAAGCAATATAAAAAGGTACAACTTTTACTATTATGAACAAAAAGGCAAGTTATAATAATGGCCCTTAGTAAAAAGTACAATACAATATTAATTAACTTTCAAGTTACCGGACCTTTAATAAATAAAGTCTGTATGACAAGGTAATAAATAATATTTATAATTGTCTCCTAATGGACAATGATGATGAATACATTATGTGTAAATAAATACGGTTTATATGTAAGTACTATTACCAAAGTTTAATAATCTTTTTTAAAATCGCACAAAAAAATTATAAAATCGCTTGAACAGTATTTAAAACAATTGTGTTGATAACACCTTCAAACAGCTGTTTAAATTTTGAAAATTTCAATCAGCGACAAGCGCGAAATATTAAAGAAAAACTTAAAATTAAACAAAACGTATTTAATTTATCTTTATTAAAATGAACGACGAACAATTGATTTTATTGGTGCAGGACAATGAAAGTTTATACAACAAATATAGTTACGGCTATATTTTGTTTGATTATGTCAAAAACATATGACACGTTTTTAATGTTCTATAATCGCATTAAAGTCTTACGTTAAGTCAACATTACGGTTACATTACATCAACGGTCGGCTAACCAAGCCTTTACTTATCGAAACGACAACCTAGTAAATTCAAATAATATTGCGAAGTCTATATCCACAGAACAAAATAAAAATGAATTTCAATTACAAAATTGCTTACATTAATTAAAAAAATATTTGATTTTGCTCCAATCAAATCAAAATGATACTATTAATTAAATTCAAATTAAAAAGTTTAATTGAAAAAATCTGAATTTCAATTAAATTTGTTATTGAATCAAATTTTGCAAAAATTCTACTAAAATATTAATTAATACAAGTCACCTATTAATTGTAAACATACCCATAAACATACGAATATTTTATCCAAATTTTTTTAATTTTATTTATTTTAATTATATTTTTAATCCAATATATATGTATGTAATGTATGAAATGTATGTAATGTAATATGTGTAATGTATGACACGTCTAATATAAATACATATGTAATTTAAATTTAACTATAAACTAAAAATAAACATGGCGTCATCTCGGTGGCAGGCTTCAATGAACGTTGCATTTTTACCTAGGGGTGACACCAAAACAAAGGCAAGTACTTACCCGGAAATGGAAGTATTATCCCTAAGACCCCTCGGAAAACTATAAACTAAACGTAAATGTGAAGTCATCTTGGTGGCAACCTTCAACGAATGATGCATTTTGACCTAATGGTGATAGAAAAACAACATCGACAGTTGGATTGAACAGATTTTCTTATCTGAATAAGTACTTACCCGGAATAGGAAGTATTATCCCTGAGATCACATGGAATAATAAGTCGGGAATATCGGGAGCAACAAACATGAACTTTAGGGAATCTGCAATAGCGTCGAAACACTTACAACATTAGGTACCATATTTAATTATATGTACTTACCTGCCAACTAATATAATACAAGGAATGGTGAATCCTTACGCTTATTAATGATGAATGTCTCTTACTATTTGGACAATAGATGCCAATTGAAAAGACAATATAAATTTTTTTAACAAAATAAATAAAATGTTTGTATATTTTTAGTTTCTTTCTTTTTTTTCAAATTGTCAGATTTATTTTTATACCCTTCACCTTCGTGTCATTCCGTTTGTAATTTCCACAATATAATTTTCCGACCCTATAAAGTATATATATTCTGGATCCTTAAGCCATGTCCGTCTGTCTATCTGTCTGTTGAAATCAATTTTCTGAAGACCCCAGATATCTTCGGGATCCAAATCTTCAATAATTCTGTCAGACATGCTTTCGAAAAGTTTGCTATTTAAAATCGGCAAAATCGGTCCACAAATGGCTGAGATATAAGGAAAAAACCAGTACCTCGTTTCTGTAACTCTCGCATCGAGAAATTTCTCGCATGAAACAGTGAAATTGAATAAAAAACAACGTGAATTGAAACACGATTTCATATCTCACATGTAAGTGTTTCTGTAATTTCATTTTGTGAGAACTATCTGTCATTTAAGTTTTTTGACGTAACTTATTGGAAATTTGTGAGTCAAAGTGTTTCTGTAAGAAAATTTTGTGAAAAGTTTCTCACATGAACTGTCAAAATAACTCACATTTAAAAACGGTGCGAAAACAAATTTTTTCAACAAATATAATATGAATACAAAAAATAAAGAAAAGGTAAGATTTTATTTTTAATTAAAACTTAAATTAATGTTAATTATTTTCCTTGCTTAACCTATAGAGGTCTTTAAAACGTTGCTCCGGAATAGTAAATGGATCAGTTGTATTCCTTAATTTTTGGCGATAAATTCGCAACATATTTCTACGATCATGTTGCTCTGTCTCTATTAATAAATTAGTATACATTTCTGATCACTATTAAATTATTTATTTTTTAAAAAAATTATATTTTTACTGTGTAATTTTTTTTGTAAATATAAATTGATTTGTTTATTTTTATTTTCTTCTTTATGTTTTTGACAGCTTGATTGGAAATTTCCAATAAAAACGTAATTAGTGCTGGCTCTTCTCACTTTAAGTTACAGAAACACTTTTTTCTCCCAAATCGAGAAACGGTGGAATTTTTTGTTTCACACTTCTCGATGTGAGAACTTCTCACAAATAGTTACAGAAACGGGGTACAGGACAACCTCGATTTTTTACCTATTTTTTGACCTATATCTGGATTACTAAGTCATTAATATAAACAATATGGATATCAAATGATAGATATTTCAAAGACCTTTGCAACACGTATATAAGACCATAGTAAGTTGGACCTACAATGGGTCAAAATTGGGAAAAAATTTTAACCAGATTTTTTTTTTCACCAAAAGTTTTTTTTCGCTAAATATTAAAAAAAAAAATTTAATTAAAAAAAAAAAATTTTTACATAAAAAAAAAATTCGAAAAATATTTTTTTTTCCAAAAAATGAAAAAAAAACAACTGGAAAAAAAAATTTTGTTTACCTAAAATTACCTAAAAATTTTTATTTTGAAGTATAGTTTTGTGAAGGGTATATAAGATTCGGCCCAGCCGAATATCCATATTAATATTGGAATTGTAGGAATAAACCTCAAGGCCATAAATTATCAACGGTAAATCGAAATGATCGCTTAAATACAAGAGACGGAGGAGTGGGTATTTATGTTTCTACTGGTCTTAAGAGTAGAATAGTTTTTAAAGTTTCGGACTTCGGAACATGTGAATCGCTTTTTGTTGAAATTTCTTTTGGTAATACCCTAGTTCTGTTTGGTATTGTTTACTTGCCCCATGGTGACTTAGTTGCCTTCGAGAACTTTCACCATGAACACTTTTTGAAATACTCGAATATTGTAGTTGTTGGGGATTTCAACAGTAATATGTTTGATACTGTGATATCTGGTAGCATCGATGTTGCTCATGGTTCTACGACTCTAATTGACTTTTCGTTGGTCAGTTATATATCAATGTTGAGTTTTTCTGATCAATTACTGTGCCCATTTATCTCTCATCATGCTTTAATATTCGGTTAATTTTTCTTTAGTGTGGAACGAACAGATGAGTATTTTGAATTTAGGGACTTTGACTCTATTGACTGGGATGGCTTGGTGAGGTTTTTTGAAGATTTTAATTTTGAGGACTTTAATGGTAGTAATGTTGATGATCAGTGCTCTATTATTTCTTCACTTTTTAATTAGTTGCTGACTTTTGTTCCAGTTGTTAGAAACAAAATTTGTTGTGCTGATAATAATTGGATGAGTTCTAGGGACGTTTTGTTTGCAAGATCTCTTAGGGACCGGGCATATCGTTATTTTAGACTTTATGGTTCTGAAGAGAACTGAAGGAAGTATTGTAGATATCGAAAAAAGGCCAAAAGTGGAAAGTTTTGAGAGGGGCAGGGTGTGTTGGAAGCGATTCAGTTGACTTCTGTGGTGATGCCGATGTCCTAAATTACTTTTTTATTTCTGGTAGTTGTTCTAACAGAGCTTGAGGTGCGTAAAGTATTATAGAAAGTGGAGTCTCATTCTGTCGGAGTTGATTATATTTCAATACGTTTTATAAAGTTAATTTATCGACTTGTTTCTAATCTAATACATATACTTTCCCTCACCTTTGAAAGACTGCCCGAGTTGTTCCAATTCCTAAAGCTGTTCACAGTCTTGATGACTTAAGACCGATTTCAATTCTAACGGTATTATCTAAAATTGTTGAACATGTTATGAAGGAGCAGATACTTGCGTCTAATTTAGTGAATATTTGTGATGGTCAATATGCTTACCGTAAGGAGTATAATACAACTTTGATGATTCTTAGTATTACAGATCACATTAGAAGGCATGTTAATGCCAGTGAATTGAGTATGCTTATATCTCTGGATATTTCTAAAGCTTTTAATTATATTTATTTATCTACCACCATGGTTAGTAAGCTTAGAGATGAGTTTAATTTTTCTGGTACAGCATGTCGTCTTATGTATTCTTATTTGATGGATAGGTGACAATTTGTTGCTTTCAATGGACAGTCGTCATCTTTGCGAACTCTTATGTCTGGTCAGTTTTGGGACCTCTTTTTATTTTGTATGTGAATAGCCTACCTAAATTTATTGCCTCTCCGTTCTGTAGATCTTTAAGATTTATTAAATTGATTTATTTGTACACATATAATATAAATTGTTGCTGAATGGGAGCTTATAATATTTAATTTTCCGTCATTTTTTATGTATATATTATTTTCGGCTGGGGAGCCTACAATAGATGAATTATGCATTAAACAAATTGAAGACAGCATGCTACACGACTACACGAACACAAATGCTGCTGGATGCTGTTATAGTCGTCTGGCAGCTACTGAATTATTTTAAAGACGGCAGCTACAAAGCGAACAGCTGATTTATAATTCAGTGGTGTCACTTTACTGATTTTTGTTTTTACTTTAAAAAATAACCGCACAAAATTTCAAAGTAATTAAGATTTAAACAATTATTTTGAGTAAAAATATATATATATGGTTATAATTAATTATGTACATCTTATTAATTTATTTCAATATGGTTATCAGAAACATCTCTTAGTCCCCATCCATACTGTGAAACATTTGCTGCAAAACACTTGAGTTTGTCGATGAAAGGGGAAAGAGGAATGGAAAAGGGTACTATGTTTCATGTACATGAAGCTTTTGTTGAGTATGTCATTCACATTTATTCGTTCATATTCGTTCTGTACAGAAATGTCAAAAACTGAAAAGCAAAAATTTCACTGTGTGGACACGAATGCAGTTTCAAAAGAGAATTTAAAAATGTTTTACAGCAAATATTTCACAGTGTGGACCGGGACTTAAGAAAAAAAATATAAATTTTTTAAGCACTAATTTGATTTAAATTTTTTATTATATTAGCAACACTATTCTGTTTTGTAGTTGACAAAAATAGAAATTAGCCTAATACGGCTGCAGCGGCAAAAGTAGTCGAATGGCCCTGTAGCTGTGCAGTCGTGAAAAGAATCGTCTTCATATAAACACGTGTATTTTATTTTTGACAGATTGGAGTTGCTGTCTTCAATGTGTTTAATGCATTATGATTCTATGTAATACTTATATATAATGTTGGTTCATTTACCTGCTTGTTTTACTGTTTTCTAATATTTTCTTTTTGCAAAACCAGTAAAATAGTTAAAGCTAGTAAGCAAATGAACAGAAGTATTATTAATATAGTTAAATAAGTTACTTGATTGATCTCAGGTTTTATTACTATATAATATTGTTATTTTGGCCATGAAGGCTTGATACTACGAAATAAATAAATATATAAATAGTAAAATAAATACGAAGGCAAGGCAAATAAAAAGCAATACTATATAACCTCCTTAATATCCAAGATATACGTGAAATCACAAAATTCATTTGATTACTTATTATATGTTAACTTATCATCCAATATAAAACCAAGCTTCTTATAATGATGAACTATTTCTAATAACTCATTATCAAGAACAACATTCAAAACAATGGGATGTTTAGAAAATACCATAACTTTGCATTTCATAGGATGCAGTTTTAAAAAGTTTCGTCCTGACCTGAGGTACACCTCGATAAGTTGAAATCGTACGAGAAACTTCTTGTTCAACTTGAAAAAATTGACTACGTTCAGTTTAAAAGGAGCAAATGAGCTTACATGCACTGGAGATAAAGCGAAATACACACTACAGTTTATTTATCAGTAATGAGTGAACAACCGAGTCAAATGCCTTACAATAATATAATAACATCAATATATTAAACCGATTTCTGTCAAGATTTTGTCCAATAGATTTGGTTATATCCAATATAATGCCTGTGACCCTTCCTAAATCCTGATTGATGTGGATGAATTATATTACAACAATGTTTCATGTTTCCAAGCTTTATTAAAGATAAATGTTAAATTTCGCAAAATGTGTAGTATAATAAATTTAAAAAAAAACCTCGTTTGGAAGGTTTCACTGGTTACCATGATACCTAAGCCGGGAAAAGATCACACAAAAGTAGAATCATATAGACCAATCAGCCTATTGTCTAATATATCAAAGCTATTTGAGAAGATACTCATGAACAAGTTGTACCCGAAATTAATTGAAAACAATTGTATTCCGAATCATCAATTTGGATTTAGAAGAAAACACAGTACTATCGAACAAACGCATAGACTTGTAAATATTGTAAGAAAAGCGTTTGAGGAAAAGAAATATTGTTCCGCTCTCTTTATCGACATTTCTCAAGCGTTTGATAAAGTATGGCATGATGGTTTAATATACAAACTGAGTCAAAATTTACCCGCAAACACACATAAGCTATTGAAAAGCTATTTAACTGGTCGAACATTTAAGGTTAAAGAAGGAGACTTTTTAAGTAGTCCCCAACCCATTGAAGCTGGAGTTCCCCAAGGCAGTATCCTGGGACCCTTTTTATATTTGATATATTCGTCTGATATGCCAACTAACAATCGCACGCATACATCAACATTTGCAGATGATACTGCTATTCTAAGCATTCATGAAAACCCTGAAGAAGCGTCTCGTTACTTACAAAATCACATATTTGAATTAGAAAAATGGTTAAAACAATGGAAAATTAAAGTCAACGAGCAAAAATGTACACATATAACATTTACATTGCGAAGAGAATCATGCCCCCCTATTCATATCAATAACCAAACAATAATCCAACAATCGGAAGTTAAATACCTCGGTATACATCTCGATCGTCGTCTTACATGGAAAAGTCATATAGATGCAAAATTGACTCAAATGAAATTGAAATCAATTCAAATTAATTGGCTCATTGGCAGAAACTCTACGCTTAGTCTAGATTGCAAACTTCTACTTTATAACATGATCATAAAACCGATATGGTGTTATGGCATACAGCTATGGGGCACGGCCTCAGCGTCAAATGTAGAAAAGATCCAAAGACGCCAAAACAAGTTTTTAAGAATGATTACAGTTGCCCCCTGTTATATCAAAAACGCGAATATACACAAAGATCTAAACGTGCCCCTTGTAAAAACTGAGATCACGAAAAATGTGGAAAAATATTTAAAAAAACTTGAAATTCACCCAAACCCACTGGCCCGCAACATATTAGATAACCGTGGCCACACTCGATTAAGAAGGAGGGACACTGCAGACCTAAGACTAGAAGGAAGAATGCCTATTTAATCAAAGCAACAATCAATCAACAATTTTTCGTCCGGCACTGGCACTGGACTAATTAATTATAATTATTAGATATAAGATTTGAAATACTTGTTGTTAGTTCATTAAGTAATGAAGATACAATAAATAAAAAATTAAATTGAAAAAAAAAAACCTCGTTGTCAGTGACATTATCTAAATGAAAAAAAAAGAAAATTTAACCACGTCTAAAATAAATTAAAATAGGGGCTATTCTTGGTGGAATACGTAAAACAATCAGTAACAATAAAAATAAATAAACTTTATGTCGCAATGACGCTCAGTGCGTTTGTTATTATTTGTACATTGACCCTTGGTTTGAATGTTGATCGTTCGTTCTATTATAAGTTTGTGTAAATGTGTGAATTAGTTTGGATACAAATAACTAAGTAAGTGGCTTACGTCTTGTTCCGACTGTCTAGAGTCTAGACACGTCTGCTATTTTAATTGTAAGTATGTATGTTAATAATTAGGTTTCAATAAGTCTAATGATCCGCATTTTATTAGTTTATTGTGATTGTATTTCTTTTTAAGTGGATAAGAAAAACATTCATTATTGCAAAATATTAAGAGTTTATTTTTTTCACAAATATATATACCTATTTATCAGACAATGCGGTGTCAATCTGCCCTGTTCAATGACGCTCAGTGCGTTTGTTATCATTTGTACATTGACCCTTGGTTTGAATGTTGATCGTTCGTTCTATTATAAGTTTGTGTAAATGTGTGAATTAGTTTGGATACAAATAACTAAGTAAGTGGCTTACGTCATGTTCAGACTGTCTAGAGTCTAGACACGTCTGCTATTTTAATTGTAAGTATGTATGTTAATAATTAGGTTTCAATAAGTCTAATGATCCGCATTTTATTAGTTTATTGTGATTGTATTTCTTTTTAAGTGGATAAGAAAAAACATTCATTATTGCAAAATATTAAGAGTTTATTTTTTTCACAAATATATATACCTATTTATCAGACAATGCGGCGTCAATCTGCCCTGTTCAAACATAGTCTGGTAAAAACTAGCATACAACTGACTCAGGGATGGAAAATGAAATTTTGTTTAGGTATCAAAATAATATTCAAATATGTAAGTAGTATTTTTTTCAACCTCAGAGTACTAAAATTTAAAAACTTTATAAAGAAAAGTGTTTTCTATAGAAATTTTCAATATAACAAAATCTTCAGTATTCAGTACTTTCTATAGAAATTTATTTTCTATAGAAAGTCTTCATTATGACAGTATTTTTTATAGAAAACCTTTAGTATGACAGCATTTTCTATAGAAAGTTTTCAGTATAAGAGTATTTTTTTTATAGAAAAACTTCAGTTGAACAGTATTTTCTATAGTAGATTTTCAGAATAACAGAAATACGGTGGGTATTAAAAAATGTTTGAAACAATTTTATCGCAATCCACGGTATTCGGGAAAAGCAGCTGATCCGTACAGAATGTGCGGTCAGTTTCATACTTTGCTTAGCAATGGACTGTTCATGAAACTCAACGATAAGTTTACTTAAGGTCAATATATTTAAGTTTGACACATATGATTTACATGTACAGTGCACTCGCGGTAAAGTGAACACCGTCTAACGTGAATAAGCTTTTTTTACGTTGACTACTCTGTAACGTGAAAAAACTCAGAAAGCTGTATAACGTGAACAGCATATGTTTTCTAAGCATGTAGATAACACTGCAATAAATACATTATAATATGTTCACCTCAATCGTGATTAAGCTCTAATCACTTCAAAATGGAGATGATTATCCATACATTTAAATGATTTGTTAATCACTGCAAATTGACATGATTCAAACTTAATTATTTCATTAATCACGTAGAATCACCAGAACATACCTCAAACTGATTATTGTTTTTGTACATTATGGTTGGGCCTTTAGGTTTTTGACAGCAGACTTAGGTTTTTTGTCTCTTAATAACGCTTTTCTATGTATATTAGAATCTATGGTATCGGGCACAGATTATTACAGATATGCAATAAATGACAGTTGTCAAAAAAGTAATATCGAGCCGTATTTTGACGTTCTACAATTGTTCAATGGTTTGCAGAGCGAGCGAAAAACTCAAGTGTTCAAAGAGTGATATATATTTGTCCCTCTTTCCAAGCAAGCCATTGCCATATTACTGAAACCTGCTAATTTATATCTGTATAATTAGTGGTATAAGGTATGTGCTCATATTTATAAATACAAATAATATACATTAATGAAGTATGTTTAACACTATTTCTTGACATACCGAATTATTTCAATAATATTTAAGTTTTGAAATTTATTTATACAGGGTATTGTCGTCTGTAAATATTTACCTTTAATAAAACACGGTGAAAATGATGGCAAGTGCTACAATTGAAGAAGAAAAAGTTCAAATTGAGTTTGTTTTGGAATATTTATATGACACGTTTTTTAAGTTTCCAAAATGTTTGTATATAAATTGTTGTGTGGTTTGTAGAAACTTTTAACCATAGAGAAACAACAAGAGCGGAAACTAGAAAAAAACTAAAACAAAAATTTTACTCAAAATAATCACACATACGAGTGTTGTTTTTGTTTTTACATAGTTTTTTTACTAATACATTCTCAGCACTTAGGTTTTTGACAACTGAGTTAGGTCTTTGACAGGAGAGTTTCCGCTCTATGTATATTTCTCTATGCTTTTAACATTTAATTAATTTTTGATTTGTTTTCAAAAGTATAAAATAAACTATTGTGAGCGGAAATTAGGTTGACAATTGGAAAATGTGCATTAGGCTGGTTTTTATATACAGTATCGGCCTAACTAAAGCACCCCATCTGTGAATTTTTTTCATACTATATTTTTTTTTATTAAAAACAAAGTTTTAAATTTCCATTATGTATTATTTTCAATTGTTAATATATTTACTATTTATAAACAAATACTTTTTAAGTTAATCTTTCTATAAGAGGTAACTTTAAATCAAAAAATGTTTAAAGCTAGAATATAAAACGGACAAAACTAAAGCACCCCTTCATGGAGTGTCTTGCGATATTCCTTCCCAGGCTATAATAATGAAAATAAATCGTGAAAATTACTGATCCTTATTTCGGCAATTTTCATGATTTATTTTCATATTAACAATCTTCCACAAGTTCGCAATAGGATTGAAATCGGGAGATTGAGCAGGCCAATGAAGATCTTGAATCTTATTGCAAGTCTTACCAACTTTGGAGGTGTGCTTAGGATCGTTATCCTGTTGGAACCTCCATATAAGTGGCATCTCTTCAGTGGCATAAGACAACATTACATCTTTCAATATATCACGGTACATGAACCGATCCATAATCCCATTAACTTTATGAATTGGCCCAATTCCTTGACCAGAAAAGCAACCAAAGGCCATTACATTGCCCCCTCCATGTTTAATTGTTCCTTTGCAATACTTAGGATTCAGTATTTCTGCTTCTCGTCTGCGTACAAGCCTTATTCGAACGGAACTTTTTAATTTGTATTTGGATTCGTCAGATAACAGTACTGTCTTTCATTTTAGGACACTCCAGTTAATGTGGGCTTTGGGAAACTCCAGTCTAGCTTTCTTGTTCTTAGCTGATATAAACGGTTTTTTTGCTGGTCGTCGGCTGAATAATCCTGCTTCTACTGCTCTTCTACGGATTGTTATTTCGCTAACCCATAATCTTAAACTTGTTCTTACTAGACTAGCTGATGCTGTAGGATATTTTTGTATTGCTCCTTTGATCAAAGAATCATCATATCGTGAGGTTTTATGAAGACGTCCTCCAGAATGCCCCGGTGATATACGACCAGTCTGCAATAACTTTGGAATCAGCTGGGAAATAACTGATCTGTTAATTGAATATTGTTAACTCAATTCATGCCGTGATAAGCCCGGCTTCCAGTCTTCAATAAATTTCATTTTAAATTCACTGGAGTACTTGTTCCTTGGCATCCATTGTTTTTTCACATTAAACTGTATAGAACTTAAATTATACAGACTACGCCTTCCTTTATTTTTATCTTCTGGAATTTTCAAATGAATCCTTTGTGAGTCCTGTTAACTGACATTGCAAATATGGACTAGCATAGTCAAATTTTTAAACATCTTATACACTCCCCGAAATATTTATAAGACCAAAATTAAAATATGTTTTATTTTAAATGAAAACAATAAATTATTTTTTTTTAAACTAATTTGCAACCATGTGTGTATGGCACATACAAAAATAGTAGTAGTTTAAATTTTTGCCAGCTTGACTTTATGTTGTGCCGTTTTTTGCAACAGTTTGGTGCGAAATAAATATAAGACCGCTGTGCAATTTTGTTTTTTTAAAAATATTATAAAAATATTACAAGTTAATTTTTGTAAAAAATTTGTAAGTAGATTGATAGTAAGGATTCTATTTTTAATAATTGCAATCATATTTATAAAACATATTTTTTTTAATTACTTTGTTTAACATATGTATTTAAAGTGCCACTAAAATATGCCACGAGGAAGGCAGTTGGACTTAAAAGAGAGGTCCGATATAATAAATTATAGAAGTATGGGAATGACAACACGACAAATTGCTTGTCGTTTAAAAATAAGTAAAACTGTAGTGATTAATTTTCTAAATAATATAGTAAACTATGGAAGGAAGAAGAGAACTGGAAGGACGCCCATGCTGTCTGAACGAGATATTCGCAATATAAAGCGATTAGCAGCAAACAGCTCGATATCTCCATCAGAAATAATACGTTTGTTGGATCTAAACATAACAGTAAGACGAATACAACAAATTCTACATTCAGATCCGCACTTAAAATACTGCAAAACAGCCTCTAAGCCTAGCCTAAATAAAAATCATAAAAGATGCAGACTGGACTTTGCAGAAATATATATATATTGGGCATCAGTTATTTCTTCTGATGAAAAAAAATTTAATTTAGATGGTCCAGACGGTTTGCAAAAATATTGGATGGATTCACGTAAAAAAAGGCTCAACGAATGTCGCGAAATTTCGGAGGAGGCACCCGTAATGGTTTGGGGTGGAATTTCGACTATGGGAAGGGCTCCTATTTGTTTTATTTCAACTAAAATGAATAGCGTGAAGTATATTGAATTATTAGATGACGTTTTAATTAATTTTGGGGATGATTCGTTAGGCAATAACTGGATATTTCAGCAGGATAACGCCGCAATCCATAAATCAAAAGCGACCAAATCATTTCTGTCGTCCAGAAACATACCAGTTTTGGATTGGCCGGCATGTAGTCCAGATCTAAATCCGATCGAAAATTTATGGGCAATACTATCGAAACAAGTTTTCAAAAATAACACCCAGTATAAGGATGTAAAATCCTTAAAAAGAGCCATTATAAAGGAATGGAGTCAAATTGATCAAAATTGCATTGAAAATTTAATAAATTTGATGCCCCGTCGACTTCAGGAAATCATTATTAATCACGGTGGACACACTTATTACTAATAAATACAAAAATTACTCAGTAGTTGTTTTTTATCATTGTTATTTTAGTTATAGGTGAATATTATTTAATTTTGGTCTTATAATTTTTTCGTTTGAAAATGAAATAAATTTTGTGTTACCTTTTATTAAGTAAAGAAAAAAATATTTTTTTTTACATAAAAAGATTTATTTTATTGTCAGTTATATTTAACCTCAAAATGGTACGAATTGGTCTAAAACATTTTAAGTTTTTCGAGAAACACGTGTGGTCTTATAAATATTTCGAGGAGTGTAAGGGGGTGCTTTTGTTTTGTCCGTCGCGTTTTGTGTTTTTGTATGTTTTATCACTTTTATTTAATTGTTCATAAAATTATCCTTTCCTAAATGAACACAATATGAACATTAACAATATAAGTTAATAAAATATATACAAAATACATCCCGAAAAACCCTTTTTTATCCAAAAAATTATGATATGATAAAATCCATTGAGGGGGTGCTTTAGTTATGGCCAATACTGTACAAAATACATCCCAAAAAACCTTTTTTTTATCAAAAAAGTTATGATATAAAAAAATCCATTGAGTGGGTCGTTTAGTTATGACCGATACTGTATATATTTTTTTGGAATTACGAAGACTGTGAGTCAGAATTGAGTAACACTTGGTGTAACATGGTAAAGCAGAAAATTTGAGATGGAACTGCATTTTCTTTAATTTTAATGAAATATTAATCTGAGCTGAATTACATTTTTAAAAAGATATAAAAATCAAAAACCGTTTGCAAAAATTTCAAGTTATTCAAAATAACTATTATTATTTATCTATTTATAATAAAATCGTAATCTAAGCTTAATTATATTTTTAAAAAGATATTATTAAAAATTCGCTGGATAATTATGTACCGTACCCCAGGTCATGTTCTCGATTTATGAAATATTATACAGAATGACTGTTATTAAAAACTCTTGTATGAATTTTTGTCTAACTAGGATACATTTTTTCATTTTCTGAATCGCCCAAAAATCATTTCGAAAAATATATTTCCTGTTCGTAGTTTTTCTGCAAAATATTATTTATTTTTTTATATTTTCTTCAAATTTATTGTTTGCCTTATTTGTATTTAAAATACATACCCGATACATATGAAACAAAAATTTGTATTGTATTGTGATAATTACGTTTTTGACAAATATTAATACTCAGTATTGAAGCTGGAAATACCTTTTGGAGTTATGGATCGAAATGTAAGACAACCTCCAAAAATGTTGATTATTTTCATATTGTTATACCCTTTACCATGAGTGGCAAGCGTATATATAAGTTTGTCATTCCGTTTGTAATTTCTACATTTTTCATTTGCGGCCCCATAAAATATATATTCTGGATCGTTATAGATAGCGGAGTCGATATAGCCATTTCCGTCTGTCGGAAATCATCTTTCCAAGTCTCTTAAATAACTTACAAACATGATTGATACATCAATATATCGGGAATTCTTTCAATTCAGTTGCTATTTGAAATCAATAAAATCGGCCCACAAATGGAAAAAACTAGGACAACCTCAATTTCATGCCTATATTTGATCTATATCTGGATTACTAAGTCATTCATATAGACAATGAGGATATCTAATGATAGATATTTCAAACTCCATTGCAACGATGTATATAAAGCGGGAAAAATATTTTTTAAGCCGAATTTTTTTTTTTTTTTTACCAAAAAAATATTTTTGTCGTAATTTTTTTAATTAAAATTTAAATTTTTTTTTAAATTAAAAAAAAAACAATTTCAAAAAAAAGTTTTTAAAATTTTTGAAAAAAAATTTTTTTTTTAAATTTTAAAAAACAATTTGATTTGTTTTTTTTTTAATTTTGTTTACCTAAAAATATTTCAAATTTGTATTTTAAAGTATCATTTTGGGAAGGGTATATAAGATTGAATATAGCTCTCTAACTTGTTTTTGTTATTTTGGGTAAATACATTCAAGAGAATACTACGAAATTTTGCACTCGTTATTCACATGACAAAAGGATAAACTCTGTTCAAACTTGTAAGAATCGGTCCATGGTTTCTCCCATACAAATTGTTTCTAAAAAACTTTAAAAACAAGTTTTGATATACCCCAGAGGATCACATCACGCACCAACACCAATTTCTAAAATAAACCACATTTTTTTTTCTCTGAAAAATTATGTAAATTATTTTATATTCTTTTTTTGGAAGTGTGAGGGATTCTTCCCATATTTAAAATTATCTTTTGAAGTATGTCCGCAGTTATTACTAACATAAAATATATTTGGTCAATTCACAAGGTTACTATTATGACATATTGACATAATGTCCTAATATTTCACAATGTTTTTTATTGGTTTTCAAGTAAGAAATGTCCAAAATAATACTACTTTCTATGCTAAGAGTCGGTTAAGCTGAGCCGCCGACTCGTGATATATTAGGACAATATGACTGATAAGAGACCTTGTGAATTGACCAATTGTATTTCAAAATAGTTGAATAGTGCGTCAACTTTTTTAACAACCGCAACATCTTTTTTAATGCTCTATTCGACTGTGCTATGCCAATTTGCATATTTGCAAAAAATGTCAATAGTTATATCCCTAATCTGCATACTATGTACAAAACGCTCAGTACTATGAACGATTCACTTCGCTCAGTTGAGAGAAAAGTTCAATTGAACTAGGTCATTCATAACCTACACAACTCTATTATTTTGTAGTTATATTCCAAATTGTAAGCCCCATTTTCTCAATGTCTTGTTATTTTTTTCGTGACGATGTACTGATAGTTTTCATACAAAAATTATATTAATTTGAATTATATAGTTACGAAAAACGAAGTTTTTGCAGGGAAATTATGAAAATATTTATGCATGTTACATTTTTAAACAAAAATTTTAAATGAATTAAGTATTCAGTGAACATGTATTTTACATTTATTAAGTATTATTTTCTTTTTTTTTTAATATATTTACAGAAAACCATTAAAAACTATTTGTAAATGCATCAGAGAGCCACTTTCAATTATTAACAGGCAGCCATGATGTGTGTGTGATAAAATTCAATTAAAAATTTAATAATTCACCAGCACATTTAAGAAATTATAAAAAAGGACACGTGTCTAGCTCATCAGCAATGCAGCAATATTCGACAATATCAACAGCAGCAGCAGCAACAACATTATTTAAAATAAAAACCTGTCAACTATTTTATTGCCAATTAGTAAAATATTTATTGACATTGGCCCAGCAATAAAAACGTATGTACAACGAATATTGAAAACAAAAAAAAAAAAAAAAAAAAAAGAAGAACATTAAATATAAATCATTGTAAAACAAGTGGTTGTTCGTGTTGACACGTTGTTCTGTTCCTGGATGCTCTGGCCACCAGAGTGCAACATATTGACATAAAATTGAATTATTAAACAACAATTGACGGCTGACAATTAAAAGCTTCACGATTGGATTTATGAATTTTATTGCTCGCTCAAATTGCCGTTAATTGTATTTTGCATTTGCAGAGAAAGTGCCTGTCATTCTGTTCTGGGTTCGGGAGTGTGTGACGAACATTTTATCATCAACGAAATTCATTTTATACCGTCAAGTTGGAAGGAAAAAATCTGTTTACAGCAGTTAATCATTTTTTCACTGGTTCATCATTTGCCAGGGAAATTCGACAGCTAATGGTGAGTGTTTGTACAGAATTGTTGTTTAATCTTATTTTTAAATACGTTGGCCCCATACAATTGAATATTCCTAATTGTCTTGAGCTAATAAATATCGTAATGAAATTGGATATAAACAAGGTTTAGTTAGTTATATAAACCTAAATCATTCTACCAACTTTTGTATCGGGATCGGCCAGTAATTAAATTAGATCCCCTTATAACCCCTATATCAGAAAAAAAATTTATTTTCACATTTTGGTGGTGGGTACACTTTAATACTATGTTTAGACATGCATTCTTAATAGTCTGAATTTAATTTTAATTGTGCAATTAAATTTAGTGTTCACACATACATAGGTACTCAATTTAGTTTACTCAAATAGCATTTGGCCAAGCAAGTCAAGCAGACATTCTTCACTGGCCTCACTCTACGCCACTCTCTTCCTCTTCAATTTGAGAAAGATATAATTGACTTTATTGAACTATTTATTAATTATTTAATTTGTTTAGAAAATTAATTAAACTTAAAAACAACTTCGCCCAACATTTTTTTTACTTTTTCATTTATTTGATTACTTTTTTGACATTCGGCTTGCCATTGTACAGCAATTTTTCTTCTCACTGAACATACTTCTCAGTAAACAAACTTGCGACAAGGGTTGCATTTAGAATTTTACGCAATTAGTGATATAATTAAGTATTAATTACTCAATTTATTGAGTTCTTGTATGATAATTTGAGCTCAATTCAAGCATTAATTGTGTAAATGTTACTAATTGCACAATTAAGGTGCATGTCTGAACATAGTATTACTTGTTTAATATTGCAACAATGACTCATTCATTATCTTGTAATTTATTTCTATATTAAACCTGTTTCTGTTAAATTTTATTAGCATACCAACATTTGTAAGATATTTATGCTCGCTTAAGTGATTTTCGGAAGTGGATCTGATATGGGACTTCTCTCACAAAGCCAAACTCGATCAAAACTTCGTATGGCCGATCTACTACTTCTTTAGGTACTGTGCATAGTCCTTAACTCATTCAACTCGAATAATGAGTCACAAATAGTGTTTGTCGTCTTAATCCACCTTATTTCGTATATTATTTCAGAAACTCGTAGGCATTGAGAAATATACATAGAGCGAAAACTCTCCTATCAAAGACCTAACTCAGTTGTCATGATTATTTTTATGAACTTATGTCTTTTTGTAACTCATTACAGACACGAACTACATCCGCAAGTGTCGATGACACTGCAGACGCATTCACAAACGTTGACCAGATAACTGGCAGTAACGATGAGACCCAGACAGACATTTCACATGCAATTGAAACGGCAGCCACTGAACAAAGTACATCGATAGCACCCTCACCCACGGTAGAAGGTATTTTAGCAAAAACACATCCACCCGTACGGCGGCGTTCACCCAGACAACGTAAAAAAACAATTTTACATGATGGTAGTGGCGACGAGGAGCTAACAATAGCCGATGCAATAACAAAATCCACCAAACGTCACAAAGATAGCAACACTAGACCAGAAATAAATAGCCAACGAAATCGCCGACAGAGAAATCAACGTAACCAGAGACATACATCAGATCCTGACACGGATTCTTCATGTGATTTTACAACCACCACTGGTGCAGCACAACGTCAGCATTTTCCAAATGTCTTACCAAATATCCGTAACACATATGTCAGAGACTTCGACGGCGAAATCGTTTACGAACACAACGACAATGAAGAAGACTACTACAGTGATCATGAAACAAAACGAGATGATGGCGAAGATGAAGACGAGGAATACGATGAAGAGGATTACGATGATGAAGAAGAAGACGGAGAGGAGGAGGAGGAGCTGGAAGAGGGAGATAATGATTATTTTGGTGAATCTCCATTGACGGAACGTAAACGTAGTAATACTTCAAGTACGGAGGGTGGGAGTTTACGGTTCAGCTCTACGCGTGATAAACGTGTCAAACGCAAATCGAAAATACGTCAATTTTCAACACAACGAACGTATTCAAATGATTCTAATGAAGGAGGCAGTGGTCGTATCATATCAAAGGGACAAATGAGAGGTAAGAGGATTGCATTTTAAATAAGAAGTGATTATATTCAAATTTAGTTCAAAAGATTTTTAAGACTTTTTCTCAAAAAATATTTTTCTTATAGAAAAAGTTCTTCGGGCTTGTATATATTTTGTTATGTTTCTGAAAGCAAACTCTGCCCTCTTCAAACTTGGACATTTTTAACTGAAATTTCAGATTTTTCTAAAACGTCCCTGATTATAAAAGAGATACAATTTTTTGATGGCCATATATATATTTGAAATACAGCAAAAGTTAATAAGATGTCACACAATAAATATATTGTAAATTTTCGGAACATAATTTTCCAATCCAATTTTATTTTTTTTTCTTTAAAATGTTAATCCTCCAGTCCTAAGGCTTGCAATAATTCCAAATAATTGTACATACTGTTTATATCTAACCTTTAGGAGATGTACAAACTTTGCCATCTCTGGAAGTTTGATATATATATATGATATATTTTCACTATCCGAGTCTATTCACAGTTAAACATGTGATTCAAAATTCCTGTGATTTCAAACTAATTTCTTTACATTCAAATCAAATTAGTTATAATGCATCTTTATTTAGTTATATATGTATTTGCAATTCGAAACAATTTTATTACAGAATTTCGAGAAGCTTTCCGTTTATTTGACAAAGATGGCGATGGTTGCATAACCAAAGAGGAACTGGGAACAGTAATGCGTTCTTTAGGTCAATTTGCTCGTGTTGAAGAGCTACAAGAAATGTTGCAGGAAATCGATGTTGATGGTAAGTACAATTTATACTTAAACATTTATCTATTGTATTCAAAGGAATATTTAAATTTTAAACAAAATTCATTATTTGCTAAAATAAAACGAAAACTTTATTTACAAATTTCATACATCCATTAATTTTGATTGTTTGCTGGAGATTTAAATCTTACCTTATCCTGTTATCAAAATTAAGCTTAAGTCAGACTGCATGAAACCGCTTTAAAATCAATTTAGACATATGGAATCCAATTATGGAAAACTACAAGGTTCAGGTATAACATGGAACCTAAGAAATGTGAATATCTATAGGAAGTAATATATTCTTAAGGCCTTAATCATAATCCGTTTTTAAATTTATTCCACATAAAACCAATTTTCTATGGAAATTTTGTTTTAAAAATCATCGATAAATTTAAAATAGTATTAATAATATGGGGCTCAAACTACAAAGCCTTCCAAACCCGCTGGAGTAACAACTTGAACAGAACCAAACGCGATCAATGATTCATGAAGCTCATATATAACATGCTAAAATGAGGCCCACTTATCTCTCAATTACCATAAATTTAATTTATAAAATTTAATTACTTATTAGAAGGCCGTACGTTAAAAAAAAAAAATTAAATGAGACCCTCAAATATAACAAAATGTTTAAGTATTTCTTATTAAAATTAAATTTCAATATGAAATCACAATTTCTTAAAGTCTAGCTTTGTTCTTAAAAATTAGTAAAAAAAAATAAATAAAATAGCAATAATGCAATTCGCTAGTTATTGGAGAAGACCAACCCAAAACTGCAGTTACAGTACCGGAAATTCTTTGAAATTTAGCAACGTCCTGCCGATGCTTTTTGAAAAGATACTTCTCCTTTGAGGCAAATGAAGCCGGATATCTCTTCTACATCTTAGCCAAATAAGCTAGTGATTTTCAGATTCCGCTCCTAGCTTTCTCTTCCTTCGTTCAGCTGGTATTGAAAAAATCACTTGAAGAGGCACTTGGCAACTACTCCACGACGACCTGTCGAACAAGCTTGGAGACCTCAATGCCATGTGGGCGACCTTGTAACGGTCGACTCTTTTGGATTCCCTTGTCCTGACCGATGGGAGGTGATCCCTCTGCCTACTGACTGTTAGTAGATATCATAGTGATATCTAGCTCCTCGTCAGAGAGCGAAGTCGTCTACTCGAACTTTTGAATGGTACTATATTCACCAAAGGAGTCTCTCGACAATCCCAGAAGACCTTCCACGTCAAAAACCCTTATCTGCCCCTCATGCTCCATTACCCTAGCACGACCCTCCGTTAGGGTAATACCTCCCTCTAATTTACCATCATCCGCCATTGATTCCTCTTCGTCCTTGACTACCCATTCATTAGTATTCACATCGGTACCATCTACTCCTATCACATCCTTTCCAATTAACCTTTAACCTTCAGTCTTGTTTCCACGATTATGCACGTATTACCTGAGCATCTCACACAGAGCGGTTAGTTATTTAAGCACTGACTAACCATACAGGACTTCGGCACTGCTACCAACCACACGTGGCCATGTTGGCTTTAAAAGTGCATCAGTAACGCCCCTACGAAACTTAATCTAATGGATGATCCGTTGGGGGTTTAATAAGTGCTAACCGACATTCATACGATGGTATGAATCAGACATCAGTAGCATATTCTAAAATTGGTCTCACAAATAACGTCAACAATTGCTTTGTGGCATATGGATCATAAAATTCTTTTCCCCAGCGTTTGTATAAAACTAATACCGCTTTGTCCTTAAATAAGAATACAATTGTCCATAATGAAACATTAAAAACAAGTAAGAAAGTATGGTCGGTCAAGCACAACCAGAGTATTTTCTTTTAAATTTCAAATAATTTATATTCGAGAGGCATTTTCAGAAGTGGTCCTTATATGGGAGCTATGACCAATTATGGAATTATGGACCGATCACCATGAAATTAAGTGGTGTGATTTATGCCTATATGAAAGTTATTTATGAGTTTTATGTCTATACCAACATTTTTAGAAGATTTAGGCACGTCAAAGTGATTTCCGGAAGCGGGTCTTATATGGGAGCTATGACTAATTATGGACCGATCACAATAAAATTTGGTGACATGAATTCTGTATAAAATTTATTTGGTGCAAAATTTACTACAAACAGATGTAAATATTAACAAAAACACACTTTCTCTCCTTTCCGTCTACCGTCCCCCACATGAAAGAATAGCCGCTTTTATCAACGAACTTGATACAATTATTAAAAAAAACAAAAACATTTTACTAGTTGGAGATGTAAATATCGACATCAAGGTATATTAATTATAAGGTAGTGTTATCAGACCAGCTGATCGTTTTTTGCTACTATGTTCATTTTTTGCCGTGGTGCAGTATAAATGTCAAACTTTGTTTACATTTTGTAAATGTCAAACTTTGTTTTGCTGTTAAATTCGTTTATGTTTTAAAACCAATAATAATACTACACGAAATTAGTTTTATTTTTAAAAACATATATTAAATTACAAACAGATTCAAATTTATAATCATTTTTTGTTTAACAAAAATTCGCTTTGATTTATTTGTCAGTTGTTTTTGATATTTTTCCCTGATAGCCAATTCGCCTTCAAATGCAGGCACAATGTCAAACTTCATATAAAAAAAATATAACCAATTCGCTCGGTATTCTGAATTCGCCGATGACACTACCTTATAAATTAATATACCTTGTATCCAAGATGTATTAACCAGGTGGCAGCGTAACTACAACAATTACAACAATACAAGAACAACAGTGTGTAAAACCTTCTAAACTGACAAAAAATAAATTCACAAAAACGCACTTTTTATAACGAAATAGTTTCTTTTAGCACTTTCAAATATTTTACGAACATAAAGCGGTAACTAAAACTCACTTTTATAAATATAAAATAATCTTTTTACTCTTATAACAAATTTAAAAATGTTTGTAAACACGTTTTTGACATTTCATAAGGCACAATATAAGTATAGCAAAAAATAGTCAGCTGGCGTTACGCTGCCACCTGGTTAAATATGCCTTGCTTGTATCGACATATTAAGAGTAAATAGTACAACAACAACATACATATCTTAATATGCTAACCAAGGCGAATTTATATAAGGTGTACTCGTTAGCCCAGCTGATCGTCAGCTGTTTCATCTCAATTGTCAAAATTTGTGTTAATATTGGTGCGCGTCATATATATGTGTGACTTTGTGTTTGTGTGTTTTTGATGCGTCCACTTTTTTGTTATTGTTTTATATTCAATTTCTTCTGTTTCTCCACGCGTTTGAACTCTTAATCGAACATTTTAACATCCTCCACATGAAATAAAGCAAAATATAAAACTTACACTGGTTTGTTGTTAAATTCCAGTTTAATATTGAATTCGCCGTACTTGTATTTTTTGACAGATGGGATGAAAAGCAAAAACAAAAATGTATGTTGTTTTTGTATTGTTGTATTTGTTGTAAGGACGAGTACACCTTATATGAATTCGCCTTGATGCTAACAAGCAATGGTTTGCAGTGTATGGTTAACGAAAGCACATGTGAAGATGTAAAGAGGAACACAAGAACATGCATTGATCATATATTTCTAAAAACAAACAAAGTAACAACAAACGCACAAGCTGTAATAATTACAACAACCATCTCTGACCATTACTCGCTCTTTTGTTGCGTTGATGAAAAAATAATAAACCAGGGTACGGAAAACGCATGAAATCAGGGACCGCAGTTTAAAAATTATAAAATTAACAAACAAATACGAGAAATAAATTGGAATGTAACTACAAACGAAATAACAAATACAAACAATTTATACAATAAAATCCATGAAACGTTTGATCAAATATATAAAAATTCAATTAAAAGTCAAAAACTTTAAAAAAAAGATCGCCAAATCCGAGGATACATGAGGAAATAGTTAAATATTGTGATATTAGGGATAAACTTTTTAAAAAATGGCGAAATAATCGCAATAATAAAAAATATGAAAATGAATACAAAATATTTCGAAATTTTATAACCAAAAAAATAAAAAATAAAAAAAATAATTACTATAAAAACAAATTTATCGAAAACAGATCCAATATGCGTGCAACGTGGCAAATAATCAATGAAATAATTGGCAGAAAATCGAATAATATTGACAATTTTATATTAAAAAATTTAAAAAATGAGGAATTAAATACTATTTTAGACAAGTTTGCGTTGAATTTTAATGAAAATGTGAAAAAGATAATGCACACATGTAACATCACAACACTTGATAATGCTAATAATAATGTACAAAACTCAACATACGTTGAATATACAAACCAAGAAGAGATATACTACATTTTAAAATCATTAAATAACATAAAAGGAGCAGGTTTTGACGGTATACGCGCAATATATGTAAAGATAAATGCTAGTTTTTTAACACCGGTCATCACCAAACAAATAAACTCAAGTTTAGAACAGGCAAACGTGCCAAATGTACTTAAAATATCTATTGTCAGTCTCATAAATAAGAGTGGTAACCAATCCGATGTCAACAACTATAGGCCTATTTCCATACTATCTGTGATAGATAAAGTACTTGAGGAGATTGTTGTTAGAAGATTGACGAATAATCTACAAAAGTACAAAATAATCAACGAGAATCAATATGGATTTCAAAAAGGCAAAAATATCAATAAAGTTTTGAGAAACTTTTCAACCTACATAAACGGGTGCCTAAGCAAAAACATGCACATGCTAGCTCTTTTTATTGATTTTAGTAAAGCATTTGATTCGCTTTCTCACAGCAAGATGCTTTTTTCATACTAGAAAAAATTGGTATAAGAGGAAACATTTTAAATTGGTTCAAAAGTTACCTAGAACTCAGAACGTACTGTGTAAAAATTAACAATAACCTAGGTAAAAAAATAACGTATGATTGTGGAGTCCATCAAGGGTCAAAACTTGGACCAATTCTCTATATTATCTACTCCAACGAAGGCACAACATTTGCTTATGCATATGATACATAAATAAGGCAACGGAAATAATGCAAAGACAATTAAATATTGCAACAAAATTGTGCCATGATATTGGACGCTAACAAAACAAAAGTTATGCATATTAAACCAGCTCATCTTGAAAATTCTGTTATAAATTTAATATATCATAATATACAATGTGTACATAAAGCGATAAACAATATAAATGATACTTGCTCTACAATTATAGAAAAGGTTGACACATACAAGTATCTTGGAGTACACGTTGATAACAACTTTAAATGGAAGGTACACCTACAAAATTAAAAAAAAAATTAAGGAACTCTGCGTATATGCTCTTTCACTTAAATAACTGTGCTACGTATCGTGTACTACGTCAAGCATACTTTTCATTAGCCGAATCGGACATACGTCACGGAATAACAGCATGGGGAAATGTGAAATATAGTAGTACTCTACAAAAAACACAAAACCAAATACTAAAAATATTACTTAAAAAATACAACTATAACACAATTCACAACAACACAAACTCAAATATCATAAACAACAACCGCCAAACACAACACAAGACATAACATCACAAACATCAACAATAACAACATAATTACAACAAACAAACTTGCCAAAAATCTTCACGTCCTAAGCGTCAAAAATATTTTCTTTACAACTATATGCAAAGAATTTTATAATAACACCAACTTTCTATAGCCAATCGATCATGCCCACAACACAAGAAGCCGTTCCCAAGGAAGATTTAAGGTCGAACGATTTACAAATGTATACGGTAGAAGCACACTAAAAGTAATATTGCCTACAATTTTCAACAAAATACCAACTAATATAATAAACGAAAAAAACAATTATAAAAGAAATAAACTTATACAAAATTATTTAATAAATTTGCAATAACAATGGCCCATAATCATAGTAAAAAATAAAGTATATTTTAAGAGAAATAAAGTCGTCTTTACTTAAAAGTGGACTTTAGGTCTACCATAGACAAGTTAAAGTATACTTCTGACGTTAAAGTCGACTGTAAATATAAAACTAGCTGAAGTTGTTTTTAACTCATTTAACAACAGCATCAGCTGTTCTTTGCCATGTAAAAAAGTTCGACAAAAAGTCAAAAATGTTTAAGTTGCTAAATATTGGCAGATACTTTGCAATTATTGAATATTGAATCAATTAAATTAGTACCAAAATAGAATACATTTGATATTAATATTTCCTTTTCTATTTTTCCACCACAAACTGTTTTTTTCTTTAGCTTCCCGGTTACATTTATTGTTTGTCACTTTTTGTTTTTTTTTTTAATTTTCTAAGTCAGCTGTTCAGCGATGCCACTTGTCTATATTTTGTTGTATATTGTATGAAAACATTTTCTACATTTGAGGTGGCACCCAGTTAAAGTCGGTTCAATTTAAAACATTCTTTAATTTTGACTATAGTTAGAAAATAATAAAAAACGGGTTTTTATTTTAAAGTAGTTTTTAAAAAGAACCGACTTTATTGTTTGACTATGATTATGAGCCAATAAGTTTAAATTAAATGATATAAAATATTTGTTATATTTCAAATTACAAAAATTAAATGAAATGTATGAACTCCTAGAATATAATATTTCCTGCAGACAAGCTTTAAGCTTTGCGGGTTTAGCATAAGAAAACATTGTAAAACGAACGAATTTTCAATAAATAATATAATAATATAAGCAAAAAAAAAAGATAACTGTATAAATTAAACATTTATGGGTGATAAAGTCCAATTTCGGGAGGACATTTGTATGGGGGCTAGGTGAAATAATGGACCGATATCAGCAAATTTTATCGAAATATCTTCAAAATTGCGACTTGCACTCTGCACACAAGCCAGCAAACCAGCTAGCCAGATGGACGGACATCGTTTAATCGACTCAAAAAGTGATTCTGAATCTATCGGTTAGACTGTTATTTTTAGACGTTACAAACATCAGCACAAACGCAATATACCCTCCCCACTATGCTGGTGTAGGGTATAAATATAGGAAGTTTATATGAAACATATTGCGGAATGTTTTATTTTACTTAAAAATTTCACATTATCCGTACATATGTATTATTTTAAACATATTACAAAATAAGACCCTAAATATTCTGAGCCCTAAAAAGAAATATCGTAATTGGTTTTCCTTTCTTTAATTTAATTTGCAGGCGATGGCAATGTTAGTTTCGAAGAATTTGTTGACATCCTGTCGAATATGGCCTACGAAGATAAATCAGGGCTTTCGTCAGCCGACCAAGAAGAACGTGAATTACGGGATGCATTTCGGGTATTCGATAAACATAATCGTGGTTATATTACCGCTTCAGATTTGAGAGCCGTACTACAATGTTTAGGAGAGGATCTCGATGAGGAAGAAAGTAAGTAAAAATTAACTGAATTGCAGTATGGTTTGTAAGACCAATAAAGATTCTAAAATAGTTAAATAATGGCTATTAGTGACAAAACATCTGCATTTATGATTGAAAATATTTTGGATAGTATATAATGAATGTGTAGAATTCGATATACCGCAAGTGAGCAGGAGATACTATCATTGTGAGTAGGATCTTTGGTGGGCACGAGATGAATAAGGGAGTTGTAAAAAGCTTTATTAGGAATAAAAACATACTGTAACTGTTGTAGTGACAGTTAACAACTCTGTCAGATTTCTTAATTACTTTATTCACAATGTTTTAATGAATAGAAAGAAGTACGGAGATCCTTAATTGAATTATGTTTGGCATCTCATAGTTTAAGAGTGCATAACTGCTACATGTATTTAAAAATACTAAAATTTATTATATTTTCGTTTTTTTGTTTACCTTTTTTTGCTATTCAAACAGTTGAGGACATGATTAAAGAAGTAGATGTCGATGGCGATGGTCGTATAGATTTCTATGAATTTGTACATGCATTAGGTGAACCAGAGGATTCACAGGAAAATGACGAGGAAGAAGAAAACACAACATCACCATTGCCAACACCCAAATCAAACGTTTCTATAACGTATGAATAAATTTAACAACAGCTAAACAACAAGAAAACTATTAAATTTTCTGCAACAAAATATTGAAAAACTTCTTTTTTTTCGCATAGTAATTGTAATTTTCTAGGAAAACATGAATCATATTAAAATTTTTAACTTTAAAATCAAAATTGATATAAAACCTATAAATCTTGAGGTAGAAGAAAAAATCCAAAGATCTTTTAACAACTACTTAAACTAAATTCAACATATATATACTTATTATTAAATCATAACTTTTTTATAATAATCAAAATTACAATCTAAATGCAAAATTCTTAAATAATTTATTTAAATTGTATATTCTCAACATGGAATTGCAGCATTTATAATTTTATAAGGTTTACTTGTAATGGGTCAAACTATTGAACGAAATTTTACATTAAAACAAAACAACGAAAATGGATGACATTCATTAGTTAATACAGATTCCGGTTTGATTTTATATTTATTAAAAGGTTATTTATTGAATTTGTTCTTTTGTCTTAAAAAATTAACAATCGGCAAAACATGTGAAATTTATGTTCCCATGAAATATCCATTTCCCTAGAAGGGGAATTTGCTATCGTAATATTCCCTTAAACTTTTCATTCACAATAGTTAACTTTGTTCGTAACAGATGTTTATTCCATATAAAAATTTCCCATGTAGGGGAATTTTTCACGTGAACAAAGTTGATGAAAGAAAAATGGGAACACATTTCATGTGAAATATTGATTCGCGATAGGGGTGAATGTCGCCGAATTTCTATATTCCATTATAATTGTTATTCAAGTTATTAATTCTATGAAAATTTTAATACGGTCAATCAATTTCAGCTGAGAATATACTACTCTACAGTCGATACTTATCGACGGCTTTATTGTCTAATTTAAATTACATGAAAAACAAAAAAAAAAAAAAAAAAAAACATATCAATTACTTTTAGACTTTTAACTGAGTATAAAAATGAAATAATCGAATATAATCAAATTAAAACGACTTAAATCAAATTTATTCACTTTATTTAAAATTGAAACATTGGATCTAAACAAATATTTTATATTTATAATTCTTTTTATTGTTTTATACAACTTAAAAGAAAAAAAAAGAAAAACTCTAAATTATAGCAACTAATTACTGAAAATAAATACTCGTACATATATTAATTACATTAATAGTAAATGTTCAACTACTTACTAATTAAAACAATAAAATAAAATTAAAACAAAACAAACATTAATTATACATAAATCAATATTTAAATAGTTTTGCTTTTAAATGAATTAACATCTATAAATATTCATAATTAAAACAAATAACATTATAACGAGTATCAATAATGCAATTATTTAACAACTAATATTTCTGGTATTTAATTGTAAGTATAAATTTATTTAAAAAATAAAAAACTGCATCAACAACTTTCAAATATTTAAATAAATATTCCAAAACTAATAATCCTACACATAAAATTTTGTATTCTTTCTAATTATGGATGGGATTGATTGTACATCTACAAATAATGTTGAATTTAATGTGAATTTGGTAAGTAAATTTTTAATTAAATAGTTTTATGCGGAATTTGAACTTGCACCACAGATTTGTATATCTGTGAGAAGGTCGTAGTGAATTAAGTTGCACTGGCCACAAATGGTCTTCTCAAATAACATATAATCCTGGTCATGACAGTATTAACCATATTCCAAAATCATTTATCAGGATTATTCAAAGATATATTTTACAGTTATTGAAAACTGAGTACACAGAGTAACTACAAATGGTCCTCAGCTACACATATTGGTGCCCGTTTCATACAATTCGATTCAATATGTCCAAATAATTTTTAATTAAAAATTAATATATTCGATTACCGAAAAAAATATTATTAAAGAAGTAACAGTGCTATATTCGGCTATGCCGAATCTTATATACCCTTCACCTTTGATGTGAATGCATTAATTGCCCACTTTCAGCGTATAGCATCCTAAATATATCAAGAAAACTTTTAAACAAGTAAGAGAGCTATATTCGGCTGTGCCAAATTATACTTTAAAATAAAATTTTTTTTCAAAATAGTTTTTTTAAAAGTTTTTTCCAATTTTTTAAAAAAAATTTTTTTAGTTTATTAGTGAAAAAAATTTATGACAAAATAATGTTTTTTGTGAAAAAAAATTCGAGTTAAAAAAATATTTTTCCCGATTTTGACCCATTGTAGGTCCAACTTTGTATAGCCTTATATACATCGTTGCAATGGACTTTGAAATATCTATCATTAGATATCCATATTGTCTATATTTATGACTTAGTAATCGAGATATAGATAAAAAAATAGGCCAAAAATAGAGGTTGTCTCGGATTTTTGCTCATATCTCCGTTATTTATGGACGGGTTTTGCTGATTTTAAATAGGAAACTTTTCGAAAGCATGTTTGACAGAATTATTGAGGATTTGTGTCCCGAAGATATCTGGGGTCTTCAGAAAATTGATTTCAACAGACAGACGGACATGGGTTAACCGACTCCGCTATCTATAATGATCCAGAATATATATACTTTATAGGGTCGGAAAATTATATTGTGGAAATTACAAACGGAATGACAAACTTATATATGTATACCCTTCTAACGAAGGTGATGGATATAAAAAAATATTTGATTAAAAACAGTTTACTAAAACTAAATATGCATACAACAACATAAAATAATAACCTGCAATTTGGTACACTTGCATTTTTTCCTGTGTGCCCTTTTGCATAATGGAAAAAAAATTTCACTTCTTACCGATCGCACATTCAACCAAAGTAAAAGTAGAATACTCTGTAATTGCATTGGTCATGAAGAAGATAAAGTATGATGAACTTAAGTGGGTAATTTGTGTTGAACTTAAGATGGTAAATTTCCTCTTACGTCAACAAAGCGACTTTACCAAATATCCTTGATTTATATGTTTATGGGACAGTAGAGCTAACATTAAACTCTGATGGTCTGATGAAACAATAAGTTAAAGCACTTAACAAATATAGTAAATGTTTCCAGTATATTTCAAGGAAGTTTTCCAATCTGAGTATTGGCGCATTTACATTATGACTTTAAGTCATGACTTAAAATCAAGGGCCTTTTTGTACTAGCAAATTGTGAAGTCTACACAAAAGGCAAGTTTTCTGTTTTTCATGACTTTTTTTGATACTCTGCTATGAGCTCTTTTGTGATTGATTGTTGATACGATTACATGCCAAAAAAAAAAGGCAAGTATGGTTGGAAAAAAGACATCGTATAAATGAATGGAGATTTTCGTAGGGGTTTTAAGAGATAAACAAAAAAAAAAAAAAAAGACATGACTTTAAATCAACGTGTAAATGTCGACTGAATGTCGACTGTTAGCTGAAAGCAGGCATATTTGACGGCCCACAAATTCGCAAATTGGTGAATGTTACTGATTTTGGCAGTTCAATGTCAAAAATTAAAAAGAATACATGGAATTCGTTTGTATGGGTTATTCAAAATTTCTTAGGAAATATCAAGAGTGATGATTAAAATACGAACGTTGAAGAGATTTTAACTCACTTCCAGAATATTGGATGCAACATGAGTATCAAAGTACACTACCTGCATAGTCACTTAAGTAGAACGTTTTCCTGAAAATCTAGAAGATTTTAGTGAGGAAAAGGGTGAACGATTCCATCTAGATATCCGGACAATGGAGGAACGATACCAGGGTCGCTGGGATCCACACATAAATACTGATTTATGCTGGAGTTTTTTAGAGTAACACTTCGTTATTCAACAATAGTAGAAAATCAAATAAAAGAAAATTTCAGAGTTTGTATATAAGTTAAAAAAAAATAAATATAGATTTTCTACTGTTTAATACATTTAAACTCACCCAATAGAATCGGTGTTGTAGGTAGGGTTTTGCCAAAAAAAATACACGAATGTTACATTTTCGATGTGAAAATTTGTACATAGCCTGGGGAAAACGTTTTCAATATTCAATCAATCGAAAGAAGAACATTAACTGCTCAAACACAAACCTTAAATTGTGAATAAATTCGAAAAAGATTTATCGATTTTTATGATGGATATCTCATTTTGTTCCTATTACATGTGGCTTTGCGATAAAGTAATAAATCTGAACAATTTTTGACGCTTTCCATTTTTCATGATTTTTTTTAAACAAAAAATTTGCTATTTTCACGTAAAAAATATATTTTTTGCATCAATTTGTTATTATAGCTCCGAAACTGCTGAGCCGATTGAATCGCAATATACACACGGATTAAAGGTTATGTAAATTTTAATTTCATTTTAGTAATATCGAACTATTATTAAAAAAACTTAAAAATTCTTTAAAAAAACCTCTCCATGGAATTTAAAATTTGGTCCATATTTGTACTACTGGAACCACAATACATCAAAATTGTGTAGAGGTTTTTCAAGCCTATAAATTTTTGTTCGATTTTGTTGCCTTTTCAAAAATTATAATTTGTATAAAATAATGCTTTTTCTACACAAAATTCATCCAAACATTTTTTATAAAAAGTAAAAGTTTTAAGACATACTTAAACGAATTGCAGAAGCTTTTAGAAAAGTGTTTGATAATATAAATTTGTTTACTATTTTATAAATTTATATCTAACTATTAGAAAAAAAAGTGATAATTGTAATTAATACATATCATTCCAACAAACGCATCAATAAATGTAGAAATTATGTATTTTTTACACTAAGATATGGGATAATGTCGAAAATATTCGAAAAAATAAAAAAAAAATCGAAAGTTTGAAAAGTCGAATAGTCGACTTTTCAAATATTTTAAAATGTCGGAAGTTCGAAAAGTCGGTTTTTTAAAAATCGAAAGGTCGAAAAGTCGAATTTTTGTTTAAACTATAGAACCCTAGTAAAATCCACACATTCATTAAAGCAACAGAAACATAGGATGAATAGTGAGTTTGACACAATTGTAAATGGTGTAGTCCAAGGGTGCCCAAGCCCTATACTCTTGGTGCTCATTTGTTTTTGTAAATGCTCTTAGCTATAGGCTGTGTGTTTCTAAACCAGTGATGTTCATGCCAGGGATGGCAATTGAAATTTTAAAATTGTACCAATCAGTCTTTATAATTGCACTTTTTTGACCAACATTGTATCAAAACACATTTTTTATTGTTAATATATTTTTAATAGAAAAGATTATATTCACATTTCATCTTCTAGTTTTTCAAAATTCTATACAAAATGTAACTTTTAAAATCTTTGTTCCAAAAATTTACTTACACTTCAATTTATTATAGTAATTACCATATATGTATGTACAGCTGCGGTCAAAATAATAGCACCACGACATTCATATTTATATATAATAAAATTACGTAAAAACTGTTAAATTGATTTTAGTTGCTTTTGTATAAAATTATACTTAATTCAATAAACTTTCAAAGATTAAAAATAATTTTGAATATTAGATGCAAATTTTAAAGAAAAAGTACATAATATATACAGTCACACAGAAAATATTACGTACCCCTCATAAATGTACCGTACCGCTCATAATTGGAATAAAATAAAAAAAGTATTTATTTAAAAGTTTATATTATCAAACAAAAACATTTATTTCATTATTTAAAATAGATTAGAATACCTTTAAATTATAAAAAACACAAAAAACGCATTTTCGCAACACAGATAATTATACGTACGATAAAAAAAATAATTTATATTAATATTTGAATTATATACATTATGTGTTTAGTACTTGGTTGGGCCTCCCTTTGCCTCAACCACCGCCTTCAACCGATTATTCATAGAAAACACAAGTTTTTTTGTAGTTTCACTATTTATTTGGCTCCATTCGTATTTTAGGCCCTCCTTCAGTTCTTGTTTGTTCCTGAATGATTTTTTCCTTATGCGACGTTCTAATTCATCCCACAGATGTTCTATTGGGTTGAGGTCTGGCGATTGGGGAGGCGAATGGAGCTGTTTCGGTACGTTGTAAAGCAGCCACTCCTTCACAAGATGCGAAGTGTGCTTAGGGTCGTTGTCTTGTTGGAAATACCAGGTACCACTGAGACCCAAATTGGTTGCCGATTCCTTCAAACTACTTTTAAGAATGTCGAGGTATACAAAACGATCCATAGTTGTTTCCACAAATTGTAGTTTTCCCACTCCACTCGCCGACATACAGCCCCAAACCATTACCGAACCACCGCCATGTTTAACGGTGGGAATAAGGTTTTTCGGCTGCAACTCTGTATTTTTTTTACGCCAAATTTTTTGTTTGCCATCGCATCCGAATAAATTATATTTACTTTCGTCACTAAATAACACATTTGCCCAGAAATCTGTGGGTTTGTCCATATATTTTAGTGCGAAATCCAACCGCTTTTTTCTATTTATTTCATTGATAAACGGTTTTTTTCTGGGCACGCGGCTACGGAATCCATTTTTTCTCAAAACGCTTCGAACTGTTTCAGAATGCACATTGATATTATGATCATTCTCCAAAGTATTTCTTATTTCTACGGCTGTAATTTTAGGATTTTTATCCACAACATTTTTAATATACCGGGCAACTCTTGGAGAAATTTTGGGTGGACGGCCAGTTTTAGCTTTGCTTGCTAATGAATTCGTCTCAGAAAAATGTTTTAATATTGTTTGCACAGTTGACTTAGCACGCCCGATAGTTTTAGCGATTGAGTTCAACGAATTTCCTTCTTTTCTGAGTTTAACTATTAGTTCCCGCACTTCAATGCTAACGTCTTTAGTTTTTCGGCCCATTTTTGCAATCTATAATTTTAACTCTTTTTAAATTACTTAAAATTTCGCCAATCTACGTACAAATGAAGCCTGAAGCATTTTAATGTAATTACAAAAAAAAATACCGTTAATTTACAGCGCCACAAAGCATCGTACGTACAATTTTCTGTGTTGCCATATGTGTTTTTTGCGTTTAGACGCTTAAAACGCATAGTAAATATGATTTTTTTTATTTGATTAAGTAAATGGTAAATATACCTGCAAATTAATTGAAAAAAAAATAATTTAAAATCGCTAATTACTTCATATACAGCATTTTATGGGGGGTACGTATAATTATCTGTGTGACTGTAAATACCTAAGAAATTCATCAGTCAAAAAAATAGCACCAAAATAGAAATCGATTTAAATAAACAAAAACTAACCAGGACAAAATTGAATTTAGTAACAATTATTATGGTTTGCAATTTTTGTATCCAAAATACATTCTTAAATGTTTTTGGTTTCCTTTTACCCTTTTTGTGACTCTTGGCCATCTATTTTTAATAAAATTCAGTTTTAGGATATCGCATCCTATGGCACGATAATGACCTTTAAGCTTGAAACCCAAATTTATATAAATTCCAGAGATCATTCCTAAGGTCGTAATATAAAATATCTGAGTATGATTTTATCAAGCATTTGATCATATAATATTGAATTATTTAATCACATATTCAATTTATTTTTCGAATGTTATAGTAGGAAAACCACGATCAAACTATAATTTTATAATCTGTGTCTTTATTTCATCTTATCTTACATTTTGGTAGAAATTGGAAATCAGAGGACATTATATAGAAGACTGATATCAAACAATATAATTTGTTTAATTATTTAACCAAAAAGTATTTTAGTACTTGAATGTTGAAGAATGTTAATGCGACTTTTGAAATTTTACCTTTAATAGAGGATGTTATATTGTTAATGGTGAAACTTTTCTAGGAGTTAAATAATTTAAATTTTGTTCTCGTAATGGTCAGCGATTAACTTCAACACTAATCGTCACTTTTGACCACCGTAGGGAACACAAAGGCCTGATTTTCGAAACGGTGGGCCAAGAGTGTTATGATTAAAAAGTAATAAGCGGTTTCGCAACCTAAAATTTGTATTTTTATTTTTATAATATCTATAAATATTTTTATTCTGAATTCAGCATAGCTTTTAAACTAGGGCTCACATGCACCACTTTTTTGTTACTAAACAAAATTAGAAAATATTTTTTTGTTAATTTTACTCAATTCGATAAGAATAGATTCAAATTATAATTTTATGATTATTTTTTAAAACGAAATCATAAATATTCTATATTTTTTCGATAATTTCTTACGATGGTGCTATTATTTTGACTACATAAAATCTAGGTATTTTTCAAAAATAACATAAAATTTATTGAAAGGTGAATATTTTTAAAAGAAAACTTTACTCATATAATAAATAGAGATACATTAACGATTTTATATTATATTTCATTAAAATTACTTTGGAAATACAAATATTTCCCATGTTAGTTGCTTTAAGGTTCTGTGGTGCTATTATTTTGACCGGCACTGTATATATATAACTATATCTCATCGATTTGTGTAGGTATATGTATATTTGCAAAGCGCTTTGAAATATCTTTATCACAGATAGTTTCTTACATAAAAATCATTTATGACTAGCTATTTAAAAAACTTATTGTGCGAAAAAAATTAAAAAAAAAAAAAAAATTATCAAATAAAATAAATATTGCAATAAGGGTTGTGCTTTTTACACCGTTTTCTTACATTTTGTTACACTGGGTGGGTGTTTAAAATCATCGTTTTTGAATTGAAAACGTATTATAAAGCTATTAAAAACATTGACTAATACTTAATACAACAAAATAATCACTCACCTTCTCAATCAACATATGTATGTATGTAGTACGTTTCCTTTCCGCTTACATTTTTGTTGAAAATATTTGTTTTAACTTTTACTAACTTCATCCCACTGTATTGCTTATTTTTGCCTATTGTATATATATATATATGTATGTGCATATAAATATATGCGCACATGTAGAAATATATAATAAAAGAATACGGTACTTTTTTATTGTACTTTTACTTGCTGTAATTCTTAATAAAGTTAGTTAGTTCAGTTCTTTCTTTATCACCAACTGATTCGCTTGCGTTTTTATTTAATTCAACAATTTTAACTGGTACAAACAGAACGAAGATAAAATCACTGTTTATTGTTAGTGTTTTGCTTAAGCTTTGATATTTTTACAAATAAAGCTTGAATGTCTGTAATTCTCATTCACTCTATAGTTTTATTTGTATAATATCTTTAGTTTTTCTAAAGCCTTTTGGGAAAAGGTTTCCTGATGATCTGGCCTAAGCAACCAGTGAAATGCGCATAGGAACTAGCTTATCCCCCAACAACAAATTTCAGTGAATTTATCAATAAAAATTGGGAATTTAGCATAAGAAGATCTTACTAAAATATTAATTTTGTATTCCCGAATAACCTTTTAATGAAACACTTTTATTTACTCTTTAATTTATTTTACAACTTTTTTTATTTCTCATTTATTTAGCTATTAGCTTCCAAAGATCTCTACTTTATTTATTTCCTCTTCATTTCGTATAATAAACTTAAATGCTTATTTGACTTTTATTTACTTTTTTACTATACACCAAACACACACACACTCCACTAACACTTTTTCTCAACGAACGGCCCAACCAAAGCAACACGCCGACCGGCACAAAATTGCATTTATACAATAATAATTTTTTTCTTACAATTTTATAACACTTTTATCACAAATTTACTTGATATTACTTGACAATATTTTTACACACATTTATTAAGAAATATTTAAATTTTATATTTATGTAAAATTTTTTTGCAATTTTTTTACTTTTAACACGATTTATTAATTAATTAAACGAGCTCTAATCACCGAACAACCAAACACTTGTTAAATTTCTAGAAAACTAAAAGAAGAATACAAGTAAAAGAAATTAACACAGATGGCGACATGGCTCTCTTAAAAAAATTCTCTTAGCCCCTTATCCATACTGTGAAACATTTGCTGCAAAACATTTGAGTTTGTCGATGAAAGGGGAAAGAGGAATAGAAAAGGGTAATATGTTTCGTGTACATGAAGTTTTTGTTGAGTATGTCATCCACATTTATTCGTTCATATTCGTTCTGTACGGAAATGTCAAAAACTGAAAAGCAAAAACTTCACTGTGTGGACACGAATGCAGTTTCAAAAGAGAATTTAAAAATGTTTCACAGTATTAAGGCCTAATTAGTTTGTACGTTCCGTTCCGTAAACGGATCAGCTGTTTTGTTTTTAGCTTATGGGAAGTTGTATATGTCGTTAGTTTTTCTGTAACGTTGCCGATCTGTTGCGGATGAATCTGTTGAAAACAGAATTCTGTCCGCAACGTTAAGTGACAGCTAAAACAGCTGTTATCATATCCAGACAAAAATGTTAGAATAAAAAATATAATATTTTCAAAAAAACATTGAACATTTTATAAAATATATGTAAATTTGTACTGATGTATGTAAAAAATTTAGTTTAAATTAAATCTTGCAAATGAAATCATTCTTAAAATGTTTACAATAATATGTTGACGGTCTAAATACAACAAACACTAAAAATAGTAACAAAATCACCAAGTTGGTTCTTTTGATTTTTATTTCAAAAACAGCTGATACGTTCTTACGAAAAAACTAACTACAAAATGACAGGCTACAGAACGGTACAGAACGGTACAGAACAGAAACGTTACAGAACGCAAAGACTAATGGAGCCTTTATATGAAAATTGTATGTGATTTATAATGGAAAAGTCAATAATTATGTTTAAAAGTTATTTATGTTTAATAAAATAAAATGTATTTTAGGTTTTATGTTATGTATTATAAATATTTTACTTTATTAATTTTCAATATTTTTGCAATATTTTAGTCCAAGTCATTAGTTTTTATATTTTCTTTTTCTTTATGTCGTACAATCTCTGAGTTCTTCATTAAGTTTTCTTATATTGAAGTACATTCTTGAACGAAAAAATACATATTTTGGACGTTTAAATGTTAATTCTTTTAACTTATCTATTGCTTTAATAAGGATGGAAACTTAAAAAACTCATTCATGACATATGAGAGTGGTTGTTGTTATTTATTGTAATGATGATTTGAGTGGGAAATATTGAAGTTAGTTAAGAGATTAAATGATAGATGTCATTTGTGAGGGGAGTATGAATAAAAGGAGCAACATTACACAAATGAATGGACTTCAAAAAAAAGTCATTGAAATGTTTGATTTTGTATGTTCCTTGACGAGCATGATATTATGTAAACGTAATAAAACTAAAGCGTCAGTTATAACAATTGATTTCTAGTTCTCGGTACAACCATTTAAATGCAGTGCTATTAAAATCGTCACTGATTTTTTTTTTCAAATGTTTTTACAATGAACAAATTTGATTTCTTTTTTTGCAAACAATTTTTCATAAAAGATTATGGACATATTTTTATGAAATTTCAGAGAAATATTCCATAAGTTTTAAAAATTAAATTTAACTTGAAATGAATCCTTTTATTCTAATTTGTAAAACGTGGGTTTTCATATCAGCTATAGAGTATTATGAGGTCGATCATTTCCAATACTTATTTACCACGTAAAGTGAATGGCTTTTCTCATTTTTCTCCATATATGCATAAATATTGTACCATTTAAGCAGTTATGTACAAAAGACATGAATATGTAGAATCCGATTTTGTTCTAGAAAAATATTTATTTCCCAACAGTTTTACAAGTAGTCAGTGTATCCCTTCTGAAAAGTAATTTTCACTAATGTCTGATCAGTTGGATGACAACAATTTATATAGTTTTAAATAATCTGACAGGTATGTGGTCTTTGTGACCAATTGACAACAACGTACTCAAATGTATTAAAAACTCATTCAGTCTCGTTTGAGCGTTCATGTTTCTTGCTTTTGTACATGAAGATTACTAATGCAGGGATGGAAAGCTTAATATTTTTAAACATCAACGTATGGTATACCTTTTTAGAATTATAAAAAGAAACGAATTTTAATCTAAAATGCTTTCTTAAATCAATATAAGTAAAGAAGTCTACCAGAAATTTTAAATTTAAAAATATTTTTAATTAAAATACCACCATTTCAAAATTAAAATTTCCATGCCTGTGTTGTAGTGAATATGAGAGTATAAATTTTTCTCTTTCCTTATTTTTCGCTCTTACAACAACTGACCAATCGCATTTGCTGCCGGGCTCTGATATAAAGTATAAATGCTGGGTATATTATCATTTTAGTGTCCCTTGTTAGATCAATCTGTAGTCATTTGAAAAGTCTGATTATATTTGTCTTTGAAAATAATTTTATATTATACTTTAGGGACTAGTTATATTACATACGCCAAGTAATGTACAGTCGGTTAATGATATTTGTTTGTTTGTTACTCGTTCGAATAATCGAGGAAATTTTGAAAAAAAATCGATCGCCCGAATAATCAAAAAGTATAAAAATAAAATTCGAATAATTGACAAACCTATGCGTTGACTACTTTGTACAAGCTATTAGGCTGTTTCTTTGTAATCCATGTAGGGTCAACTAGGACATGCATATGTTAAATTAACTAGTCACATAGCTAATTATGTCACCAGTTTATAGTTAAAATCACTAGTTCGGGACAATCACCCAGAATTGCTTGGTCGACTCCGATTTGGTTCTGCAGTGGATATTTATTTGTGTGTGTTTTTGTATATGTATGAACCCTGTAAACAGTATTTGCCGACATATCTGATGTCAGAATTTTCTTAACTTATTCTAAAAATGTATCAAATCGAAATTTCCTTTTGACACTTGACAGAATACTCTGCAATTTTTATTTTAGACATGTCAACAAATTTTCTGGGATAAGTATCTTAAGAAAATGATGTGACAAGTCTATGCATTCTACGAGATGTTTTTATTTTTAAAATTCTCTGGCTGTATTTAAAAAGGGAATTTATTTTTTGTTTAGTTTTACTTTCTCAGTTAGACTTTCAACAACGAGTCAACAAAATGTGTTATAAAATATTAGTCTCCAAGTGTAACTAAATTAGAGATGTCATAACAATATCGGAAATTTGATCAGGCTTTTGTTCGATATTAATCCAATATGTAAAATATTCTTTTGGAGTTTACCTCAGAAGAATTCTGTCCGAATATTACGAATTCCCTTAAGACAAAGAATTTCCTATTGTCAATCACTTATACATACTTCTGAACAATGTGGGTCAGACATCGGATACGAAATTGGCAACTTGTGCGGACTGTAGGTACGAATTCGGCAAAAAATGTTTAGTGGGAAAGTACATATTTACACATGTATTTTGTAGGTGAACAAGACAAGATATCATCAGGAAAAGTAAAAACATAAAAGCATATGTATGTACATGTATTACACTCACACATGAGAAAATTACCACAGACCCAGAAAAAAAGGTTAGCAATGTAGAAAATTGTTTGTATCAACATTCATTCAGTCATTTTAGTCCTTTTGAATAATAACAGTTGCTGAGGCTGTAGGTAAAATGGAAAAAAATTCAAAAAAAAAAGTTTTTTTTTGTTTCCTGTCGTTGATAAAGGCGGCCAAAGGAACACAAAGCAGAGACAGAAACATCATCATTTATGAATGTTCATTGCAAAAACAGAAATCCCAGCAGCAATGAATCGGTTGATTGTAAGTGAGGTCAAAAGGCGAACAGACAGACGTACTGAGTGGCAGGCTGAGGGACAAATTTAGAAAAATCTTTTAAGCACTAAATGTTGCCACTCATTCAGTTGGTCAAATCCATTTATAGGTAAAACAAATCTAACATTATTCACACACATACATACATTCATACTTACCATATTAATGATTTCTTCTTTATTTATGGTTTTTCTAGAATTTACATAAATTTTTTATTGGTTTTTATCCATTGTCATATTTTCATACACTATTTTTGCAGAAATGTATTACACTTGTTGAAATCTGAGGTCATGTTTTAAATGTTATGTCATATTTCATGTCATGTCTCCCCTGAACGGTTTAAGGTTGCATACTGATGTAACAAGAAGAAGAAACAAAATAAAAACTGCACTACCTACAGCCGTTCAGGAGGGGCTAAGACGATGGGTAATGGAAAAAAAAAGAAAAGATGGCGAAAAAGGCGGGAAAAAGAAAGGTAGTGGGGAATTGGGAGAAAGGGGAGGAAGAGGAAGAAAAGAAATGGAGATCAGATAGATTTGGGATGTGAAGTATGGATGAGTGATTGATTAAAATAAAAACACACACAAATTATTTAAAATAAAACACACACCACATACAATATACATTTATTTTAAATAAAAACACACAAAAATTCACAAATTTATTAAAATAAAAACACACAAATTTTTGAAATAAAAACACACATAAACACACATTATTAAAATATTAAAACAATCGCAAAATGCACGCATTTATAAAAATAAAAAATATATATTAAAATTAAAACAAAATATACACATAATCACACATCGCCTCGAGTGGTATTGGCTAGAAAAAAAAAATTGGGACAAACTGAGACTGACCCCGGACAGAAACGGAATTTACCTAAATATTTATATAAAATAAAAGATTTCGATATTTTATTTTGGTGATAGGATTTTGTTTATTTTCTTTATAATAATAGGTGGAACAATTGGTTCCCAAGACAGGATAGGCCTCAGTTTGAGCTCAGGCTAAGTTTATTCTGGAATAAGCTTTGAACCACCGAAACTTATTTTATATACGTATAATTGACATACTGACGGTAACTTAGGTTGTTTGACGAGACATCTACTCCCTAAAGGCCCACATGCTCTCGTGATATTAACATGTGAAGGAACCATGATGATGGAGTGAGCTGATAAAAAACAAGGTAAGTGAGAATTTAATTTAATATGATGGACCACAGGTTTTGCCAAGGAAGAGGGTGGGCAGGCCATGCAGCAAAACATCAGCTGCGGCCAACGAAAGTAAACGTCGCGATTTTTCTAAATTAAGATATAAAAATGTTAGGATTAATAGAGCAAAACAGTTGAAGGCTGCGATTAGTTTATTTTGTTTCAAAATTACATTTTTTTTGTACAATAATTTCGTGGGTGACATGATGGCGAACCTTACGCGTTCTCTATCGGCTTAGCCAGGCCTTGCCATCATTTTTTTATAAATGTTTGCGTTGCCATCGTGTTTCCCACAGGTCTCGGCCAGAAATTGACGACAAATGTTCATTATGGATCTAAACAACGCAATCCAACATTATAAAATTTATTTTAAATCATGATACAATACCAAAATAGATATAATCAATTAGATTTTTGGTACTACATTTTTTTTATTTCTCTCAATTACACAGAACGAATACAGAGTGAAATTTTTAAAAAATTATTTACTAAATTAATAAAACTAAAAAAAAAACAGAAGAAAAAATAAGCGAGAATACTTACTATACTATAGCAGTTTCGAATCTTATAAACCCTTTATCATAGTATACTCCAAAATAGTATAAACGGTAATTTACTAGGTACCCTGTATATTATTTAAAGGAGGTTGGTAACGCAAGAAGATGAACAAAGATGTCAGAGGTTTTTGACAGATGAAAAGGGAAACAAAATAGATGCAATAATCAAAAACAAGCAAATTACAGACGCCAGGCAAAGTAGATTGCTGACACTCCATTTTGCCTGGAAGAGATGGAAAAATGTCACCGAGGTAATGAGGCAATAAGTTGGGTTTTGGTTCGACCTCTTTTCCGGTGGTATCTTTACGAATGAAGGTGGCTAGCGCTAGTTTTTATTAGTTTGGATTTATTATACAAAAAAAAATTTAACAAAAACAAGTAACAGAGCTAAATTCGGCTGTGCCGAATCTAATATACCCTTCACCAAAGTATACATATTTACCCATGCAAAACTCTTCATATAGCAACAACAACAAGAAAAAATCGTTATATTATATCAGATGCAATTGCAAAACATCCGATAATCATATTCACACGTTAAGTGCTCACTGATAACTAACCAAATAAACAAAACAATTATTTTGCACAATTGTATGTTGAAAAAATAACAACAAACAACAACAAAAATTTAAATAAGCGAAACGCACTCAAATATATACAAATTATGCATGCGTGTGTTTGATTTATAATTTTTATTCATTTCATCTCATTCCATATTGTAGAACAGAGGTGCGCAAAAGTAAATTCTCTCACCAACACATTCAATTCTTTATTTTGTTCAGTATATTTATAGTATAAATTTTATACCAGAGATGCCCAAAGCTAAAACTGTGTTTGTGTTGGTGAGTGAAAGAGAGATGCACTTAACGAAAAGTTAACTATAAAAAAGTATGCCATTTATTAGCAAAGAATAATAAATGATTTTTTGGAAAAAAAAAATGAATTTTATGTTTTAATTAGAAAACAGTGATTAAAAAAGAGAACATTTGTTTAAATTGTATGTGTCTTTTATGAAATCTTCTAAATTAATACTTTTGTGGCAGTTTCATATTAAAAGAATATTTTTTAAATTTATTTCGTTGCTTGGAACAAATGAATTTCAAATCCGAAAAAACTTGTTCACAGATGTAAGTTGAGGGGAAAATTGATAAGCATTTCAAAGATTTTTTTTTAAGTTCGGGATATGTAGAACCATCCAAATTTTTCCAGAACTCTACGATATTCATTTTATCCAGAACATTTACTTCGCTTCGAAGTATTATCAGTTCTGATTGGACTTTAAACTCGAAATTGGTTAAATCGCAATTATAAGGATTTTCGAAAATATCAAGTAACGGTTGTATATTTTCAAAATCTTTAAATCTATCTTGAAAGTTAAAAAAAAAGTATTTCAAATATTGCTAAAAACTCATTTATTTAATTTTTGTTCTGATTTACATAAATAAGTGAAGTTTTTGGAAAATTTGAAAAGTCTTCGTATTGAATTTGGGATATGAGTAAAAATAATTTGGTTTTAAAAGTAAAAAGGGTTTTGGACAAATCATGTAAATTATTTTCCTTTCCTTAAAGTTTCAAATTTAATTCATTTAAGAAGTTAGTTGTATCTGCCAAAAATGATAAATCTAAAATAAATTCATTGTCTTTTAAAGACTGTATTTCAGATATTTCTATATTCTCCGTTTCTAAAAACTGAAGCACTTCTTCTCTTAGGTCTAATAATTTGTTTAGGCAATCGCCACGACTTAGCCACCGAACTTCTGTAAACATTTTAAGATCACTATGAGAAGCCTTTTTATTTTTTAGAAAACTGACAAATTTTCTGTGGGTAAGTGAGTGATGCCCCCCTCGTATTATGTTAATTATTCGTTCTGCAGTCTTCATGGCGGGGTATTCACTTATAAATTTAGATGACAGGGCGGTCTGATGAATAATGCAATGAAATGTGGGAACTTCAATTCCACGTTTTTTTAATTGTCCAACGAAACCTTCATATTTGCCTGCCATGACATTTGCAACATCCGTACAGACTCCTGCTAATTTTTCGATATCCACAAAAGAAAAAAGTTTTTCGCTGATGATGTCGGACAACAACTTACCTGTCACGTTTCCACAAATGGTTTCAAGAGAAAACATTGTTTCAAAAACTTTTTTGGCAAAAATCATTGATATCTGTGCTTTCATCTAAACAAAAGGAGAAAAAATCGCAATTTCTTAATTTTTCTCTAATCGCAAATTCTAAAGAAGCTCCTAATTGAGCAGTGCGCCAAATTATGGTATTACGGGACAAGGGGAGAGAATTCAGAAACTTTGGTTTATAATTAAGGTTGTCTAAAATTTTCTTTAAAATTTGTTTTATAAAAATACCATCAGAAAATGGCCTACCGTGTCTAACAATATCTAAGCTAATTAAGCTTGATAATTTTCTTTTTATTGTCTGATCTTCTGGCTGTTCGTCATTATTTTCTATTTCAATTTTTCCAAAAAAATAATTTTATGTTTATTAAAAAGCTCTTCCCTTTCCATAACATTTAATTTATTTATTTCACTATGAAACGAATCGTAATGTCTTTTTATTACATACTCCCTATTTTTCATAAGGGTTCTATAGTATAAAAGGCATTGAAAACTATTGAAAGCAGTTTTCATCATAAAATATTTTTTAAACATACTGCCTAATTTCTTTCAGTATGATCACTGAAAAAAAAAATTACAAAAATTTAAAAAATAGGAGTACAACCGCATAATATGTTTATTCGTCGCTATCTCAGTGACGACTAACCAAATGAGAATAAAGGCCTAATTAGTTTGTACGTTCCGTTCCGTAACGGATCAGCTGTTTTGTTTTTAGCTTATGGTAAGTTGTACATGTCGTTAGTTTTTCTGTAATGTTACCGTTCTGTTGCGGATGAATCTGTTGAAAACAGAATTCTGTCCGCAACGTTAAGTGACAGCTAAAACAGCTGTTATCATATGTAGACAAAAATGCTAACAATATGAAGACAGTGGTGCCAACATTTTCTGAAAGGCAAATATTTATTATTTGCAAAAGAATAAAAAATATAATATTTTCGAATAAAAACATTGAACATTTTATAAAATATATGTAAATTTGTACTGATGTATGTAAAAAATTTAGTTTAAATTCAATCTTGCAAATGAAATCATTCTAAAAATGTTCACAATAATATGTTGACGGTATAAATACAACAAACACTAAAAATAGTAACAAAATCACCAAGTTCGTTTTTTGGTTTTTATTTCAAAAACAGCTGATACGTTTTTACGGAAAAACTAACTACAAAATGACAGGCTACAGAACGGCACAGAACAGAAACGTTACAGAACGCAAAGACTAATGGAGCCTTAAGAATATGTGTGTGGTTAGCTTGCACAATTGTGCTATGAAATGGGCACCATTGATTTATACAAGTACATGCAACTCTACAACAAATCAACAATAAAAAACATAACATTAATTTTGTTTGTGTAAAACATTGTGAAATTGTCAAAAATAGTTTAAAATTTTTGCCACAAATTTCACTCACGATGCCTTTTTATTGGGTCTTTTCGCACAATAAACAGTTTTCCAATTGTTATTTTTACTTTTATTATGAAAAGTTTTCAAAATTAATTTTTTTTATTAATACAAAAAATGTAAACAAACAGAAAGAAAAACAACAAAGTAAAACATTTTGACAATCTCAAAAGTATTTACATAGGAGAAAAAAAATGAACAGCTGATCACTTGCATGTACTTGTATAAAATATACTTTGAGTGCACCTACAAACAAACAAATACAAAAACTGAAAAAATAAAGAAAAAGTCATACACCCGTACTCATGCGCTTTTGTAGTTGACTCGTTGAGTGGACAACGACAAGGCGAATTCATATAAGGTGTACTCGTCCCTACAACAAATACAACAATACAAAAACAACATACATGTTGTTTTTGCTTTTCACCCCATCTGTCAAAAGACACAAGTACGGCGAATTCAATATTAAACTGGAATTTAACAACAAACCAGTGTAAGTTTTATATTTATTGCTTTATTTAATATGGAGGATGTTAAAATGTTCGATGAAGAGTTCAAACGCGTGGAGAAACAGAAGAAATTGAACATAAAACAATAGGAAAAAAGTGGACGCATCAAAAACACACATATATATGACGCGCACCAACATGAACACAAATTTTCACAGTTTGCATAAAACAGCTGATGATCAGCTGGGCTAACGAGTACACCTTATATGAATTCGCCTTGGACAACGACTACTAAATTCTAAGAGCATAAGAATACGTGTGATTTGATTTTGCACAATTGTGCTATGGGCTGAGCACCATTGATGTAGATAGAGATGCTCATATGAAAACTCATTATAAACAACTCTCTCTTTATATATACCCTTGCCTCTCATGGTGAAGGGTACAAAAACAAAAACAAAATACGCAAAACAATAATCAACACACATCCAAACATACGCTTTGTTGGTTTTTTGTCAAAGCATGCAATAAATTGTCTTTTTTTGATGAAATTTTCAGAGGTTGTCTCGGATTTTTGCTCATATCTCCGTTATTTATGGACGGATTTTGCTGATTTTAAATAGCTCGAAAGCATGTCTGACAGAATTATTGAAGATTTGGATCCCGAAGATAACTGGGGTCTTCAGAAAATTATTTTCAACAAACAGACAGACGGACATGGCTTAATCGACTCCGCTATCTATAAGGATCCAGAATATATATACTTTATAGGGCCGGAAAATTATATTATGGAAATTACAAACGGAATGACAAACTTATATATACCCTTCTCACGAAAATGAAGGGTATAAAAAAAGGAACCTTTTTATTTATTAAGTAATTTGCTTTGTACAACATAAAACACTAAAAGAAAATACTTAAAAATTAAATAAAAGAAAAAAAAACTAAATAAGATTGCGGAACATAAGCAGAAGACTACGAAAACATTAAATAAAAGAAATCAACAAATTAACAATTACAAAAATTTAATTAAAGTTACCGTCACTCCGTCAGTCACCCTCACCACATCCATTCTCCATCAGCCCCACCCATTGCTACACTTATCATCATCCAAATTTGTTGCTTTCATCTATACCGTCAACATCATCAGCACATCCATCGTTAGCACCATCTGTAACTGCTACATCAACAAAAACATCCGTCATCAACCTCCACATCAACATACTTATCCGCAACACCAACAACCACACTTACCAACCATCTTTATCATACACATCTTCAGCACGCCAAGCTGGCCCTTAACTCTAGCTCAACGCCCAGGTATTCGACTTGAACGTTAGACTGAAAAAGAAAAAAATCAAACAAAATTAAATTAGTGTTAACATATATATAAAGTTTTTTTATATCCAAAATCAAATTTGAAAAGGATTCTTTTGTTTGATAGTTTTATCATTTTATCCCTACCTGGTTTAAAATAATAATTATCTTCGCGGAATCAAAGTGAGCTCATTTTAGGGAACCTCGTTAACTTAGGCCACAGATTGTGAAATAAAATAGGGAAGTTAATATGATAAATCTAAAATAAAAAAGATTAAGGCCTGAAAATAGTAATAAAAAAATATAAAAAAAATTTAACAAAATTTAATACTATATAGTATAATAGACTAATATTTACCAGTAATCCAAAGGCGAGAAAATCAGAAGCGGCGTGAATATAGTTATCTTTTGGGTATTTTTCTTATTTCATTTTAAAATAGTTAAAGTTTAATTTTTATAGAACAAATATTTACCTTATATTTACTTAATACCTATAGAATTAATTAATTAGATTTACTTTATTAAAATCTTTCAGTAAAAACTTTATATTTATATTGTTTAAATTAAATATTTTCTAGTTTTATCATTTAATATGAGTGGTTAATTAAATAAGATCAGTGGTAAGTAGGGAAGATAAAAGTTTGCAGGGAACATTTGGAACACCCTAATATTGGATGTCATCGTTGAATCCTATGACTCCTAGTGGGAGGGACAACACTGGCATAACACCGGCCAGTAATAAGGTTCATAGAGTATAATTTTGTAGGGAGAACGGAAAACTATTCGGTGCCCATTAATTTCTTTTATATCTAAAGCTGATATGAATTTTTTTGTGTGTGGACGATTTTGTCCAGACAGGTAGCAAGAATCACCACCATCCGGCGAGCTGCAAGCCTGGCATCAGCGCCGCTACCACTCTGGCAACTCTAGCGCTTTTTGTTTTGTTTTGGGTATGTTCGACAGTATTCTATTAAAATGTATGAAAAATAGCAAAATGATCAGGACCATCACTAATATACTGATATTAATAAGTCCATCAGTGGCGTCGAAACATTTATTTGAATAGACGGACATCTTTAGATCAATTCATTACCTATTAGTATATGCAATATAAATACCGTTTAGGTTCTCATATTAATTTTATAGAAATTACAAACGAAATTACAAATTAATCATCAAAAGTCATCAAAAAGTCTATAAATCAAAACAAAGCCCCTAATCTAGTTATAAGTGTAAGCTACTCAAAATTAAAGTTGATGATTTCCTATCGATTGCCAAGTTTTATGCTATCCGGATGACATGGATGCAAATGTAACCTAACCCTCACCTACCTTTCTTCTAGTGACATATAAAATTTATCTAGAACCCAAAAATTAGCTTTAATCTAAATTCTCACCAAATCATTTGAGGTTTATTCATTCATATTGAAAATATTTATTTTTTATAAATTTTGAACTAATCATAATTAAACGTATACAATTATTTTCATTATATTTAGATTTAAGAGTAAAATTTCATAAAAACATTTTCAAAAAGTAAATATTTAGAATAAAAAAAATAGTGGTATATGCGCTTAAAAAAAAACAATTATGCCCAGTTTTTGACTTCGTATTTAAATACGTATTTAGTTAATTTTTACTTAAATTTAAATGGTATTTAAATACAGTTTGAGTTTTTCAGTGCTATATAATATTTCTTATTTAAATAAGATAAAAGTGTGGTAGCACTACTAAATATCAAAAAATTATAAGTGTGTCAAGATAGCAACGATATTTAGCAACGCCGGAAATGAAAATGAAAAATTTTATGGGAATTTACAAAAAAGAAAATTAAAATTCCATGGAACGTGGGCAGTGCCACGGGAACAGCTATATGGGAGATGGTAGCATACATGGTATAGATTAAAAAAAGCTTTCCGTGCAAATAATCTGCTGGCCCATTTCAGAGAAAATTGAGTTCCTCCAAATTGGTCAGAAAAAAATGGAATTTAATATTCCATGGAACGTGGGCAGTGCCACGAGGTTACCTATATTAGAGATGGAAGCATACATGGTATAGATTAAAAAAAGCTTTCCGTGCAAAAAATCTGCTGGCCCATTTCAGAGAAAATTGAGTTCCTCCAAAATGGTCAGAAAAAAATGGAATTTAATATTCCATGGAACGTGGGCAGTGCCACGAGGTTACCTATATTAGGGATGGAAGCATACATGGTATAGATTAAAAAAAGCTTTCCGTGCAAAAATTCTGCTGGCCCATTTCAGAGAAAATTGAGTTCCTCCAAATTGGTCAGAAAAAATGGAATTTAATATTCCATGGAACGTGGCCAGTGCCACGGGGTTACCTATATTAGAGATGAATGTATACATAGTATGGATTAAAAAAAGCTTTCCGTGCAAAAAATCTGCTGGCCCATTTCAGAGAAAATTGAGTTCCTCCAAATTGGTCAGAAAAAAATGGAATTTAATATTCCATGGAACGTGGGCAGTGCCACGAGGTTACCTATATTAGAGATGGAAGCATACATGGTATAGATTAAAAAAAGCTTTCCGTGCAAAAAATCTGCTGGCCCATTTCAGAGAAAATTGAGTTCCTCCAAAATGGTCAGAAAAAAATGGAATTTAATATTCCATGGAACGTGGGCAGTGCCACGAGGTTACCTATATTAGGGATGGAAGCATACATGGTATAGATTAAAAAAAGCTTTCCGTGCAAAAATTCTGCTGGCCCATTTCAGAGAAAATTGAGTTCCTCCAAATTGGTCAGAAAAAATGGAATTTAATATTCCATGGAACGTGGCCAGTGCCACGGGGTTACCTATATTAGAGATGAATGTATACATAGTATGGATTAAAAAAAGCTTTCCGTGCAAAAAATCTGCTGGCCCATTTCAGAGAAAATTGAGTTCCTCCAAATTGGTCAGAAAAAAATGGAATTTAATATTCCATGGAACGTGGGCAGTGCCACGAGGTTACCTATATTAGAGATGGAAGCATACATGGTATAGATTAAAAAAAGCTTTCCGTGCAAAAAATCTGCTGGCCCATTTCAGAGAAAATTGAGTTCCTCCAAAATGGTCAGAAAAAAATGGAATTTAATATTCCATGGAACGTGGGCAGTGCCACGAGGTTACCTATATTAGGGATGGAAGCATACATGGTATAGATTAAAAAAAGCTTTCCGTGCAAAAATTCTGCTGGCCCATTTCAGAGAAAATTGAGTTCCTCCAAATTGGTCAGAAAAAATGGAATTTAATATTCCATGGAACGTGGCCAGTGCCACGGGGTTACCTATATTAGAGATGAATGTATACATAGTATGGATTAAAAAAAGCTTTCCGTGCAAAAAATCTGCTGGCCCATTTCAGAGAAAATTGAGTTCCTCCAAATTGGTCAGAAAAAAATGGAATTTAATATTCCATGGAACGTGGCGAGTGCCACGGGGTTACCTATATTAGAGATGAATGTATACATAGTATGGATTAAAAAAAGCTTTCCGTGCAAAAAATCTGCTGGCCCATTTCAGAGAAAATTGAGTTCCTCTAAATTGGTCAGAAAAAAATGGAATTTAATATTCCATGGAACGTGGCCAGTGCCACGGGGTTACCTATATAAAAGATGAAAGTATACATAGTATAGATTAAAAAACCCTTTCCGTGCAAAAAATCTGCTGGCCCATTTCAGAGAAAATTGAGTTCTTCCAAATTGGTCAGAAAAAAATGGAATTTAATATTCCATGGAACGTGGCCAGTGCCACGGGGTTACCTATATTAGAGATGAATGTATACATAGTATGGATTAAAAAAAGCTTTCCGTGCAAAAAATCTGCTGGCCCATTTCAGAGAAAATTGAGTTCCTCCAAATTGGTCAGAAAAAAATGGAATTTAATATTCCATGGAACGTGGCCAGTGCCACGGGGTTACCTATATTAGAGATGAATGTATACATAGTATGGATTAAAAAAAGCTTTCCGTGCAAAAAATCTGCTGGCCCATTTCAGAGAAAATTGAGTTCCTCCAAATTGGTCAGAAAAAAATGGAATTTAATATTCCATGGAACGTGGGCAGTGCCACGAGGTTACCTATATTAGGGATGGAAGCATACATGGTATAGATTAAAAAACGCTTTCCGTGCAAAAATTCTGCTGGCCCATTTCAGAGAAAATTGAGTTCCTCCAAATTGGTCAGAAATAAATGGTATTTAATATACCATGGAACGTGGTCAGTGCCACGGGGTTACCTATATTAGAGATGGAAGCATACATGGTATAGATTAAAAAACGCTTTCCGTGCAAAAAATCTGCTGGCCCATTTCAGAGCAAATTGAGTTCCTCCAAAATGGTCAGAAAAAAATGGAATTTAATATTCCATGGAACGTGGCCAGTGCCACGAGGTTACCTATATTAGGGATGGAAGTATACATAGTATAGATTAAAAAACGTTTTCCGTGCAAAAAATCTGCTGGCCCATTTCAGAGAAAATAGAGTTCCTCCAAATTGGTCAGAAAAAAATGGAATTAAATATTCCATGGAACGTGGTCAGTGCCACGAGGTTACCTATATTAGAGATGAATGTATACATGGTATGGATTAAAAAAAGCTTTCCGTGCAAAAATTCTGCTGGCCCATTTCAGAGAAAATTGAGTTCCTCCAAATTGGTCAGAAAAAAATGGAATTTAATATTCCATGGAACGTGGGCAGTGCCACGAGGTTACCTATATTAGAGATGGAAGCATACATGGTATAGATTAAAAAAAGCTTTCCGTGCAAAAAATCTGCTGGCCCATTTCAGAGAAAATTGAGTTCCTCCAAAATGGTCAGAAAAAAATGGAATTTAATATTCCATGGAACGTGGGCAGTGCCACGAGGTTACCTATATTAGGGATGGAAGCATACATGGTATAGATTAAAAAAAGCTTTCCGTGCAAAAATTCTGCTGGCCCATTTCAGAGAAAATTGAGTTCCTCCAAATTGGTCAGAAAAAATGGAATTTAATATTCCATGGAACGTGGCAAGTGCCACGGGGTTACCTATATTAGAGATGAATGTATACATAGTATGGATTAAAAAAAGCTTTCCGTGCAAAAAATCTGCTGGCCCATTTCAGAGAAAATTGAGTTCCTCCAAATTGGTCAGAAAAAAATGGAATTTAATATTCCATGGAACGTGGCCAGTGCCACGGGGTTACCTATATTAGAGATGAATGTATACATAGTATGGATTAAAAAAAGCTTTCCGTGCAAAAAATCTGCTGGCCCATTTCAGAGAAAATTGAGTTCCTCCAAATTGGTCAGAAAAAAATGGAATTTAATATTCCATGGAACGTGGGCAGTGCCACGAGGTTACCTATATTAGGGATGGAAGCATACATGGTATAGATTAAAAAAAGCTTTCCGTGCAAAAATTCTGCTGGCCCATTTCAGAGAAAATTGAGTTCCTCCAAATTGGTCAGAAATAAATGGTATTTAATATACCATGGAACGTGGTCAGTGCCACGAGGTTACCTATATTAGAGATGAATGTATACATGGTATGGATTAAAAAACGTTTTCCGTGCAAAAAATCTGCTGGCCCATTTCAGAGAAAATAGAGTTCCTCCAAATTGGACAGAAAAAAATGGTATTTAATATACCATGGAACGTGGTCAGTGCCACGAGGTTACCTATATTAGGGATGAATGTATACATGGTATAGATTAAAAAAAGCTTTCCGTGCAAAAAATCTGCTGGCCCATTTCAGAGAAAATTGAGTTCCTCCAAATTGGTCAGAAAAAAATGGAATTAAATATTCCATGGAACGTGGGCAGTGCCACGGGGTTACCTATATTAGAGATGACTGTATACATGGTATGGATTAAAAAACGCTTTCCGTGCAAAAAATCTGCTTATATTTGTCTATTCTAAGTTGAATATTAGTATTAAATTTAATGTATTTCACATAATTAACAAAAACATTTTCTTTATCATACATTAATGCTGTAAGTAAATAAACTCAATGTTGTGTTTTTAGTAGTTTTAATGAATTAACATTAAAAACTAATTTTAATTAGTACCTGATTTGTATAGAAACTTTAGAAAATATTTCTAAATTTATTTCCAAAATTTCTCATAAATTCATATAAAAAATAGCTACATTGCAACATTGTAGCTAAAAAATATTTTTCCCGCTAAAATGTTAGCATTCTTGCTATACACTCAGAGTTGCATTATATATTCTGGAGGGAAAATAAACAGGGATGTTTGATTATTATTTATAGCATGTAGCTTACATATAGGTTGAACTATGGAACTGCCTACGCCCCATGAAATATTAAATTCCATTTTTTTCTGACCAATTTGGAGGAACTTAGTTTTAATCAATACCATGTATACATTCATCTCTAATATAGGTAACCTAGTGGCACTGGACAAGTTCCATGGAATATTAAATTTCATTTTTTTCTGACCAATTTGGAGGAACTCAATTTTCTCTGAAATGGGCCAGCAGATTTTTTGCACGGAAAGCTTTTTTTAATCTATACAATGTATACTTTCATCTCTAATATAGGTTACCTCGTGGCACTGCCCACGTTCCATGGAATATTAAATTCCATTTTTTTCTGACCAATTTGGAGGAACTCAATTTTCTCTGAAATGTGCCAGCAGAATTTTTGCACGGAAAGCTTTTTTTAATCCATACCATGTATACATTCATCTCTAATATAGGTAACCTCGTGGCACTGACCACGTTCCATGGAATATTTAATTCCATTTTTTTCTGACCAATTTGGAGGAACTCTATTTTCTCTGAAATGGGCCAGCAGATTTTTTGCACGGAAAACGTTTTTTAATCTATACTATGTATACTTCCATCCCTAATATAGGTAACCTCGTGGCACTGGCCACGTTCCATGGAATATTAAATTCCATTTTTTTCTGACCATTTTGGAGGAACTCAATTTGCTCTGAAATGGGCCAGCAGATTTTTTGCACGGAAAGCTTTTTTTAATCTATACCATGTATGCTTCCATCTCTAATATAGGTAACCTCGTGGCACTGCCCACGTTCCATGGAATATTTAATTCCATTTTTTTCTGACCATTTTGGAGGAACTCAATTTTCTCTGAAATGGACAAGCAGATTTTTTGCACGGAAAGCTTTTTTTAATCTATACCATGTATACTTTCATCTCTTATATAGGTAACCCCGTGGCACTGCCCACGTTCCATGTAATATTAAATTCCATTTTTTTCTGACCATTTTGGAGGAACTCAATTTTCTCTGAAATGTGCCAGCAGAATTTTTGCACGGAAAGCTTTTTTTAATCCATACCATGTATACATTCATCTCTATTATAGGTAACCTCGTGGCACTGACCACGTTCCATGGAATATTTAATTCCATTTTTTTCTGACCAATTTGGAGGAACTCTATTTTCTCTGAAATGGGCCAGCAGATTTTTTGCACGGAAAACGTTTTTTAATCTATACTATGTATACTTCCATCCCTAATATAGGTAACCTCGTGGCACTGGCCACGTTCCATGGAATATTAAATTCCATTTTTTTCTGACCATTTTGGAGGAACTCAATTTGCTCTGAAATGGGCCAGCAGATTTTTTGCACGGAAAGCTTTTTTTAATCTATACCATGTATGCTTCCATCTCTAATATAGGTAACCTCGTGGCACTGCCCACGTTCCATGGAATATTTAATTCCATTTTTTTCTGACCATTTTGGAGGAACTCAATTTTCTCTGAAATGGACAAGCAGATTTTTTGCACGGAAAGCTTTTTTTAATCTATACCATGTATACTTTCATCTCTTATATAGGTAACCCCGTGGCACTGCCCACGTTCCATGGAATATTAAATTCCATTTTTTTCTGACCATTTTGGAGGAACTCAATTTTCTCTGAAATGGGCCAGCAGAATTTTTGCACGGAAAGCTTTTTTTAATCCATACCATGTATACATTCATCTCTAATATAGGTAACCTCGTGGCACTGACCACGTTCCATGGAATATTTAATTCCATTTTTTTCTGACCAATTTGGAGGAACTCTATTTTCTCTGAAATGGGCCAGCAGATTTTTTGCACGGAAAGCTTTTTTTAATCTATACCATGTATGCTTCCATCCCTAATATAGGTAACCTCGTGGCACTGCCCACGTTCCATGGAATATTAAATTCCATTTTTTTCTGACCAATTTGGAGGAACTCAATTTTCTCTGAAATGGGCCAGCAGATTTTTTGCACGGAAAAGGTTTTTTAATCTATACTATGTATACTTTCATCTTTTATATAGGTAACCCCGTGGCACTGGCCACGTTCCATGGAATATTAAATTCCATTTTTTTCTGACCATTTTGGAGGAACTCAATTTTCTCTGAAATGGGCCAGCAGAATTTTTGCACGGAAAGCTTTTTTTAATCCATACCATGTATACATTCATCTCTAATATAGGTAACCTCGTGGCACTGACCACGTTCCATGGAATATTTAATTCCATTTTTTTCTGACCAATTTGGAGGAACTCTATTTTCTCTGAAATGGGCCAGCAGATTTTTTGCACGGAAAACGTTTTTTAATCTATACCATGTATGCTTCCATCTCTAATATAGGTAACCCCGTGGCACTGACCACGTTCCATGGTATATTAAATACCATTTATTTCTGACCAATTTGGAGGAACTCAATTTTCTCTGAAATGGACCAGCAGATTTTTTGCACGGAAAGCTTTTTTTAATCCATACTATGTATACATTCATCTCTAATATAGGTAACCCCGTGGCACTGGCCACGTTCCATGGAATATTAAATTCCATTTTTTTCTGACCAATTTGGAGGAACTCAATTTTCTCTGAAATGGGCCAGCAGATTTTTTGCACGGAAAGCTTTTTTTAATCCATACTATGTATACATTCATCTCTAATATAGGTAACCCCGTGGCACTTGCCACGTTCCATGGAATATTAAATTCCATTTTTTCTGACCAATTTGGAGGAACTCAATTTTCTCTGAAATGGGCCAGCAGAATTTTTGCACGGAAAGCTTTTTTTAATCTATACCATGTATGCTTCCATCCCTAATATAGGTAACCTCGTGGCACTGCCCACGTTCCATGGAATATTAAATTCCATTTTTTTCTGACCATTTTGGAGGAACTCAATTTTCTCTGAAATGGGCCAGCAGATTTTTTGCACGGAAAGCTTTTTTTAATCTATACCATGTATGCTTCCATCTCTAATATAGGTAACCTCGTGGCACTGCCCACGTTCCATGGAATATTAAATTCCATTTTTTTCTGACCAATTTGGAGGAACTCAATTTTCTCTGAAATGGGCCAGCAGAATTTTTGCACGGAAAGCTTTTTTTAATCCATACCATGTATACATTCATCTCTAATATAGGTAACCTCGTGGCACTGACCACGTTCCATGGAATATTTAATTCCATTTTTTTCTGACCAATTTGGAGGAACTCTATTTTCTCTGAAATGGGCCAGCAGATTTTTTGCACGGAAAGCTTTTTTTAATCTATACCATGTATGCTTCCATCCCTAATATAGGTAACCTCGTGGCACTGCCCACGTTCCATGGAATATTAAATTCCATTTTTTTCTGACCAATTTGGAGGAACTCAATTTTCTCTGAAATGGGCCAGCAGATTTTTTGCACGGAAAAGGTTTTTTAATCTATACTATGTATACTTTCATCTTTTATATAGGTAACCCCGTGGCACTGGCCACGTTCCATGGAATATTAAATTCCATTTTTTTCTGACCATTTTGGAGGAACTCAATTTTCTCTGAAATGGGCCAGCAGAATTTTTGCACGGAAAGCTTTTTTTAATCCATACCATGTATACATTCATCTCTAATATAGGTAACCTCGTGGCACTGACCACGTTCCATGGAATATTTAATTCCATTTTTTTCTGACCAATTTGGAGGAACTCTATTTTCTCTGAAATGGGCCAGCAGATTTTTTGCACGGAAAACGTTTTTTAATCTATACCATGTATGCTTCCATCTCTAATATAGGTAACCCCGTGGCACTGACCACGTTCCATGGTATATTAAATACCATTTATTTCTGACCAATTTGGAGGAACTCAATTTTCTCTGAAATGGACCAGCAGATTTTTTGCACGGAAAGCTTTTTTTAATCTATACCATGTATACATTCATCCCTAATATAGGTAACCTCGTGGCACTGCCCACGTTCCATGGAATATTAAATTCCATTTTTTTCTGACCAATTTGGAAGAACTCAATTTTCTCTGAAATGGGCCAGCAGATTTTTTGCACGGAAAGGGTTTTTTAATCTATACTATGTATACTTTCATCTTTTATATAGGTAACCCCGTGGCACTGGCCACGTTCCATGGAATATTAAATTCCATTTTTTTCTGACCAATTTGGAGGAACTCAATTTTCTCTGAAATGGGCCAGCAGATTTTTTGCACGGAAAGCTTTTTTTAATCCATACTATGTATACATTCATCTCTAATATAGGTAACCCCGTGGCACTGGCCACGTTCCATGGAATATTAAATTCCATTTTTTTCTGACCAATTTGGAGGAACTCAATTTTCTCTGAAATGGGCCAGCAGATTTTTTGCACGGAAAGCTTTTTTTAATCCATACTATGTATACATTCATCTCTAATATAGGCAACCCCGTGGCACTGGCCACGTTCCATGGAATATGAAATTCCATTTTTTTCTGACCAATTTGGAGGAACTCAATTTTCTCTGAAATGGGCCAGCAGATTTTTTGCACGGAAAGCTTTTTTTAATCTATACCATGTATACATTCATCCCTAATATAGGTAACCTCGTGGCACTGCCCACGTTCCATGGAATATTAAATTCCATTTTTTTCTGACCAATTTGGAGGAACTCAATTTTCTCTGAAATGGGCCAGCAGATTTTTTGCACGGAAAGGGTTTTTTAATCTATACCATGTATACTTTCATCTTTTATATAGGTAACCCCGTGGCACTGGCCACGTTCCATGGAATATTAAATTCCATTTTTTTCTGACCAATTTGGAGGAACTCAATTTTCTCTGAAATGGGCCAGCAGATTTTTTGCACGGAAAGCTTTTTTTAATCCATACAATGTATACATTCATCTCTAATATAGGTAACCCCGTGGCACTAACCACGTTCCATGGAATATTTAATTCCATTTTTTTCTGACCATTTTGGAGGAACTCAATTTTCTCTGAAATGGGCCAGCAGATTTTTTGCACGGAAAGCTTTTTTTAATCTATACCATGTATGCTTCAATCTCTATTATAAGTAACCCCGTGGCACTGCCCACGTTCCATGGAATATTAAATTCCATTTTTTTCTGACCAATTTGGAGGAACCCAATTTTCCCTGAAATGGGCCAGCAGATTTTTTGCACGGAAAGCGTTTTTTAATCTATACCATGTATGCTTCCATCTCTAATATAGGTAACCTCGTGGCACTGCCCACGTTCCATGGAATATTAAATTCCATTTTTTTCTGACCATTTTGGAGGAACTCAATTTTCTCTGAAATGGGCCAGCAGATTTTTTGCACGGAAAGCTTTTTTTAATCTATACCATGTATGCTTCCATCTCTAATATAGGTAACCTCGTGGCACTGCCCACGTTCCATGGAATATTAAATTCCATTTTTTTCTGACCAATTTGGAGGAACTCAATTTTCTCTGAAATGGGCCAGCAGATTATTTGCACGGAAAGCTTTTTTTAATCTATACCATGTATGCTACCATCTCCCATATAGCTGTTCCCGTGGCACTGCCCACGTTCCATGGAATTTTAATTTTCTTTTTTGTAAATTCCCATAAAATTTTTCATTTTCATTTCCGGCGTTGCTAAATATCGTTGCTATCTTGACACACTTAAAAATTATCGATAATTTTGTATAAAACAGCTGTTCAAGCAAAACAAAAGTTGATACATTTTGCCAAATAAGAAAAAAAAGGTTATTAAACAATAAAATATTTGTAGGAAAATGCACAAAATAAGCCCCAATTTCACCGCATCGAAAGTGTACTTTTTGTTAGATGCCGTTACAAAAATATAGCGCTACAATAGAGTGAAAAAAACAGACAAAAACAAAAGACAGCTGTTAAAAACATATGGTAGTTTATGAAACTTAAATAGAATTTAAATGGCCAACGTTGGCCATTTAAGTATCATTTAAAAAAGCACTGAGAAAATCATTTTCGTATTTAAATAGAACTTAAATATAATTAATATTTAAATACGAAGTCAAAAACTGGCTCTTAGAATATTATAACAAGTAGATTTAATAACAAATATAAAATTTTAACAAAAAAAAATTGTGTTTTCTGTTCAATAAATTAGTTTAGTGTAGTTGTAATTTTAAATTTTAACAAAAAAAAAAATCAATTTCTCATAATTTAAATTTAGAAAAATTTACTATTATTTAATTACTATCGACCCATAATGCATTTTTTTATGAAAAGAAACAAACAAAGAAACAGAGCAAAACTTATTAAAGTTCATTGAACTTTGGTTCGAACAGCTGATCGATTAGCATAGGTTTGTGTGATTGTATCATTTAGGTTGCATGCAAAAGTAGGTCAGGAAATGTTTGACTCTGTTTTGGTTTATGTTGTAAATAAGATAAATTAGGTTACAACTTGATTGATCTATTTTAAAACTAAGCAAAATTATGAAATAACATGTTTGATCGATCTTTAATAAATTAGCTTTTGTTTGTTTGTTTGTATTATGTGAATGCAAGAAAATATACAAAAGTAAGAAAAAAAAAGTTTTATTTTCACTCACCAATCATACGTTCTGTAGAAGGCCTTCTCCATGAACATGTTGTGTGCTACCTTTATTTTTGGGAAAAATAATTTATAAAATGTTTAAAATTTTCTTGCATTATTTAGGTTTTCGGTTTGGATTTTTGTTAACTTTTCATATTTAAAGTTTATTTTTCATTTAAGATTTCAAATATTTATTAATTTATTTAATATTTTACTAAATTATTTAAATTTTAGTTTTATTTATTTGCTTATATATATTTTTTTAAACTGCAATATTGGCTATTAAAATTTGTTTAAATTTAGTTTTATTTCAAAAGAATTCTTCTTAAGGCTGGGTTAGCCGACCGTTGATGTAATGTAACCGTAATGTTGACTTAACGTAACACTTTAGTGCGATTATAGAACATTAAAAACGTGTCATATGTTTTTGACATAAACAAACAAAACAAAATATAGCCGGAACCATGATACAAAAATAGAAGGTAGTCTCACTTTCTCTTTTTGTCGCCATATTAACGTTCTGACTTTTATTGGAATTATGAAAAATCGTGCTACCATATTCATTCTTAAAATCCCATTTTATGTTTATTTAAAAGTAAAAAAAAAAATAAAACAGCAAACAAAAAATTCAATAAAAAAATGTTAACTAAAGAAATTCGTTTTTGAAATAATTATAAACTATCCCTTATACAGACTCCAAGAAAGAAAAAACACAAAAAGCTAGAAGCCGAAACAAATTTTTCATATAAATTACACATTAAAATTAAATATTTCTTAAACGTTATTTCCCTTTTTTCATATGTGGCAAAGACTTTTTTATTGTTTACAAAAAACTAATTTCAAATAATTCCAATAAACTTCAAAAATATTTTTGTGAGAGAGAAGTGGAGCAACCTTGTATATTTGAATCATGGCCGGAACTATATTTGTTGTATAAACTTTCATTGGCCTGTACCAATAAAATCAATTGTTCGTCGTTCATTTTAATAAAGACAAATTTAATACGTTTTGTTTAATTTTAAGTTTTTCTTTAATATTTCGCGCTTGTCGCTGATTGAAATTGTAAACAGCTGTTTGAAAGTGTTATCAACACAATTGTTTTAAATACTGTTTAAGCGGTTTTATAATTTTTTTCTGCGATTTAAAAAATATTTATTTAACATTGTTTGGTAATAGTACTTACATATAAACCGTATTTATTTAAACATAATGTATTCATCATCATTGTCCATTAGGAGACAATTATAAATATTATTTATTACCTTGTCATACAGACTTTATTTATTAAAGGTCCGATAACTTAAAAATTAATTAATATTGTATTGTACTTTATACTAAGGGCCATTATTAAAACTTGCCTTAATGTTCGTAATAGTAAAAGTTGACTTTAAGGGTACCTTTTTATATTGCCTAAAGTTAACTTTTACTATTTCAAACATAAAGGCAAGTTGTAATAATGGCCCTTAGTATAGTTAATTTGTGTATACAAAATATTAATTTAATATTTTGAAACTTAAATACTTTCGCCGATTATTAGTATACATTTTATAAATGCTTGTATGAAATAATTTGTATAATAAGTAAATATTACCATAACATTAAAAGGTTTTGTTTTTTATTTATGTATTTAGAACACAGCAAATATTTTTAAGCGTTCTGAGCAAAATAAGTATTTTTTATACAAGACTTAAAATCAACAAGTTGACAACACCGTTAGTAAATGTCACGTAGAAACGTAAAGAATTCTGTTTTTAACAGGTTCAGACGTTACAGTTACGTTACATTTTGTCACTATAACTGCTTTAACTACTTTACACACAATAGAAATGATCAGCTGTTCCGTTCCGTTAAGGTAACATTACATTACGATCGGCTAATCCACCCTTTACGTTTTATATATTCTAGATGTAAAATTATTTCTATACTTTTATAATATTTTTGTTGGTGGTTTTTGTTGATGTTGGTGTTGTGCAGATGTTTAGAGATTCATGTTAGGGAATAAGTTGAGTGCGCAATCGCCGACAGAAGATCTGTCTGGTGAGTCATCAAAGGAATCCTCTGGAAGAGGATTCCCTCGTCAGGCTTGGGGATTGTGATTTTAATAATTGAGATTTTTTTTAAGGAACAGGAAATAAATGTATTATGTGAAAATTAATCTATATGGCAGTATCGGAACGATAACTATCTTTGGAATTTTCATTAATTATAAATGAAATAAAATATGCTTGTAATACGAATAAAGGAATTATCCGAACCCTGACTACTTTAGCTTAGACAAAACTCTTATACGCCATATATTTGTCTCTTGCATAAATGTAAATAAAAACAAAACAATATGTTTCCAACCATATGATCGTAAAGATCAAGAAAAACAGAGAAATTAAATAAAAAATAAATGAATGTGAAAAAATAGTGAATTTTATTAAAATTGCTATTATAAATATAAAGAAATAATAGATACAAAGTATAATTAATGTGTGATAAAAGCATAGATAAATACACATAGATCGGAAACTCTCCTGTCAAAGACCTAACTCAGTTGTCAAAAACCTAAGTGGTATAGCAATTAACATTGCTATAGAACATACAACATTGAATAAAAACTTTGAGTTGAGCATTGTTTATAAGTATGGCAACACTAAATGATTAATGCCTAACATTGAAAGCTCTAGAATTCGAATATTCTAGTTTTAAGATCATTGTAGAAATAGAGCTTTCAAGATGGTAATGCAGTGTATATAAATTGGCCGTGAGAACACCACAGATCAGTCTGATTTGAAGCATCGTTAAGTATTATACGTGTATAAAAACACTGAGTCACCATTTAATTCTGTTGTTCTTTTACATTCATCAATCAATATCTCCACAATTCTTCCAGCTCGGTTGCTATTTAAAATCGAGAAAATCGGTCCACAAATGGCTGAGATATAAGGAAATAACCAGGACAACCTCGATTTTTGACCTATATCTGGATTACTAAGTCATTAATATAGGCAATATGTATATCTAATGATAGATATTTCAAAGACCTTTGCAACGACGTATATAATACCATAGTAAGTTGGACCTACAATGGGTCAAAATCGGAAAAAATATTTTTTAACCCGAATTTTTTTCACCAAAAGTTTTTTTTCGTTAAAAATAAAAAAAAATAATGAAAAAACAAAAAAAAAAAAAATGTTTTAAAAACAATTTGAAAAAAATTTTCCCGAAAATGAAAAAAAACACTTTGGAAAAATAATAAATTTTGTTTACCTAAAAATATTAAAAATTTTTATTTTGAAGCATGATTTGGTGAAGGGTATATAAGATTCGGCACAGCCGAATATAGCTCTCTTACTTGTTTATAGAATATATTGTTGTAGTAGTAGCAAATCATTCTTTATATATATAAGTAAGATTTGTATCCATTTTTACCAATTTTCCACTACCGGGATTTTTTGTCGGGAATCCCGTGAATTTAAAACTGATAAAAATACATAGAAAACAAGTTAAAAAGCTAATTTTCTCACCAAAAAATTTGAAAAGGTCTTTATACAGTTTTTCGCATATATTCCGGGACTAATAGGCCGCATATTGTTAGTTATTTGGGCTCTTTGGAATGTTAATCTAAGCAAACATACGGACATCGTTTTATAGACTTCGCCAAATGAAATTTTTGTGGAAATTTCAAAGTGCTATGTTTACACTTACACCCAGAGATAAAATATAGTTGGACATGTTTACCATAACCATGGTCACTGTAAATATGTATATCATAAGTTTACATTCACATCATTGTCATATATGTACATATATGACATATACATAATTACATTGACCATAATATTGTTAAATTTTTTTTTAAAATTTTCAACTGTTCAACTATATTTTTTCTCTGCGCGTACCATTCATGGTAAATGGTTAAAAAGTCTTTCGTTAAATTAATATTTTCATAAACACAATGGATCGAAAGCACGTTTTATTCAAAATTTCATAGATATTTAGAACTTATTCATGAAGTACGTTTTAATTCGTTTAGTTCATTTTAATTAAATTTTTATACAAAAATGAAATTAACTAAATTTAAAAAAGAAACACTAAATACTGCAAGCGAAAATCTCAAAATCTAGATCCTACTAACAAAAAATGTCCTTTAGATACTAAAAGAACATAATTAAATTAAGACACTTTTGTGCTGTTTCGATAATAAAAGTGGATAAATCGCAGTATTCTTTTAAAACAATTTTTATATTTTACATTTTTTTGTTTTCATGGGGTTAAAACTTTTGATAAAATAAAAATGTTGTTGCAAAAATCTAAAAAAAAACGGACCTGTATTGGGACAAAATTAGAATTTTTATAATTTATTCTTCTAAATTGACCGATGAACACGTACTCCTTCCGCTTATCTATTAAATCGGTTTGTGTTTTGCAGGCATTGTATTATGAAAATTCATAATCCTTTTGACTTTGTGAATGTACACCAACCAACAAATAAACTAATTTGGTAAATTTCATTTTTAATTTTTTATATTTTATGAAAATTATATGGAAAACTTTATATTAAAAATTTTCAATCAATATTTGTAATTAATAAGACATTAAATGAAGTCTTTGTGTAGATGTAAATATAACATACATACATACATAATGATTATAACACTAAATTTGTATATGAATTTTGGCTATAATATTCCCAATTTACATTATAATTATATATTTCGGGAATTCCGGAATACCCGGGAACATACCAACAAAATTTTCCGTTTCCCGGGAGTCAAAAAAAGTGGGGAAATTAAAAACCTTATAGATAAGATACTGAAAATTGATTGCAAGTATCAAATGAGTCTTGGGAGTACAATAGAACTTTTCAATAGCTAAAGAAAAGAACGATCGTATCAAGGCGAATTCATACAAGGTGGCGGCAGTTCTACAAAAACAACAATTGGTCTAAATTAAAAATTAAACAAATACAGTGCACTCGCGGTAACGTGAACACCGCCTAACGTGAACAAGCTTTTGTTTACATTGACTACTCTGTAACGTGAACAAACTCAGAAAGCTCTATAACGTGAACAATTTATTTCACTGCATTTGTTTCCTAAGCATGTAGAAATAAACTGAAATACATACATTAAATTCGATTTTTAAAGTTTAGGGAATCCACTTATATTAAAAATGTGTTTGTATCCTCTAAATTAATATTTTTTGTATGGCAACGAATGAGTAATTTTATTTGCTATCAGGCCTGTTCTGTAATCCACGTGATTTCAAATCACATACCGTTTTAAAATCACACGTGTGATTTGTGCCTGTTCTGTAAATCACACCATTATTGAATTTTTCGGTGTGATTTTAATTTTTCGAAAACACAAGAAAACAGCTGATTCGTTTATTTTAAATGTTTTGTTTTTCAAATAATTGTATAGAAATATTAAAGTGAAAATAAAAAAATGCCTGGAGCTTCTGTTATATCTTTAATGGATTTAAAAAGAAGGCAGTTAAGAGATGAACGTATTCAAATGCGTTGTTTTGCAAAAACTATGGCGCAAGCAAACAACACAGCAAAGCTGCCACAGTACACAATCGCTTTTGGTTACCACTTGCTTCAACTTTGTTGCAGTTTTTCTTCCAATTAGCACAAAAAACTTAACACATATTGATAACTTATAATATAACAAATATTATAAATTTTATGCTGAATTCTATAATAAATTTAAAGATATTGAACATATTTTAGACAACCATTAAACAATTTTAGTCTGGCAAGCTTCCATGTATTTTCGAAAATCATAAACAGCTGACAAGTGAAAACAAACCTGAAATCACAAAAGAAATCACAAAAGCAAATAAACTTTTTACAGCAGAAAAGGAGTCTCTAGATTTTTATTAAATTTTAAGTGTTTTTTTTAATAAAACAAGTAATTCTGTAAGAAAATCAATAAAGGATATATTGTTTAATTAGTTTAAGTAATTTATTTTAATATTTTCCATATAATAGCCGCAGAAATAACCAAGTGATTTGAAAACATTAGTGACTTTGCTGAACGTTTTAAAATCACAAAATTATGTGCACAGAACACCTTTTATGTGATTTCAAACCACTTTTATAAAATGTGATTTGCAGAACATACCTGTATGTAATTTTATTTCAATGTATTTTTTCTCGTGATCTCGTTTTGTTTTGTAATGTATTATAATCAATAATTTTTGTTTTATATTTTAATAATGAAAATAATAATAAAAGAATTTCACGTTCAACCGTATAAAACAGAGGTTTCTATATAAAATTTTATATTTTTTCCATGAAATTCGACAATCGCTAACGTGAACAATTTCACTAACATGAACTGCCTTGGTTTTAATTAGTTCACGTTACCGCGAGTGCACTGTACATATGTATTAAAACTTGATATAGTGTAGATAATTGAATCGTGAGTGTTTTATGTAAAAAATAAATATTTTGTTAATAAGATTAGAATATGTAGATATTTAAATATAAAAACAAGCTTTGACATCTGTTAGAACAAAAAAGCGAAAAAAATAATCAGCTGTTTGATTGACCCCACCATGATTCCACCTTATACATTTATATCAGTGATGCGCGTTCATATTGTTCAGTTTACGAAGATTTTCGTCTATTTAAGGGTGGATTAGCCGACCGTAATGTAATGTAACCTTAACGGAACGGAACAGCTGATCGTTTCTATTGTGTGTAAAGTAGTTAAAGCAGTTTTAGTGACAAAATGTAACGTAACTGTAACGTGTGAACCTGTTAAAAACAGAATTTCTTTACGTTTCTACGTGACATTTACTAACGGTGTTGTCAACTTGTTGATTTTAAGTCTTGTATAAAAAATATTTATTTTGCTCAGAACTCTTAAAAATATTTGCAGTGTTCTAAATACATAAATAAAAAAAAACATTTAATGTTATGGTAATATTTACTTATTATACAAATTAATTCATACAAGCATTTATAAAATGTATACTAATAATCGGCGAAAGTATTTAAGTTTCAAAATATTAAATTAATATTACTAAGGGCCATTATTACAACTTGCCTTTATGTTCGAAATAGTAAAAGTTAACTTTAAGCAATATAAAAAGATACCCTTAAAGTCAACTTTTACTATTTCGAACATAAAGGCAAGTTATAATAATGGTTCTTAGTATAAAGTACAATACAATATTAATTAATTTTTAAGTTATCGGACCTTTAATAAATAAAGTCTGTATGACATGGTAATAAATAATATTTATAACTGTCTCCTAATGGACAATGATGATGGCCCATAATCGTAGTCAAACAATAAAGTCGGTTCTTTTTAAAAACAACTTTAAAATAAAAACCCGCTTTTTATTATTTTCTAACTATAGTCAAAATTAAAGTATGTTTTAAATTGAACCGACTTTAACTGGGTGTTACCTCAAATGTAGACAATGTTTTCATACAATATACAACAAAATATAGACAAGTGGCATCGCTGAACAGCTGACTTAGAAAATTTAAAAAAATAAAACAAAACAAAAGGTAACAAACAACAAATGTAACCGGGAAACTAAAGAAAAAAACAGTTTGTGGTGGAAAAATAGAAAAGGAAATATTAATATCAAATGTATTCTATTTTGGTACTAATTTTATTGATTCAATATTCAATAATTGCAAAATCTCTGCCAATATCTTGTAACTTAAAAATTTTTGACTTTTTGTCGAAGTTTTTTACATGGCGAAGAACAGCTGATGCTGTTGTTAAATGAGTTAAAAACTACTTCAGCTTGTTTTATATTTACAGTCGACTATGATTATGTGCCATTATGTGTAAATAAATACGGTTTACATGTAAGTTTAAATCGCAGAAAAAAATTATAAAATCGCTTGAATAGTATTTAAAACAATTGTGTTGATAATACTTTCAAACAGCTGTTTACAATTTCAATCAGTGACAATTTCAATCAGCGACAAGCGCGAAATATTAAAGAAAAACTTAAAATTAAACAAAACGTATTAAATTTGTCTTTATTAAAATGAACGACGAACAATTGATTTTATTGGTACAGGCCAATGAAAGTTTATACAACAAATATAGTTCCGGCTATATTTTGTTTCATTTATTTATGTCAAAAACATATGACACGTTTTTAATGTTCTATTATCGCACTAAAGTGTTACGTTAAGTCAACATTACGGTTACATTACATCAACGGTCGGCTAACCCAGCCTTTACACGTACACAACACGTCAATTTACAAGTAAACAAAACACACAACAAGAGCGTAAAAAATACAAATATTTCATTCAGTTGCTTCACAGCCAGTGTTACCATTTCTCCAGTTTTCCCTTTTTTTGCAAGTTTTTTCAGATGCAAAAAGTTTTATTTTTAAAAAAAAAAGTTTTTTGGAAAATTGTAAACCTACACTGCCGCTCACTTGAATAGGTTCACTGTTTTCTTTAAATTCAAATTAATTTTTTACAAAAAATAATGGATTAATTAGGTACATTAAAATTTTAAATGGTAAAATGATGTCTTATATAACACTAGAAAGACAAAAATTAGCGCAATACCTAATAGCCGATTTTTAAGAATTTTTTTTCTAAAATACTACGTTTTTGAACCATATATTTTTGGCTCATTTGAATAGGTTCATCATCATTAATTGACAAAAAACAACAACAAAATGCAATTTTCAAGAACTTTTTTTATGTTTATGGACATTTTATAAGGTTTTACAAAAGATTTAGTAATGAGTATATCCGCGATATTCGATACAACTTCGAAAATTCGAGTTAATAAAAAGTTATAAAGATTTTGAATTTCGGACCAAGCTTTTCTAATCCCTCCAATTTAGTCTTCTTTTGTGTAATAATGTCCTCCCGACATATACACTTAACGGAAAAGAATATCCCAAACATTTGCAACAATAAATAGGTCAGAAGAGCATATGGGCCACTCCAAAATATTTACGTTTTGACTTCGAGTCCATCCTTTTACGGAACTATCAGGGTACTACGATATAGATTAGGGTATTATCATGTTCAAATGTCCACGGCATTGGACCAAATATGTTAGAAAACTGTGGAAAAGTGGTTTCAAGTATGGCTTTACAATCATTAGAATTCATACTATATGACTACAAATGTTTCATAACATGAAATTGTCCCGCACACCATCACACTTCCGCCATAGCTATGCAGATGACTCAGGTAATTTTCTTCCTTTCGTAAATCATTGGAATAATAATTATGTATATCCATCAGACCTCCCAAATTAAACTTTTTCATCCGAAAACGAAATATGTTTCCATACCTTTTTATAACCCATGTGTTTATGGGCAAACTGAAGGCGTTTTTCATAAAGTGGGGCATTCAGAGTGATTTTTTTTTTAATTTTTTATCTTTCCAAATGCTTGGCACTTCTTACAAAACGTTTTACTGTAGTTAGGATTGATGGAACACCTATTTTTCTTAAATTTTTGCTGCAAGAATCTGTCGAGTTGGATGCAAATCTTACGACGGCTCATCTGATCGCTTTTGTTATGACTTTATGTGTACGTCTTCTTATGTGTTTTTCATATTCAGACTGTTTTCTTACAAAATTTCTAAAAAAAATTCTGAATTCGTCCAATTTTTTTGCAAAATTCCAGTGATTTTGGACAATTTCCAAAAATGCTTTAATTTTGCCATTTTCTTCTTCAGTTAATGGCTTACCGTGAGTTAATTTTATAAAAAAATATTGTCTATATTCACAGACACTAAAATTTTAATGAATTTAATCCTCTGCCAAGAATAAACTGATTTTATTCAGAATGAACCTAATCAAGTGAGCCAAAAAAATGTGGTTCAAAAACGTAGTATTTTAGAAAAAAAATCTTAAAAATCGGCTATTAGGTATTGCGCTAATTTTTATTATTCTAGTGTTATATAAGACATCACTTTACTATTTAAAATTTTAATGTTACTATTTAATCCATTATTTTTGAAAAAAAAATAATTTGAAAGTGAAGAGAAAAGTGAACCTATTCAAGTGAGCGGCAGTGTATGTTATCAATAAGTTGAACCGTTTATTTCAAAATGATTGTCTCCAAATTCGTTTACTAAATGGGAGATTGATTTGAATATATTTAAAGTACTAAATTCACATAAATTATCTCAGTTTGATTTATGTACGAATTGGGTTTTGTAATTTTAGTATCTATGTACTTAAAAAAGATTTTTTGTTGAAAAAAAGTTTTTTTTTTAGAAATAAAAAGTTTTCTTCAAAAAATATATGGCAACACTGTTCACAGCATTCAACGAAGCAGGTGTGTTGCAGATATTTTATTTTTTTACCCATACATGCACACAAATTAAATTTCTCTTTTTGCCTATGAACGATTTGTATAGAATCTTGATATCAATATTATAGATATCAAACATGTTGAAACCTAGTTATTTACATACAACCAGTGTTGCCAGAAAAGTTTTACCTCATGTCCCCAATCTATTAATCGATGTCCCCAAAAAATCCCCATTTCATAATTGAAATCCCCAATTTTGTCCCCAACATAAAAATGTATATGCAATTTTATTTTTTCCAGCAAAAATAAAGAAAAACTGGAATAGTACTGAATATAATGAAAAATCGATTAACCGTTTCTTCAGCTAAAACAGTATTCGAAACCGATTTTTTATTTTTATTGTACAAAATTTAGTTTTTGTAAAATATAATCCTGATTTTAAATTTTTTAAGTTTTCGTTTTTAAGGGTGATTTAATGAAAACAATACTGTTTTCGTTGCTATAAATAGGTCAAGTTGTGGAAAATTACATGATAATATTAACAGAAGTCATTGCAAAACTAAGGAAAAGAAACACAGTTACCGTCCCATCTTTTTGTACTTTCCATTGATCGTACTGTCCTTTTTTTTTGTCCTAATAACTTCCATCTGTCCTTATTATTTCATAGGGATACATTTAAAATTAAATTAGTGCCGAAAACTAATTTAAACTTTTCTACAATATAAATTTATTTAAAGTATTGGTCATTGTTAGCTAGGACCTTTTCCCATTCGGTACAGGTTCCCTGTAATGTTCTGGTCAGATTTCAGCAGCTCTTATGAGATAAGACCCTTTTGCTCCCACCAAATACATAAAATTAGCGCCATGGATATTTGGCTTTGATGTCGATTCGTCTGGTTGGCCGGGCTTCACATATCTCTTACGCTTCGGGTTATCGTAATGGATCCTTTTTTCATCGCAAGTAATGATTCGGTGCAAAAATGATTTTCTTTTATAGCGTTCAAGCATCATTTCGGACATGCAATCGTCTTTCAAGGTCTCTCGGCTTCAAATCCTATGGTGCCTAATTTCCCTGCTTTTGGATGAATTCAGCTGCTCAGTAGCTCCCAATGATTTTGCAAGTTCTTGTTAAGTTTTATAACAATTTTCAGGGTGTAATGCCTCCAATTCTCAGTATTTAAACTTTTTTGGCTAGTCTGGGCGATCTTTGTCTTCCGTATCAAAATCACCACTTCTGAACCGCACAAACCATCTCTCGCACGTTGAAACCGATGAAACACATTCACCATTCAGTGGCACTTCTTTTCAAATTAAAGAAAAAAAGCAAAACTTCCCGCATATGACGCTATGTTGACAGAAAATTCAACATTTTCGAATGTTCAATAACTAAGTGAGAATAGATGACAGATATGTATCCTTCAAAATGTCTTATGGGTTATTAAAAACAAAAACCGCGTTCAGAAGATACACCATCTATTGTAAATCCCGTATTTGTAAGTCATACACCCAATATTTGTTAACTTTAGTGAAAGCCTTTGTTTCTATACTTTATTTTTATTAATATTTTGAAATTAAATTAGAAAGTGCCCCAGAAACAAATAAGTCCCGAAATGCATGTCAAATATTTTTGTGCTTTTTACAAAATTTAGATACAATATAATGAAGATTTTTAAACGCAGATATCAATTTTTTAGCAAATAAAATTTTGTTTACACAAACTATGAATAAATAGTATAAAGTCAAAACTAAAACTGTTTATACATTTAAAATCCCCAAAAATTTTATATCCCTCCCCACGAAAATTTGTCCCCAAATTATTCATGAAATCCCCAATTTGGGGAGAAATCCCCGCATCTGGCTACACTGCATACAACTTAAACAAAAGAGAGTTCGAACATGATGTTACCTACTTATTTGTATGCAACCTAACTCACAGATTTACACAAACAAACTTATAACATAACGAACGATCAGCGTTCAAACCAAGGTTCAATGAACTTTTAATGGGTTTTTGTCTTTCTGTTTTGACGTAATAACTAACAACCGCAATGTGGATCAAGGCATATTTAACCAGGTGGCAGCATAACGCCAGCTGACTATTTTTTGCTCTACTCATGTTGTACCTTTTAAAATGTCAAAAACGTGTTTACAAAAATTTTTAAATTTGTTATAAGAGTAAAAAGATTATTTTGTATTTATAAAAGTAAGTTTTAGTTACCGCTTTATGTGCGTAAAATATTTGAAAGTGCTAAAAGAAACTATTTCATTTTAAAAAGTGCGTTTTTTGTGAATTTATTTTTTGTCAGTTTAGAAGGTTTTACGCACTGTTGTTCTTGTATTATTGTAATTGTTGTAGTTACGCTGCCACCTGGTTAATACATCTTGATGTGGATCTATACTACATAAAGTTCAAAAATAAATTTGATAAACTGTTTCGAAACGGTTTAAATAAACCGATAAATTTGCGTCGATTAACCGATTTTGTACTTTAACATATTTTTTTATTTATTTTTCCGGTTTAATTCAAATACAAATGAGAAGCCGCAGAACAAAAGGCACTTTTTTCCTAATTTAAATTTTTTTGGAAATTGAGTTGAGAAAATTGTATCTAGTTTCTAACTTATCAATAGATACATCTAACAGCCATAAGTCACCACAATAAATGTTAAGGTTGTTTGATATAAAACCAACTTTATATCGGAAAATGAACCTTTTGTTAAAACATAACGTAAAAAAGTACAATTTGTTTAAAACAAAATAAAAAAGTAGGTTTTTACGTTTTTTTTTTTAAACGATAATATATTGACTGAATGTTTTTAAACCTGATCTAATATACATATTGTTACGTTTTAACCTTTAAACGTTAGTTTAAAATTGTAACAATTCTTTATTTATTTGAAATGTACAACAGCAACAGTTCAAATAGTCACTCAGTGTCTTTATACACGTTTATCAATTCGCAGAAATGCACACACGCTTTATAATCTACAAACTTAAATGTACAAGATAGTTGATGTTAACTCTAAAAGCGCCTATTATAAACTGACAGACTACTGCCACCGCAATCACAATTTATACACACTGCCATCTTTCGGGAATCTTCTACAATGCTCTCAACGGACAAACTAGTATGTTCGAATTCTAGAGCTTTCGATATCAATGTTAGCAGTTTAAACATTTAGTGTTGCCATACTTACAAACAATGCTAATAACCACATGCTACTGATGGACGTGTTTGTAAACATGATGAATGTTTCAGGCAGTCGTTACAGACCGTTAAATTCAAATCGTTATTGCACATTCCTAACAATAGTTTGTTCTATATTGTATGAAAACATTTTCTACATTTGAGGTTACACCCAGTTAAAGTCGGTTCAATTTAAAGCATACTTTAATTTTAACTATAGGTTGAAAATAATGTTACGCTTTTAGCTTTTAAAAACGGGGCTGATTGCAAATAAAAAGCAGTTTTAGTAGTTTGAAATTTGTAACAACTCTTTATTTATTTAAAATCTACAACAACAACAGTTCAAATAGTCAGTGTCTTTATACACGTTTGTCAATTCGCAGAAATGCACACACACTTTATAATGTACAAGACAGTTGATGTTAACTCTAACAGCGCCTATGATAAACTCAACTCACTATTGCAACATCTGCCACTATTTATACACACGCCATCTCTCGGGAATCTTCTACAATGCTCTTAACGGAAGATCTCACTAAAATCAAAAATAAAATTTTGTTTGCAACTATTTATTTTTTGGTTGAATTGTTGTGTTTTTGTTCTTCAATAATAAAATACTTAAATAAGTATTTTATTTGCAATATAAATTAAAAATAGAAATTATTCGGCAAATCGAATAATTTAAAACTAACCGATTATTAACCGATTAAATCTAAACCCTGATTAATTATTTGCTCGATTAACCGATTAAACCAGAAACCCAGTTAATTGAATACCCTAGTATGTACATATTGGTAACTTAGGGGTAACGGTTACTTAGCGGTTACGGTAGTCAACATCTGTTCTAATTGTTACAAATTGTTGTTTGTTATATTACCACCTTATGGCAATTAATTTCAATATTTATTCGAGAACAAGGCATTCTCGAATAATAATACTTTAATTTTGTTATAAGTGTTTAGAATTACCATTAGGTGTAAATTATTTATTTGCAAATACTTTATTTATTCAGGTGTTTGAAGTTTTAAATAATAGAAATTTAATTAAAGAAGACAATTAAAGTCGTAATGAATCATTTTGAAGAAATGTTAAGTATAAACTAGTGCAGAGGTAGGCAGACATTATCCTCCTAAGAGCTGAAAGTGAACATTAGTTACTAGACAAAATGTACATTGTACAACTTTACATTTTATTACATTTTGAAATGCTTATAAAATACAATAACCATAATATATAATAATAATAATTCACTTAATCAATTTTAAAAAATATATAAGTACATATAGTTTAAATATAACAGAATAATTAAACTTTTTACTGAATTCAATTTGTTACCATGTGGATACATATTGGAAAGAAAGAAAAATATTTCCAAATGTGACGACATCTATTTATGTTTTTAAAAGCCCAATAGCCCATCATAAGTAGCAGGAGTATGGGCTACGATATGATAAGTGAACAATCTTTTGAAATCGATGTTTTCCGATCGATAGTAATTTAGACACAATTTTTCAATAAAATCGGCCTTAGTTTTTGATTTAGCAAACAAAATTAAAAACTTTACATCTTGTGTTACAAAGAACTTATTTTAATATATCCCACTCGCATCCCACTAAGCGGCCAAAAAGCTCTTAAAGGAATAGACTCAAGCCCATTTTGAAAAGAAAAGCAAAAAAAAAAAAAATCAAAAATTGTATGACTTGACAAATTTTGCTAAGAAAAATAGGTAATTATGGACCGACCGTCCCAAAATTTGGTGAGATGATTTTCGTATATATGAAAATTTATGCTGAATTTTATTTGGATACTGACATATTTCGGAAATTTATCCACATTAATTACATTTTTGAGAATGGTGCTTATATGGGAGATCAGTTTAAATAAAACTTATTGGTTTGGATATGTCTATAATTAAGATATTTATTAGAGCTAAACTATTTTTAGATAGGGCAGTTGTATGGGGGCTAGGAGAAATAATGAACCGATACTAACCAAATTCAATAGTATAACAGTTTGTGCCAAATTTTGTCGAATTATCTTTAACCGGCGATCTGTAATGTGATTGCAAGGACATCGCTTAATCGATTTAGAAAGTGATCCAGTCAGATTCGTCGTTACAAACATCAGCATTAACCCAAAAAATCAATATGAAAATAATTCCTTGGAAATACTTTGTATGTACTATAACATTTCTTGTAACTCTATCTATCTATCTATCTATCTATCTATCTATCTATCTATCTATCTATCTATCTATCTATCTATCTATCTATCTATCTATCTATCTATCTATCTATCTATCTATCTATCTATCTATCTATCTATCTATCTATCTATCTATCTATCTATCTACCTATCTATCTATCTATCTATCTATCTATCTATCTATCTATCTATCTACCTATCTATCTATCTATCTATCTATCTATCTATCTATCTATCTATCTATCTATCTATCTATCTATCTATCTATCTATCTATCTATCTATCTATCTATCTATCTATCTATCTATCTATCTATCTATCTATCTATCTATCTATCTATCTATCTATCTATCTATCTATCTATCTATCTATCTATCTATCTATCTATCTATCTATCTATCTATCTATCTATCTATCTATCTATCTATCTATCTATCTATCTATCTATCTATCTATCTATTTTTTTTTTTTTTTTTTTTTTGGACGTAGTGATAGCGCACTATCATCTAGTGGTCCTACACTGGAACCACCACCCCGGAACCGCTCTCGCATTACTTCGGGGTGGAGTTCATTTACTGCGGCGCAGTTATCATCATTTTCCTAGTCCCCCGTCCACATACATTTGTATGTGATTAGGGGTTCGGCACTTGTATCTGTTGGCATTTGGTCTTCTCAATCATAATTTCCTCAATGAAGTGGGAGTATTTGCACCAATTCTCCTTTTTTGATAACATTAAGTTCATCATTTGTATCATGGTCATGTTCTCAAACGTAGTAGGTAGTAGGTTCCGTTTGCTGCTCCAGGAGATGCATTGCAGAACTGTGTGTTCGACGCTATCATCGTGTTCGTTGCAGATTTCGCATATTGCAGAATGTCTTATCCGGAATCTTTGTAGGTAGGTACCAAAGTTGCCATGTCCACTGAAAATTTGTGTCAGGTAAAAATTTAGTTCCCCATGCTTTCTGTTCATCCAAATGTTAATGTCGGGAATAAGAAAGTGGGTCCATCTTCCTTTAACCGTTTCATCCCATAGTCTTTGCCATGTTTCAAGTAGATTTTCTCTTGCAGCCTCTTTTATACGGATTATTTCGCTCCTATGGTTACTGACGGTTTGTGTGGTAGACAAGCGTTTATCGTATATTTCCTTCCTTTCATTTAGAAGAAGATCAATCGGTGGCACACCAGCGAGAACGGATACAGCTGCAGTAGATATGGTTCGGTATGCTGATGTTATTCGTATTGTGCATGTCCTGTGCACCTTTTCTAGGATGGTTTTGAGTTTTTTGCTACTTGAGACAGTCGCACTTATAACAGGAGCTGCATATAAAACCTGTGAATATGCTACTGTAGCAATTAGTCGTCTGGTAGTTTGTCCAGGGCACTTAATATTTGGCATTATTCTTGATAGCTTTGATGCAGTTCCTAAGGCTTTCTCAGATACCATTTTTATATGTGGCTCAAAAGATAGTCTGCAGTCTAGGATTACACCTAGGTATTTCAAAGTCCTACTCATAGTAATCTGATATCCATCCACTCTCAGTTTCGGGCATTCAAAATATTTTCGTTTGGTCACAAGAATCGCCTCAGTCTTGTTCGCAGCAAGTGTTAATTTTCTTGTTCTTAACCACCTATTTACTCTTCCTAGGCAGTCGTTTGTAACTATTTCGATCAAGGGAGCTGAAGGTTGATCTACTACTAGGGCTACGTCGTCTGCATATCCAACTAGTCTTGATCCATTTGGTAGATTCAGTTTTAACAATCCATCATACATAAGATTCCATAGGAAAGGACCCAGTATGGAACCTTGGGGGACGCCAGCTGTCACTTCGTAGCTTTTTATTCCATCTTCAGTATCATATTCAAGGATTCTATCTTCCAGGTAATTATCAACCATTCTCACCAAATATCCTGAGAAGTTTCGCTCTCGCATTGTTTGTCGAATTACATTCCAGTTAGCAGAGTTGAATGCATTCTTGATGTCCAGGGTGACGATGGAACAAAATCGCATGTGTTCAAAAGCGTCCTTTGCAGTATTTACTACCTCACGGATGGCTCCTACAGTGGATTTACCTTTCACGAATCCAAACTGCATATGTGAGAAACCTCCTTTTCCGTTTATTTCCATCACAAGTCTATTTAATATCAATTTCTCCAGAAACTTTCCACAAGTGTCCAAAAGGCATAGCGGTCTGTATGAAGATGGATTTTCTAATGGTTTGTTGCCTTTGCGCAGCAGCACAAGATATTGTCTTTTCCAAAGTTTTGGGAAAACTCCTTCCTTGAGGCAAATGTTAAATGTATCCGTAAATATATCCGGCCAGTGCTCACAGACTATAGTGATGATTTCATTTGGGATCCCATCTGGTCCTGGTGCTTTGCATTTCTTCAAAGTGTGGCATGTATCAAGTATTTCATTGCGCGAGAAAAGATCATAGTTATTTGCGTAATGCAATGTAGTTAAGTTTCTCCTGATTCTTTCCGTGTGGGGGAAAAGTGTGCTCACTATAGTGTATGCCCAAGTTGGATCCGTTATACCTGGTATTTTGCATCTGTTTCCCATCTTCTTCATTATTATTTGATATGGAAGGCCCCATGGATCTTTATTTACTTCCTCGCATAGTGAGTCCCAAGCCTTTTTCTTAGAATTTTTGATAGTAACTCTGAGATTTTTTCTAGCTCTTCTATACAATTCCATTGTTACTGAGTCACCTTTCCTTCGTGTAGCTACTCGTTTTGCCTTGTGACATTCCCTTCTAAAACGTGCAATTTCTTCGTTCCACCAGTAGGCATGTTTTCGAGCTCGTCCAACTATTATATTCTTTTTCATTCCAGCATTGCATATTTCCGTAAGGATGTCGATAAGTCGTCTGGCAGCGATATCTACATTTAAGTTGTCACTAGGCTGTGTTCTGGATTTGATCTCTATCAGATTTTCAACGCAGTTTTCTTTATCTATCTTTCGTGTATTCCATTTAGCTCGAGTTGGGTTCACTGTGACGTTAGTAAATGACAGATTCATTTCCATCTGTATATATTGGTGGTCACTCAGTGTTTCGTCTTCCAGAACATCCCATTGTAGTGTCTTGCTTGCTATAGACGGTGACGCAAATGTTATGTCTATAATTGAACTAGAGTCTCTTCTCCTGAAAGTTGGGGTCCTTCCCCTGTTCAGAACAACTAGACCCAGAGATGCAATCATTTCACTTACTGCTATTCCTCTTTTATCTGTTTTTCCTGATAGCCATTCGAACGACTTACTGTTAAAGTCACCTCCTATTAGCACTGGAGTAGTTCCATTCCTCACGTTTTCCTCGAGTTTATCAATTTTATTTTGAAATTCTGTTATTTCCATGTTTGGTGAATAGTAGCAACTATATATTCGTATCCTGTTGGTGTGCAAGACTACGAAATTTTCATTGCCTTCTTCAATTTTGTCTATTGTGATCAATGGGTTACGTATGTACACCGATGATTTGCCCAGAGCATCTTGATACCAAGCACTGCCCTCAATTCTAGCGTATTGCTCACTTATTAGTACCATATCTACTTTTTTTTCCATTACGTTATTTATCATCAGCTGTTGGGCTTCCCGACCTCTCCCTAGATTTATCTGGAGTATCTTAACACTCATTCTTATAATTGCACAGATTGCCAGTACCAATATAGTGGTTTATATTTTGTCGGCCAGCCTCTAAACAGATTACACACCTCGGTTCGTTCTTACATGTATTTGCCTTATGTCCATCTATACCGCATCTTATACAAGTTTGGCTACGATCTCTTCCTTGGCAAGACCGAGCAAGATGTCCTTGCTCTAAGCATCTGAAGCACCGCTTGACAAGTGTTTTCCTTCTTACTCGACATAATACTAGTCCGACCTTAATTTTGCTTCTTCCCAGAATGGTAGCAGCTACGTTTCCGGGTACTTCTACGAGTGCTTGTCTCGTACCACCATAGTAGTCTCGTATGTTACGTACTTTGATTCTGGTACTATCTGCTTCACTGGAGGCCTGAATAATGGCATTAATTACTTCCCCTTCATCGGTAGTTTCTTCCATATCTCTAATATCAAGAAGAAATTTCTCTACCTTTGTTTGGACTTGAACATTGTCCCCAAAGGATCCTTTTATAGCACCTTCTAGTTTCTTCGCTTGTCCTTCTCCTTTCGTCATCTCTATTAGAACGTTTCCATCCATGGTTTTTCGAATCTTCTTTATTCCAATGCCAATTTCCTCAGTATTAATGGCAATCTTCATTTCTTTCAATATATCAGCATAGCTTGAACCGTCAGCCTTAATTGTTAATGTTTCACCTTTATTTCTGATCACGTTTTTACTGCTTCTCTTCTTGGTGCTTCGATTCCTTTTCTTTCCTTCTACTAGGGACCACTGCTTGTCGTTTTCAGCATCTATACCTTCTTCTTCTGGATGTGATGTGCGAATTTTTTTAGTTGGTTTACTTTTCTCCGGCGTGAAAGGGGCTGCTCTCTTATTAAAGTCTTTAGGGGTTTCCTTCTCTGTTTGTGTGCCTTTATCGTTTCTAACAATGTCCGGTTTCCCCTGTGGTGTATCCAGAACGAGGTTCAGGGCGATTGCCTCTCTATACTCCCGAAGCTGTTGATACAATGCAACGGCCTGCATAAGGTTGTCCCTTATAGGCTTATGAATGTTCCTTTCATCACAGATTATGGTGTTCATTGCACTCAGCTTGTTACCAAGGTCAACGAACGCTAGTTCCTCTTCCATCTTAAGATGTTCAATATGTCTCGCTTCGACTGTTATATTTCCTGCACTATACGATTGGGAAGCATCATTTCTAGCTGGTGATCTTCGTATTTTACCACTATTTTGGAAAGGATTTTCTTCTCTTATCTCGCCTTTATTGTTAATATTATTATTGCTATTCATATTTTCACTGGGTCCCAACTCAAAACCGTTATCTAAGCTCGATGTATAGTTACGTTATTTGGTCCCATGGTTATCTTTGCCAGCAGGGAGGCCATGCGAGGGTTGACACAACGTCCTTATGGGGCGTTGTGTTCAGAGCCAGACCCGTATTAATCAGGACAATGTCAACTGAACCTACACCACCAACTTAATGGCGACGAAACTTAGAACGTATCTCGAGACTTCCCGGGTTTTAGTGGGACGGAGGCAGCTGCAATATTAGCCCAGAAGCCATTTCTGTAGGGTTTCACTTCTACATACTTAAGTTCTGGAATACTGCAGTCGTCAGGCCAGGGGTTCATCCTCATCATATCCATGTGTTCCAGTATGCCATAATTAAGATCTTACTGGTCTCGATCTTAATGTCATAGAGACGAGCCAATGTAAATTCTGCCGCCTCTCCTGAAGTCAGACGCAGACCAGATAGCCGCCCAATATGGGTCAGACGCTTCTGGATTTTTTTTTCGATTGGGGAATCCACGAAGGCATCACTCTCCTATTTGCTCCTTTGTTAAGGGCATCCCCTGTGGGTGGATACTTATTTAGATGGCGGCCTCCATTCGCCATTGTCACAGATTCGTCATCGGACACATGTACCTTTTTATAGTACGCCCTCAAACTCTGCCGCTCTCGGTCGGGGACTGCTTATTAATCGCAGCTGACCTACATATCTGTAGGCCGTTCAGCTATCCGCCACCCGCTGACCCCGATAGTAGCCTAGAGCTCGGCCCTATCTCTATCTATCTATCTATCTATCTATCTATCTATCTATCTATCTATCTATCTATCTATCTATCTATCTATCTATCTATCTATCTATCTATCTATCTATCTATCTATCTATCTATCTATCTATCTATCTATCTATCTATCTATCTATCTATCTATCTATCTATCTATCTATCTATCTATCTATCTATCTATCTATCTATCTATCTATCTATCTATCTATCTATCTATCTATCTATCTATCTATCTATCTATCTATCTATCTATCTATCTATCTATCTATCTATCTATCTATCTATCTATCTATCTATCTATCTATCTATCTATCTATCTATCTATCTATCTATCTATCTATCTATCTATCTATCTATCTATCTATCTATCTATCTATCTATCTATCTATCTATCTATCTATCTATCTATCTATCTATCTATCTATCTATCTATCTATCTATCTATCTATCTATCTATCTATCTATCTATCTATCTATCTATCTATCTATCTATCTATCTATCTATCTATCTATCTATCTATCTATCTATCTATCTATCTATCTATCTATCTATCTATCTATCTATCTATCTATCTATCTATCTATCTATCTATCTATCTATCTATCTATCTATCTATCTATCTATCTATCTATCTATCTATCTATCTATCTATCTATCTATCTATCTATCTATCTATCTATCTATCTATCTATCTATCTATCTATCTATCTATCTATCTATCTATCTATCTATCTATCTATCTATCTATCTATCTATCTATCTATCTATCTATCTATCTATCTATCTATCTATCTATCTATCTATCTATCTATCTATCTATCTATCTATCTATCTATCTATCTATCTATCTATCTATCTATCTATCTATCTATCTATCTATCTATCTATCTATCTATCTATCTATCTATCTATCTATCTATCTATCTATCTATCTATCTATCTATCTATCTATCTATCTATCTATCTATCTATCTATCTATCTATCTATCTATCTATCTATCTATCTATCTATCTATCTATCTATCTATCTATCTATCTATCTATCTATCTATCTATCTATCTATCTATCTATCTATCTATCTATCTATCTATCTATCTATCTATCTATCTATCTATCTATCTATCTATCTATCTATCTATCTATCTATCTATCTATCTATCTATCTATCTATCTATCTATCTATCTATCTATCTATCTATCTATCTATCTATCTATCTATCTATCTATCTATCTATCTATCTATCTATCTATCTATCTATCTATCTATCTATCTATCTATCTATCTATCTATCTATCTATCTATCTATCTATCTATCTATCTATCTATCTATCTATCTATCTATCTATCTATCTATCTATCTATCTATCTATCTATCTATCTATCTATCTATCTATCTATCTATCTATCTATCTATCTATCTATCTATCTATCTATCTATCTATCTATCTATCTATCTATCTATCTATCTATCTATCTATCTATCTATCTATCTATCTATCTATCTATCTATCTATCTATCTATCTATCTATCTATCTATCTATCTATCTATCTATCTATCTATCTATCTATCTATCTATCTATCTATCTATCTATCTATCTATCTATCTATCTATCTATCTATCTATCTATCTATCTATCTATCTATCTATCTATCTATCTATCTATCTATCTATCTATCTATCTATCTATCTATCTATCTATCTATCTATCTATCTATCTATCTATCTATCTATCTATCTATCTATCTATCTATCTATCTATCTATCTATCTATCTATCTATCTATCTATCTATCTATCTATCTATCTATCTATCTATCTATCTATCTATCTATCTATCTATCTATCTATCTATCTATCTATCTATCTATCTATCTATCTATCTATCTATCTATCTATCTATCTATCTATCTATCTATCTATCTATCTATCTATCTATCTATCTATCTATCTATCTATCTATCTATCTATCTATCTATCTATCTATCTATCTATCTATCTATCTATCTATCTATCTATCTATCTATCTATCTATCTATCTATCTATCTATCTATCTATCTATCTATCTATCTATCTATCTATCTATCTATCTATCTATCTATCTATCTATCTATCTATCTATCTATCTATCTATCTATCTATCTATCTATCTATCTATCTATCTATCTATCTATCTATCTATCTATCTATCTATCTATCTATCTATCTATCTATCTATCTATCTATCTATCTATCTATCTATCTATCTATCTATCTATCTATCTATCTATCTATCTATCTATCTATCTATCTATCTATCTATCTATCTATCTATCTATCTATCTATCTATCTATCTATCTATCTATCTATCTATCTATCTATCTATCTATCTATCTATCTATCTATCTATCTATCTATCTATCTATCTATCTATCTATCTATCTATCTATCTATCTATCTATCTATCTATCTATCTATCTATCTATCTATCTATCTATCTATCTATCTATCTATCTATCTATCTATCTATCTATCTATCTATCTATCTATCTATCTATCTATCTATCTATCTATCTATCTATCTATCTATCTATCTATCTATCTATCTATCTATCTATCTATCTATCTATCTATCTATCTATCTATCTATCTATCTATCTATCTATCTATCTATCTATCTATCTATCTATCTATCTATCTATCTATCTATCTATCTATCTATCTATCTATCTATCTATCTATCTATCTATCTATCTATCTATCTATCTATCTATCTATCTATCTATCTATCTATCTATCTATCTATCTATCTATCTATCTATCTATCTATCTATCTATCTATCTATCTATCTATCTATCTATCTATCTATCTATCTATCTATCTATCTATCTATCTATCTATCTATCTATCTATCTATCTATCTATCTATCTATCTATCTATCTATCTATCTATCTATCTATCTATCTATCTATCTATCTATCTATCTATCTATCTATCTATCTATCTATCTATCTATCTATCTATCTATCTATCTATCTATCTATCTATCTATCTATCTATCTATCTATCTATCTATCTATCTATCTATCTATCTATCTATCTATCTATCTATCTATCTATCTATCTATCTATCTATCTATCTATCTATCTATCTATCTATCTATCTATCTATCTATCTATCTATCTATCTATCTATCTATCTATCTATCTATCTATCTATCTATCTATCTATCTATCTATCTATCTATCTATCTATCTATCTATCTATCTATCTATCTATCTATCTATCTATCTATCTATCTATCTATCTATCTATCTATCTATCTATCTATCTATCTATCTATCTATCTATCTATCTATCTATCTATCTATCTATCTATCTATCTATCTATCTATCTATCTATCTATCTATCTATCTATCTATCTATCTATCTATCTATCTATCTATCTATCTATCTATCTATCTATCTATCTATCTATCTATCTATCTATCTATCTATCTATCTATCTATCTATCTATCTATCTATCTATCTATCTATCTATCTATCTATCTATCTATCTATCTATCTATCTATCTATCTATCTATCTATCTATCTATCTATCTATCTATCTATCTATCTATCTATCTATCTATCTATCTATCTATCTATCTATCTATCTATCTATCTATCTATCTATCTATCTATCTATCTATCTATCTATCTATCTATCTATCTATCTATCTATCTATCTATCTATCTATCTATCTATCTATCTATCTATCTATCTATCTATCTATCTATCTATCTATCTATCTATCTATCTATCTATCTATCTATCTATCTATCTATCTATCTATCTATCTATCTATCTATCTATCTATCTATCTATCTATCTATCTATCTATCTATCTATCTATCTATCTATCTATCTATCTATCTATCTATCTATCTATCTATCTATCTATCTATCTATCTATCTATCTATCTATCTATCTATCTATCTATCTATCTATCTATCTATCTATCTATCTATCTATCTATCTATCTATCTATCTATCTATCTATTTATCTATCTGACAAAAATAAAAATTTAAGTCATTTTTTTTACATCTTGAACATGTAGTTACAAATAGTATACAACGATATGATAGTTGTAGATCCAGATTTCCACGGAAACCCTTTACTTAAACAAATCAAAATTATATTTAGATACAATTCATAACATTTACGGTCTCCAGTCTGTACTTTAGGGTAGAAGGAACCCATATACCAGAAGTCAATTCTGGAAATTGATGTCGGATTGATAAATTACTAAAGGGTGTAGTACTTGTCAAGCCATAAATAGTGGTATACTATATATTTTAATCGACCACGCTTTATTGATCTACATTTCTGGAATCGTCTTTAACTATTCTTTAATCCTAGGTGGCTGACAGGCTCAACTTTATTTTTGTGTATGGATACCGACCCACGGACTGAAGAGGTTAAGGAATTACATATATTATTTATATTTTCCTAGAAGTGTTTGAAATTACCATTGAAATAATTTATTAAATATATTTATTCAAGTGTTTGAGATTTTGTTATTCAATTACATGTTAATTGCTTAAAATATCCAACAAACAAACTTAACACAATGAATAACAATTGTACTCGTAATGAAGCACTTTGTAGCAATAAAAATATTTAATACTTTTCAGTCATGACAATTCATTTGTTACCTAACACCCGGCACAGTGGGGAAACTGGAAAAAAGTGGAAATTAATCTGTAACTTATAAACGCTGTAATGTACACAATAATTAATATTGTTATTAGGCTTTAGAATTAAGCAAACTTGCAGGATAAGTTTATGAAAAATAAATAAACTTATATCAAATGCTCATTCTAAATCCAGAAAATCACAACTAAATAAAATCAATGTTTTAAGCCATGCTCTACTTTACAAAATTGTTCATTAGTATGATATCTGGAGTATAAAAGCTAAAGAAACATGGACTATGGAACCATTAAAACGCTAGCAAGAAGTCGGGTGGGGGTTCGTGTCCCTTTTTTATTACATGATCTTTATTATAGACTACCCAAAAACAAATATAGCAAATCGAGATGACCTTCGGGTGGAATAAGATTAGATTATTTTAATTTTATAATCAAAGCCTCTAATCTAGCTATATTTGATATCTACCAAAAGTATAGTTGATCATTTTTAATTTAGTACCTAATATGTTGCTATCTAGCTGTCCAACCTTCGTTCTAGTGGCATATTCGTGTTACTAGAACCCCTTCAGTAAATCTTACCAGCAAATTCTAACATTATAACATATTGAGAAGACCAATCACTTTTAATTCACTCATTCATATTCGAATAATTTATTTTATTCAAGTTTCTTAAAATATTCATATTCAATTTAAACTATTTTAACTTTACAAAATTCAATTATAAATCATAACATGATAACGATGTTTTTAAAATAATAGAAATTAATAATTTCCAAAATTATACAGAAAAATTTACTTTCTAATATCTTAATCTAACAAACAAATCTTAACATTTTGATTCATACCATAATAATATTATATTAAACTTAAATTTAATTTATTTACTAAATTGTTTAAGTTTTTATTTTTAATTTCTTAATTTGTTTTTAAATTTTATAAACTAATGAAACAAAAATTATGTATATAATTATCTCATTTCAACCCATTGTGATTTTTTTTAGATATGAAAACAAAAGAGAAAACAGAACAGAAATTTAATAAAGTTCATTGAACCTTAGTTGAAACAGCTGATCGTTTATTGTATGTTCGTGTAAATGTGTAGCTTAGGTTGCACGCAAAACTAGGTCACGACATGTTTGAGAGAGCTATTTTATGTTGTAAATAATAATTAGGTTATAACCATTTGAGATCTTGGAGAAATTGAGGTTCTTTCGAACTTTATTAAGCTTTTGTCTTGTTTAGTTCTATTTGTTTCTGAATGCAAGAAAATAAACAAATAAAATATCAAAAAAAAAAAATATGTATTATTTACTCACCAATCGTAATTCTGCAGAAAGCCTTTTCCATGAACTCGGTGAACGCAACATACATTCATTGCGGGGAAAGAAATAAATTATTGATGTTTATAGTTTTCTTGCATTTTGTGGGCGATTTAGAGTTTTGTTTACTTAGATTTTCATAATTTTGTTTTATATTTCTTTACAATTTAAGGTTTTTGTTTCTATTTCAAACATAAATTTTGAAATCATTATTATTTTCATTGTTTGAAGGAAAAAAAGACCTTTTTTTATTACACTATTACATCACTACAAAAACCAAACTTTAGAACTACATATATTTTAACTCTAGGTTATAAGTAATGAACTGTGTAATAGCTTTAATTATATATTTTAAATTTTGTATTTTATGTTAGAATAATTTGTTTGTATATTCAACTTTTAGTTTTCTTTTTCTTTGACGAACATTTTGTTTGCACAACTTCTTTGTTTTATCATCTTTATCATTTGTTTTACTTAAAAATTGGCATATCTTTAATTCTATTCTATATTTTCATTCGGTGTAAATTTTTTTTTTTTATACATTTTTATAATTTTTATACCCGTCACCTTCGAGAGAAGGGTATATATAAGTTTGTCATTCCATTTGTAATTTCCACAATATAATCCTATAAAGTATATATATTCTGGATGTTTATAGATAGCGGAGTCGATTAAGCCATGTCCGTCTGTCTGTCTGTTGAAATCAATTGTATGAAAACCCCAAATAACTTACAAACTTGATTTATACATCAATGTATCGGGAATTCTTCCGGCTCAGTTGCTATTTAAAATCAAGAAAATCGGCCCACAAATGGCTGAGATATAAAGAAAAAAACCGGGCCACCCTTGATATTTTGCCTATTTTTTATCTATATCTGGATTTGTAAGTCATTAATATAGACAATATGGATATCTTATAATAGATATTTCAAAGTCCATTGAAACGATCTATATAAGGGTATAGTAATTTGGACTTACAATGAAAATTTTTTTTCACTAGTAAATTAAAAAAAAAAAAATTATAATTAAAAAAAAAATATTTCGAAAAAAAAATTTTTTTTTGAAAACAATTTTGAAAAAAAATTATATTTTGCAAATTTAAAAAAAAAAATAGTTTTTGAAAATTTAAAAAAAAAAAAATTATTTATTTATTTTTTTTTTTTGAAAAACAATTTTTCAAATTTTTATTTTAAAGTATACTTTGGTGAAGGGTATATAAAATTCGGCACAGCCGAATATAGCTCTCTTACTTGTTTTTTATTAAACTTGTAAGAATATTAAAATAATCATGATAAAATTTGTGAAAATAGATTGGGAATCACTGTTTTAAATAATTTGTTTTTGTTTTTGTTTATGTTTTTTTTTTTTTTTTTTTTTGTTTTTATATTGGTTGCTTTAAATTTGTTGGACTTGTGTTTAAAAAAAATGAGAACTATGGATTTTGGTCTGTTGGAATTGAGTTGCGTTTCTAAAGCTACGTACACACGGTTGTCAGATTTTACAATGTTGTCGCAATATACTGCCAATGAAATATTATTAGGAAAAAGGTAAATTGTCAGTTTAGACGATTGTAAGAAAATCTTACAATTTCATTGCCAGACAATTGTCAAGTTCACAAAAATTGTCAGTTCACACGGTTGCTTCACTTTTGTTTATTTTAAATACATATCCACAGTGTGGCCAATAGAAATAATTTATCTGACAATGATGCCATTGTCAGATGCATAAACTTCGCATATATGACAATAAAAAGTTTCTGACAATGATCTGTTAATGGCAACGTAAGGTATTTACACGATTGTCAGATGTCTGACAACATTATTGTCTTACAATGTACTGACAAATACTTTTTCTGACAACGTTGTAAGACAAAAATTGTAAGTTCACACGGCTGTTAGACATTTTCTGAACATTTTTCTGACAATATTGTACAATCTGACAACCGTGTGTACGTAGCGTTGCCACTAGGGATGCCAAACGGGATTGGGTTTAACAAATCCGGGGATTCAGGATTTTAGAAATGTGAATCCCGGAATTTTTCGGGACCCCGGGATTTTAGTTTAATGTTAAAAAACATAAAATTCAACAATAAAAACTATTTATTTCGTTAATATATCTAAGTAAAAATATAATAAAGCAAAAACTAATGCATTGAATTAAAATAAATTTGACACAAAAGTCATTTCATATTTATACTCGTATTCTGAACTTTATAACAGTGAGAAATCCATAACAAAACTGAAGATTTTATAACTTTTGTATTGAGTACATATGCATCGTTCATAGTAAAAGGATTTTTAGGAAAGCGTACATTACCATTACTATCTGTCCAATCGTGTAAAAATTGTTAAGGCAGTTTAAAAGTTATTTACAATTGAAACTGCACAATTTTTGTCGAAAAAGTTTATTTCCTCCCTATATTAATATTGAAAATAAAACATAAAAGTATTGTTTTATTTTATAACAAAAAATTGTTTATAGTCGACGCGAATTTGTTTAATAAACTTGTTTATAAGTCTGTCAATGCAAGGGAGAGCTGCTGCCCCCTGATTAAAATTAAAAAAATCTGGCTCCGTTTGGGTTTGAAGCGAGATTAGTATTATAATTTTGCTTTCTACGTATTTTGGGAGCTTCAAAAATCTTCCTAAAATATCAAAAGTATCGTAATTTTCTGGGATTTGTTAATCCCGAGATTTTCGGAATCGGGATTGGCATCCCTAGTTGCCACTCATAAAATATTATTTCTACCAAATTTCTGATTAAAAACTCATTTATATACGAGGAATCCCCTGGAACAGGTTTACTCTTGCCAGACTTGGGGATTAGGTTGTTTTGTTTTAGTGGCTTTTGAAAGAAAACAATATTTGTTGGAAATTCATATGTATGAAAGTATCGCATGTAATTCCTTAAAAATTCTTAATAAATTGCACTGAATCATAAAGTTTCTTGCGTTTATGTCCAAAAGAAGATGACTCAATATAGAAATGTATTTCTTTCCAAGTAATGTTTTTCTATTTTATAAAAATATATTTACAATTTTGTTTTTAAAACAATGGAAAACTTATTAAATTTTACCAATTTTGAGTAATTATTTAAACTATCAATGGATGACTCGGGAAATTGCAGATTTTTGTTTCCTGATAATTAAACATTTTTACTGTTTCTACTCCAATGACTCACAGGAAAAGGATCTTTCTCAATTTGCTACTGTCAAAGAAACTTTTAGTCAACAAACTTTAGACCTAATTTGACAGTGAGTGTCAACAAATTGACATATAATATTATGTTGCCATATAAATAATTACATTGGGTAACATAACATTGTCAAAAACCTAACTCTTGCAACAACAAAATTCATGGTAGTCAATGTATTTTGTTGTTGTATCAGACATATTATTTGTTGTATTTTTGTTTGACAATACGGAGTGTCTCGTCTCTATGTATAATTCTCTATGAATAATTATCTCTTTATCCAAAACCAGAAATCTATGTGGCACAGTACTACTCTCATGTAAGTCATTGTGTCTGATAAGAGAACATAAACGTACATTATAACGGATAGTCCGATTTGAATAAAATTTCCCACGGCTATATTTGTCCTTGATGCGAATTGAAAGATTTTTATATGTTTTGCGAGATATTCACATTTGGCAATTAAAATTTATTTTTTTTTTACCTACCTTAGTCTTGTTTTTTGATAATCTTTCCCATTTTTTTATATATATATTTTTTATTAACAACAAAATCATTTAGAATCGTTTATCTACACCTCCTCTATAACCATGTGAAATTTTATTAAAATCGGACTATCCGTTTGGAAGTTACAGATTTATATCCAGTTCCCCCACTGTACCCCGTTCCACACTTAGCAAATGTTTTGCTTGTTTATACACAGTTTAATTTGATTGTCAGTCAGTGAGGCACTCATTCGTTTATTCATTCATTGATGTCTTTGTCTTTAAGTAGTCATGCATTCATTTGTTTATTTTTCATTTAATGATTTTAAGTATTTTTTATGTTTATTGTCCTATATTTGATTTGAGTCCTGAGACTTGAGTTTGGGGAAATTATAAAATACAAACAAATAATACAAAATCTTTTCATTCTCATACAATGTTAGTTTATTGTTGGGAATTTATTTCAAGGATTATGCCACCTAGATAGAAATGTACGAGTATCTAGTATATTTGTATTTGGATTGTCGTAAAATGAGTATTTTATATTTATTGTCGTTAGTTTATTGGGGTTTTTTGTTCTATTGGGTTGTTTTGCTATGATTTTGCCGCAATTGAGATTTATAAAGGAAGATTTTCCTTATTATTCATTAGTTGACTTAACAAAAGGATTCATTCTGCTATAGTTCATAGTTTCAAGGGAATTTCAGTAGAAATAAGTTTAGTTGTTTAAGAAGCTGGAAGTGGGGGGGGTGTTGTTTTATAGTACATATATACTTTCCTACATTCATATTTACTTGTATCAATGCGTAAAAAAAGGGTTTGAAAGTTTATTTCAAGAATATACAAAACTGAAGATTTTTTTATGTAAATGACTTTATGACACAAATGTACACTTGTTTGTGTAAAATGTATGTAATGGTATGAATAAAAATTTAAACAAATGTTTGTGTAAGAAAATGGCTAACTTTTGAATGGATTTTAGAATTGTTAGAAAATGTTCTTTTGAATTTTTTATTTTAAATATTTGCCCTAAAGGATTTTTTTTTTACATTTTTCAGGAAAAGTAAAGATTTTTAATCAAAAAGACATGAAAGCTAAAATAATTCACAGAACATAATAATGTAAGATATTTTGTAAAGAAATTATGACTCTGTACATGATATGCATAGATGATATCTGCAGATGGTAAGGTAACCTTTGCTTAAAATCGATTAGCGTGGAACCGATTTTAAATTGGCGAATTTCGAGGAAATTTTCTTTTTGGTTAAATACAAGGGCGGGTCTATAAGCCTGCGACTTTTGGAATGAAACAAAGGCATTTGATGACCGATTCACCCCGAGAAACCTACTGCTTAAGAAGGAGAGTTAGGAATAATAGGATATTTGTTATGTCAGATAGCCTATCATATGAATAAAAGTCTGGTGTTGTTATGGACTGCTGGACATCATTGAATGAACTCGGCACGCACATTGAACTCAGCTTGTGCTGTGTACCATGAAGACCACGCTGTAATGAACATACTGATTGTTTGGCCAATAGGTGTGCCCGACAACCATAAATAGGCCCTGAACCGTTCTTTGGCACCCCACATGGATACACTGTGGAACGAATTCGTTCTTGGGTTGAATCCCGATTTTGGGTCAATTTACCAGGACTTACACAGTAAAAAATGTTCAATACTATGTCCAAACATAGATCACAATTGTTACTATCGCTAGGAAATAGTGAATTGAGAATACTTACTGGATTATTCACCGGACACTGTGGTTTTAGGTATCACTAATTTATTTTAGGTAATATTCCTAATGAATAGTGTAAGTTTTGTGAACTTCAAGCTGAAACCTCTGAACATATTCTATGCGTCTACCAATGCTGGCAATACGCAGAACAAAATGTCAAAAAATTGCTATGACACATAGTACGTGAGCCCTCGCTGATAATAATAATAATTACACACTGTTTTGACTGATGTTTGGTCCCTGGTGTATACTAGTGGATTCACGTTTCGTCCACGGATACGAAATGCCACAAAGACTCATCATATTGCTGTCACACGATTGCAACAGTGCAATCTATTGTGAGAACACGCGGCACTAATCTTGCGGAAAGCTTTCTCATACCCACGGTATCATTCAAAATTGAAACCTCTGAGACCTATGCGATGCCTATGGCATCCACAATCTCACTTTCAATATCTGTTCGGCCAACACCATATCGTAAAGTTTTTCATTTGTTACGGGTGTAGAGACCTCAACTGGGAGTCTAGACTGTTCGGCAACGAAATTCAGTAAATCACTTTTGTACCATTGAAATTGATGGTGCAGAGTTCCCATAGATATAACAGGCTTAGCCTTGATTTGAGTGATGTTTTTTTCCACAAAAATAATAATAATGCTTAATGAGTACACGAAATTCATTTTTTTCCATTTTCTCTTCAAGTCACGCAGTAGGCTGTCAAACACAAACTGAATGACGCAGCTTGTTCAAATTATGATAGATGCCTGCTCACTGGAGCAATGTTTAAGAGGCGGGCCATATAAAAAGTCACTGACTTATTGGCCCGCCCACGTATTTTATATTGTTGCTATTGGTTGCTTTTTTACGATTTTCTAATTTTAAATTTCTACGACAATGTTAACCATTTCATATCTGTGGTCAAAATTGTCGAAGATAACAAAGTTGGACCTCTGCACTAAAAAATATTAAAACAAGTAAGAAAGTATGGTCGTTCATGCCCGACCTTATAATGCCCTACACTAAGTAAATGATCCAAAACATTTTTCTTTCAAAATTTCAATAATTTATATTCGTGAGTGATTTTCGGAACTGGGCCTTATATGGGAGCTATGTCAAATTATGGACCGATCACCATGAAATTTTGTCATGTGATTAATGTGTATATGAAAGTTATTTATGTCGCATTTTATGTGTATACCAACATTTTAAGGAGATTTATGCTCGTTAAAGTGATTATCGGAAGCAAGCTATATATGGGAGCTATGACTTATTATGGACCGATCATAATAAAATTTGGTGACATAAATTCGGTATATATAAAATTTATTTGGAGAAAAACTTGTGTAGATACCTATATAAATTAAACATTTAAGACCGATAAATTCTAATATCGGAAGGACATTTGTATGGGGGCTAGGTGAAATAATGGACCGATTTCAGCCAGTTTCAATAGACTTGGTCCTTGGGCAGAAAAAATGATATGTATTAAATTTTATCGAAATATCTTCAATTGTACTCTGCGCACAAGGTTTACATGGACAACCAGCCAGTCAGCCAGTCAGCCAGTCAGCCAGTCAGCCAGCCAGCCAGACGCACGAACGGACATCGTTTAATCGACTCAGAAAGTGATTCTGAGTCGATCGATATACTTTAAGGTGGGTGTTATACTAATATATTTGGGCGTTACAAACATCTGCACAAATCCAATATACCCTCCCCACTATGGTAGTGTAGGGTATAAATATCAAACAGATGAAATTTATTTGTTATTATCAATTCTTGGAAACTATTGAAATATATCTATTAAGAAAATATAATGTTTTTTTATTTGAACTTCATTAACCCATATTAACCCGAAATGAAACATGTAAAGGGGTTTCCAACAAGAGGAGTTATTTTGAATCACCCGTATTTCGGTAGCCGTCACTTTTGAAGGTTTTATTCTTTGACATTTGACAAGTAGAAACTAGGCCATTACTAAAAATGGAACGATACACGTTTCAACAACGCATTGAAATTATTAAAATTCACTACATTCGAGCTGTTGGGACAAGTTAGTGATGTGAAGAATAAAACTCGCGCACGTCACTCAAGAACAACTGAGAATATTGCTGCTGTAGCCCAAAGTGTTGAAGAAAACCCAGGTTTGTCCATTCCTCGCCGTTCTTTGGAATTGGGCATTCCACAAACTTGATTACACCGTATCATATGGTCGGAGTTGGATGATATTGATCTGGACAACGTTTACTTTCAACAAGACGGCGTTACGTGCCACACAAGCAACGAAACCATTACTATTTTACGGGAAAAGTTTCCGGACCGTGTTATCTTTCAATTTAAATTTTTCGATTGTGAATTGAACAGTAATGTTTTTAGTCTCTTGATTTAAAAGGAATATTCGGCCTGGTTTAAAAATAAATTGCAAATCTCAATTACAACAAACTAAATTAGTTGCGATAAAATTAATTCTCGAAAATTAAATACTAATTGTTGCATCACATCACGTTAGAAATTGTTGCAAACTTTTTTATTATTGCTGCTAGTTTCTTTATTTTTATGTAGTTATTGTACGTAAGCAATCTTAAATGAAAATTGTTACAAAATGAAATGGTATTAATGAATATGTTTGCATGTAGGAGAGTTTGTATGTGTATTGCAATTTTCTGTCAAATGTACATGTAGATATGCAAGGTTTGTATGAGTAAAACTTAGGAAATGTCCTTGTTTGCACAACACATTCATTCAACTATGCCCTACACATACTTAGACTTGTAAGCACATACACACGCACGTATGTACATAATGTATCTTTATCTATGTGTTCAAACATGTGCAAGTGCTATAATAAAAAACAACAAACAAGATTGAATGAAGTCTATTAAGTATTACTTTATATTTGGCCCATTGCCCTCTTTTATGAACCAAGGAACGTTGATACAACTGCGACTACTAAGTAAATTTCTAGTTCGTGAAGATTCATGAGAACTTCTGGCTATGAATGTACATATCGAGCCCTAACCGCAAAAATAACGTAAGCGACATTTTTCCGAATTTGACTTTTTAATGAAAATCGATAGAAAAGTGTCGTGCGCATCAACACCCGAAATAATGAAAATTAAGTGTTTATATATACAGAGATAACGCAAATTCAATTATATCGTAAGCGACACTCACCTTTTTGCTTTACCGCAAAAATAACGTAAGCGACATAAAACCCAAAAGGGCGACATGAAAGCCGAAGTACTAGAGAGATAATCAAAAGAAATTGAAATACAATTAACGGGAAAATATATAAATTTAAGTCCCATTTATTGGACAAATTTCAAATCAAGCATTTTTTTCTAATCTATTCAAATTTGCTTACTACCTGGTCATAAAATGATGCCTGTTGATTCCATTCACAGTACAATAGAATCATTTACTCGAAACCGAACTGCATGGGCTCCTAGTGAGTGGCCAACAGTTATTCGAAGTGCAAGAAAAACCCTTTACGGTTATGAATTTATATCGTTAAAGCACTCTAAGGGTACTCATTAATGCTTAAGTTTCCCATTTGTGCAAATGCGAAAATTTGCGCAACGTATTTCATGAACCCACCTTTTAAATTTTGTGCAATTTTATACAGAAAATGTCTATTTCATAAAAATATCAAACAAAAATAAATTCAGAAAATTCTTACAAAAAAAGCTTTTAAAAATTGTATAAATTTAAATTCTAAAAACTTCTAATGAAAGTGAAATCTTTGGAACAAACAATGGTAAACATAGTTTGGAAGATTTTGCTTATATTCTAGCTGTAGGTTAATATTTTAAAACACAATGCCATTCAATCCAATCATTCGGTTCCAAATGTTCACGTGTACAAAAAATTTGTATTTTATTTTTATTTATTATAAATAAAAGTAAACAAAAACAGCTGAATGCACAATATATTTAAGTTTGAGAGCCTAAATTGTCGCGCAAACTTATCGGAGTTGTGCAAACGAATTTACATACAATTTTTGACAGTTCATTTGCGAGAGTGTAAAAATGCACAGATTGCACAGTTTACGAGGCATTTAAGCGTTTACATGAGGACTCTTTCTGATTTTCAAACTGGAAAATGTTTTCTGATTAGCTTGTTCCAAAGAAAATAAAATTAAGCACGATACGGTCTTCAAATTTGTATACAACTATGATTACAATTAAATACGGCTATTGTGATAAGGAGTGAGATCGAAAAATTCTTAACTTCAATTTCCATACTCTGTTTTTGGCCTCTAAATTTTTTGCAACGTTCCTGTCAGGAACTTTTTGAGCCTTGTATGTTTTTAAACCTGCATTAGCTTTAACTTTTCGTACCAAATAGTCCGAGCACTGAGCTAACCGGGCTGCTTTCCTTCCGGATGTGTTGGCAGCTCTTTTGAAAATGCTTTCAATTTTTTTGGCTTTAGAAACATAATGTGGACCATTCCTTCTACCTGAACCAGGTTTTTAATCAGATTAACAACAAATGAATATAATTGAAATCAAATAATACTTGGGTTACAAGTTTTAATGAAAAACGTGTGTTAAGAATTTTACGATATCACTCCTTAATAGCGAGGACAAGACATTGATTTAAATACTTCTACGGTCCGTGGACCTCCTCCGCTATACAACACAGAGTTAAAACTTTCCTCATATAAATTCAATGATTTAAAATGTCCTTGCAATAAAAATAGTATTCCTCAAAGTTTTCATAACGAATATATTGGCCTAAAACATTCCCAAAATATTATAGACGCCTTAAACGAAACAGATGAAGATGATATCCCTTAATTTCCTAAGCACCTACTATATTAGTTTAAAACCTTTTTCTGATTTTTAAAAAAATACATTTTTTCGAAACTTAAAATAATATTTTTTCTTTATAAAACATTCATCGTATGCGCCACTTTTTAGTCTCAGCAGATTGTAATAGTGGCGGTAAAAATAACGTAAGCGCCAAAACAAATTTGTTGCTCACAAAATTAACTTAAAAATGCATTTATCTCATATATGAGACCAGTAATAGGCTACATTTTAACTTTCAAAAAATCCTTAAAAAAAAAAACGAAAAAAACTCTCTCCGTTAAAATTCGATTTTTGGCGCTTACGTTATTTTCGCGGTTAGGGCTCGATATGTATTGTTTGTATGTGCGTTAACGTACATGTATCAGAATTTGTACGAATGATGAGTTCAACTAAAGTCAGTGTTGGAAATTGTGCAACGATTGTAAATTGGAAATATGTACTTATTTGTGACCTTTTAACAATTTGGAATGTGCAGCTATAGGATCAACCCTACTTAGGGTTGTTTAAATGTTAGGTTTATCAGATGTCTTCTGAACTATATGATCAACAGATCTAAAATTGGAACTCATACTTCTGGATTCCATGTATTATAAAACTGTAGCATATATTTGGACGATGTAGTATAAAAATGTATGTACTCAAAATACTAAGTCGATAGAGCATTGACAATGAACTGAGCATGTATACGATCAAGGCTGATAGGAAATACAAGATTCGTATCTTCTCGATCGAATAGTATTGAACCATTCCAAGAAATTGTAGTGGAAACCCAACACTATCAATAATATCAAATGCTATGAAAGCTATGCATGTCTTAAAGAAGGCTATATGCACGAAATGGGTTATTGGACCCACGAACGTGAGATTGTTTCTACGGTCTCCGTCTGGTGCTGGGCAATGGTCAAGATCTCCAACAAAGTCACTTTTTATGCTATTAAACTGGATTCTGTTGGATCTATTGAACACTGCCTTTAGGCCTAATTCGATAGGCGTATGGAGATATGTATATATCATATGGCCATGACAAAATCTTCCCAATCACATTGATTACTACACTCGTAAACACTTCTTCTATAAGAAATTAATTTTTACAAGTCCTGCCCTAAATATGGGATCTGTCTCCTAAAATAAGGGACGTGTCTAAAAAGGACGATAGTGTTGGAGGAGATGTCTACATACAGTGATTTGGGTTTAGTTGTGCACTTGTCAATAACGCATTAATATGCCTGTGTGGTCACAAAGAAGATTTGAATGATCCTTGGACTACATCGCTTATAACTAAGCAATATGGTGGCGGTGATTGTCGGCCATTGCACGTTTGGCAATCTTGCTGCAAGACTTGGGCTGCCTCATAATGACTTCTGTAGGTCTTAATGAGACTATATTTTTCTTTCTCTGTCACTGTCCGCTACTGAGGGATCTACGTGATAGGTTTTTAGGACAACGATCCTTTGGCAACCCGTCCAAAATATTAGATATGGAGTTGATATCCAAACCAATATGCAAATTTTGCACCTAAGTCTTCTCGTCGAACTTTTCAGCAACCTTTCAAATACTACTTCTATACTGAACTATCTTCTAATAATATATCAATTCACCCTCTATCTCCTTATCTTTACCTCTCTTTTAATTTCTGCCCTTTTAAGATAATACCAACCAAATAGACCCAAGTGAGCTGTGGACAATTTTACAAACCTATTTTGTAATAATTATTTTAGAACATTGTTTAATCAGCTCATAATAACGATTTTATTCACCTGACATGACTTTGTTTTAAAAAATATTTAACTAAATCCCATCTCTGGCTTTAGCTCCTTGACATGTCACAACACACTCGCACAAACCTTTGTATGAACGTGTTTGCTAGTAAAGGATGAAGTTTCTACATGTTTTCTGTGTCTTCTTAATGTCTGAAATCCTTCCTTAGTTCTGCTTCTGGTTGTCATTGTCACCATTGTTGACTGCAAGTACGTGAGTATGAATGGATGTGTGCGTCTCTAAATGCTTAAGTATGTGTCTATGATCAAGGGTCGTGGCTGGAATGAATTTTCAATTGCATGTACGATATAAATATGTGAATAAGTGTGAGTGTATACATGTTTGTATACATTAGAAAGGATAATAAATATACAATACGAACGTAAAGCGACAATTTGAATAAGCTTGCCGAGTGTTGTGCAACTACCAAATTTGTTTGCAAAACTTATATGGGTAAATTCTAAAGCATTTTCACATTAAAGTAACTTTTAATACATTATTATTATGTTTACCCTATTACTTTAACGACACTTTGATGGCTAAGTTTCGTTAAGCCCTTAGATTAAAACTAATTGCGTTAAAAAGTTGTGACCAGTCAAAGTTGAAATTTCCCAAAAAATGGGTTGAATTACGATAAAGAATTATGTAGTGGTAAAGTCGTGAAACTGATTTTATAAAATTGCAAAACTTATATGGTTAAATCCCATATTAATGTAACTGACTTATACTAGCAAATCATTTTTTGTAAATTTGGCAGGAAATCGACGTGTAACCGTATAATTATAAGTATATACAAATTTGGATGTCCCCGAGTGTAGTATTTCGTTTTCATATTTAAAATTAACATACATATTGGGGTTCGCGATTAGTGAATTCCAGAGGTAGACAGCTGTATAAAGCTCTAGTTGATCGCAAAAATTGCTTAGATTTCGTATCCCCTGGACACTCAAATCCTAATTTACAGTGTGAGGAAGACATAAATAAAACCGTCAATGACTACACGTCATTGATAATTTCGGCTCTGGAACACTCTAGATGCCAAATCCCTCCAAAAACCAATACGCCTATTTCAAATTCGGATATTGAAAGAATTCTTCTCGAAAAGAGAAGACTCAGAAGAGAATGGCAACATAATAGATCACCTGCTGCAAAGCAGATGCTGTCCACAGCAGTACGAAAGCTGAAAAGAGCCCTTCATTTAGAAGAGGATCGCATAAACGAAAATTATATTAAAAGTTTGACGAGTACAAAATACACAAATTTCTCTATTTGGAAGGCAACGAGGAACATTAAGCCACCGGTAGAGGCACAAAGCACTTTAAGGAAATCTGACGGAACCTGGGCACGAAGTGCTATAGAACAACCCTCAGTATTTGCTGAACATCTAAGTGAAGTATTTCTACCTAATTCCACGGCAAATGAGTTCGAGCTAGAAGAATTGCGGTTTCAACAATGGCTATTGCAGCCCAATTCGATATTGCTCTTGAGGATGTTAATAGAGTAATTAAAAATAAATTGAACTTGAAAAAATCACCGGGATATTATTTAATAACTCCATCATTGAATAAGAACCTACCAAATGTGGCAATAATTGAGCTTTCTGTATTGTTTAAAGCGATCTTGAAACTTGGAATTTATCCAAAAAATTGGAAAATTTCTCAAACAATAATGATACCAAAACCGGGTAAAGATTTAACCCTGACATCTTCGTATAGACCTATTAGCCTACTCTCTTGTTTGTCTAAGCTATTCGAGAAAATATTCCAGGAAAAGATCATACCATTTTTGAATGATGGAAACAATATCCCAGTTCGCCAATTTGGTTTCCGTGAACATCATGGCACTATTGAACAAGTCAATCGTTTAACTGGAGAGATTAGAAAATCTTTTGAATTCATTATTGTTCTGCCGTATTTTTAGATGTTGCTCAAGCTTTTGACAAGGTATGGCATAAAGGTTTAGTACATAAAATTAAAAGTTTACTACCACTATGCACTCATAAATTTCTGGAGTCTTATCTATCGAATAGACTTTTCAGAATTAAGTACAATGATTATGTGACGAGAGAATACAAGATTAGAGCTGACGTTCCACAGGGAAGTGTTCTAGGACCTACGTTATATTTGATTTACACCTCTGACTTGCCTACGTGCGATAAATTAACAAATTCTCACACGCAAACCCACTCATTGCATCCAGTCAACTACAAAATTATCTCGTACGTTTGGAGACATGGTTGAAAAATTGGCGAATAAAGGTGAATGAGCTGAAAAGTAAACATGTTACGTTCGCTCTAAGGAAAGGAAATTTCCCACCTGTCACACTCAACAACGTTAATATGCCGCAGTCTGATTATGTCACCTACCTTGCTATTAATCTAGATAGACGGGTTACTTGGCGCCGTCACATAGAAACCAAGAGACTTCAGATGAAGCTAAACGCCTCTAGCTTTCAGGGGTTAATCAGAGATCAATCAAAATTAAGCCTTGAATATATAGTCATCCTGTATAAGACCGTTTAAAAACCAATTTGGACATATGAAATTAAATTATGGGAAATGGCTAACAACACCAGTATCGATCTTATACAGAGGGCCCAATCTAATATTCTTAGGACCATGACGGGAGCACCATGGTATATAAGAAATGAAAACATCCACAGGGACTTAGAAGTGACATTGGTAAAGGAAGAGTTCAAGAAAGTTCGTGAGAAATATATTGTAAAGCTGCAAAACCATCCCAATACGCTTGCAATACAATTTGTGTGGATCCAAACCCGATCCAGGCTCCGTAGAGCAGATCTACCACCCCGCTAAGATGAGTGCCAATTAAACATGAAGGCTCTCTTGTTCGAGATCAACTAGTTTTAATTTTAGTTATAAGATTTAAATGTTTATTGTTAGGCCTATAAAAGGCAGATTCAATAAATTAATAAAGCCTTAAAAAAAAAAATATTTAATTAAAATGAACCAAAAATATGCCATGAAAAAATTTGAAAAAAATCTAGGATTTTAGTAAATCAATGGAGTTGAAGATGATCTTTCAGCTCTTATGGACGCCATTAAAACTCAGAGTACATCATTAGTGGGCATACTATCACCAACCTTATCGATTTTGATATTTAATGAAATAGTTCTTGGATCACACAGATTTTAACACACTCGCAGGTAGCGTAGTAGGTATCTTGTAATGAAATTCCCGTAATTATTCGACAACTGAACCGTAGAAAAATAACGAACTCCAGGGTCCTTAAACTTTAGAAAATCTGTACTGATATGAAAAGATTGCATTATTTTCGATTGTGGACTTAAATGGACTCCTTATCGGAAGGAGAAACTTAAAAAGGTGTATGCGGCAATGTATTCCTATTAGTAATAACTAAAATTTGATGACTTAAGCCTGGTAATACAAATACGGCGATAATTAGGCCAATATAATGCTTTATAATTCTTGCTTTATGCATGGAGCGGCTCTAAGTATTAAAGGAGCTCGAAGGACAACACCGAGAAAATATGTAGAATACTGAATAAGGATCCGTTGCATCTCGACATCCAATAATATGCTATTAGTTCTCAATTCAGATTGAGAAAGATTGAAACAATATACTAAATATTAGATGATCCGTATAGTCTTTCTAGTTATGCAAGAGCACACATAACGGCTCAAGTCCATTGAAACAAGGAGTCCACCACAAGACTAAAAATGGCATAGGAAATAAGTAGTTTGAAAGACGATTGAAGAGGATATTTTCACTTCCACTCTCAATGACCTGTATTATAATCTGATTTTAATAAATATTTAGGCTCTTTTTCTTTTATTTGGTAATAGTAAAATGCAGGAATATAGCAAACATTTTCTGAACCGATGACTAAACAGTAACCATTAAGGTCATTAACGATTATTTTTGTGAAAAAACACGCATGATGCTCTTTTTAACTGAATCTAATCCTCATGATACTTTCTGTATTGTGATTGTAACTTTCTCGCAAAGATCAAATCAATATTTTCACTAGAACTAAATCTGGATAATGTCTAGATTTCGGTAGCAATTAGGGTTTAGGGTTTCCCGCATAATTTTATTTCCCGGGAAACGGGAATGAAAAATTCCATTTCCCGGGAATACTAGGCATTTTTTTACAACTAGAAAAATAAGTAAAAAAGAAAATAATTTTATAAAATTGAGTCATTTCACTAAAACGGAAAGAAATGCAATATGTACATGACAATTCAATTGTACTAACATAAAACATCAACAAAAATTGGTTAGAATATTTGGAGATAATTTGTTACTATAAAATTAAGTATTATTTCATGGAAATAATGCTATCAGCCCAATCATGAATAAAAAAAAATTATCTATAGAAGGCTGAAGAATTTCCTAGCTGGCTAAAAACTTTGCCACTAAAATAAGAAATCCGATTTCAAATGACTTATTGAATGCATTAGTTATTTTGAAAACTTATTTTTAAAAAAGTTTGTTGTATGACGAACATATACAGCCCAATCATGAATAAAAAATCCGCGGGAGTTTTTTCCCTTTTCCCATATTTCCTATTCAAATTCAGTGTTAAAATGCGAAAAGGAAAAAAAACTCCCGCGGATTTTTTATTCATGATTGGGCTGTATATGTTCGTCATACAACAAACTTTTTTAAAAATAAGTTTTCAAAATAACTAATGCATTCAATAAGTCATTTGAAATCGGATTTCTTATTTTAGTGGCAAAGTTTTTAGCCAGCTAGGAAATTCTTCAGCCTTCTATAGATAATTCCCGCTTAAAACGACTTTCAGAATTTGATTTTAAAGAGGTTTTCTTTTTTAATATTAATTGAATATTTATAAAATTTTGCTCCATTTGTATTTCGGAAACATCATCATGATCATCGCTTTGAGCGAGTGAGGTAACATTGTCGTCAAATAGGCGTTCATACATTTGCTGTCCATAAATTTTTTAAATTTTCTTTGTTATGTTATGAAGTTTTCAGGTAATGTATCAATAATATAATTCTGCTGTTATATCGTTTATTAACTTTACATTTTATTGCATGGATCATTTGAGAAATTGTAGAATTTATAGATAACAGCTGTTTATAAAAAGTTTTCATTATAGCATCACCTATCTGCAAAATGGTTTAATTTCGACTTAATGCTTGTCTCTACTAATATTTCTAAATTTGGAACAAGCCCTTAATGAAACAGAGATGTTATATTTAAGTTTTAAATTTCCCCTTTCCCGGGAATTCCCTACAATAATTTTACAGGAACTCCTCAATAAACGGTCTATTTTACCATATTGACCGATAGACACATTATGTCTCTTGGCCGCCAAAAAAACATTGATTAGCTGCTCCTGGATTTTTGGTTTACCATAAAGGATCCATATTAAATGATGGCAGCCCTAAGAAATTCAGCAGAATTATATGGGCATTTCCACGAGAATGATTACCACGACTGAAAAAACAAAAACCCCTGAAACTTTTTTTCAAGATGATTTAAATAGGAGAAAACACTAAAATGTTACTATGTGTAAGTATTTAGAGCTTATTACAACATTTTAAGTTAAAAAATAATAGTTTAAAGTGACTTTATTTTAGTTTTTAATGTAATTGGTATGTTTTAAGGGTGGGTTAGCCGACCGTTGATGTAATGTAACCGTAATTTTGACTTAACGTAACACTTTAGTGCGATTATAGAACATTAAAAACGTGTCATATGTTTTTGACATAAACAAACAAAACAAAATATAGCCGGAACTATATTTGTTGTATAAACTTTCATTGGCCTGTACCAATAAAATCAATTGTTCGTCGTTCATTTTAATAAAGACAAATTTAATACGTTTTGTTTAATTTTAAGTTTTTCTTTAATATTTCGCGCTTGTCGCTGATTGAAATTGTAAACAGCTGTTTGAAAGTGTTATCAATACAATTGTTTTAAATACTGTTCAAGCGATTTTATAATTTTTTTCTGCGATTTAAAAAATATTTATTTAACTTTGTTTGGTAATAGTACTTACATATAAACCGTATTTATTTACACATAATGTATTCATCATCATTGTCCATTAGGAGACAATTATAAATATTATTTATTACCTTGTCTACAGACTTTATTTATTAAAGGTCCGATAACTTAAAAATTAATATTGTATTGTACTTTATACTAAGGGCCATTATTATAACTTGCCTTTATGTTCGTAATAGTAAAAATTGACTTTAAGGGTACCTTTTTATATTACTTAAAGTTAACTTTTATTATTTCAAACATAAAGGCAAGTTGTAAAAATGGCCCTTAGTATAGTTAATTTGTGTATACAAAATATTAATTTAATATTTTGAAACTTATATACTTTCGCCGATTATTAGTATACATTTTATAAATGCTTGTATGAATTAATTTGTATAATAAGTAAATATTACCATAACATTAAAAGGTTTTGTTTTTTATTTATGTATTTAGAACACTGCAAATATTTTTAAGCGTTCTGAGCAAAATATATTTTATACAAGACTTAAATTCAACAAGTTGACAACACCGTTAGTAAATGTCACGTAGAAACGTAAAGAAATTCTGTTTTTAACAGGTTCAGACGTTACAGTTACGTTACATTTTGTCACTATAACTGCTTTACACACAATAGAAACGATCAGCTGTTCCGTTCCGTTAAGGTTACATTACATTACGGTCGGCTAATCCACCCTTTAGGCTAAAATTGCGGTGAAAACTAAGCTCCCAATTAGCATGTATTATGAAATGAATTTGACTCTGATTGTTTTCTTGCTATCATCAAATTGTTTATTGAAACCGAATGTCACGTACGGTATGTCAAGTACGATATTAAATTTTATTTATTATTAAATCATCCAAACACTATTTTTATTTAAATATCACGGATTGTAAAGGAAAAATATTTGCTTTAGTGTAAGAAATTAAAAAAAAGCATAACACCTCTCACGTTTCGAAAATTATCGCATATTTCTACATGTACCTAAAAATTACTTCCGTTTTAAGTCACGTACGATATACCCCTATTTCGCACGATATTTTGCACAACAATGATACGAAAGAACTTATTATTTTTTTAATTTTCTGAATGGAACATAAAGACCAAATAATTTTTCAGATACTCTTATTTGTGCAAAATCTATTCCACTCTATAGGCGTACAAATGTCACGTACGATGACATGGAATTGCCCATATGTATATATGTTAGCAGATATGTAGATAATGTAGATGGGATTACGAATATGTATTATTTATTTATTTATAGATGTATATACATATGTAATATATACCAGTATATATGTACATATGAAAGGTACAAGTAAATTGTACATTTTACTTGTACGTTTCTGCATTTTGCAATTTAAAAAGTTTAAAGTCATACAGTCAAAACCAACTACATACATACCAACTATTGATATGTTCAAACTACTAGACACATGAACAGAATTTCAAATAATACATATTTTTAGTTTTATCTTTAATAAATTTGGATGTAAATATGCCTGCATGTACTATGTATTCGCATGATTGTCAGTTTATTACGTGTATGAATATTCAAACATCTGTTATTCATAAAACTTGAACAGAATGTTTAAAAATATTTTTAAAATAGATTTGAATTTTATGTTCTCAGAAATTTGAAATAATTTACATGCACGTTAGTAGACTAACTAGGACATACTTTTAACCTAAGAGTCTTAAGTAAATATGACATTTAATATTCTTATTAATGAATAACAAAAATTATCATGATTTTGAAATTATCGGAAATTTGGGAAGATATATAAATAACAAACATTGTGAAAATCCACCAGGAAACTTGAATATCCTGCTGCAAGTTTAATTCTGTCTGAACAAGACATGAACTGATGTATTTTCTACTTTAGTTTTAGCCTCGAGCTCAAATAAATTGAAATAATAAATGATACTAATTTCAAATGTCGAATAAATAATCGATATATGTATTTAAATAGTATTATAATTTTAATTTTCTTTACGAAATGTATTTAATCAATTTATCTTTGAATTCATGTATTGAAAATTTTCTGAAAAATAGTTAGTCGAGTTTATTTTTTTTTCAATAAAATTTCATAATCTTTTATATAAAATCAAATTATTTGGAACGTCAACTTGCATGGACTCAACAAATGTTTACACAGCAACAACAATTCTTTGCAAAAATTTTAAGTCAGCATACTTCAAGCCTTCAAGGTACAACATCTAAAAGTATTGCGGTACCGAAGTTCCAACAATTCGAAGATTTAAATGATTTTGATATATACAAGATGCAATTAGAAGCTAAGAATAGGTATTTTTTTTGTCATGAATTGGTGATAAAACCTATCGTTTATTGCAAAAAGAGGTTGGAAAGCATAGCTTGCAAGATTTGAATTTTACAAGAGAACTAAACGTGAAGATGAGAACTATAAACAGTGGGTAACAGAATTAAGAGGATGTAAATGTACATGTAAAAAGGAAACTTATTATAGTGATTTTTCTGATGAATTAAATCGTGATATTTTAATTATACATACAACTGGTGAGACCTTAAACGGCTGCCTTACATAAAGATAAACCAACTTTGGAACAGGTATTACAGATTACAGAAAAAGTTGAAAGACAGTTAAAAGCATTAAATCAAACGTATGATACTGATATTTTTGTTGTTAAACAATTTAAGGAATTATTTTCAAATGAGCTAGGCTAAGTACTACCGTTAAAAACTACTAACACAAGTTTTTACGTTAGTAGTTTTTACGCTCTTGTTGTGAGTGTTGTTTACGTGTAAATTTGCCGAAAACCTTTGTAATCTGAACCCTTGGTAGGCAAATAGAGCAGTGGTGCGCGTTCATATTGTTCATTTCGTAAATGTACACATACACAACCAGATTCTTAACAATAGAGCGTACCCATAATCGCGCAGTAAACAAGAAAGATTATGGGAGATATCCGTAATGCAGCAGAAAGATAACAATCTTACTGTTTGTGGATACATCTACGGTCGGACGTACATTTTTACTATAGACACGGAGCATCACAGTCTATCGACAGACCCGATTTAGTAAAAAAAAACAATTGAACCGCGGGGTAAGTCTACGCATTGCTACTGGGAAGCCTGCCACTGTCTATGGAAAAGTAAATGTGAAATTATCATGTATTTATTGTGAGCGACATTGGTGCTGATTTCATGATTAGTCACTGCATTAATTTGCATAATAAACTACCACCCTAGTCAGAAATTTTTGTATGGGACCGTATAGAGGAAGATCGTGAGGACAGCATTTTGTGCCCTAGTAAAACCCTGTAAAGACAGAATAATTCCTGTAAGAATGCTTAACTCTTATATGTCAATGTGCTTCAGTAGAGGCAGTAATCAATTGTGAGTAAAATCTGAAATCTGATAAGTCCACCGCTGAACACGAGCTACGGAATACGTGTTAAAATGGGTATAATGATTAGCGCCGCCCGATGCGAGGCCAATTAAGCAGGCGCCCAGAAGTATTCCTTTAGCAAAACGAAGCGAGGTAAAGGAGCTGGTTAACGATATGGGGGCAAATTGAAGTTATAATGTGTCATCTTCAGGTCCTTGGGTTTCGCCCTTGGTTTTAGTTAAGAAGAAAGACGGCGGCACAATTCTGCGTCGATTATAGAAGGCTGAACGACGTTACCAAGAAGGACAGCTAGCCGCTTCCAAGAATTGACGACACCCTGCACAAATGTTATCCACATTGGACTTGCAAAGTGGTTATTGGCAAGTAGAGATTTCGGACAAAGGCTGTAGTGCAAACGATAGGTTATTGCAGTTTAATGTCATGCTATTTGGACTTCGCAATACTCCTGCCACATTCGAGCGTTTAATGGAACGAGTGTTGAAAGGACTCTAAGGCTTGGTGTACCTCGATGACATAATTGTCATGGAAAAGACTTTTGATGAACACCTGAAAAACTTTGAAGATATCCTTAAATGAATATCAACAGCTGAACTCATAATTAGTGTTAAGAAATGTGTATTGTTCCAGAAAGAAGTTAAGTATTTGGAATATCGCGTAACAGCAGACGGAATATCAGCAGTTGAAGATGAAATACGAGCTATAAAGGACTGGCATAGTACGATAAATCTTCACGAATTGCACAGTTTTCTAGGCCATTGCACGTACTACCGATGATTTGTACCGAATCTTACCAGTGTAACCGCAAGCTTACATACGGTAACCAAGAAGTGCCCACCATTCCAGTGAAGTGAAACAAAAGAACAGGCATTCCAGCTGTTAAAGGAACTGTTGTGTACGACACCAATTTTGTCATATCCAAGCCTTGGAGCGAAATTCTAGAACAAACTTCGCTCTAGGGATGATGTGAGCGGATACGGAATAGGCGATGTGCTTTCACGGGTGATCAAAATACTGCGTAATGCGACGAGAACTCCTTACAGTATTAGAGTATATGAAGCATTACCACAAGTATCAGTATGGTCAACACTTCCAACTGAGAACAAATTTAAACAACCTAAATCGCAACTGGCTCGTTGGATAGAGCGGCTTCAGAGCTATGACTTTTGCATCGATCACTGGAGAGTTTTGAAACATGGCAATTCGAACGTGTTCTCAAGACGGTTCTGCAATGTGGAATGCAAGGATTGTAAAAAACCGAGGAAAAGGAATATGTCATCGATGTCCGGCTTACGCATATATAGTTCAATGAAGATTGGTCTGTAGCGCAAAGAAATGACCCCATACTGCTGAAACTAATATCGGACATTTCACTGCGGATAGACAGAACCCCTATCCGCTATGAAATATCCGAAGTAATAAAGGAGTTCCAGGACGGTCCCAGTGGTGGTCATCTTGGTGTGACAAAAATCTAAGAAATGTTAAAGCCACGTTTTTATTGGGTCGTTTGTCAACAAGCAGTACCCGATTGGGTAGCAAATAGTCCATAAAGCATATCAGCCAAGGGCCCAGTAAGAAGAAGTCGTGGAAAACTTCAGCAGTATTATTTTAGCAAGTAGCCCGAACTATATGCCATACCTAACCAGGAAGATAGGACGTTTGTTGCATATTTGTGAACAACTGAGTACGCCGCTATGGAGTTGCGTTGGAGTTACACTCTGACAAGAAATTTTGAATCGGACTCATTCAAAGAAATATGCGAAGTATACGGAATAAGAAATACCATAACAACTCCGCTTCATTCTTAATCTGGTGGCATGGTCAAAAGATTTGATCGGAATCTGGAGGAATATTTAAGAAAAGTGGTCAGTGCACATCAATAGGAATGGGATGAACACATACAAATATTTCTGCTGGCCTACAGATTAGCTTTTCATGACTCCAACTCTTGAACAACTGCAAAAATTGTCTTTAAAACAGAGCTGAAATTCCCTGGCGATTTAAAATTTCGTATTAAACCCTCAGCAATAAACTAAGAAAATGAAAACTGGTCAAATTCAATACCAGATGGTGTGTAATTTCGAATTGAATTATTAATTGATTTAAAATGATGTGTTATGAGATGCAGTAGAATCAAACGTTATCAGCCAATTGAATGACTTTTCATAAAGAAACTTAATTTTATTTTACTTATTTTCCATTGAGTATTTGGATTTAAATAAATATTCATGATAAAATATTTACCATTTTGTCTGTTTCAATTTAATCTTTTGAGTGTGACTTAAAATTTACATGATAATGATAAAAATACACTTTGCTTGTATGTTAATTAAATTTATCACTTCATTTCTTTTGTTGTTTCGTATTCAAATTAACTTAATTATTTATTACAATTTGAAACATGCCAAACATACAATATTAACACCATTTTTCCAAATGGCCAAAGACACACAATCTTCTTTATTAGATTCTTAAGTTTAACAACTTTTTTTAAATGGAAATGTTTTTCAATTTTCTGCCACATAACAAGTCTTTTAAATTTGTTGTCCATGTATTTTCTTCTTATTACTATTATTTTTTATTTTATTTATTTTTTTTGTGCTCGTACATGGAATGTTAATGTTTAATGGCGCACAAATGACCATCGTTGGTTGTCCTGTTTTAAAATACGAGAAGAGCGATGAAAACCAACATCATGTTAAAAAACTTTTTTCCATCTTACTCTACTTTCATGTTTAAACGGCAACATTTAATGTATAATAATATTGCGCTATTGTTCATCATGGTCCTTCAAAGCAATAACATGATACTTGTTTCTTAAGGTACGGTCAGACACAGCTAATATTTGACGATTATCGTCAAATATTTCATTGTCTGAATCTGACCACAAATAAAATTTAGAGCAAACAACGAAACAGATGATTTTAGTTAAACAAATTTATTTGCCGGCATATAAAATATTGTCTTAATGTGAACATAGTGTGACCACTAGCTATATAAATACATAAAAAGTATATAATTTGATCTTACAAATCTTTTTAAGGTTGACGCACTTATTTCGAATTGTAAAACAATTATTTTATTAAAGTTTTATTGAATTTTGTTATCATATAGTGAATTTAATTTTTCACTTTTTGTTTGACGAAACTGCTGCGAAAAAGAATAAGTAAATATTAGGATATTCAATCGATTAACCGTTAATCGGTTAACCGATTAATTTTGGTCGGTTAACTGTTCGAATAATTTAAAATTGCCGATTTTCAAATAACAAATAAACCGATTAATTTGTGTCGATTAACCGATTAACCGAAATATCTGTTTTTTTGTACTTTTTATAGAAATATAGTTTTAAACACAGACATTTTATTTCTTAACTCATAAACATTCCCATCTAGCAATAGTTTATTGAAATACAAAACAAAAACTGAAACTAAAGAAATATTATTTTGTCTAGAATGTTCCATGATGAATTTGTACTAATGAGTCGAAAGAAGACATAATAATATACGAAACTTAAACGAATCTTTTATCAGAATTTAACGAATCTATTAAAAGCATTCCAAACCGAAAAAATCCCAAAAGGATTTCATATGCTTAAAAAAAACTGAACAAAGAACTGAACGAAAGATTTTCTCATGCCTTAATTTCGATTTCTTCAACATCTACAATCAGTGAGAGAGTTTTTTCCGAGTTAAGTTTTGTTAAAACGGAAGAAAAATCATTTAAAAGGAAACCTTTTAAATTATATTCTTTTCTTAAAAAATTATTTCAGAAGATCTATATAAAATCCTAAAAAACTCACATGTGTATATAAAAAGGATCTCAAATACCATTTTTTTTGCTATTATTTATTTTTTTGTTGAAATGCGCAAAAAAGTACAACACATTGGTCGTTTTATTTTCAATTTAAAAATAAAATAGATATTATTCGGTTAATCGAATAATTTAAAATTAACCGATTATTAACCGATTAAATCTAAACCCCGATTAATTATTTGCTCGATTAACCGATTAAACCAGAAACTCGATTAATTGAATACCCTAGTAAATATATTTGCCGTGTGGTCACACTATATCAAATACTTTCATCAAATAATTGATTGACCAAATAGAGCAAACAAAGAAAATTATTTGCTCAACATGGCGGATTAAAAAATAAATTATTTGAATATTTTTGGTACTAAATTAAAAACAAAATTGCACTATTTTTGTTCTTTAACTGTAATACATATCAATATTTCTTGTAAATTTGTTATTTAAAATATTTTCACTAAAAAAAATTGCATCAATAAATGAAGTCTTCTTCTTCACATAATAGTCATTCAGCCTAGAATGGCATACTGGGAGAAAAACTAATTGAAGACATGAAGTCTATGATGCGATTTTTGCATTTTTATGCGATTTATATTTGTATACGTTTAACATGGTCTGCTGTTTGATTATTTTTTATACATGGAGTTTTTCTATTTACAAAATTTAAAATTGCTCAAATGTATGGAATATTTATTGAATTTAAAATCAAAGAAAATAGTTTAGACATACATAAATATTATGATTTGATTGCAATTAAAAATTAATTCTTAAACAGTATGATCTGTTTATTTATTTTTAATGCGAATATAATATTTGTGAACATTCCGAATGAGAAAAGTTTGGTAAAAGTCCTGTTCGATTAATAATTTCAATTATGAATTTCTTTTTTCTTTCTACATATAGTATAGTTTAAAAAAGTATAACAAGTAGTCCGACTCTATTTTTCAATATTACTCTCTCACATAAATGAGTACCGTGTGAATTCAACACCCTTGTGAAAAATGTAAACACATCAAATGTCTCGAAATTTTAAGAAAAAAATTTCGATTAAGTATAGTTCAATTCTCGTTAATTCTTTAATACACAGAATTTTATAATTTTATTTTACATTTCTAGCACATTTTCATTTCGTTGTGCGTCCAATATATAGTTAGGTACTGCTGTCAAAGAGTTGGACTACTTATATATACTTTGGTTTCAACATTTTAAAAATATACTTTTTCTTTTGTTTTTTTTTTTATTATTTAGCGATTTTTAATTTAAGATATAGCAACACTACTTTTGCGATAACACATGATGCAACAGATGTTATTTGACGCTGTTTGATCAAGGCGAATTTATACAAGGTGGAGTCAGTCAATCAGCTGATAATTTTTTTTTTCGCTTTTTGGTTTTAACAGTTGTCAAAGCTTTTGTTTATATTTAAATATCTACATATTCTAAGCTTATTAACAAAATATTTATTTTTTTCATAAATAAGTAAAGCCCTCACTATTCAATTATCTACACTATATTAAGTTTTAATACATATTTGTTTAATTTTTAATTTTTGTTTTTTGACATTTGTTAAGACCAATTGTTGTTTTTGTAGAACTGCCACCACCTTGTATGAATTCGCCTTGCTGTTTGATCTTGCAAATGAATTGCAAGATCAAATAAAAAATTACCCAAAATTGAGGAAAATATTTGCTGTCTTGTGGTCACACATTGGTCACATTACAAGAAAGTTTTCTTATCGGCAAATAAATTTGTTTGACCAAATTCAGCTGTTTTCATGTTTGCCGTGCAAAAATATTTTCTGTTCAAACTAGGAACATAAAATATTTGACGTTAAAATAAAACTACTGAAATTTCACAATTCTTTCAAATGTAAAGCAAAATCTAGTAGTATTTTAATTTCTAGATATGTATTTTTTATTGATGAAGAAGGTAAAGGGTATAATAACATCGTGCAAATATGCTCCGCGTGACTCTGGCTGAATTTGACCGATGACATGGTATATGTTGGCTTTGAGAGCCTCTGTGGTTTGTAGCTTATTCGTATAAAAATGCGACTTAAGAAAATCCCACAAGAAAAAGTCTAAAAAGTCGCCCGATCTCTATGGACACTTAACATCACCTCCACGTGAGATGACCATGCACTCAAATCGCAGAATGTACAATGTGGCTATGATACATAGCGCCGTCCTTATAATCAAATCGTCACAAATTCTACAATTTTGTTTGTTGGAGTATCCATTTATTCAGAAATGGGACTAATCACTAAACCGCTTCAAGGCCCATTCAGCGAACACACGTCGTTGTTGTTGAACACTATATCCGTCCATGGTAAGTATTTGGCAAAACAAACTGAAAAATTCTATAGATAATCTGTAACGTACACTCAAATTATGTTTACTGTAATTATTTATATGATACCGGAAACCATAATATGTTTAAGTTACCATTCACATGATTGGCAACCATATATATGATTGTAGTAAATAAATATCTGTTTATGGCAGTCTTGTTCTCATTTTGCTCTCGAAGTTCACCCTAAGTCAATTGGAGGAAATAGGGGTAGTGATAACTAGACTATTTAGAAAAGAAAAACCCTGGATGACAGGAGAATTAAGGGGTATAAAAACAAAGGCTGCAATCTACACTTTTTTAAGTTTCTGTAATAAATAAAAAAACATGTATCTCTAAAGATTCTTATATTTATTATACACTATTTGTATAGCTTATATTTAAATATAATTTAATATAATAAAATAAATTTGCAATAAAACGCAATAAATTGTAAGTAAATCAAAAATATTTTAAATTAAAATAGTAGATTAATTCAACAAGATTTTATTTGTATTAAGGTTATAACTAGAGTTTCCAAAAAACCGAAGAATTTCAAAACCGCGGTTTCGGTTTTAAAAAATTTTAAACCGATCGGTTTCAGTTCGGTTTTGTGATAATTTATTAACTATTAAATCAGTTGATAATATAGGAACTGCTAAACAAATTTAAAGTTCAAATTTGACGAGTGTTTACGAGGATTAAGGAAAATTGGTACTTTTTCTTTTAATGGTACCTTTTTAATATATTAAATTAGTTATCGTTGGCTAATAGGCTTCTCAGTAAAGAAATAAGCATGAATAGGGTGCTCAATTGTATTATGATACCAAAAATGGAGAACTAAACCAAACTAAGGTGTACTTTTTGTTCTTCAAAATTAATTTTCTATAATATTGAACCTAGAATCAGGAAATTACTTTGAAATTTCAAACTTGACAGTGGTTTAAGTGGGGAAAATTTTTACTTTTTCTTCTAATGGTACTTTTTATTATAATAAATTATTTTACTTATTGTATATACATAATAATTGGCTGATATGCTTCTGAGTAAAGAAAGAATCAAGGATAGAGGGCATAATGATATGAGGTAACAGAAACTATTATTCAAATTACTATAATAATGAACCTATAAGCAGGATATTAAACACACATGATCCTGACTGAGTTAGAATATAAAAAGGGAATTGCAGGTACTTTTTCGAACTAGTAGTACTTTTTGAATATTTTATAACGATGGACCTAGAAACGCGAATTCAAAACGGATAATTAATGTTACTATTTCTTTATTGTAAAGGTACTTTTTGAATATTATATAATAATAAACCTTCAAATTAGCTACAAATGATTCTGAATGAGTTAGAATTCACGAAAGGTGATTATAGTCTTACCTTTCTTTTGTATTTTCTATAATAATGGACACAGAAATATGAAATTAAACATTCATGATGCTGAATAGGAATACAAAATGTGGGTCTTTATTCTAATAATACGTCTAGAATGAGCTACAATCCACATTACAATGAATCAATAAACATGAAACTAGAGATATGTTTTCCTGAATTCCAATTGAGGTGGCGAATCGAACCGGTCAGCTAGTACTCCATACTTTTATCGGATATTTGAAAATAACTAAGACTCTGTTACAAACATTGTGCATTATTTAGCCTGCGAAAGGTAGCCTGCTACATCATCTGATGCAATTATTGTAATACAATTTAAAAAATTTAAACAAATCTTAAGATATTTTTACCGATCTGTGTTTAGAGATATTGGATGAATAATAGGATGAAAAAGTTTGTTTCTCATTTTTAAATTTTGAATTTTTCTGGTGAAAATAAACTAAAAGTGAAAACCGAAGAATAATTGTAGGTTTCGGTTTTAGGCATTGAAAAACCGCGGTTTCGGTTAAAACCGAATTGGAAACTCTAGTTATAACCAATTTGAAATAACATTATTAAGTATTGGTCTTTATTCTTTGAGACAGTTTAGTGTAGAAGTGCTCTCTGCGCACTTCCACTCGGAGACCATAAGGTCCATTGTGATTACCTTCATGAGTCACATTCAGAAAAAAAAGTATTCCATACCTAAATAAGTAGACATAAGGAGAAGAAAGAAGAAAAAGGTAGTGTTTTAGAGATAGCAAAAGGAGAAACAAAAAGAAAAATCTAAATCTGCGTAAAGTGGACGGATTTGGATTCACCGTAGATTATCATTTAAATAGCCAACATATTCCCCTTACAAAACCTAGTATGTTCATCTAGAAATATAGTACCTTGCCATTTAAATGTATGATTCTGTCGGGCAGCTGCCCATAATGTACTCTGCTGTCTCCAACTCATCTACATTTATCTATAAGGGATCCAATTGAACAGTGACCAGTTATCACTCTTACTAGAACTCTGAGACTACACCTACCCAACCCAATTGGTGGTTTGTTTGCCTTTGCATCCATTCTGGGCCAACTGACAATCCGTCCTACTATTCCAAGACTGGTTGGTCCTCAGTGAAGTGAATATCACTGTTGGCAATGTACATTTTCACTCTATTTGTTTGTCTTCTGTTTTCGGCGAAAGGTTTTGCATTTTTAAACAGGAAACATTGTAAATGTGCATATTAAATATTAATTTTAACTTTCTTAAGTTTAAGTTTTTTATAAATTGTTTTTCTATTCACATTGACGTCGTTTTTAATTCTGTATATTTTAAAACAGAAAAACCCACATTAAAACATCCAAAAAATACAAAACTTAAAAACACAGCGACAAGAAAAATCATCTAAACATCTATTAAATTTCTGTTGTTGCTAGATTTAGCTTTAAAAACTTTATTGGACAAAAAAGGACCAACAAAAGGAAAGTGTTCAAAATTTAATGGTTGGTTGTGGTTGGCCAACATTAATTCATGTTGTTGGCAGTTTGACAAGCCTTTACAAGATGAAATCATTAGAATTCCCACTGAAGGATTTGTTGAAAATATTTTTCGTTTTTTTGTTTTTTTCTTATTTTCTGGGTAAATTTTTAATGTGCGCAACCATAATTAAAAACTTTTTAATTGCTAATAAAATACATTAAAGCATATAGAGTAATGGGGAGATGAAGTGAAAATTGAAACAATCAAATGCAAACTAAAAATATAAAAGGGATAAACTTGGCGAGAAGTTTGGTAAAACCTGAACTAAAGGAGGTACATAAAAACAAACAAATAAAGATGAGTTTTAAATATCAGAAATTAAATGTAACAAATATTAATTTTAAATCAAAGAAATTCTTTAAGCGGACAAGTTTAGTCCTTAGATATTTATTGCTTGACAACTTATACTGTTAGCATGCTGGCGTAGTCATAAAAACATCAAACAGTTGTTGATATTGCACCACGATCAATCAGGTGGGACCATCACAGGTACCGTGTATGGCCGTTTTTAGCAGACTTCATATGACACCACTACTGATGACTCTAAAAGGGTAATTAGGGTTGATCCTTTATTGACGGAAAAACTAAAGAATGCCGAGAGTTTCCGAAAAAGTTATCGAAACATTCTAGGATAAGGCTAATATAGGTCCGTGATTATGATAACTACCAGGATAATTGTATTGTTGTTGGGCGATCGACCACTTTCCTGGTATGCCTATTGCTAACTACAAATCCCTATCCCAACAGAAACTGTTTGGGCTTACACAGTGGTCCAATGAAACCAACCAGGTGGGTGCTGTGGCTTAATTGGTTAGCGCGTTTGATCATTAAGCATATAATAATTATTAGTTTACTAATAACTAATATTTATCACAGCGCCCTCCTTCGGTGGTATAACACTAAAACGCCACCGAAGTAAAATAAATAAATAAAGGTTGTTGGCTTGAATTATGCGCCATCTCACCACCAGAGGCGCTGCAACCTGCACTAATAACAAGCATAACGCGCAATTGCAGAGTTGTCAATAAAAAGCCTTTCTCCTCCTTTCACCACCTTTCCTTCTACAATCTATCCCCTTTCCAAAGAAAGTAACACAATTATATATAGGCATATTAATTGCCTGAGTGTTACTTCTCTTTTTTTAAAAAAAAAAAAAAAAAAAACTGCGCTATTGCGAGGTCGACTTGGCTTGTATATTGGATTCCGATGGGAGCAGATAAGACTACTGGTATCAACTATTACTGAACATTGCATCACAGAAACTCATGATTTAAGACTGCGTACTTCGGTGTCAGTATTTGGTACCATCCACCTCTCATGCTTGGAAGAGCTATCAAGAATAAATGTCAAATACTTCTACTCATACTTTAGAAAATTTAGTTGGTTCGGCATGAAATTACTTGTGTCAATTGAAGTAGCATATGTTTCTCTCTTGGTTATTACAATAGGATCAGATTAGGATGGATCCAACCTAACTAGCCAATCGATCGCAAATGAAAGCGACCTTTTAGAGTAACAGGAATTGCTTAATATAAAAGGCAGATACTTCTGGTTCATTGTGCAATATCCGAGAAATGCATATGTAACAAAAACGAATTTTATAACTTTTGACTTCTAAAATCTCGCGAAGTGGACATATGATTTATGGAGTCATTTAGCATCTTATTTAGAACATAAACATGAAGGTGATTTACTTACTTTACACTATTGAAAATCGATTAATATACTTAATATAAAATGTATGAAAAGGGAGCTTCTAAAACTAAATTAAACTAATCTAAATTGTTCTAAAGATTAATTTACATATATTCTACATTACCTCAACCTAAAATATCTTTGTAAAAAAGTTCTTTACAACTGATGCTTTTAAAGGAAACACATTCCAATTTATTGTTTTGTAAAGTTTTTTTTTTAGTATTAACATAAATATTCCAGCACAATGCATATCCTGCAAACAATTTAATAAATAATGTATGATAAAATGTACAACAAGTAAGAAAAAGTTATTGTTTAATTTAAAAAATCATAATTTCAGCTCTTGAGTAATATCGAGTACCCACAAAATGTATTGAATATAGTATTGAGTTGTGTGAAGTCAATTGTCACTTTAGAGTCTCTAAGTAATGTAGTGTGAAGTCACTTTAAACTTTTACTTTGTGCTGCACTTTAGAAAGAAGTAATCTTAATTGGAGAGTCAATTGGCACTTAGTGTCGCTTTGTAATTTGAAATGTAGTATGATTACATTTTTTATTTTCATTCCACTTTAGGAATAAGTAATTTTACTCTATACAATGTACATAATTCCCGGTATATTACTGTCTCTTATTGGACTAATATCTAGACATTACTAGCTTAAGGACTAGCTATTTTACTTAACACTTATATTATCTGACTAAGTCAAATAACATGTTTGTTTCGTGTTACTTGCTCTAAATATTGTTACGAATTTCCATAGCGATTTGAATTTAACAGTATGTAACGACTGACTGCAGCTTTCATCATGTTTATAAACACGTCCAGTAGCATACGGTTATTAGCATTGTTTGTAAGTATGGCAACACTAAATGTTTAAGCTGCTGACATTAACATCGAAAGCCCTAGAATTCGAATGTACTAGTTTGTCCGTTAAGATCATTGTAGAAGATTCACGAGTGATGGCGTGTGTATAAATAGTGGCAGAGGTGGCAGTCGTCAGTCATTTCATCATTAGCGCTGTTAGAGTTAACATCAACTGTCGTGTACATTTGAGTTTGTACATGATTATTTGAACTGTTGTTGTACATTTTAAATAAATAAATAGTTGTTACAAATTTTAAACTACTAAAACTGCTTTTATTTGCAATCAAAAGTATCCGGTTTATTTAAAGGAAATAAACCCCGTTTTTAAAAGGTAAAAACATAACAATATGTCAAAGGGCTGTTTATGTAACTAGCTATAATTTTTTGTTGAATGGCGGTTTAAATTTTAAAATAAATAACATATTGTTACGTTTTTACCTTTTAAAAACGGGGTTTATTTCCTTTAAATAAACCGGATACTTTTGATTGCAAATAAAAACAGTTTTATTAGTTTAAAATTGTTACAACTCTTTATTTATTTAAAATGTACAACAACAACAGAATCAAATAGTCACTCAGTGTCTTTATACACATTTATCAATTCGCAGAAATGCACACACACTCTATTACGTACAACCTTAAATTCACAAGACAGTTGATGTTAACTCTAACAGCGCCAATGATAAACTCAACTCACTACTATTTATACACGCGCCATCTATCGGGAATCTTCTACAATGCTCTTAACGGACATACTAGTACATTCGAATTCCAGAGCCTTCGATGTCATTGCCAGCTGCCCAAACATTTAGTGTTTCCATACTTACAAACAATGCCAATAAACGCATGCTACTGATGGACGTGCCTTCAAACATGATGAATGCTGCAGGCAGTCGTTACAGACCGTTGAATTCAAATCGTCATTGCACATTCTTAACAATATATTTCGCAATTTTGATAGTAACGAGTTTCGGATTAGTACGAATATTAATATGTTCCCCCTCTTCGATTTTGTTCTATTTATATCGCATGACCTACAATGAAAATTGCAGCATTTACTTAAGTAATTCCCTAACAAATTACACAATTTTAATTAAAATATTTTCACAAAGAAACATTTCATAAAAATATGAATTATTTTGGTGATATTAAGACCACATTGCTGCAACCTTCCTTAACACATGTTAATATATCAAGACAAAATAGTCGTTTTATTTTGACAACAACCATACGAACGTACGAACGTTGTATGTTTGAATATGAATGTAAGTAGATTGAATGAACAAAATATTCACGTTTTCATAATGTTTCTCTCATACAACAGAAAGATGACTTTCAAACTTTTCAAATTTATGCAAATAAAATTCAAAAGTAAATAAGAAAAATTCAAGGATTATGAGTACGAGTTAAGATTAGTTTGCATTACACTATTCAAATATAAATATTTTTGAAGTTTTAGTTCTCGTATTTTGAACAGCAACAACATTATGAAAATGGAGAGGGTTTTCTTTTCATATTTTGCATATCATTTTTCTGTTATATGAAAATACTCGTATTGTATTAAATCGACATAAGTACATATCTACATTTAAGAGTATGTATATTGATTAGTATTGCCAGGAATATCTTTGATTAATAAATTTACTGATTTAAGTTTAAACCTTAATAATAACACTGAAATCATACCTCATTACCATCATAACAGGGAATTTACCTACAACTGTAGACCATTCATGAATATGTTTAGATCCCTAGAAACGATATGTTACTGGAGGAATAACTACGAGTATTTTGTTAACAAATGCTCTCTGATAAAGCTTGTATTTTCACAAAAAACAAACAAAATGATTAACCATGTTATCATACTATAACTAAAAGTAATGAAATTTCTTACAAATGTAACCAAACGGTCACTCTGATATTGATACTATAAGCATGTACTCACATATCTACAAGTATGCAAGTAGGTAAATATTTATGCATGCAATTAATTGAATCATTGCAAATAACTTGTGTTGAAATGGCAATATGTATAATCAATGAGTTTTGTATGTCAATTATGACATTTGAAATCATCATCATCATCATTACATTCACTTTATATTTGTGTTTGCAAATGTACTTCATGCCATAAATTCAATCAACTAATTGATTCTCATATTACAGTTGTGGAAAATGAAACAAGGCCATCTTATATTTAACACGCTACACAAAGTTTAATCAACTCATGGACAATTATGAACAACAAACAAAGTTATAGGCTATCAGATCAAATAATTGTATAACCCATTACATACCATAGGGATTGTAAAACTACATAAATTCGTGTTATGTTCTGATTTGGGAAGTTTTTTCCATAATTATTCTTTAACAGTCTGTAACGCCTGCAGCATTCATCATGTTTATAAACACGTCCATCAATAGAAGCTTCTACTTATCAACAATGTTGATAGAATACGGTTATTAGCATTGTTTATAAGTATGGCAACACTAAATGTTTAAGCTGCTAACATTGACATCGAAAGCTCTAGAATTCGAACATACTTGTTTGTCCGTTAAGAGCATTGTAGAAGATTCACAAAAGATGGCGCGTGTATAAATAGTGGCGTGAGTTGACTTGATCATAGGCGCTGTTAGAGTTAACATCAACTGCCTTGTACATTTAAGTTTGTACATTATAAAGTGTGTGTGCATTTCTGCGAATTGATAAACGTGTATAAAGACACTGAGTGACTATTTGAACTGTTGTTATTGTACATTTTAAATAAAGAGTTGTTTAAAATTATAAACAACTAAACGGCTTTTATTTGCATTCAAAAGTATCCGATTTATTTAAAGGAAATAAACCACGGTTTTAATAGCTAAAAACGTAACAATATGTATAAACATAATTATATAAACAATTTTATATAATTTTTCTACATGTGTAGTTGTATATAAAAGCCAACAAAAAATATATGCCTAAATATTTATAAGGGGGCATTTACATTATGACTTTAAGTCATGACTTAAAATCATGGTTTTTTTATGTACTAGCAATTTGTGACGTCTAAACAAAAGGCAAGTTGCAAACATGGTTGAAAAAAAGGCATCGTATAAATACAAGGTGATTTTCGTTGAGGTTTTAAAAGAGAAACAAAAAAATAACAAGTTAGAGTGCTATATTCGGCTATGTCGAATCTTAAATACCCTTCACCTAAATTAGATGAAAATTATAGAAATTACATTGGTATAAACACTCTAATATCCATATTCAGTGTTTGTTATTGGGACTTAGCTCCGATTATGAAGAATGGTAGAATGGTAATGTAATACAGTAGTTTTCACTTATAGTCTACAAATACAGTTGCACAATTTTTGTGGACTATGAGCGAATTAGGACTATAACCGAATTTCTTTTAAGCCACTTTATGGATTATATATGAATCATGATATAATACACATTTTGGACTATATACAAATTATGTACTTTCTTCAATAAAAACACTTTTTTTTAAACAAAATAAAAGTTTATTTAAAACATAGTTGTATAGTAGTATTTTATATATTGTTAGAAAAACTAGTTTACGCAGAAGATATTTTATTTCAAATGTATAAAAATGTTATCTACTTCAGCAATTTATAATTGAAATAACTACATATTCCTACCGTTTCCAACAGAGTCTTTATAATAGGAATAAAATGTACTATTTAACAATTTATATACTTTATAATTGGTTAACATTACCGATTGGCTCAATATTTTTATTATTCACCACAAGTGAATTAAAAGAGTATAAAAAAGGGTAAACAAATATATTTAGTAAAACTTCAAAAGTATATTTTTGTTCTGTTCTAATGAATTTTCTGGATGTGAGCCTTCTATATATAATCAAGAACCCATAGTCACCAAATCAACTTGAAACTTATATCTGTTACATTTTTTACCGATATGAGTGTATATATGCGTTAATGTATTTTTCGGATGTGCGACTTATTTGGAAGATATAATTAAATATTTTAAAGCGATTTCTATGTATTTGAGGCCTATTTTGCTTGATAGTTTTGTCCATAACATTATTTTTAAGAATTTTATGGGTATTATTGTGATTATCAGACATCGAGCTAATATGGGTGCTATGGTCAAATATGGACCGATATTCACAAAACCCAGTAGTATAATTTTTGGATACAATATATTGATCGGTATACAATTTTAGTTCGATATCCATATATTTAAAATATTTACAGAGGTTAATGTGTTTTTCGGAAGTGGTCCTTATATGGGAGCTATGACCAATTATCGGCCGATCTTCACAAAATTCAACACATCGATTTTCGTATATAATGGAAATATTTGTTTAAAATTTAAGCTAGATAGAAGCTTTAATAAAAGATTTATTAGTATTTAAGTAATTTTCGGAAATGGACCTTATATGGGAGCTATGGTCAAATATGAACCGAAATTCACACAATCTAGTAGTATCATTTGTGAATTAATACTACCGATCTGTGTAAAATTTTAATTCGATAACGATATTTTTCAGATATTTATGAAAATTAATGTGGTTTTTAGAAGTGGTCCTTATATGGGAGATATAACCAATTATGGGCCGATCTTCATGAAATCCCCTACAGCGATTTTCATGTGCATGGGAATTATTCAAGTTGAATTTCAACCTGATACCGATATATATAAGATATCTAAGTGTATTTAAATGATTTTCGGAAGTAAACTTTATATGGGGGCTATGGTCAAATAGTGCCCGATCCAAAAAAAAATTGGTGTCGCAATTTCTGTTTTCACGAAACTTAGTTGTGCTTAATTTTGTATGGATACTGCAATTCTATGGGCATTTACATACCATAGCACCATATTTCGGGAAGAAATTTGTATGGGAGCTACGAGAAACTATGGACCGATTCTTTCCATTTTCAACAGAATTTGTCCTTTTATCATATAAATAATGTGTGCAAAATTTCATGGTATTCTCTGTAATGGATTTACCAAAAATCAGAAAAAACATGTGAAAATGATCTAAATTTTTGGAGGTTGTCTTACATTTTAATCCATAACCCTGGTTCTACCAATTCGATTTTGCTGATTTTCAATACCAAACTGCTTAGAAAAATTATAAACATTTTGGTATATATTTCATTAATTTTGCTTATGTATTTTGGGCGTGAGAGTGTTTTACACAGACAGATAGACAGACAGACGGACATTGCTCAATCGACTTAGAATTTCATAAGTATCAATAATATATATACTTTGTTGGGTCTCAGATGAATATTTCTCAATGTTACACACGGAATGACAAACATATATATACCCTCTTTCACCAATTGTGGTGGTGGAGGGTATAAAAAGACATGACTTTAAATAAAAGTGTAAATGCCAACTAATAAAAAAAAGAAATCCCCCAAACACCTTTAAATACAATTAATTAATAACAAATATCTTATAAATTAATTAAATAATAATGAAAAAAAATCTAAAATTTTAACTTTAAGCTGATTCTTGGTTTAAAAAATTGTAACTCTGTTTTTCAGCATTTTGAATTCATTTGTTTGTATATACAACTAGCTTGACCCGGTGCGCTTCGCTACCCCTGTCGTAGTCTATGTTGGAAATTTCAATTAAATCGTTTTGGCCGTTTAGTATTTATTGTTTAAGAACTAAAGGTGCCAATTTTACCGGTTTTCCCCTGTTTACCCCTTTCTGGTCCAAGTATTGAAAAAAGTTATAGCCTATTGACGCTTCCAAGTAAGTATCTATCTACGTTCCAAATTTCAATAAAATCGATTCAGCCGTTTAGGCGTGATGCTCAAACAAACAAACAAACTTACAAAGACATTTATATATTTATATAGATATAGATTTAAAGAGAATTCCATTTTAGTTTTATAGTTCATTGATCTGTTTTTAATTTTTATACTTTTATATTGGAATTTTTTGTTTTATATTTAATGTTAAATTTGTGTTTTTGTTAATATTTTTCACCACCACCTCATTAATATACTATTTTTTACTCAGTCCTGGAATTAATGTGAATTTGTCTGACTAAATGCAGTGCTAGACATGCTTTTATTTATATAGTCTTGGAGCTACCATCGCCAGAATATGAACGATATATTGAATATCGAGATTATAATGCGATTGATATGATGACTCTGGATCATGTAGCTTCCTTATTTGACCATTCCGGTTTCTTTAGGACAAATAATGTGGATGTTCAACTTGAGAACTTAATGTCGAAAATAAACACATTACATGAGCTGATACCGACTGTTCGTAGAAGGATTTGTAATTTCAGTGATAATTCGTGGTTTAATTCGAGGGAAATTATGCATTATATCTCACTTCGAAACTTGGCATATAAAGCATTTATGGAGGATTCCACCCCAGAGAATAGGGTAATCTATTGTAAGATATGGAATAGAAGAAAGACAATTGTGAGAAATGCGAAGAGAAAGGCACATGCAAACCTTTTAGGGGGTCTTAATACCAAACAAATGTGGAATATTTTAAGAAGGAATGAGTGTGTTGGGACAGAAGAGGATGTTGATGATGTAGATCCTAATGAAATTAACAACTATTTTATTTCCAATCAATCACAAGAACCTGCATCTTTCTCCATCAACAGTTTGAATTTTGCAGGGGTGAACTCATTTTCCTTTCATTCGGTGGAAGAATTTGATATGTTCTTGGCACTTCACAAAATCAAATCTAATGCAGCTGGGTATGATGGTATGAATCTGAAGTTCATTAAAATTATATATCCTTATATTTGTACACCACATACACATCCCATTAATACCTCAATTATGACCTGTGAGTTTCCCGCTGCTTGGAAATGTGCCCGTGTAGTTCCAATAAAAATTTACGTCCAATTTCAGTGATTCCGATACATTCAAAGATTTTCCAATATATTATTAAAGATCAGATGATGAATTATATCAATCGTAATGAATTTCTTCATGTTAATCAATCGGGGTTTCGAGAGAATTATAGTGCTACTACTCTTTTAGTAAGTATAACTGATTCTATAAGAAGTAAGTAACCTTAATAATAGGAAATGTAGTGTTTTGCTATCATTAGATTTATCGAAAGCTTTCGATAGAGTAATTCACTCGAAATTGGTTGCGAAACTATGTAATAAACTTAATTTCTCTTTTTCAGCATTTGCTTATTTACATGATAGATCTCATGATAGTGACAAATCATACCAGTTCTTAAAGACTATTATCCTACCAACATAACAAAAAAAATCTTCCAATTATCGATAATAGTTTGCGAGTAATGATAATTTACTTCTGATCAAATTTACAAAAATCATATTTTTTTTTATAAAATTACATAAAATATTTGACTTTAACAGAATGTCACGCACACAATTGACAATATTTGTATCTAATTGAATGGCATTAAAATTTTTGAAATCGGAGTTAACAAAAACTTAGACTTTTGGCCGATGAAATTGAGATCTGAGCCACCGTGCGTCACTCAATTCTAACTCTGTTAGAATTGAATACGAACCCCGCTCACTTCTGGCTCTTCTCCAGGGTTTCTATTTTTTCTCTTGATAGGTAAGGACGATGCTTTGCTACACAAATCAGTCAAACCTGAAAAAAAATTAAAATTATTTTATTTTGAAATAAAATTTAAACACAAACTAATCAGAATCTAAGTCCATAGCTTCTCCAATACACTCCAATATATTTTTAATTATAATATTTGTATCTTTTATTTCCATTTTCTCACTTAAATCAAGTTCACAATTAAATGTAAAAATTAATAAGAAAATCCCAAATTATGAAGCATACACTTAAAAAAGTTAAAAAGTAATGAAAATTTAAAGAAAAGAAAAAATTGAACACAGACTTGTTGTGTGTAAACAGACGAGCAAGTTTAAAAGAGAATCGAAGAGACTTGCTTCAAGTAAACTTACCCTGTGTAAAAGCAGACTATACGATATGATGTGCGTTGACATTACCTCAAATTATTGCAATACTGTGGACATAGGCCATGTAGAAAATAAAGACAATTTTATAATAAGTATATCACAAAGTGTGTCTTACATTAGATATTAACAAATTAATGTGTAGTGATTCTGATATAGGTTTATTACAATATTTATTGAGATGATTTTTCATACCCGCTCGATATCACATTATATTACAAACAATTTTATGATAGTTTTATACTGAATCGTTACAAAATACTCAAACTTGCCAACATTCAACATTCTATCATTTGACTAAATAAATAATTATCGCCCAATAGCAATCTGTTCTGCAGATGGAATTTCATCAAACGATTTCAAGATCAATTCAGAGGTACCGCAAGGCTCCATCCTTTCTCCTACTCTATTTCTTATCTTTATAAACGACCTTCTACGTCAAACTTCCAACCCTAGCTACTCTTTTGCAGATAACAGCAACATTTGCCATTCATATGCATTCAATTATAGACCCAGCCTGTCGGAGATTGGGGCAATGAGGCAAAACATGAATGATACGCTTAACCAAGATCTTGTGGCAATCTCTGAATGCGGTTGTGCGAATAGAGTCGATTTCAATGCACGCAAGACTAAATGTTGTATGTTAACACACAAACGCACAACAGATCATGTTGCTCCATCTGTTTTTATAGGTAGTGTAAATATTAAGGAATCAGAATCTCTTAATGTTTTAGACATGAGTATTCAGTGCGATGCCCGCTGGACAAAACACAATTTTCGAGTGTCGAAAGAAGCATTCAAGTGTCTTGGTTTTCTAAAACGGTGTAAGACATATTTCACTCCATCTGATCTCCTTACTATTTACACCAATTATATCCGACCGAAAATGGAATACAACTCTCATGTGTGGGACGGTGCTTCAAAGTCTATTTTGGAGTTACTCGACCGCGTTCAGGAGACGGCGAAGGTGCTTATCGGTGACAGTAGGGTATCCAGCTCTATTGACACACTGGAACATCGTCGCAATGTGGGTTGTGTTTCGCTGTTCTACCGATTCTACAATGGTATGTGCTCTGCTGAAATTAGGGAACTTGTTCCCGAAACCCGTAGTTTTTTACGCAACACACGTTCTTCGGCAAGGGCTCATCAATTCGTTGTCGACTGGACAGTGGATCGCACAACACATTACAGGGAAAATTCGTTCTTTAGCCGTACTGTCCGTATGTGGAATAATCTTCCTCCTGAAGTCTTTCCTGTCACTTTCAATATAGGAAAATTCAAATCAAATGTCCACAAACACTACTCCCTCTATCCTCCCTCCCATAATCTATTTTCCTAGTTCCAACACAATGCTTTGCATGAGTAGGGGTCATCCCCTGAGTGCATAACTAATGAAATACATGCTTCGCGTTATTATTACAAATAAATCATTATTAACAAAAGCCTAATGGTCTATTGTTAGAACAGCAATTATTTCAAGTGAACTTTCATCTCACTTGTGCACAGTGGGGCTGAATCAAAATTTTTTGGAAATAAATCTGGCATTTCTAAACGGATGGCCCGATCGGGATAAAATTTGACGTGGTGGTAGCCAAGGAGTTCAAGTTATTAAAATGGACCCTACCCAGGCGCGGCGCCATGGGGGCTCAAAATAGGGTACCTTCGACATGTAAAATTTTTAAACACGTTCCATTTTTTGATTTCCCATCCGATTTCAAAGATTTTTAAATTTTTGGGAAGCGCTCGGCTAGGTCTTGAAAAAACATGCTTGCGTGTGGTATTTATCTCTTATAATTTCCGAGTTGTAAGCATTTCAAAATTGAAATGTTCAAATTTTGCCATACCTTGGTCCGCTTTTTTAAGAATATAGGGCGTACTTTTGAACCGAATGGACTCAATTTTTTTCATTAGTTAGATAACTAAATTGCCAATTTAAATATTTCAATTTAAAAATTCAAAAAAATTACTTAACTCTTTTTTTATTAAAATAAAACTTTCTTTAAGAACATATGACAGTTTTATGTTTTTCTGTAAGATATCTTTACGGAGAATATATACCAAAATATTACCATGTCATATTTTTTGAATATGTCGCCCCTACGCCCTTCGGAATTTGACCTATTTATCAAAATTTTAACTTTGGACCACATGTTCTAAAATCCCAAAGATGGGATCAGAAAACGGAGAGCAGTTTTGGAAACCTTGATGTGATTCCTATTTATTTTTAAAGCATTTTCCCACCCACGAAGGAAAAGTAGAACCTGTGGGCAAAATTGTAAAAAATACCATTTTTGGGATTTTCGCTCCAATTTTTAGGAATTTCGGGATTCCCTTTGACCTTTTAACAAGTTTTACACTTTGTTATTTAGAATGAGAAATTTAAAAAACCCTTAAAATTTCGTTTAGTTTTGTTAATAAATAAAGATTTTATTACATATTTATTGAGCTATAAAACTAAAATTTTTATTAAAATTTTGATAGGATTTGGTCCACATTTTTTCCGAACTAATTTTTTTGTTTAGATAAGTTAATTTCTGATATTACTCCGTCCTTCAAAAATATTGCACTTTAGCGCCTGGAGCATTTGTATGGTCCATTTTCATAACTTGAACTCGAATACTCCTTGGCTACCCCCACGTTAAATTTTATCCCGATCGGGAAATCCGTTTAGAAATGCCAGATTTATTTCCAAAAAATTTTGATTCTGCCCCACTGTGTTGTGGTAATTTCAATTTAATTTTAACAAAAATATTTTGTTTAGTAATATGTATGATAATAAGTGAAATGAGTTTAACTTGAAATGCAATTATTTTAAAGAAATACTAAAATTAGCTAGCAAATATTTACATATAAACTTATGTACATATTATTTTGTATGACTAAAACAAATCAGATAGTATACTTAGTCGGATTTTCCCAACCATATGATACCCTTTAGTAGTATGAGAAAATAGTAAACATTAAATAATATACTTCTGTTTAAAAGGGGTAACACCTCCAAAATGTGTAACTTGTGTAGTGAGTGGAATCTTAAGTTCGGGGATTACCTGATTGACCTAACAACAATAATACTAAATAATCAAATCAAATAAATTATTGTACCTATTTCATTATTTGCTGAAATCTTTAAATGGTTGTGGTAACACGTCTCACAGTGCTTTGTCCCCATATAACGAATGGACAAAGGTAGAAGGAGCTCTCGTAGAGATATAGAATTTGGTACACAAGTACCCTTTTGCATTGTTAAAGATAATACAAATTTTTATCAAAATCGGATGAAGGACTTGCCTACCTGCCATATATCCTGAATATTAAAAATTACATTTTAGCTAAAATATTGATTAAAACGTTTAAAACATTTTCAGTTATCTCTAGAATTAAGGTCTTTAATTGTGTGCCAAATTTAATTTTAAGGACAAGAACTCCTTTTGCTTCCATATAAGCCTAATTTATGTAAAATTCGTTTGACGAAGAATATTGAAATGGTATTTATATTTGTATAAAAATATAAATACCATTTCAATATTCTTTCGAAAATTCACTTCATTTATCCAATTTTCTATTGGGGAATAAATGTTAGTAATTATAAAACTTCTTTTTTATTGGAAATATATATTTTTTAAATAATTACATTAAATTAAATAATGTACATGAGTAACCGTTTTAGTATCAAACTTGCTAAAATTTAAATTACGTAATATAATTCTAAAAATGGTAAATTAAAAATTCATATTCAGTGATTTTTATTTCTTAATTTATAATTAAATGTTTTAAAACAAGTAAGAAGGTATGGTCGGTCAAGCTCGACCTTATAATACCAAACATTAAGTAAATGAGTGAAAACATTTTTCTTTTAAAATTTCAATAATTTATATTCGTGAGTGATTTTCGGAAGTGGGCCTTATATGGGAGCTATGACTAATTATGGACCGATCAGCATGAAATTAAGTCGTGTGATTTATGTCTATATGATATTTATTTCTGTTGAATTTTATGTGTATACCAACATTTTTAGGAGATTTAGGCACGTTAAAGTGATTTTCGGAAGCGGGTCTTATATGGGAGCTATGACTAATTATGGACCGAGCATAATAAAATTTGGTGACATGAATGCCGTATATAAAACTTATTTGGAGCAAAACTTGTGTAGATATATTTATAAATAAAACATATATGACCGATAAAGTCCAATTTCGGGAGGATATTTGTATGGGGGCTAGGTGAAGTAATGGACCGATTTCAGCAAGTTTCAATTGGCTTGGTCCTTGGGCCGTAGAAATTATAAGTACCAAACTTTATTGAAATATCTTAAAAATTGCGACCTGTGCTTTGCGCACAATGTTTACATGGACAGCCAGACGGACGGACATTGTTTAATCGATGAACCAATTATTGAAAATAACAAAAAAAATCGCAATTTTTTATGAAAATTTATTCAAAATTTGAAATACATAAATTGTACAATTGGTATTATAATTTAAATGATTTAATTTATTTTTCAATGTGGGAAATTATTAACATTTTATACTAAAATGTACAATAATAATAATTTTCTAAAAATAATTCTTCGTTGTTGTTGTTTTGAGCACGTCAAGCGGGAACTTCCCTATTTTTCAAAACAATTTTTTTCTATAAATAAAGCAACGGAATGTGTTGTTTTAATAATGTTTAATATTGCATATCAACACGAAGCAATTATAATTAACAAACAAATGGTGTGAACTAGGGTTCTATAGTTGAAACAAAAAGTCGACTTTTCGAACTTTCGACTTTTTGCGATCTTTAAAAAGTCGACTTTTCGAACTTTCGACTTTTGGTAATTTATGAAAAGTCGACTTTTCGAACTTTCGACTTTTTAGTTAAATCGACTTTTTTCGACTTTTCGACTTTTCGACTTTTTTCGACTTTTTTCGACTATTTTCGACTTTCCGACTTTTTTCAACTTTTTACCATTTTTTGTAAAAAATACATGGTTTCTGCATTTATTGATGCGCCTTGTGTAATGTTTAGCAATAAAAATTAAATGTATTAAGGCGATAATATATAATATGTAGAAAGAGCATTTTTTATGAACATTTCCTTATTATTTATTTTTGCAAACACTAGAAAAAATGTAAGTGTACCAAATTGCAATAACATAAAATTATTATGTTATTCTGTGCATATTTTGTTTTAGTATAATGTTGCAATTAAAAATTTGTTTTACAATCTTAAAAGTCGACTTTTTTCGACTTTTATCGACTATTCGACTTTTATCGACTTTTTTCGACTTTTATCGACTATTCGACTTTTGTGATAAGTAATCGAATGTTCGACTTTTTTCTGACCAAAAAGTCGACTTAGATTTTTCGACTTTTTTCAGCGAAAAGTCGATTGTTCGAACAATCAAACAATCGACTTATAGAACCCTAGTGTGAACGATTATTTATCTGTGGTGCTCAACTTGCAGCCCCTGTATCATTTCTTTTGATTTTCCAAGTTTCTTAAAGACCCAACAAGTAGTTTAAATTTTCTATTTTTGTAAAAAAAAAAAAAATGCATCTTACTGTACTTTAAAAAAAGGCTGACAGACGTTTAGTACTTTTTCGAAATTCAAACCATTTCTTTACTTATCAAAAAATACTTTTTATACCCTCCACCACCACAAGTGTTGAAAGAGGGTATATATAAGTTTGTCATTCCGTGTGTAACATTGAGAAATATTCATCTGAGACCCAACAAAGTATATATATTATTGATCCTTATGAAATACTAAATCGATTGAGCCATGTCCGTCTGTCTGTCTGTGTAAAACACTCTCACGTGTAAAACACTCTCTCCAAAATACATAAGCAAAATTAATGAAATGTATACCAATATATTTATAATTTTTCTAAGCAATTTGGTATTGAAAATCAGCAAAATCGAATTGGTAGAACCAGGGTTATGGATCAAAATGTAAGACAACCTCCAAAAATTGATAATTTTCACATGTTTTTTTTTTGATTTTGGGTAAATTCATTGCAGAGAATACCATGAAATTTTGCACTCATTATTTATATCATAAAAGGGTCAGTATAGTTGAAAATGGTAAGAATCGGTCCATAATTTCTCGTAGCCCCCATAAAAATTTCTTTCCGAAATATGATGCTATGGTATATAAATGCCCATAGAATTGCAGTATCCGTACAAAATGCAGCACAACTAAGTTTCGTGCAAACAGAAATCGCGAGACCAATTTTTTTTTTGGGTCGGGCACTATTTGACCATAGCCCCCATATAAAGTTTACTTCCGAAAATCACTTAAATATCTTATATATATCGGTATCATGTTGAAACTCGATTTGCGTAATCGTCATGCACATGATAATCGCTGTAGGGAATTTCATGAAGATCGGCCCATAATTGGTTATAACTCCCATATAAGGACCCACTTCTAAAAACCACATTAATTTTCATAAATATCTGAAAAATATCGTTATCGAATTAAAATTTTACAGAGATCGGTAGTACTTATTCACAGATGATAATACTAGATTTTGTGAATATCGGTCCATATTTGACAATAGCTACCATATAAGGTCCATATCCGAAAATCTCTTAAACACTCATAAATCTTTTACAAAACGTTTTATGAGGTTAAAATTTCAAATAAATATTTCCCATATATACGAAAATCGATGTGTTGAATTTTATGAAGATAGGCCGATAATTGGTCATAGCTACCATATAAGGAACACTTCCGAAAATCACATTAACCTCTATAAATATTTTAAATATATCGATATCGAGCTAAAATTGTATGCAGATCAATATATTGTATCCAAAAATTATACTACTGGGTTTTTTGAATATCAGTCCATATTTGACCATAGCACCCATATTAGCTCCATTTCCGATAATCACAATAATACCCATAAAACTCTTGTAAATAATGTTATGGAGAAAAATATAAAGCAGAATAGGCCTCAAATACATGGAAATCACGTTAAAATATTTAATTATATCTTTCAAATAAGTCGCACGTCCGAAAAATACATTAACTCATTATAGTTGTTAACTAAATATAGTTGTTACCCTTTTTTATACTTCACTTGTGCTGAATAAGGAAAATGTTGAGCCAATCGGTAATGTTAACCAATTATTAAGTATATAAATTGTTAAATAGTACATTTTATTCCTATTATAAAATTATAGATTCTGTTGGAAATGGTAGGAATATGTAGTTATTTCAATTATAAATTGCTGAATTAGATAACATTTTTATACATTTGAAATAAAATATCTTCTACGTAAACTAGTTTTTCGAACAATATATAAAATACTACAATACTACTATATTTTAAATAAACTCTCATTTTGTTTAAAAAAAAGTAGTTTTATTGAAGAAAGTACATAATTTGTATATACAGTGCACTCGCGGTAACGTGAACACCGTCTAACGTGAACACCGCCTAACGTAAACAAGCTTTTGTTTACATTGACTACTCTGTAACGTGAACAAACTCAGAAAGCTATATAACGTGAACAAATTTTTTCACTACATTTGTTTTCTAAGCATGTAGACAACACTGAAATACATATATTAAATACGATTTTTAAAGTTTAGGGAATCTCCTTATATTAAAAATGTGTTTGTATCCTCTAAATTAATATTTTTTGTATGGCAACGAATGAGTAATTTTATTTACTCGAAATCTCGTTTTGTTTTAATGCATTTTAATCAATAATTCTTGTTTAATATTTAATAATGAAAATAATAATAATAAAATAATTTCACGTTCAAGCGTGTAAAACACAGGTTTATATTATAAAATTTTATATTTTTTCCATGAAATTCGACAATCGCTAACGTGAACAATTTCACTAACATGAACTCCCTTGGTTTTAATTAGTTCACGTTACTGCGAGTGCACTGTAGTTCAAAATGTGTATTATATCAGAATTCATCTTTAATCCATAAAGTGGCTTAAAAAGAAATTCGGTTATACTCCTAATTTGCTTATAGTCCAAAAAAATTGTCCAACTGTATCTGTATTACATTAACATTCTACCAATCTTCATAATCGGAGCTAAGACCCAATAACAAACACTGAATATAGATATTAGAGTGTTTATACCAATGTAATTTCTATAGTTTTCATCTAATTTAGGTGGAGGGTATTAAGATTCGGCATAGCCGAATATAGCACTCTAACTTGTTTATGGTTTTCTTTTGGCTTTATGTTTTGTTGAAACACGATAACAAAAACATAGGCCCATAATCATAGTCGATAAAAAAGTATATTTTAAGAGAAATAAAGTCGTCTTTACTTAAGAGTGTACTTTAGGTCTACCATAGACAAGTTAAAGTATACTTCTGACGTTAAAGTCGACTGTAAATATAAAACTAGCTGAAGGTGTTTTTAACAACTCATTTAACAACAGCATCAGCTGTTCTTCGCCATGTAAAAAGGTTCGACAAAAAGTAAAAAATGTTTAAGTTACAAGATATTGGCAGAGATTTTGCAATTATTGAATATTGAATCAATAAAATTTGTACCAAAATAGAATAAATTTGATATTAATCTTTCCTTTTCTATTTTTCCACCACAAACTGTTTTTTCTTTAGTTTCCCGGTTACATTTATTGTTTGTCACTTTTTGTTTTTTTTTTAAATTTCTAAGTCAGCTGTTCAGCGATGCCACTTGTCTATATTTTGTTGTATATTTTATGATAAGATTTTCTACATTTGAGGTGACACCCAGTTAAAGTCGGTTCAATTTAAAACATACTTTAATGTTGACTATAGTTAGAAAATAATAAAAAGCGGGTATTTATTTTAAAGTAGTTTTTAAAAAGAACCGACTTTATTGTTTGACTATGATTATGGGCCAATATTATTAGTTATTGTTTCTTTTTGCTTTGCTACTCCATTTTCTTTTATAAAGTAACAAACTTGCAAGAATAACTTTAAAAATGAAACAAAAACTTGAGTGTCTGTAATTCTCATTCACTCTATAGTTTTATTTGTATAATATCTTTAGTTTTTCTAAAGCCTTTTGGAAAAAAGTTTTCTGATGATCTGGCCTAAGCAACCAGTGAAATGCGCATAGGAACTAGCTTATCCTCCAACAATAAATTTCAGTGAATTTATCAATAAAATTGGGAATTTAGCATAAGAAAATCTTTCTAAAATATTAATTTTGTATTCCCGAATAACCTTTTAAAAACAAATTTAGGTTTTAATTTATGAAATATTTTACTATTGCAACTCACCAAAATTATTCTTCGCATAGGGACGTCTGATGAAGTTAATGTTAAATAATTAGATTGATGATTATCTTGTAACTAAATATTGAGTGACGGAAATATTAATTTTCAAAATCACACTAAAATTTAATTCAACAAAAAAATATATAATAAAGGGTTTTCCAACAAGAGGTTTTATTTTGTATCACCCAGTTTTTCGGTAGTTGTCACTTTTGAAGCTTTAATTATTTGATATTTGACAAGCAGAAACTAAGCCAATTAAAAACGATACACGCTTTAACAGCGCACTGAAATTATTAAAATTCACTACAAAAATGGTGAAAATCTTGCAGTCACAGTTCGCAAAACTAAAGCATTTTAGAGGCATGTTATCCTTATTATTATTAATTCACAAAAGGGAGACTTAATAGTATACTATTCCTTTCTTCCAATTGGGATTAAAAGTAAAAACCGAAGAATAACCACGGTTTCGGTTAAAACCGAACTGGAAACTCTAGTATAAACTAATAGAGGTTATGTCACACGCAATTACATATGTATGTTCGTGTGAACGTGAAAATTATGAATCGTACATATAACGTGAATTTTGAAATACTCATGGATTTCCATATGTATCGAATACATGTCCCAATTAATATGGAATACATCGTGATCTAACTAAAAAAAATTAGCTTTGTCTGCTTTTACACAGGGCAAGTTTACTTGAAGCAAGTCTCTTCGATTCTGTTTTAAAATTGCTCGTCTGTTTACACACAGCAAGTCTGTGTTGAATTTTGTATGTCAAAACCTAATAGACGCCATAGTGAAAATGAGAAAACAAAAGAGAATTGAAGATATTTGCCAGTACAAGCAAGCGTGTACCCATCTTCTTTCTTCTTGCCTCCCTCTCCTATAAACTCAGACTTGCGGCAAGAAAACTTGCCCTGTGTAAAAGCAGACTTTGTTTTCCAAAATACTGAGTAAAACTTCACATACATAGCATTCATTGAGAGTTGGAAAAAAAGATAATATACAAAACAGGGATGGATAATATTCAAATACATAGTACTTTTTTTCAGCCTCAGAGTACCAAAATATAATAAATTACATATAAGCGTAGTCTTGTGTTCAAATCACACGATTTTTTATAGAAAAATACTGTTATACTGAATATTTTCTATAGAAAATTGTGTTATACTGAAAATGTCCATAGTTAATACTGTTGTACTGAATATTCTATTTTCTGCAAATTTCTACAGAAAATACTGCTATTCTAAAAATTTACGAAATACTGTTATTCACAAGATTTTCTATATAGAATATTATTATACTGAAGATTTTCTTTCATTCGAATAAAAATTATTCGAACAATCGAGGAAAAATATACTTTTTATTCGAATGAAAAATATTTTTTAATTTAGAATACAAATTTATTCGATCAATAATGGATTCGGTAATGATTATATAGTCAAATAAATTTATTTTCAAGTTAAAATTTATACATTTATATAAACAAAAAACTAACCAAACTAGGAATAATATTTTTCTAATATTTTCATTGAAAATATTATTAGAGACAACTTTCTAACCAAATTTAGAACATTATGAAACCTAATTTAAAAACGAAAACCTTGTGACTACTAAATTCCTAGGAAAATATTTGTAATAGTCGTTAAACGCCTTAAAAATGTACTGAATTTAAAAATATTTTTGTAAACTAAAGTCATTCAATCAACATTATTTCATAAAATATTGTTACGTTTTTACCTTTTAAAAACGGGGTTTATTTCTTTTAAATAAACCGGATACTTTTGATTGCAAATAAAAGCAGTTTTAGTAGTTTAAAATTTGTAACAACTCTTTATTTATTTAAATGTACAAAAACAACAGTTCAAATATTCACTCAGTGTCTCTATACACGTCTATCAATTCGCAGAAATCACACACAGTACTCTATAATGTACAACTATACACGTACAAGACAGTTGATGTTAACTCTAACAGCGCCAATGATAAACTCAACTCACGACTGTCAGCTCTGCCACTATTTATATACGTGCCATCTATCGGGAATCTTCTACAATGCTCTTAACGGACATACTAGTGCATTCGAATTCCAGAGCCTTCGATGTCATTGCCAGCAGCCCAAACATTTAGTGTTGCCATACTTACAAACAATGCCAATAAACTATTAAATATATATTACATTTCCTAATATAATATATATTTAATAGTTTTAAATTTACTACATAAACTATTCTTTAGAATACTGTTGTACTGAAGATTTTCTTTATCAAATACTGTTAAACCCAATACTTTCTATACAATTTAATACTATGCACAGGATTTTATATAAAAATAGAAATCATTCTGAATCCAAAGGAATTTGTAAATTTGTCACGTTACATAAAATACTGTAAATAATTTGAAATATTATTCCATCCCTGATACTGAACAATAGTAATTTTATTATGAAAAAGTTTCAGTAAAAGTTAGAAATTTAATTAGGTATTTAATACTGTTTACTTTTCTCGGTACTCAGAGGAAAAATATCTTGTTGCTTGTGAACTAATATGTTGGAAATTATGTTTCAAATTAAAAAAAAATTAAATTTAGTTTTAAACAAATATTGAGTAGAACAACTGTGTGACTCTTAAATATAATGTAGATAAGTGTTATCTTCAAGATTTCACAAATGTATTTAACAAAGGTATGTAAAATAATTTCTTTGATTTATAGATTTTCACTCTGTGAGCTATATTTACGTACTTAAAAAAACCGAAGGATTTTCACAATCAACTGAATAGGTATTAGGGATTAAAATAAATTTGAAATTATTTGCGGCAAATTTAAGAATTTTCTTTTTGCAATTTACTGTCGATTTTCTATCGAATATGTCAGGCAACACTGTTGTCAACAATCAATAAATTAAATAGCATATGTTAAGGCATTTATGAGAAACACAAAAACTGAATGTAAATTTATTTACACACACAGTAGTACGGTTATATTTAAAAGACGCTAAAACAATTTTTACACCATTTTCAAACTTTTGTATCTGCCAAAAAAAATAAAAATCATAGTCTGACAAATATATCTGACAAAAAAATAAGAATTATTTCTGACAAAAAAATAAATAAAAGTCCAAATTTAAATATGAGTTTGAAAAATTACTAAATTTTGACAAAAAATGGAGATCAAATGCTTTTAAAATTTCTCGAAGTTTTAAAAAAAAATTGTAATATTTTTATATATTTGATAAGAATTGCCTTCGAAAATTACAAATAAGAATTTTTAAATCTACATGTACCCTACATCAGGCAATGGTCGGGAGTAGTGAATTTTTAACGATAAATCAACTTTACGTTACGCGAAATATACCAAATTATGTTATGTACTTTTTTATAAAATACAAGCCGACTTATTTCTAGTGAATATTTTGAATATTTGAATATTTTGATCATACTTAACAAATATACTGTTACGTTTTTACCTTTTAAAAACGGGGGTTTATTTCCTTTAAATAAACCGGTTACTTTTGATTGCAAATAAAAGCAGTTTTAGTAGTCTAAAATTGTAACAACTCTTTATTTATTTAAAATGTACAACAACAGAATTAAATAGTCACTCAGTGTCTTTATACACGTTTATAAATTCGCAGAAATGCACAGACACTTTATAAGGTACATACTCAAATGTACACGACAGTCGATGTTAACTCTAACAGCGCTAATGATCAACTCAACTCCCTACTGCGACTTCTGCCACTATTTATACACGCGCCATCTATCGTGAATCTTCTACAATGCTCTTAACCCTTTCAGGACCATAACGAAACTATGAGCAAATATTAGTATCCAATGGGGTTTTTTAGGTGATTTTAGATCAAATTAAAGAAAAAATATAAAAGAAATTCAAAAACACAAACTGATTTTTTGGAATTTTATGGGAAATATTTTTCCCTATGGACAATAAAGGTAATAAAAGTAATACTAATAGTTTTGAATAAATGGGTAAGATTTACGCCTTTTTGAACAATTTACACATCTCTTCATTTTACCGGCCTTTTGCATGTTGTTTGCTGGCAAATTGCGTTTTATTCCAATTTTTCTTTTGGCCCCTTTCTTTACAGTAGGCCTTGTTCTTAGCCTAGAGGTGAAGTTATTTACCATACTTCTTGATACAATTTGGCGATATTCGAAACTTGTCAATGGTGGACCTTCTATGCGTTTAGGTTCATGTATTTTCTGGCAGACCATATACGAGTCGATAAGTACTATGTCCAGAATATCAAAGAATAAGCGTAAATAATTATTTATTTTTGATTTGCGGTCGCCCTCATAACATACTTTTCGCTGATCCATGAGGTCAACGCCGCCCATATACTTATTATACTTTGTGACCATTTCAGGACCAGTCACGTTTATTTCTTAAGGAGACCCTGATTGGTAATTCATTACAATATTCATTCCTAAAAACGCTTTCATTTCATTGAGTTCAATAGTAAAATATCTTCCGTGCTGCTACGCGTAACTGACACACTCTAATACCAGAGTCTGTCATATACTAGCATATCCAGCTTGGTAACATCCAAAAAAAATATCCAATGGGGTCAACATATCGAATTCATAAAATACATGAGGTACATAAGAGTGTTTTCTCCATCTGAATATAAGTTCCAATTCCAGAGCAGTATCCTGAATTGTATCCAAAGGTAAGTAATTATTTTAAATTTCTTGATGATTATCCTCGATTTCCACCACATCTGGATCGTTGTCAATATCCTCTTCAATGAATGGTTTATCATCTTCATCCAAAAGTAGTTCATCTTCTCATCATCTAAAAAGTAATAGTAGCAATAAAAATTTCACTTGTAGTCCATAGGGAAAAATACTTCCCATGGAATTTATGTGCAATTTCAAAGCATATTTTTAACTTTTTAATTTTGTAATACCTTTTTTACACTTCTATACTCACTAAATATTATGTATCAACCGCCAAAATCAGAAAAAATAATAAAATAGCAGTGCAATAAACGAAAACAGTAAAGCACTCAGCGCAAGAAAACTTTGGGATTCCCTGTTTGGCACTTTGGCTTGGTTTATATTTAAGAATAGAATACATGATTTGAATTTAAATCAAATCGGATATGGTAAAAATCCAAACTCTGTCGAAATTGATTGGAATAAGGTTATTCCATTTGTTTTAACGGGTTAGAGGGGGATAGATCGCTTGGGTACTTACGCGGGAATTAGGGAAAGGGTAAATAAGAAAACCATGTATTTTAGGGTAACTTTATAATATGTATCTGTTTATTGAACTATATAAGGGTTTTACATAGGTGTAGATTTTAATTATTTATTACTTTAGTTTTATATATAAATATTTTTAATTGAGGGTTTTATTTAAACACTTTTAATTCAATATTAAAGGTTTTATTCGGGTAGGTTTAAGTATTTTTAGGGTTTAAGTTTATTTTAAGTTTTACACTTTAGAAAGTCTAATTTGTTGCATTTACAAGCACTTGATGGTCTCAACACAGGTTTTAAAGAGCGAGTGATGATAAACTATGAGGCTGCAGCTGACATTTGTTTACAAACAGAAGTTGGCTGCAGTTGCGATGCGGGTGATGCTTGCAATCAGGGATGGGTATAATATATTGTTCACTGATGTGAACACCATTATATGAAAAGTATTAAGCTTTTTTAGAAATTGTTTAAATATGATGATTATTTTCATTATATTTAATAGTACATTTGTTAATTTTATGGAAAAGAAATATTTATATTAACTTATCTGTTGGTAAGTTTATTAATTTTTTTTAAAATATTGAAAAAGTTTAAACATCCACTAAGCTTGAGATAAAAATCTAGGATCATTTCCTAAAAAAATTATGTTTTTAAAAAGTATTGTACCAACAAAAATTTATCAAAATTCACTTTGGTTTAATTTGATTTAAAATGCATTTTTCCGTGTTTACCCTTTTTAGTTTAACATCGGTATAAAATACAGCTTTTCCGATCCGTCTGTTAAATCTTTATAATATTAAGAGATCCATATTAGTTTGGTGGAGATATAGGGCCAAACTAATCTGCGAACGACTGGCGTTCAACCAATAGCAGGAAGGAATTCGACGAAACCCAAATCTTCTGAATAAGCTAAATAACATCCCCTACTAAAATATGCAAAGTAAAATGCAGCGATGTGCATGTGAATTTTAATCCAATCTAATAGAAGCGATCTAAGAGCTAACATCTGAGTGCGATGATACCGGATGGTCTCGCAACCGGGAAAAGCTGATGGCCAGTTCAATTGACTGATCTCGTTCGGTTGTCAAGCAGGCAATCGTTCAGTTGGATGGAGCTAGGCCGGATGTGAACGATATACCACGTCGGCCACTACATTGGTCCGATAGAGTAAAATCCTCCCTCTACACCCACTTTCATCTTCAATCCATCAATGAAGATCTCAAATGGATTCACTTGGATTGTATCTCTCCTGTCCGTCCATCCGTGGTCGACACATTAAAGCCTCTATCGAAGAAAAGTCTGGGTGTGCAATAGTCCATATTTTTTTTTACTTGGACCAGCACTCAGGGGATGACCCCTACTCATGCAATGCATTGTGTTGGAACTAGGAAAATAGGTTATGGGAAGGAGGATAGAAAGAGTAATGTTTGTGGATATTTGATTTGAATTTTCCTACATTGAAATGGACAGGAAATACTTCGAAAGGAAGCTTATACGGACATACGGACGGTACGGCTAAAAAACGAATTTTCTCTGTAGTGTGTTGTGCGATCCACTGACCAATCGACCACGAATGGATGAGCCCCCGATGATGAACGCGTATTTCGTAAGAAACGACGGGTTTCGGGAACGAGTTCCCTAATTTCATCAGAACACATTCCATTATAGTATCGATAGAACAGTGAAACACAACCCACATTGCGACGGTGCTCCAGAGAATCAATAGAGCTGGATACCCTACTGCCACCGATAAGAAACTTCGCCCTCTCCTGTATGCGGTCAAATAACTCCAAAATATTGTACGAAAGTTCAGCGAAACAGCCCAATATAGTAACAGCTTCTCCGTTTCCGTGCAGTTTTCAATTTTAAAATCGATTCTTTTTGGATTAAACTAAGTTGTTTAACCTAGCGCAACAGGATCATGTAAGTCGGTTATTACTTCTCATTTTATTCTAAACAACAGGCTAAAATGTACTAAAATCTTGTTTGCGAGCATTATTTATTTTGTAAAATAAACAACTTAATTTACCTGCAAATTCAAATTTAAGAGAATATTGTACGTTGATCGTTAAAAAGTTGCTGTGTAATATTATTGACAAACGTGAGTATACCCGACTATAGAAGAAGAGAAAGAAAAACTGAGAAAATTACAAAATAAGAGACAATAAAAACAAGAAGCAAGCAAACAAAAAATAAAACAACAATCTTAGTACAAGTTGCTCCCCCACATCGAAGAACAGGGCATAAAACACAAGACATTTTAACACACTCCTCATTATTTAGTTGGTGAAGAACTCTCGGTTGAGTAAGTTGTGTTTACTTGGTCTGCTAAGAAGCGTCGTGTAGTGAACAAAAAAAAAAAATAAAAAAAGTTTAAACAAAATTTCTTTTTTTATATATTCATACACATCATCATATACGGTTATTGTTATTGTTGTAGCTGTGAATTTATTTACTAAGAAAAGCCAAAAAATTATACAATAATTAAACAAACAAATAAATCACTTTTTTAAAAGAAAGTCAACAAAAAAAAAATAACAATAAAGGAGTATAAGATAAAAATAAAACAGTTTAATACAATTAAATTTAATTAAATTTCCAAATTTACCAATTTAAAAAACTACATACATATGTACTAAATTTAAAGTGAAAAGAAATCAAGCAAAAATTGTGTCTATATCTAAATGCTCAAATAAAAAACCCAAAAACAAAAAAAAAAAAAATTTAAATAAACGGGAGGAAGAAAAAATCGTTTTTTATGTATGTCAAAATTTGATCTTGCCAAAGAGGGGGCTAAACTCGCCTGGCTTGCAAATGTGTGTTTTTTAATAGTGTATATGCGAGTATCTATGTTTATGTGTAGATACATAATGTACATAAATAAATACATAGTATGTTAAAGTTCTAAATGTTTAAACAAGAAATAGCAGATGACTCACAAACATCATTATGATGATGACCATTATAATCATGATCTCCCATTTAGCGGCAAAACGCTCTCATTTTACCGCATTTCCTTCTCTTTTTGGTATGTTTCTCTGTGTGAGTTTTTCATAATTAAGTAGTGAATTCAGGGATGGCAAATTTAGTACTATTATACGTTTATCAGTACATTTTGACATCGAAAAATACGGTAGGAACTTACCCAATATAATACATGGAGTTTTAACTAACAACTTATTTTATAATGATCTAACGACCATTTTCACAATGTACGATTAAAAGTTAACGTGAACTTTAACCGCAAGTTAGGCTAATTTGAATTTCACAATGTACGATTAATTTTTAACTGACAATTCAACAACAACGTTGTTGTTAAATATAACCGAACAAACTTCGCCGGTTAGCATCTTAATTGTAAGAAATATAATAAAAGAACATGGAAAAACAATTATATTTTTGTATATATATAATTTTTAAAGAAAAGGAAATTTAGCTCGGCGTGATTCAGATATCACCCTGATATTGCACTTCAGAAAAAATTCAAACTAAACAACTAATGTGCACTTTTCCTTGTTGGTTTTCAATATTTGTTGTTCAGTTTGTTTCTTGGTATAAATGCGCAATATAGTTAAGTAACTTAATATTTTTGAGTTGTATAAGTTTTTTTTTATTATACAACTAGGTATATTATTATTTTTTTGATGCCGCCTTTTTAGAAATTTTTTATATTTCAATCTTTCATTACACTATTTTTCGTAAACAAATATATGCAGTATTGCCATACTTTCTACTAAATACTTTTGTTAAGTAATCAAATGATGGTGAAACGTAAATCGGTAACCGTTGGTTAAATGGTCCCATTAAACAAACCGACAGTTAGTAAATTTTCTGTCAAAAATGAAATAATCGTACATTGTGAAAATGGCCGTAAGTCATAAATTAATGTTGTCACGGATTCTAAACGGGTTAATTTGTTTGCTAATATTATACTCTTTCAATTTCTAGAAATGAAAAATATTTTTAAATTGAAAAGATATGCCGGACGAACATAAGAAATTCTATCAAATGAATCTCGGTAATACTAAGGTTCTTTTAAATACCAAATAAATAGTATCAAAAATGTACGAACTCATTAACACATCCAACCCTGCTAAAATGTTAATAAAGTAAGAGTATTTGTTTCCCAAAGTACATGTAAAATTATTAATTATTGTTACATTGCAAGTCTGTTTGATGTAAATTCTGTTCAGTGGTTTTTATTATTTTTTTGGCATTTGTAAAGCTTCTCCAAATGTAAGTACTCATCATGTATTACATTCATTGCTACAAATTTTATTATTATTCCCAGCAGTTCTGGATGACTGTCTCGAACTAATAATTTTGCCTATCATTTACGGTGATCTCAAGTAAATAGCTACGTTACTACATAGATAACAAATGGACTGTCTAATAGCAGGTCCGAAGTAGTCATCGCATTGGATTCACATACCGGTTGCATAGAGTCAGTTACCTGCATAACTTTTTATTTCAACACTCTCGGGTGCTAAACGAAAGCTAATTTCCCTCAAATAGTCAGTTAAAAAGATATATCCTAGACAATCTTCACTCTATATTACCTGGTATGTATTACAAAACCAATTAACTTCCCTACAACTGGGATGTATTAGATAACGAACTAACTTCCCTACAACTTCACTACGAAGAGCACATGTGAAATGACGCAAAATATACAAATTAGAGTCAAACAAGTGAACAGACAATAGTGACAAATACTGTCACATTGGGATACATTGACTACTTGCAAAGCTGCTGGGATTGTTGTTCTGTTCATTACTGATCTATAAAAAGTAAAAACTAAATATGTATGTGGAATTTTGTTGTACCTATAATTTAACATCTGTGTGCGCTTTGATTTTCTGTTCAATATTCTGGAAATTCACTACATTTGTATGGCACCCACACAACACTGAAATATGTATTGAAATTGCTGTCGCATATTGCAAAGTGTATGACCTTACATCGTTATAAATTGTTGGTGTGAGAGAAAGCCCCAATAGGATGATGAATGGAATTTGCAACCCTGAACGGACAGCTTAGTTGTTTTTATAATTTATAACATTTTGAATTTAATAAGATTTCAAACTCTTATATCTTGGAAATAAGTGCTACTCGCATACATTTAATATTGCATGGAAATATGGCCTTTATGATCTTAACAGGATTCATGTACCTGAAATAATAAAGCAATTCTTTAAAACCGATCTCGATCGATCGGGTCTTTGGGACTCTGCAGTCCATACTGCCCATCCACGATTGGTTAATTCTAAAAACAATTCTCTCCAAGAGAACTCTATGGTAGCGACAGCGTGGTTTTACCGGTTTCACCCCCAATATTTCAATGTCCACCAAACCATCAGTGTTCCATCAAACTGCCCAGGATTTGTCTATCAACCACCTGACCATCATCACAGAAAACCCAGTCATATATTCCAACACAAAACATAGATCTCTATTGGGTAGTTTATTTGCGTAATCACGTCATAAAAGAATTCAGAATGTTCAATTTAAAGTAGTATGTACGTATATTGCCATTTGGTAAAAATAAAAACATTGCTTACCTTGGGATCTATTTCAAAAACATGTTGGGCAATGATATCAGTTGAAAATAAATACATATGTATAATGAAAATAATAAGCAGCAGTTGTTTGAACTAACGATTAACTTTTATTATGTTATGATAATTTTCAAAGAATTTTCATGAATCATGATTCATGGAATTATTTTTGAGTTTGTAACAAATAAATTTTAACATACTATACTGATCTTCATATCCACATTCGCAAGAATTTCCGGCAATTTAAAGTGGAAAACTCATAAAGAATATTAGTGTTGAAATAATCAATGCTATTTTTTGATTTAATAAATTTCAGGGCAAAACTAATTTTATATGGAAACTTAAAAAGTCACAAGTACTTAAGTAGTAAATAGATTTATTACTCATTAATTAAACAAAAAGGTCTCATTAATTAATCAATTCAAATGTGCCGAATTAACTCTTGTTATGAATTTTGATTGTCAATCAGTTTATCGTTGTTTATTATGAAAAAAAGCGGCATTAATTATAAAAAAAAATATTATTAATTACGTACGTATGTACTTGTTTTGAATTTTAAAATATTTAACAACATTTTGATTCAGGTTGCAAAAACGTCAATAGTTAAATGCATTTCTTTCTGTACATAATTGAATTTAAAAACCCAGCAAAATATTATGTCTACATGAGAGAAGTTTCAGGAACTCAAATATTTTTCTCAATGTGAACTACATTATAGATCCCCTAGCTATTTACTGCCTTAAATAAAATGTAAAAAGCTTGTATTTCAAGTATCACCCACTTCCATAGCTCCTGACAATAAGACAATTAAGAGCTTTACTTATATTTCGCATTTGCATTTCATTGTTGTAAATTCTGTTAACAACTAAATGAATGTTAATGAAACTTAATACAGTAAAAACTATTGGTTGCATTAGTATTAACAATTGTTAATACAACTTTATGACACATTAACCACAAACAACTGCATTCTATATAAAACGGTCAAGGATTGTGGTTAATTTTTTAATTGTACCCTACTTTAAAATGGGTAATATACTTAATACGCTTTCCATTTTTTGGTATAAGTATGTTCTAACCATAAAAAAGCGAAGCACTACCCTGTCATAAGTACCATATTATTTGATATAAAGCCATTTTATTCCCCTGATGAAGCAAAAGATATCCTCTGGCTTACAAACACATATCTTCTAATCCATCGTGGAGCTGTCGACCCAGTCACTTCATTCTGTACAGTTTCTAATTCCTCTTCATGCTGTCTTCTCATATACTGATCCACAGGGCCTTTGTAACTAAGTAGCACATTTTCCCCATCCAGGATTGGTTAAGCTTAAGCAAGTTCTGGTCTTATACGAATCATATTCATTATTAGGATTTCTATTTTTCCAGGCTATTTTCATTCCAGGGAAACACCTTTTCATTCCTGGGAATTTTTGAATACTACTTTAAGCCAAAAACCAGTAAAATTTGTCCAAATAAATCGGTAAAATTCAATAATATAATGATTTCTCCCCCACTTTACAGGATAGCTCCGAGCCTTGCCTTACAAGCTCAGCTGCTATGTTTTCTCATATAGGATTGGTTAATCCTAAGCAGGATTTTCATTCAGTAATGGCCGAGTGGCGGATCAATACAGTCTTACTTCAGCATTCACTCAAAACGTTTAGGTATTTTTTACAGTAATGTACTAGTTTTTATTTAAGTATCAACCGCCAAAGTTGACTTCTGTAACCGGATTTTCGAAAATTCATGTGTGGAAGCCAAATTCGTATACTAATAATTAGAGTTCCTAATTTCCTCGACTATTTTCATTCCCGGTAAAGATTAAAAAAATCTGTTAATTCCTGGGAATTTTTATTTAAGCCATAAACCAGTCATATTTGTCAAAATAAATCGGTGAAATTCAATAATGTTGACTGAGCTAAATCTGAAAAGAGAAATTTTTCGAAAGAGAACATTTTCAGCATATAATCAAATTTAAACCAGTATTATTGTAATTTTTTTCTCTAACTACAAACATCCTTAGAGGATTTAATGTTAAGCATCTTAATAATTCCTTCAACAACATAATATTTGATTTTGTATTACGTTGGCCAACCAAAAAAAACATTTTTTTTTTAAGTTTTTGAATGACCGAATTTTGGCTGAAAAATTATATTTGATGTGGCAAAAATTCGGTTAATTAAATCACAATTCTTCTGTGTCGACACTGATTTTCTGTTACTAGTATCGATAATACGTATTTCCACTTCACTAGATTCACCCACAATCCCCAATTTTTACCTCCAATTTTTCAGTCGAGCGGACTGAAGCATGATCGTATTGGTCACGGCACCATCCTACAGAAGATAGGCATGCCATTCATTGGGCAGGAAACGGATTACTTGGTATCTACACCGAATTTTGATAGGACGTTTAGGATCAAGATACCGACAAGGGATGACTGGCCCGCGAACACTGTCCTAAGGGACGACGTGATCTCAGTCTACACTGATGGTTCAAAGACAGAAAGAGGCACGGGCTCGGGAATTTTCTCCGATGAACTGGACCTTTCGCTGTCTCTTCGATTACCGGATACCTGCACGGTTTTCCAAGCTGAGATATATGCCATCGATACAGCCGCGAGAAGAATCCGGGAACTGAATCTCGAAAATTCGACTATACATATTTACTTGGACAGCCTTGCATCAATCAAGGCTCTTAATTCCAACTTTATTATGTCGAAATATCTTCTCAACTGCATCCAATCACTGGCACAACTGACACCACATCACGTCGAGTTGATATTGGTCCCAGGACATGAGGGCATCCGGGGAAATGAAGTATCCGACGAATGCGCAACGAACGGGTCGTCCCTCGACGTATCTCTTGCGCAAAGGGATATTCACACTCCCTTGGTGAACGTATCAAAATTGATAAATGAATGGGCTTTGAGTGAGACGGAACTCAGGTGGTCAAATATTATCACTTGTAGAATATCCAGATTGCTCTGGCCCACTCTGACAGAGAATAGGACTAAGACTCTTTTGTCTCTTAGTAGGAATTAAATCAGGTTTCTTACGGGTATAAGTACTGGTTGGTTCTCATGGGGATCACAAGAAGTACACAGTCAACGAAATTATGGTGGGCAACCATTCTCCCTTTATGTATATAAGGGAATGGTAATTCTAAGGGTATCACAATGGGCCACAAGGCCTCCGAGTGAACTCGCTAACTTTTGAGCAACCCACGTAACCTAACTTATCTTTGATAGTTTATCCTAAAGAATTTACGGTTCAAAGACACTCGTTAATACTTTGCATCACCAACTATGGCGTAGATTAGAATTTATTAATCTGCTGCTGAGCATCATTACTATTCATTCCACCAAAATGTATTGTAGGGGCATGAACCCTTGATTGCATCCTGATCGCCCTAAATGTCGACAGTGTACATTTTTATGTCGGTTTCAACATGCCTACCCTTGATGTATTTATGATACAGATTAATAAGTCACTTTATTGTTTTCAAGAGATAAGTCAACATACTGATCGGTCAATGTGTTCAATACACATACAACTTTATGCATAATAAAACCTGAAAAATCCAAAATAATAGTAGCCCAACATTTATTTAAGTGATCAAAAGAAACTTTTCAAAAATCAACATCAAAGTGGTGTAACTTTAACAAAAAATTGGATGAATGAACATGGAGTTATTTAGTTCATAGTTATTTAAACTAGTAGACACTCTGTGCCATGACAACTTAATCAACACGTACGCAATTATTTCAAAGAATTCCAAATAGACTCACTTTAACCATACCTTAAAAACGAGTCATATACACCACAGTTGATCGTAAGACAAGTCAGCATCCATTAAAATTGTTTGTACTAAAACTTAATGCGACTGACAGAGAGACACCTTTTGTTCTCGTTGTTGTTTTTAGTATAAATATTTATTTAGTGCGAGTAGAGGAGCCCAGTATACAGTAGAAAGCAATAAGTGTCATATTTGTGAGCACTTAAACATTAATCCCTGGGGAACAATGAGTTTGTTATTATTTTGTTTTATCTAAAATATTTGTACTGTCTAAAAAAAATTAGAACTCGAACTCGTATGTGGATACTAGTAAATACTTCTTTATCGTTTTACTTTTAATAGCGATAAGAAATACATATTCCGTTTTATACTATTTTGTGGCAGATAGTACGTGTACATATTTGCACATTTCTATAAATCTCTATTACTTGAGTTGTGTTAGAAGTTAAGGTACACATTTAGAAAAAATGTGTATAAAATAAACTTAACGAGTACACAGTTAATATATGTCATAAGGAATATTTTAAGGTGGAAAATATTTGAATCGAAATTGCAACATTAGAATCGAAGTATAGAATATATAATTAATACAGAGGCAAATAGAAATGTCCTTTAAAATAATAATTATTATTATTATTATGTATTTTTTCTTTTAGCTCGACATCAATATAAATGAAAAAATATAAAAGTAGAAACTTCTCGAGATACCGAATTATTTCCAAAAAAACGTTTCTAAACCACTGTGCAACTGCTAGAAGGCTACACGTTTGTAGCCGTGTTGTCGTGAAAATAATACTTTTCATATAGACACATGTATTTTATTTTTGACAGGTTGTAGTCGGTAGCCTGCTGTCGTGAACGTGCTTAATGCATTAATAGAAATATTGGTTGGTGCCTTCACACTGAAATAAATATTAAAGTTGTATTTTTTTTGTTTTTAGTAATTTATTAAACGAATTTATAAAAAAACATTTATTTTTTAAGGTTTTTTTTTAAATATTCACCGTCTTCCGCTTCATAAAGCGACACCAACCTTCTATGTTGAAAGACTGTCGGCCACTCAAATCATCAAGTTGTTAAGCAAGCCGAATTTATACAAGGTGGAGTTAGTCAATCAGCTGATAACTTTTTTTCGCTTTTTGGTTCTAACAGTTGTCAAAACTTTTGTTTATATTTAAATATCTACATATTCTAAACTTATTAACAAAACATTTATTTTCTACATAAATAAGTAAAGCCCTCACTATTCAATTATCTACACTATATTAAGTTTTAATACATATTTGTTGAATTTTTCATTTTTGTTTTTTGACATTTTTTAAGACCAATTGTTGTTTTTGTAGAACTGCCACCACCTTGTATGAATTCGCCTTGTTGTTAAGCAAGGAGATGTGAATCTGTCATTTACTTTTAATTTCTATGGTACAGCTAGGGCCCTAGTCATGAGAAAAAATGTTCTTTATTTAATCTAAGTTATTCTTAATTATGTTTTTTAATGTTAATCCAACATTTTTGTTCCAGTGTAATTACAATACAATTTCTATATAAATGGCATTTGCCACCCGTTTTATGTGTTTCAAATGTTTGTCTGTCTCTTGGGTAAACATTTGTATCTGTGACCACAAAACACGATCTAAAAAACAAATAAATTCAAATAAAATTTGAATCACAGTATTAAGCGCTTACACATTTAACCCTTTTCAAAATAAAAACATTAAAACTCTTTCATTCGCACCCACTCCCAGCCAACCAGTAATCGGTAGTTAAAAATAATATCAACATTAGGAATCTAATAAATATTAATATTTTGTTTTGTTTGATATTTGTTTTTTGTATGATTAATACAACATACATATTTTTTCGAATTATTTGAATTTCGTCATTCCACTCCCATAAATGGTTTGTTTTTCTTTTTTTTTTTTGTTTCCTCTCACGTATTTTACACTATATGAAAGTTTGTTGATTCTATTGTCTTTGTTGTTGTTTTCTTTCATTGTTTGTAAACAAAAGTGAACTCAATCTTTTAAATTCTAACATTTCCATTTATCCCACATTTATATGTATGTATATGCACATTAGGGCCATAACCTAATTTTGGCCCTAGCACCACGCGATGGCGAAAGTTGTGTTATTGAGGAAAAAATAAAAACGATTTTTTAAAATCTCCCAAAAAAAAAGTAGGTACATTCATCCATTGTAAATAAAAAATTTTAAATATTTTATGAATAAAGTAAAATAGTAAAGTGAAAAATGTTGTTTAATTTAACGTGCGCGTAGATTTGCATAATGGATAAATGTCCTGCACTACTTTAATACCACGTTCTACGCTTCTTTAACCCAGTGTCTTTTAAAACATGCATGCGCATTCTTAAATCGTGTTAAGGATTGTTCTAAAGCTGCGAAATTTTCTATATTAAAACAATGATTGGAAAACCATGTATGAAAAACATGCTATATCACATATGATTTCACAATTTTTCTCAAATTTTTATTAATTTTTTTATATATTTTTAAGTAAAACAGCGGATTGGAGCCAGGTTGATATATTGATAAAAAAAACCTATTTGCTTTTTTTTATAAAAAAATAATTTCCAAACTTTACCGCATTTGTGGGTGAACTTTTTTAACAACCGCGAAAAAGTAATATGTTCCATTATTTTAAATAACTTTCAATGGCCTATTCAAATAGCTAGGGCAATTTTGATATTTGCAAAAAAAAAAGTAAAAAAGTTATTGCCCTAATGCACATGCTTACGAAACTATAAATGTATTTGTATACTATGTTTATTAGGGCGGCCCTTATTTTGCAATATTTCGATGTTCTCATGGTCTGTTTAGCGGTTGCTAAACATGTAGAATTAAATGCTGAAAAAGAATGCCAATTAAGTTATTGTACCTATTTCATTTAATTTATTTATTTTTTGTATTTAATTTTAATAAGTTGTTGTCTTTGACAATTTCGATCCCAGATGTAAAAGGGTTACTAATGTCCCAGATATTTAAAATTACAAAATCGTAAATAAGCAACCCAAATATCCAATCTAGAATTAAATATTAGAAAATAAGCAACGAAATTTCAGTTTTGCTTTTTTTACAAACCAATTTTTTAAGACGGTTAACCGCTTTTAACGAAATAATTGCTAAAGTTAGAGTCCTTATAAATTCAAAAATGTCCAGTTTGCCAGGATTTAGAATACAATTCTTAACATATAACTCATTGGCAAAACAATAAGGACTAAATTTAATATTTGTATTTAAACGTAAATGTAAACACAACACAAAGGGTCTTATCATGTCATATTATCATAATGTCCTATAATTTCACAATGGTTTTTATTGCTTTTCAAGCAAAAAATGTACTAAAATTTATTGTGTTATCATAACGAACCAGCAGAGACCAACGCCGAATGCCTAAGAGTCGGTTAAGCCGAGTCGTGATATATTAGGACATTATGCCAATATGACTGATAAGAGACCTTGTGAATTGACCAAATATTTATATTTCTCAAAAACTTATGTATCATAATATCATCGTCGTTCATAACAGGTGTTGCATCGTTGTATGTTGTATAATTTAGAAATACAATCCTCATTTAGCTTTTATTAGATTCGAAAACAATTTTCTGAAACTTCGTTTAAAATATTTTGAAAATGTTAAATTTGGGATTTGAGAAATGCCTACAATTGTATGTTATATACAATATAATGAGTTTTGAATGTACAGAAACCTTTTATTTCGGTAATAATTCTTAATGAAATTCAAAACAGTCAGAGCTGAGGTGTTTTTGAGTTGATTAGTATTTACATGGATTAGTAAAGAATCTCAACCTACAAGAATTTAAAAAAAAATCGCAAAAAATTCAATAGTCTCTTTTAGACAACTTGAGTCGCACAATTGTTTAAAAGTATAAGTTATATTTCCGATAAAATTTCAAATAAAATGGAAAAAAGTCCAATACAAATATCTGGTCCCTTTAAAACGTCACACGCATCGAAATTAGGAACATATAAAATACGTTTTTTTACGTTTTGTTCCCATAAAGGCCTTCATATTATTTATCTTGTAGAAAAAACATTTCTTCGGGCTAGTATATATTCTGTATATGTTTTTGGCCGATTTAAGGCAATAGCATCCCCCTAAGCCCTTTCCAAACTCGGCCCATTTTGAAGAAAAACCCTGATCATAGGGTAACATAAAGACGAGACGGAATTGTCAAAAACATGTACAAAATACATGCTAGTCAATGTATTTTGTTTCTCTATCAGACATATGATTTCTTGTATTTTTGTTTGACAATACAATACGGAGTGTCTCGTCTCTCTGTATAATTCTCTATGGCCCTGATTGTAAAAAAATATTATTTTTGAATAATAAAAGCTAATAAATTTTGGAACATATCAATGGCAAAACTTATCAACCAATTGATTAAAAGACCTTTCGGTATATATAAGTTACAACTTTTATTAAGCTTTCTTAACCTGTACGAATTTTACACTAATTCGCTGTGCGATGTCAGAAAATATTTAATTCGATTTTGTTCAACGTTTAAAATTTAAGATTTTTTGGAAAATACCTTTTGGAAACCTCTAAACTTTATCAGATTTTGCTCAACCTTGGGATCATCGAAACCCAGAAAGTGTTAAATAAGGGCCACCCTAATGTGTACGTCTGCATATGGATTTGTTGGTGTAAATATTGTTGTTATGTTGTTGTGCCCCTAAATGGCACTACATTGTAGAGCAGCAACAACAATAACAATACTTAAAGTGTAAAAATATAACTGGAAAAGTTGTAAGAAAAACAACTTTCCTACTACGTGATTATATTACATGCTATTATCGTGAGTTTTTATGTGCGTGAGTGTGATCTGGCGAATTCTTATAATCAATAGAACACTTCATTTCGTTTTCTTAAAGCTGCATTCTTTACTAGCAGAATGTTAAATAATGCATTCACAGACATTGGTTAAGCCAAAATTTCAGAATTAGAACTTAAAGTTACCTTTCTTTGAGGGATATTATTAACAATAACACTGTGCGAGTTGAAAAAACTGTCATGCGGGGCAGTTATAGAGGAGGTTGGACAATATATATTCGCGTAACTCAAAAATGGGTTTGTTTGTTGTTATTTGTTATCTTTGCAGTCGTTTTAGAAATATATTTTTTTAGAAAAATTTTGAAATTTATTTGTTTTTAAAATGGCATTAAAATTGGAAAATGCATATACGCTCTTAAGTTTTTTCACACATATAGAAAACGAAGTTCCAAATAAAACAAGCCCTAAATGATTAAAATCTGTCCACAACTTTTCATTTTATTCACAAAAGATAAAACAAATATCCCCTAATATTTTACAAAATACATTACTCGTAGTAATTAGCTACATCGTGCAGTGCACAGTGGGGCAGAATCAAAATGTTTTGGAAATAAATCTGGCATTTCTTTTAATAAAAATGAGTTAAGTCATCATTTCGACTAAAAAACAGCAAAAATCTAGTTAAAGCTAGAACTGCTTCCCATACCCAAAGGGATCAGTCACGTGACTAGTTCCCTGTCAGTTTACTTTCCTCTAGGGGCACCAATACTAGTAAACACTGTCAAAAATTCCAAAAGAATTCCGTGGCACCATTCTTGACCTCTTTACAAATGAAGTGTGAAGTAATCTCCTTTCCATCTTTCGTTGATAATGATGGGCAGTATTCAAATTGAGCTGAATAAAATTAATTGAATTAAATATCCCAACTCTAATAATAAACAAATGTTAATGACACCACTATTTATAAACTCTGCTTTTGAAATAAAAGAAAAACATTTTCTTAATGAAATTCTTCCTTCACATGCAATCTCTGGCACACAGTGAATCAATGGCAATGATGATTCATTCATAGCTGATAGTAATTTATTAATGGACTTTCCTGCTAAAAAGTTTAACATGAATGCAGCACCTTTATTTATAAATCATAAAGTTTTTCTTTAACTCCTCAAGTGAAAAGAATAAGTAACTTCTCAAAACAACACACTTTTATGTGTATATTATTGTACAAAAAACAACTTAAATGTATTCAAAATTCTAGTTAATTATGATTTTCTTTATTATTAAGACTATTTACTTGGATATTATTATTATAAATTCATCTCTATACATATTTGTTTCTTAAACTTGGTTGGAAACAATTGCACTGTTATGAATTTTAATTATTGTAGTTCAATACTTGTATATATATGGTTGTTGAATAATACACTCGTATATGTTTCAACGCTTTGCTAGCTATTTGTTATCTAATATCATCGGCCTCTATTGATTGTGGAAATAAATTAAATTGATATAATTTTATTTCACGTGCATGCCATCCACAATTGTTTTGTTTGATTCTAAATAACGGACTTTATTCGTTTTAATGTTGTTTAATTAATATTCGACAACATTTTGCTAAAATATAAGAGAAAATACAAATTAATACATAAGTATATTGGAATTCTTTATGGAATATTTTGAATTGTTTGTGCATTTGCATTGTTCCCATTTTATTGTAAACTTTTTTGTAAGAACAAAAAACAACAATAAATAAATAAATAATTGTGATCAATAAATGCATGAGTTTTAATAAACTTTAGAACAATCGACGTTTTTTTTCGCAAATATTATGAATGTCGGACTTTAACATATGGGGGGCATTTCATGTCAACTATGTCACCATAGTTAGTTCTATTAAATAGTAATTCAGACACAATTTTTAGTGGGATGCGAGTGGGTTATCTATCAAAATAAGTGTTTTGTAACTCTTAAGGGTAATCAGGCCGATCTCTTTTCGTTGCCTTCGTTTTAGTAATAATTTATAACCTATAATTTGATACATAGTGGAGTACGAAACAAAACTCATTGGTAGAGAACATAAAACTTAGAAGTTTAGTTCAAGAGTTCCAACTTACTGTATGAAGTTATAGGTATATTGGCAGTTCTTGGACGAATCTCTTTGTGATGGCGTTATGATTTTTTCGGGGCCTAATAATCCCCCCTTAGTGGTGGGTAACTTAAAATCCGAAAAAAAACAAACAATAAATATGTATATATCGTCACCTAAAATGCAAAACAACGTATCATCCAAATCATATTACATACTTATGTGTACAAAATTTTAAACATTTACTATAAAAAATAACCAAGTTATATCCAAAATTCAAAACTACTTGTCATCAAGTGCAAGATTTTCTTAAAGAAAATAATTTATATTTTTTGAGTAATTAATAATAAAAAGTATTTTACCTTGTTGCAGTTTAATTTTTGTTGCAGTCGTCTTTATAAAAATTTAATGAAGTACCTTTTTTAGTTTAAATAAGTAGTTACCAGAATTAAAATATAAAAAAAACATACAAAATATAAAAATATCCATAACTGTTTTTATTTAAAATTTATTTATTTAAATTTTTATTTTTTCATACAAATTTATGTTGATGAAACGTTATTTTGGTTTTAGAAAACAACAATTCAAAATAACGTAAGACACATAGCACAAAGTGTACTTTGAAAAAATTTAATTTTTTTTATAAAATAAATTTCTAGTTTCATTGTAATTCAGATTTGAAAATTTTGTTTCAATATCTCAAGTAGTTTTCATGAGTGGCAGCGGTATATATAAGTTTGTCATTCTGTTTCTAGTTTCTACATTTTTCTGGATCGTTATAGATAGCGAAGTCGATAAAGCTATGTCCGTCTGTGTGTTGAAATCAACTTTCCGTATAACCCAAATAACTTACAAACATAATCAATATATCGGCAATTCTTCCGGCTCGGTCGCTATTTAAACTCGAGATTTAAACCCACAAATGGCTGAGATTTAAGGAAAATACCGGGACAACCTATTTCTGATCTATATCCAGATTACTAAGTCATTAATATAGACAATATGAATATCTAATGATAGATATTTCAAAGTCCATTGATGTATATAAGGCTATAGTAATTTGGACCTACAATGGGTCAAAATCGGGAAAAAAAATTTTTAACACGAATTTTTTTTTTATCAAAAAAAAAATTGTTTGTCGTAAATTTTGTTTCACTAATAAATTAAAAAAAAAAAATTAAATTAAAAAAAAATTTAAAAAAAAAATTTGGAAAAAAAAAAATTTTAAACTTTGAAACAATTTTGAAAAGAAAAAAAACATTTTTTTTAAACTTTGAAAAAAAAAATTTATTTTGTTTACCTAAAAATATTTAAAATTTTTATTCGGCCATACAATAAATACATATGCATATATAAAGTTTTGCAGTTTTTTTCTATATTTAAGACAAAAATAGTTACAAGATAAACTAAACAATAAGTCAAAAACAAGCCCTAAAAAATTGTAAACTTGTTGGAACCATATAGAAATAGACATAGATCGGAAACTAGGACAAAAATCTCCAACAAAAAACTACATCTACGATTGTTGTTTTCATGTAGTTTTTTACTAATATATTTTCACCATTTAGGTTTCTGACAAGAGACTTACATTTTTGATAGCAGAGTTTCCTTTCTATGTATTTATCTATGGTTAGAACATTTAATCTGATGTATCTTATGTTAAAATTTATTAAATTCATATAAAACGATTAGTTCTTAGTGGCGTCTTCTATTCTATTGTTGTCTTAATGTCTGTCTGCTGCCAGTCCGTCATTTGTTTGTCTACATTGGTAACGACTAGTCACTACTTTTCATAATTTATTTATTTTTAAGCTTTTTGTTTTAGCTTGTTGTGATGACATAAAATGTAAGAATAAATATATGTACATATGTATATGTACATATGTACGTACATACATATGTATATACAATATATTAGTACCCAGCTGTTCTGGGTGACTGCCTATAATTTACGATCACCACTAGTCATAAAGTAAATAGACATGTGATTAGTTATTTTGACATGTGCGTGTTCTAAGCACTACATAGTTTACAACTGGACTGTATGATAGCTGGTCCAAAGTAGTCAATGAATGTGATTTACATAGAGTCACTAGTTATTTTAACATATAAGTGTCCTAAGCTCAAGCTAATTTTACTCAAACAGTCAGTCTAAAAGACATCTTTTAGACATTCCAATAAGCGAAGGCTTATAAACAAACCTTCTCCAACTACTTTAAGCTTACTACAATTGGACCAATCTTGCATATACCAGCTACAATTAGACAGTCAAATAACCAGTATCAAATAATTTATAATATGTTTATTTTTCTAATAATATGTATAATATAAATTGACTTTTGAAATACAAAGGGATACTTAGTGAAAACTGACAACTTTCTAAAGTATATGCTATATTACTTAGAGACACTTAAGTGACAATTGACTTCTCGCTAAATTACCTGGGATGTATAAGGTAACCAATTGACTGCTATCTGCACTATAAATAGCACCCAAAATATATTAATTGGAGTCAGCCAATTGATCAGACAAACGTAAAAATAACTGTCTATAAGGGATACATTGACTACTTGTAAAACTGCTGGATACCCAGTAGATCTGAATTGACTACTTAAGTAATGTCCTATTACTTGACTGACTACAATTGTAATGCAAACAGAAGTAAATTCTTTACTTTATACTACTGACTAGAAGTCAATTGTCACTTTAGTGTCTCAAAGTTTTCCAGCGTGTAGTCACTTTAAACATATTTTGTAAAGCACTTTAGAAATTAGTTATTTTACCCACCTAATCTATTGGATAATCAATTGTCGCAAACTGCAATTGACTTCCACCTAGGATACACATAGTTAAAATAAGTAGGCACTTAGCTAATTCTGCAACCAGTAAAATCAGTAGTTCCAGACACTTAACCAGAACTGCTGGGTATATTTATTTTTATATGTACACATTTAGTTGTTGTTTATTTAATAACAAAAATATTGTTGATTCATCAATTTATTGCAGTGACTCTTTGCGGGTAAAAATAATGTACTTATTTAGTACTTAGACTCTAGGCAGACAGTACATTCTATATAAATTTACGTATTTGGTTGTGTTTGTTGTAATTAGTCAAGGAATGGGCGTAAAACTATTTTGGAATTTTTAAAATTATTTGAAACAAAACTGAAAGTTTTTATAAGACACATGTTATAAAAAATTAAGTCATTATCAAAGTTTACAATACAGCGGTAACATCAAACGTTTGTATATGTATGTAAATTAGATCTTTACGAGTTTAACGAAACAGCCTTACCCCCATTACAACGAAGTCTGATTAGGTCTTAACTAATAGTTATACTGTCGGTTAAAATTATGTTTGTATGAAAACTGTCAGTATAACTATTAGTTAACATATAACCAGACTTCGTGTTAATGGGGGTTAGTCAAAAACTATTTTTTTTTTAAATATACACATGGTTTTTTTTTGTGAATTCAAAATATTTTTTTATAAATATTCCACGTTATTATAATGGCTCTGTTCATAATCATGTTTGTTAATAAAGAAACGATAAATTGTTTAAAAAAGTACATGAAAAAAACGTAAAGTGTTCATTGATCCATGAAATTGTGTAAATTCTGTTTTAATTTATGATACATTTTAATATAGAATCATAATTTCTAATTGAAATTAATAAAATCAATATTTAAACAATATCCATATACAGAATTTTAAAAGCAAATAAACAAATAAATTGGAAACAAAACAATATAATGCATTCGATATGATTATTGAAAATAAAATCAATTGATGAAATCAATCTATTAATAAAAATGTTGTATACGAAATAAAGATTTCAACAATAACCTACTCGAGCTATAAAAACCAATGATCATTAAGTGAAAATATTAATAAAACAACAATAAAAACATTATAAATACAATAAATAATTATATACTTACTGAAATTTGTTTATTCTCTCAACAATGCAAAACAGCTGACATAATTTTTGAGTTAAAATTAAAAAACAAGATTCATAAATATCTATGTATGTGTGTATGTTTAAATTATTAAAAGTGTGATGTGTTAAACAAATTAAAAAACAAAACAAATTTAAATAAACGATGACGATGATCGTGCTGCTGCAACAATAACAACTATACCTTAAATTTTAAATGAAATAAATTCAATAAAACAAACAATTTATCATATCTGTTATTTTTCTTCTACTTTTTTAGCAAAATTATTTATTTTTTAATTGGAAGCAAAAGAAAACTACACAAATACACAACTATTTTTATTTAAATTAAGAAATTTTCATTTGGAAAAATGCCAGTGTTTCACACAAAAACAATTGAAAGCATTTTAGATCCTGTAGCTCAACAGGTAAGTTTCTGTTTCCATTAATTATTATTTTACGTTTTCAAATTTATTTATAAATACTATGGTTTTTGTAAATTAATGTTTATAACTGAATAATTGTATAATTAAATGAATGTGTTCTGAATACTTATGTATGTGTACGTAAGTTGTTGCTCAAATTTGTAGCTAAAAATAAAAGTTTCAAAATAACGAGGGATCTACTCCATAATTCAATTCCAAAGGAGCTAGTTTATTTATTGTATCTTCATTACTTAATGAACTAACAACAAGTATTTAAAATCTTATATCTAATAATTATAATTTAATTAGTACAGCCAGTGCCGGACGAAAAATTGTTTATTGATTGTTGCTTTGATTAAATAGGCATTCTTCCTTCTAGTCTTCGGTCAGCTGTGTCCCTCCTTCTTAATCGAGTGTGGCCACGGTTATCTAATATGTTGCGGGTCAGTGGGTTTGGGTGAATTTCAAGTTTTTTTAAATATTTTTCCACATTTTTCGTGATCTCAGTTTTTACAAGGGGCACGTTTAGATCTTTGTTTATATTCGCGTTTTTGATATACCAGGGGGCAACTGTAATCATTCTTAAAAAGTTGTTTTGGCGTCTTTGGATCTTTTCTACATTTGACGCTGAGGCCGTGCCCCATAGCTGTATGCCATAACACCATATCGGTTTTATGATCGTGTTATAAAGTAGAAGTTTGCAATCTAAACTAAGCGTAGAGTTTCTGCCAATGAGCCAATTAATTTAAATTGATTTAAATTTTATTTGAGTCAACTTTGCATCTATATGACTTTTCCATGTAAGGCGACGATGTATTCCGAGGTATTTAACTTCCAATTGTTGGATTATTGTTTAGTTATTGATATGCATAGGGGGCATGATTCTCTTCGCAATGTACATGTTATATGTGTACATTTTTGCTCGTTGACTTTAATTTTCCATTGTTTTAACCATTTTTCTAATTCAAATATGTGATTTTGTAAGTAACGAGACGCTTCTTCAGGGTTTTCATGAATGCTTAGAATAGCAGTATCATCTGCAAATGTTGATGTATGCGTGCGATTGTTAGTTGGCATATCAGACGAATATATCAAATATAAAAAGGGTCCCAGGATACTGCCTTGGGGAACTCCAGCTTCAATGGGTTAGGGACTACTTAAAAAGTCTCCTTCTTTAACCTTAAATGTTCGACCAGTTAAATAGCTTTTCAATAGCTTATGTGTGTTTGCGGGTAAACTTTGACTCAGCTTGTATATTAAACCATCTTGCCATACTTTATCAAACGCTTGAGAAATGTCGATAAAGAGAGCGGAACAATATTTCTTTTCCTCAAACGCTTTTCTTACAATATTTACAAGTCTATGGGTTTGTTCGATAGTACTGTGTTTTCTTCTAAATCCAAATTTATGATTCGGAATACAATTGTTTAGACAATAGGCTGATTGGCCTATATGATTCTACTTTTGTGTGTACTTATATAAACATTTCTGTATAGTTTTGTAATGACAAATGTCATTGCATTGGCTTTTCGAACCATCAAATTTGATTTTGTTTTAATTTTCGAATCGAACATGGTTTAAAAAATGATTCCCCTAATTTCTGGGGAATTTTTAAAATTCCGTTCTACAAAATTTTCAATTGTATTTCAGAAGTTTATAATAAAGGTTCTTCCAATAAGGACTTATGAACTTTGCCAGTCGATAGCGACCATATTGTTGAAGCTACTTTTGTCCAATTGGCTGTCATTTATTCAGTTATTTTTTCAAAATCAAAATTCCACGCGATTCGACCATTTTACGGTCGCCAAACAAAATTGTTGAATTTGGGACGATACCATTCCAGGAGCGTCCAAAGCATCCCGAAAAAGTCAATGTTTGGTGTGGATTTTGGGCTGGTCATCGGTCCATATGTCTTTGAAAACAATGTTGGCCACGACATCGAGCGCAATAGGCCTGAATTGGATGATATAGACACTAACGTAAATTGTTTTCTGCAGGTCGGCGCTTCGTGCCACACAGTTCTTATCACATTGGACATTCTCCACGATTGATTTGAGGGCATTAAACTTGCCTATGCGAATAAGCCACAAATTAAAGCGGTCCTCAAAGCCAGCATAATCCAGGCCATGGGGTCAAATTCAGCCTGATTTATTCGTCAGGAAAATTGGTGGTCATTTGCACGATGTTATATTCTATACATAATGGCATCGATAGGCCTTTCGAACATACTTTGTTTTCTTTAAATTTTAAGACAGGAAGCGCTTTATATGTATATATTTCTGAATTTTCTAATTGTATTCAAGAATATTTTAATATATAAAATATTCCAATAGTAGTTCATAGGAAATGTGCGTTATAATTTATGGGGAACCTATAAAATTCTGTTCTACACCATTTCTAAATGTATTTAAGAATCTTCCATTTGTATTTTAGAATTTTCCAATTGTATTTGAGAAATATCCATACCTGATCAAATTAGACATTTCTGAAACACAAATATAAAGTTCTGAAATATTTGTTCAATGCACAAATTGTCATATTGTCATAATGTTCTAATATTTTACAATGGTTTAAAAATGTCGTGGAAAAAATGTGCTAAAATAACACTACGCTGTATACTATGTTTATTGTGTTATCGTAACCAACCAGCAGAGACTTGCGCCGAACGCCTAAGAGTCTGTTAAGCCAAGCCGCCGAGTCGTGAAATATTAGAACATTATGAAAATATGAATTGTACAATAGTTAGAAACTTCTGATCTACAATATGAAACTTTTGAACTACAAATTTACATATTTTAAACACTAGTCCAAAACTTATTTAACATTCCACCTATTTGCAAACAAAAAAAAAAAAGAAGAAAAAAACAGTGTAAACAGACACTTCGTATAAAAATGATTAATATGCTCTTTGTTTTTTGTAATCTACGACAATTAAAATGTGTAATTAAATTTTGACATACAGTAGCAATTTTGTATAATTTTATGTTCTAAAACTTTTGCCGCTTACATGCTGCATGTCACATGATAAATGGCGTTTAAATTTTAATTGTAATAATAAAGGAAACATAATTCAATCAGAATTATTGTTTAGAGGAATTTCAAGTGGTAAATCAACATAGAAATTAAAATTTTCTCTACATCTTTGTGATTTTTTTTAGCACAATGACCTATAAAAATCATTAAAGGCTTTCTGAAGAGTCGGTTCAACAAATTTGAAATATTTGGCAAACAGATTTGACTAGCATATTCTACTACAGAAATAAGCTGATTGGCACTATAGCAACGGCAGTTTTATGTTAAATTCGCCAGTTAAGAGCATTACGAGTAGATGGACGGTGAAGTAGATCGAATTGTTCAATTAAAGAACATATTCTTTTCACTATCTGAAACGCAAAAACAAAATTTATTCAGGAAAAACAAACAGTAGATTTTTATAAAAAATATAAACTGTATGAAAAAATATCACACTTTTGGATTTAGTTTTAACAACTCCTACATACTTTTATTTCTACAAACTTGTACACTTAGCTAAAAATGTAATATTAAACTGAATACGATTATCATAACTTTGGAAGTTATTTTCTAGCATTCCATGAATGCAAAAAAGCGTAGGTACCAACGACATTGATCTTGCCAAAATAATAACACCTGCTCACTTAATTACAAAGGCAAAAAATACAAAATGAATACATATTTGTTATTTGAACTTTTTATTTGGTCGGTTTTTAATCTGACTATTTCTGGTAAAAATAAAAACGTTAACGAATTATGTGCATAATGTTTTAGCTATTGTTTTTATTATAGCCTTCAATAATAGGTGATGATTTTGTTTATGTACACACCAATCATTGACGTTCCCAGTCAATGGTGATTAGAGGCCCTAATCTGTAATAATTTACATTTTTTTTTTTTTTACGAATGACATGCTACTTCCCACAACTAGTGATTATCATATTTATTAGAGCATAACTATAGTCATTTTTGTGCTAAAACTATTTATATTTTAACACAACTTTCGACACTTGAAACGTGTTTTTAATACAGCGGACACAAACTCTATTCTCATGTTTAGAATATCGAAAGATTCATAGTTCCTTTAAATTTAGTCTTGCTTGCGCTGAGAACGACCCCATTCAGATTGCTCCGGATTAAGGAATCATTCATATTTTGCCTCATTTCCCTTCTCTCCAATAGGATTGTCCTATAATTGAAAGAATACGTATTGTAAGTTTTGCTGTTACATATCTGCAAAAGAATAAATAGTAGGAGAACCACTCGTTTTGTCCGATCTCCGAGAAACTTCAATATAAATCGAAAGAAGTTGTAACTACACCAAAAGCAATAAGTTTTAATACAAATCCACAGTGACATATCCTATCGAACGCCTTCACCATTTTACTTTCGCGAAAAACGAAACGACGATGAAACAACGCCATATTACCAATAGGAAGGCTAGCAAAATGCGCTTACACCATTTTAACAGCAAGCGATCGAATGAATAATATTTGAAGTAGTTACAAATACCCTTCCGAGCTTGGGCAGTGTTAAAATACATTCCCGCAAATCAGAATTACTTTCGAATTATTCAGTCAACTGATTTTCTTTAATAACCGGGTCAGTGCATTTTTAATCGTTGTTTAAAAGAGTGGGAGTTCTGGAACTAGCATTATTCTTTACTTTTATAACGAATAATCAGAAACTTTTACTTTTAACACGAAGGCGCTAATCATGGAGTTTTTCCGCGACTTTATAGATTGACAAACGAAGACTTCGCCTTTTTTCGTACCGAATCAGCTTTAGTGTTGTTATTATTATCTCAGGTTCTGAATCCTCTCTGGATCTGATTGCATTTTTGCACATCTGAATAAACTTAGATTTTGTCTCGCTATAATCGATTTTTCTTTATCTAATGAAAGTTTTCATCCCCAACATGATTATGTTCTCAACCATTTTGTCCACGTGTAAAATTAGTGTGCAAGTTACAAAAAATCCAGTTGAGCCTTTTTTATACCCTTCACCTTCGTGAGAAGGAGATATGAGCAAAAATCCGAGACAACCTCTATTTTTGGCCTATTTTTTTATCTCTATCTCGATTACTAAGTCATGAATATAGACAATATGGATATCTAATGATAAATATTTCAAAGTCCATTGCAACGATGTATATAAGGCTATACAAAGTTGGACCTACAATGGGTCAAAGTCGGGAAAATATTTTTTAACCCGAATTTTTTTTCACAAAAAACATTCTTTTGTCATAAATTTTTTTCACTAACAAATTAAAAAAAAAATAAATTTTAAAAATTGGAAAAAACTTTTAAAAAACAATTTTGAAAAAAAATTTAAAAGAAAAATTTTCTTTTTTTTTCATTTTATTTTAAAGTATAATTTGGTGAAGGGTATATAAGATTCGGCACAGCCGAATATAGCTCTCTTACTTGTTTAGACAAAAGTTGAACGTTTCACAGCTGAGATTGAAAAATGTTAAGACTTTTTTCCGCATTAAACAACGCATTCCCAAATAATAGTGATTACTCCATCATAGGGAATAGTTAAGACGGAATATACCAGAAAGGAAACAACCGATGAAAGGTTTAATAACAGTTACATAACTGGATACAAAATTAAATGATGTGAAAAACAATTTATATCGAATCTTGCTTCCAAGTCGCCGAACGATGATTTCTCAATTTAAGATTTTACATAGATTAATCTGACCAAAATTAAATGTTTCATTGTTAGTAACTGCCATGGAATTTGTTCTGACTTATTTGGTTTTTCTTACATGTACATCAGAATCTTCGGAAACGATAACTTTTAAGAACTAACTTAAAACCATACCGGAAAATTGCCATTTTATTATACCCTAAACCATTATAATTGGGAGAGTATTACAAGTTTCTGCTGATGTTTGTAATGATCACTTACTGAGACAGCTTTTCTGTCTGTCCATGTGAACGTTATAATCAAACTACAGGTCACAATTTTGAAGCTAAATCGATGAAATTTGTTATATGTATGTAGCCTAAGGAAGATCCTATTGAAATCATTTCAACGAATGAACGTTTATAAAAATGTTAAATAAATTCAGCAAAAGTTTCAAACACTCAACAATTACATTACAAAATATGTTGAAAATCGGTTAACTGTTGACACTAGCCCCCATTTTTTTAAGAATCACAATTCTCTTATATATGCTTGCATCGAGATAAAACTATTAACTAATAAATGTTATGTAAATAGGGTTTTATGAAGATGGTCCTTTAATTTAAACTATTCAAATCACTGTTTTGACCACGACTCTATTGTTATCGATATAAAATTGCGCATAAATAATTATTTATTAGTTGTTCGATTTTAAAATGAAATTGTTTTAAATATTAATGAATGAAAGTAATCAATGTAAACCTCAAATAAAATAGTTTCATTCTGATTAGCAAATATTTATTTACCTCCCTGTATAATAAATACAATTTTATATTTATACCCTTCACCTTCGTGAGAAGGGTATATATAAATTTGTCATTCCGTTTGTAATTTCCACAATATAATTTTCCGACCCTATAAAGTATATATATTCTGGATCCTTATAGGTAGCGGAGTCGATTAAGCCATGTCCGTCTGTCTGTCTGTCTGTTGAAATCAAATTTCTGAAGACCCCAGATATCTTCGGGATCCAAATCTTCAATAATTCTGTCAGACATGCTTTCGAGAAGTTTGCTATTTAAAATCAGCAAAATCGGTCCACAAATGGCTGAGATATAAGGAAAAAACCAGGACAACCTCGATTTTTTACCTATTTTTTGACCTATATCTGGATTACTAAGTCATTAATATAGACAATATGGATATCAAATGATAGATATTTCAAAGACCTTTGCAACGACGTATATAAGACCATAGTAAGTTGGACCTACAATGGGTCAAAATCGGGAAAAATTTTGAACCAGATTTTTTTTTTCACCAAAAGTTTTTTTCGCTAAATATTAAAAAAAAAAATAAATTTATATTAAAAAAAAAAAAAATTTAAAATTTAAAAAAAATTTTACATAAAAACTTTAAAAAAAAAATTCGAAAAATATTTTTTTTCCAAAAAATGAAAAAAAAACAACTGGAAAAAAATTTGTTTACCTAAAATTACCTAAAAATTTTTATTTTGAAGTATAGTTTGGTGAAGGGTATACAAGATTCGGCCCAGCCGAATATATCTCTCTTACTTGTTTCTTTTAATTTATTTTAATGTTGCAAATATTTTGAACTCTTAAATTTGTACCTAGATTTTTATTAAAACATTTATTTTTATTAGTTACGCTTTACTAATAACAAAATTAAGTTTCACACACTGACAATTAAAAACATCAATGAATAAAGAACTTTTATCAAAATTTGGGTGAGTAACACCTTTTCCGACATACAAACCAACTGAACTATCTTCTTAACAAAAAAACATCTGTCTAGATTTTACTCGTTCTACACCCACAATCTAATATTCAATTTAAAAGATCATCGTGATGAATGCTCGACGTTAGGATTTTTTTCAGCGACCAATTTGAATTTGTCTCATGTACTATAGTTTTTCCACGGTGATCTGGCTGTTGTTTATAAAATTTTATGATTTTGATCTGGTGCCAAAAATGTATTTATGTTTGTTTAGATCTTTGAATATAGTATTTAAGAAAAAATATTATTTTGTTTACTTAAAAAGCAAAACTGAATAAAAGAACCGCACATATTCAAATTTAAATAAAAACAAAATCTTTAAAAAACCGTAGATTGCTATTAATATGGTTATCTCTTAATATAAATAATTTTACATCCTAGATGACCTATTCAACCACCTTATTTTCTCATAAATCTTGTGAAAGTCATACATTAGTTTATAAACCAAATGCGGAAGTTAATAGTACTTACATGTCTTAGATATCTTAGGTTTTAAAATGTATGAAATAATCCGGTGAATTGTTCAACTGAAGATATTTACCATATCCTCATACAATGTAAATTTATATTAAATTTTCTCATCTTTTTTTCACATTCGATATATGGGAAACTGTTTTACTAATAATTTTTATTCTTTACTTACCCCAGGTATCTCGCTTAGTTATTCTTCATGAAGAAGCCGAAGATGGCAACGCCATGCCAGATCTCAGCCGTCCGGTACAGGTTGTATCCGCTGCCGTTACCAATCTTGTGAAGGTTGGTCGTGAGACCATCAACAGTTCGGATGACAAGATTCTCCGCCAAGATATGCCATCAGCATTGCAACGCGTTGAGACTGCCTCGCAGTTGCTTGAAGAAGCTTCAGATATGTTGCGTGCCGATCCATATTCAGGAACTGCCCGCAAAAAGCTAATTGAAGGAAGCCGCGGTATACTGCAAGGCACCTCTTCGCTTTTGCTCTGCTTTGACGAATCCGAAGTAAGGAAAATCATACAGGAATGTAAACGCGTATTGGACTATCTGGCGGTGGCCGAAGTCATCAATACCATGGAGGATTTAGTACAATTCCTTAAGGACCTGTCGCCGTGCTTAAGCAAAGTTTCTCGGGAAGTTGGAGCACGTGAAAAGGAATTAACTCATCAGGTGCATAGTGAAATATTGGTGCGCTGTTTGGAGCAAGTAAAGATTTTGGCTCCCATCCTCATTTGCAGCATGAAGGTGTACATTCATATTGTAGAGCAACAGGGTAAGGGTGTAGAGGAGGCAGCCGAGAATCGCAACTACTTGGCCTCGCGTATGAGTGATGAAATCCAAGAGATTATACGTGTTCTCCAGTTGACCACCTACGATGAAGATACTAGTGAATTGGATAATTTGACTGTGTTGAAGAAGCTTAACAATGCTGTCAACACCAAAGCAGAGTTGGCCAACGATTGGCTTAACAATCCCTATGCGTTGCGTGGCGGAGTGGGTGAAAAAGCTTTACGTCAAATCATCGAAAATGCCAATGAGATTTCTGAACGTTGTTTGCCTCAAGATTCGTATCCCATACGTCGTTTGGCTGATGAAATTACCGCCATGGCCAACAGTCTGTGTGAATTGCGCCAAGATGGTAAGGGAGCATCACCACAAGCTGAATCTTTGGCACGCAGTATACGTGAGAAATTGGGTGATTTGCAGTCGCAAATTCAAAATGCCGTCGTGGGTGTAGATAAAGCGGGAGTACAACAAACGGCCCATACCATTCAAGGTCGTTTGGAACAGGCTGTTAAATGGTTGCAGAATCCTGAAGTAAATGATGGAGGTTTAGGTGAACGTGCAGTTAATTTAATTGTAGAAGAAGGTCGTAAGGTAGCTGAAGGTTGTCCTGGCCACCAAAAGGCAGAGATCATGCAATTGTGTGACGAAGTAGAGCGTCTCAAACGCCAGGCAGCTGGAAACACACCGGTAGCCAAAGAAGCTGCCAAGAAATTGACACAAAAACTGCACGAACTCAAAGCAGCTGTACAAAATGCTCTGGTAAATCGCATCGTACAAGACTTTATGGATGTTAGTACGCCTTTGAAACAATTCACAGATGCAGTAATGTTACCCGAAGGCACTCCTGGACGAGAACAGAATTTCAACCAGAAATCCAACAACTTGCAAGCATTTAGTGATCGTGCCTCGAAAACATCTCGTATGGTGGCTGCTGGTGGTGCTTGTGGCAATAAGAAAATTGCCGAAATTTTACTCTCCTCAGCTACTCAGGTGGACTCGATGACACCACAACTGATCAATGCTGGTCGCATTCGCATGAACTACCCTGCCAGCAAGGCTGCCGATGAGCATTTGCAAAATTTGAAACAACAATATGCCGATACTGTTTTGCGCATGCGCACTTTGTGCGATCAAGCCACTGATCCTGCCGATTTTATTAAAACTTCCGAGGAACACATGCAAATGTATGCAAAACTCTGTGAAGATGCCATTCATGCCAAACAACCTCAGAAAATGGTAGATAACACTTCGAATATTGCCCGTTTGATCAATCGTGTCTTGTTAGTGGCAAAACAGGAAGCTGATAACTCAGAAGATCCAATATTCACGGCCAAACTAAATGCTGCTACAAACCGTTTGGAAAGTTCTTTGCCCGCCATGGTAGGCGATGCTAAACGTGTAGCTACCAACATCAATGATCCTGCGGCAGCTCAAGCCTGGAAAAATTCATTCCAAAGAGTAAGTAACTCACATTAATTGATTTAGTTATTATATTAGTATTTGTTATTTTTATAGCTTTTGGGGGATGTGCGGGACGTGAGAACTGCTATGGCTCCACCAGCACCACCATTGCCCGATATGCCACCACCACCAATTCCAGAATTCAGTGCTATGCACTTGTCCAATCAAAATGGTAAGCTGATTTCGAAGAATCTATTACTTTTCTCAATATATGTATTAACGTGAATCTTTTGTTTTAGTCGAACGTGCTCCTCCAAGACCACCCCTACCACGTGAAGGTTTGGCTCCCCAAAGACCACCTCCACCAGAAACTGACGATGAAGACGAAGGCGTATTCCGTACTATGCCTCATGCCAATCAACCCATTTTGGTACGTTTGTAGAAATAATATGATTTATTAAGAAGACTTTTTAAAACTTTGTTTTTTAGTTTGAGTTAGAACAATCTAATCAAATTTTAAATTTCAATATTGTATTCCAAACCTACTGTACCAAGTTTTTTCCGTGAAACGGATCTTAACAAACCACAAATTCAATTTAATATTAGGATTTTAAACCTATTTATAAATACAAATTTCCTTTCATGTTCTACATTAGATTGCTGCACGTGGTCTCCATCAAGAAGTACGTCAATGGTCTTCCAAAGATAACGAAATCATTGCCGCCGCTAAGCGAATGGCTATTTTGATGGCCCGCCTGTCTGATTTGGTGCAATCCGATTCTCGAGGTAGTAAACGTGAACTTATTGCCACAGCGAAGAAAATTGCCGAAGCCTCCGAGGATGTTACACGTCTAGCCAAGGAATTGGCCCGCCAATGCACAGATCGCCGCATTCGTACCAACTTGCTGCAAGTTTGCGAACGTATACCAACTATTGGTACACAATTGAAAATTCTATCCACCGTTAAAGCCACTATGTTGGGTGCTCAAGGTTCCGATGAAGATCGTGAAGCTACCGAAATGTTGGTAGGCAATGCCCAAAATCTTATGCAAAGTGTAAGTACTACTAGCAATCCAATACATGCATATACTTTAAAAGTTCGCAATTTTTTATGAAAATTTTAAATTATTTCAGGTTAAAGAAACTGTGCGTGCTGCTGAAGGTGCTAGCATTAAGATCCGTTCGGATCACACCAATCGCTTGCAATGGGTCCGTCGCCAACCTTGGTACCAATACTAAGAAAATAATATAAAAGGTTGCTACATCTACAACTTCTCTATATTATGTTAATTTTCATTTTTTTTTTTACTTAAAACTCCTAACTTTAGTGCCTTAATATTAATATTAATATTAACAATGATTGTGAATTAATTAATGATATTTATTATTACTCTTAATTACTTTATTTGTGCTCATTATCAAAATATATACCATGGCAGAACTAACCATGTATGTATATACAATATTTTATATTATTGTTTTCTTTTTATTAAATTTTTAAGTGTCTACAACGAATTTGCTGCTCCTTTATCAATACTACTTCATTTTTTACATATTATACTACATTGACAGTTTGTGTGCAATACAATAAAATAATTTTAAATTAGTTTACAAATCCATAATGACCAGCATTTAATAAATATTTCAAATATTATTTACAGTAGTCTATTGTAAAACAAAATGGTTGCCAACATTAATTAAAAATATAAATTATTTAGCTTTTTTGTTCGATTTCAAACGTATGTATTACTAATCTTAAAAAAAATATTTTGATTAAATCTTGTTTATTTTAATTATGATGTCATGTGTCCAAAAATAAAAATCCTTAAAAAATAAAAATAAACTAGTTTGCTTCATACAATTTAAAAACTACCCAGCAAAAAAAGTGAGGAAGAAGATGCAGAATTTTCACAACAAATAGCATGCTTGATGTACTTCCAATTTTGGTGAAAAAGCTATGAATTTTACATTAGCTTGTAATTGGAGGGACGTTGTTCATTTTTGACAACTTTTTACTTAATAAATTCGGTGCTTTCGATGCGATTAAATTTCGATTTTAAGGTGTTATTTTAATGTAGGTAGTGGATACCTATATTTTTTTGCATCTTGGATGGAAATATAAATAATAGAAAAAAAGTGATGTAATTGAGCATTTATGAATTGATTTTAATGTAGTTATAAAATTTAGCATTTTAAAACCTAAAATTCATTAAAATTAATAAAATGTGATAATCACAATTTAATTTAAAAAAAACATATTTTAGTTTTCGTTTAATTAGTTGCAATTATATGAATTATTTAATTATAAATAATTTAATATTTATTAAAGGCTTTCATTCAATAATAAAAACAGGTACATATTCAATTGGAGGTACATATTCAATAGGATAAATAAAATAAATTTAATTCAATATTTGAATATATACACACAAAAAAATCCATAGGTTATATTTCCTAAAAATATAGTATAAATTTAACTAAGCGCAAGGGTAGAATGGCATTTACAAAGTTTCTTAGTTAATATGACTAAAATTTTAGATAATTTCAATGTTGGAAAAATCAACTAAAATTTTTTGTTAAAATTCCTTATAAAATTTTTTAATTTACCAATGAAAGCAAAGTAAATTTATAATTTAATTTTTGATAATTTGACTATGAAACAATTGTAACATAGAATTAATTTATTTACAAATTATATTTACAAAATCTTTAGCTTTTATTTAAAAAAATGTATTTACAAAATTAATTGTATGTGTACATAATTGATATGTGATAAAAGTTGTTTGCAGATGCTTTTTTTGTTCGTGATTCGCATCAGAATCACTCAGACCCTTGAACTCATGCGCTTTCGAAACGTTTCCTTTGTTGCTGGCGTAATACACGCATAGAGCATCTGGCTATATTACATTGCTCCAATTCCGACAACGCATTGGCCGTCGACATACCGGTTAGTTCCAAATAATTACAAAACTCATGCTGCCGATGATAGAGACCAGCTAAATCCTCATTATCTGCTAGTTTTTCTAACTTATCGGGGCTTCTATCATTTTCACACTCATCCGTCGATTTTATTGTTGAATTCTAAAGTTGAGGACTTGCCATGTAGGTGGATTTGATGGGAATTGAGCTTATTGTGGGGTGTTTGATTTTTTGAGTTTTGTAAATAAATTTTTATATTTTTTTTAGTTAATTTAATATATACATACCCTTTTGCACCAAAAATATTTTCAATTGACAATTAAATAAACAAACAATTTCGAAGAAGAAGTTACTAATTCCAATAGTTATAATAACTAAGTTTTTAGGTAAAGTGTATTGTTTGAATTACCTATTGGCATAGATAATAAAACTTAGTTTTTCATTTTCATACAAAAAGAAATTAACTATGCAAGCTTAGTTAATGTAGCCTCGATTATTTTTTTGTGTGTACAAAACAAATTATTGATAAGTAAGAAATATGAATAATTTAATTATATTTAATATAATATTTTTTAAAACTAAAAAAACAGGTACAAAATAAAGCAAATTCAATATTTAATTAAATAAAAAAATAATTGTTGAGAACTAAAAAATTGAGGGGTATTTTAATACCAACTCATTGTCTGTGAGTTGCAAGACCTTTTCCGAATCCCCATCTTTGGGGGAGTCTATAGATTTTTTTCTTTAAAAAATCTATTTTTGGCCAACTTTAAAGCGTCTCTTAACGTATTCTTAAAAGATTTTTCTGAACTATTCTCATCATAAGTTCCTTCTGAAAAACAATAATGAAATAATTTAATATTAATTTTGTAAATTAAATTAAAATTAAATACTTACGAAATAGTATATTAACAAATTTTGGGTAATTTAGAAGTCTCTGTTTATTATGACTTCCTTCCACATTAAAGTCAACCAACAATTTGTGAGACAAAATGTCTGTAAGGCCTTTTTTAGTCCTCTTTTTCCGGCTATTGCTCTTATAGATGAAATCTGAAAAATATCTGAATAATGAACAAAAAATATTTATAAGCTTCTGCGAAGTATTACATAACAAGTCTGGTATATATATTTGTTTATATTCTTGTCTATAAATATGGCATCCATTTAAGGCATTGTGGCTCTTTGTGCCGCAAATAAATGATCTTGCGGGGGTGTCGCAAATAAAGGCCCTGATGTTAATCCTAAAGCTCCTTTCATTTACTTTAAAATCTACCTTTAATGATTTCAATTCTTCTATGAAGCTGTGAAGGAAGGTATTGACGTTTATTGGCTTGCTTTTGCCAATATACGTTCCTACCAAAAAGACGTCTATTTGGGGCTGATCAACAACTTTTGCTAGAATCGGCCACAATCCTATCGCAGAGCTTTTGTACAGTGGCAAGCCATCAATGCCAATATCCAATAATATCTCATCATTGGAATGTTGCAACAACAACTCCTTTGCTTTTAACAGTTGATTTTCTAAGCCGATATGGATGTACTTTCCTGGTGCGACGGTTCTCTCTAAACATTGTTTTTTTTCTTTTATGAGGCCACCAACACTAATGGGTACATCCATATTTTCGGCTTTTAGAATTTTAAGGAGGCTGTTGCAACATTCTACTGATGGGTTATATTGTATAAACCAACCCGCGAGCTTCTGCCTTAAGGTTTGTGGCGATTCCTGTATACAATTATACTCCTCATTTATTTCCAACTGTGGGACATTAATTGTAGTTTCAATTGGAGTTTGAGTGATGGAAGCATTTAAAATTTTGTTAAGGCGAGTTTTTTCACTCTGGATCTTTCTTTTGAAAGATATTTTTGAACTCATATTAAACTTACCTGAGATTTTTATACAAATAAATAAATTTTTTATTATTTTTTCACTTTTTCAAGACTTATTCAGTTTTGTGTTTAAATTTTTTATGTGATTTTTGTGAATTTGCGCGTCGTTTTTGTAGTGATGAAGGCATTCAAATTAATAGTTGCGGTTACTCGGTTTCGTACAAGAACGAGTAGTCGAACCACTGAACAAATTATTATTTTATTGACTTACATGTTTAGGAAAATAATTGTTTTATTTGCAAAATAAAAATATGTTTAATTATTAACAATTCTAAACGGGTTTAAATTACATATTATTACAAATTGTTATTAATAGTACTTAATGTATGGGTACTTGTGTTAACAACTTTAATTAGTAACCATAATATAAATCATAAATAATAACAACACTGATCAGCTGTCTGAATGTAAACAAATTCAACTTTTGTGTTTTTTTAAATTTATAAAAAGTAAATAAAATATGTACATTACAAAACATAAATATATGAAACAATGGTTGATTAATTTTAATGATTAAAAAATGTAAAAATTGTTTGTATACCAATTTTTACAGGTTTTAATAAATTTTATAAAATTCAAAAAATGTAGGAAACAATTACATCAACGAAATATTTATAATTCAGTGTCAAATACCCATATTTAAAATCACATCTTCAGAGGTAGAAAAGATTCATTTGCAACTTTAGATGTGATTAAAATGTCATATGTAAAGATGCACTTCCATTATTTTTTACTGGGTAGTTCAAGACGAATATATACAGGTGACTCCTAGACGACATTGTAGTATATTACCTGTCAACCGTCTTATAATAACAATAGAAAATATCCTCTCTGGCATACAGTATCCCAGCAAAAAAAAACATGCAAAAGAAGTAGTAATTGCATGGGTGCCACTGATAATGAACTGGTTCTTTTTAGGTGAAACTTGCATGATTTTAATATTAGCGTGTCATTGGCGAGCATGGGTTCGCATTTAGCTAAACTGCCTAACATTAAAACGATTGCTTAAAACCAATGAAAGTTCAGTGAATAAACTAGGTTTTTCATTGACCTGCAACATTACCTCAAATGAGTGCTTTAAACCAATGAAAGTTGCATGATTCTAATACGTCTTTTCATTGGTGCACAATATTAATTTTAATATGCATTCTTAAAAAATACATGAAAATTATTATAATTTAAAAAGTTTGTATTTTTTTAAAGTTTTCTTATTTATTAATTATATATATCAATCTGTATACAAAAAATTAAAAGTAAATAATTCAGTTTAACATAAAATAAAAGTAATTAACAAAAAATTAATAATAATTAGTAACTGTTTGATATTTAAAGTTAATTATTTATTGTAAACTAAAAAAGCGTCTTTACAAGGCTGAGTATAAAAAGAGAATGAGAAAATAAAAGAATAATTCAAAAGTGTTAACGGCGTTCACATTGTTCAGAGTTGCCAATCATTCCAAAATACCAACACTCCTTCTCAATGTGAATGTCGTTTTACAAAAATCATTTTTATACAAATTTCATTAATTTCGTAAAATATAAATGTTTCGTCTTCGACAGATTCTTGGTAAGAATATCCGCAATCATATCCGCTGTTGGACAGTATCTTAAGGTCATCTCCTTATTTCTTACAACTTCGCGTACATGGTGGAACCTTATGTCAATATGTTTTGTCCTCTTGTGGTAGACTGGATTCGTTGCAAGTTTCTCCGCACTTTGGTTATCAATATTCAATATAAACGATTCACCAGATGAATAACCTATCTCCATCAAAAGCCTTCGCAGAAATATTGCCTCTTTAGCAGCATCGGACATGGCCATATATTCGGCCTCTGTGCTACTTAGAGCCACGCAAGATTGCTTCCTGGATTCCCAGGATACAGGACAATCACCAACAAAAAATATGAAGCCGGTAAACGACTTACGGTCTAGGGCATTACCACCCCAATCAGCATCTACGTACCCGTTCATTGAATTCTCACCAACTTGATATGTAATTTTCCTATCAATCGTACCACGAAGATAACGCAGAATACGCTTAGCTGCTTGCATATGCTCAACATGAGGGTTTGAATTCCTTTGGGCCAACTTCGATACGGAGTGTAGTATGTCTGGTCTCGTTGTAATAGCCAAATACATAAGCGCCCCAATTATAGACTGATAGTCATGTTTGTCCATTAACTCGCACTCATCCATGGAACAGCTTACTTGGTAATTCGCTTCAAGTGGAGTTGCTATTGGCTTACAATTTTCCATACCATACTCCTTAAGTAGTTCCCTTATGTACTGTGAGTGACACAGAGTAATTGTGCCAGTGCCACCTTCTCGATCAATCTCCATTCCAAGATAGTGGTGCAATGGACCCTTGTCAGTCACAGGAAAGTTCCTTGCCAACAACTCCTTCACCTTCAAAACTTGGGCTTCTTCCTTACAACCAATTATAAGGTCATCAACATAAACAGCAACAATGACTAGCTGATCATTAAATGAAGCCATATACAAGCAAGGCTCATTTTTACTTTGTTCAAAACCGATTTGTTTCAGCACCAGATCCAGCCTATCGTTCCACTCCTTGCCGGATTGTTTAAGACCATAAATTGCCTTGTGTAGTTTCAGAACCTTATCCGGATTTGCGTGGTCTACGAATCTTTCTGGCTGCCGCATATATATTTCGTGGTGTATTTCGCTATTCAGGTATGCTGAACTGACATCTATTTGATGCAAATACATTTTCCATTGTACAGCCAACGCCAACACCAAACGTATTGTTGAGTATCTTACCACGGGTGAGAAGGTTTCGTTGTAGTCTATACCAAATCTCTGACTGCAACCCTTAGCCACGAGCCTGGCCTTAAAACGCTCAACTTGACCATGTTCATTTCGCTTAATAGCGTACACCCATTTGGAATTTATAGCCTTAGCCCCAGGAGGTAGATCAACTAAAGACCAGGTGGCATTCTTGTTCAATGACTGCATTTCCAAACGCATTGACTCGTACCATTCCTTGCTGTTTGAACCATTTATTGCCTCTTCTACAGTTGTCGGTACATTTTCCTCGACCATGTTGTTTAACACCTGTTGCTTACGTGGTCTACCTCTTTTTCCAGTTCCTATAATTCTTGGCCTCCCACGGGTTACAGTAGTATTCTCCTTCTGACTATTGTTTACTATATCGCTTTCAGTTTCCACCTCTTCGGCAGCCTCAAAACCAGTAAAGTCATCGATGTCATCAGAATCTGTATCCTCGTATACTATGGTTTCGGAACTCATGTCTGCAGAAGTATCGTTAACATCATCGATTACATGCGGTCGTTCACAATTTCCAATTTCAACAACATAATCGTCAGCAATTTTTGAAATTTGTTCATCACTCTTCCCAGTAATATCCTCCTCAAACAAAACATCACGGCGTTCAACTATCTTCCGGCTATTGTCATCATATAAGCGATAAGCCTTGGCCACTTGAGAATATCCAACCATGACAAAACTTTGTCCCTTGGCCTCGAATTTGTTGGTCCCAGCTTTGTTTAATGCTACTGCATACGAACCAAATGTTCTTAGATGGTGTACGTTTGGCTTTCTACCAAACCAGACTTCATAAGGCGTCTTATCACCTAATATTTTAGTCGGACATCTGTTTCGCAAATATGCCGCTGTGTTTATCGCCTCGGCCCACAAACTTTGTTGGACACCACTATAGATCATCATTGATCGAGCCATCTCAACTAATGTACGATTTGCCCTCTCGGATATGCCATTCTGTTGCGGGGTGTAGGGTACTGTGAGCTGCCTAGCTATGCCTTCGCCTTCGAGGAATGAATTGAACTCATTGTTGACAAATTCACGCCCATTGTCACTTCTAATTGCCTTAATCTTCTGGCCGGTCTGCTTCTCTACATGTTGTTTGAATATCTTGAACTTTTTCAATACATCGCCCTTGGTTCCAATAAAATAAACAAATATTCGCCTAGAATAATCATCTATGAACGTGACGAAATATCTGGAACCACCTAGCGAGTTCACCTTGAATGGCCCGCACACGTCACTATGAATAAGTTCCAACATGTTTCGCGTTCTTGTCCCGGACTCGTGTGGAAAAGGAATTACGTGGATTTTGCCCAACATGCACGTTCTGCATTGTGATGTAGTATTAGAATTCTTCAAATCCATTCCTAATACCATTGTCTTGTTGGACATATCACACAATGATTTGAAATTAACGTGGCCAAATCGATTATGCCACATTTGACTCAAATTACCAGACGCAAACAGTCTCTCAGTCCTGCCCTTCGTTAGGAATAGATTATCATGTTCCTCAGCCTCGAGTACTACCGTGCCATCTGATCGTTGCAAAATTGCAGATGTTGAATCAAATTTCACCACTAAACCTTTTTCAACAACACGGCTTACTGATATAAAGTTCATGTGTAGTTCCGGGGAAAAAAGAACATTTTGGAATTTAATTTTTAAACCGTCATTATTTTCAATTTCTACATCACCTTTTCCTTTTGCGACAATTTGTTTGTCGCCAGCCAAAGAAATGTCTTCATCGCGTTCTACGAAATTTGTGAACATCTCTCTGCTGCAACACATGTGCGCAGTCGCACCGCTGTCGACGCACCACTCAGTTTGTTTCATCTTGTTCGTGTTTGACAATTGTTTTGCGTGTAGTAACTGGGGTTGTTTCTTGTCTTTATCACACTTGTTTGCAAAATGTCCCGTTTGACCGCAGTTGAAACACTTCCCCTTAAATTTGCCTTTAGAGAATTTTCGTGATTTACTTTTCTCTCTCTGAGAACTCCTCATATTATATGCTAGCTGTGGGTGTGTACTCGTTGATGCTCCATCTCTCTCATTTTTCTCCTTGTGTCTGTTGCCTTCTTCTAAAATTTTCTGCCTAACGGTAGATAAAACTGGCAGGTTGTCTCGTGTCTCGATGGCAACAACAAAATGCTCAAATTCCCCAGGCAAGCTGGATAGCAACATAATTACCAATAATTCATCTTGGATGACAATACCAGTTTCTGCGAGTTTTTCAGCCAGCTCAGTAAACTCATTTATATGTTTACTTACATTAGCACCCTCAGACATCGTAAGATTCAACAGCCTTTTGTATAACGACACCTTCTGGATAGGCCCCTTAGGTTTGTGTGTCCCCTCTAGCCGCAACCAGGCTTCATTGGATGTCGAACAATTCTTTATCACGTTTAACTGATTGGGTTGCACTGATAACGTTATTGACGCCAGTGCCCGTTCATCGTTTTCGTCCCAAAGTTCCTTTGCCTTATCATCTAAAGCTGATTCCTTCTTTTGGCTACCGTTCACAATTTTCCAATGACCACTGTGTACAAGGACGCTGCGCATTTGCACACACCAGCTGTCATAATTGTCGTTATCCAATTTTCCAATTTGGTATAATGACGACATAATTGAAAACACCTTTTTTTTTCTTAACACTTGCTCATTAAATATTTACTTTAATAATTGTCCACTTTACCCGGACTATGTCCTGGGCCCATAACCTGTTTGATATTTAAAGTTAATTATTTATTGTAAACTAAAAAAGCGTCTTTACAAGGCTGAGTATAAAAAGAGAATGAGAAAATAAAAGAATAATTCAAAAGTGTTAACGGCGTTCACATTGTTCAGAGTTGCCAATCATTCCAAAATACCAACAGTAACATGAACTTTCTTACAAATTTATTAACATGTTATAATGTTTTTCGAAGAAGTCGTTTTCATCAACAGCCGAAGATGTGTTTACCTTCGACGAACTTTTCTTTTCTTTGCAGAACCGATTTTTTGCTAATTTTAAAGCGTCTCTAATGTCCGCTTTAAAAGACTTGTCGGTGCTGCCCTCGCAATATGTTCCGGCTGTAATGAAAAACTTATAAGCATTAGAAATATATATATATTTAATAGAAAAATTAAATACTTACCAAATAATATATGCATAAATTTGGGAAAATTTAGAAGACGCAATTTGTTGTGCGTCCCATCCAAATTATATAAATTTAAAATTTCCGGGGTTATGAGCTCTCGCAAACCTTTTTTTAGACCCCGTTGTCCACAAATTGCTCTTACTGATGCGATCTATGTGAAAAAATAAAAAATATATATTTTTATTTAAAACTCATACAAAATCATATATTAAAATATATTACTTACATATTCATTTTCGGTTTCTTCATTAAGCAATTCTTCAATCTTTTTAAATTCATCTACAGATGAAATTGGAAACATTTTCGTATGTTTTGGAATATTATTTTTGAGACAGCTCTTCATGGCAGTGGTATTTTCAGCTATTACATCTAATATAATAGTGTTTTGATTTTTTATCTCTAAATATTTTAATAAACATTTTGGTTAAAAGAAAAAATATATTGTAAATAATATATGTAACTTTACCTTTTAGTTCGTTTTGTACTGTTTGTTGTTACCGAATTCATTATTTATTTTGTTAACATTTTCTGAAAAAGAAAAAAAAATTAATATCATATAAAAAAATTTAGGGATAAAATTACTTTTACCTGATAAAATATCAATTTTATTATGAAGAACTTCAATCATCTTCATCAATTCTTGGGAGTCGCATGTTTTCTTATTCTGCTTGTACATATTGCTATCTAAAAATAATAATATTAATTTAATAGTGGGATTAGAATACCACCACCATTATAAGGTAGCAACATAATTTTTTCAACTTCTTTCAAACTATAGGTTTCTACGTTATCGCCCATTTCGAGGTTCCTGCTATATGCTATTCCAATATCTAAAGACTTTATAGGATATTGAAAAAAGTTCTCTAGGTTAAGGAATTGTTTTCCTTTAATGCAACCATTTTGTTTGTCTAGTTTTTTAAACACTGTATATACAGTGTTTAAAAAACTAGACTACAAGTAGCAGTAGCAATAAAAAACTCGAGTAGTGTAGTTAAAAACATAATAAAAACTCGGAGTCAATTAATTACTATTGCTACCTACCATTTTAGTAGCAGTAGTTGTAGTAGTAGCAATAAAAGACAAATTTAAAAGTAGCAGAGTAATTTTTTTTTTTTTTTTTTTTTTGTATTGCTACCATAAAAAAGAAAAAGTTTGAATGTATCAGAGTCATTGGTTTTCTGCTACTTTTAAAATTAAGTAGTAATAGAAGTAGCAGTTTTCTTTTTTGACTTCATCTATTGCTATCTCAACTGCTACTTCAACTACTACTTAACTGCTAATTCTTCTACTACGTCAACTATTACCTTATTGATACCTTACTGCTACTTCTAAATAAATCAAAACTCGATGAAGAGCAGTAGCAATGATTTGTATTTTAATGCTACTAATCCATTTTCAATTCATGTTTTATTACTACTGCTCCGTTTAGAGTTTTATTTTTTGAAGGTAGCAGTAGTTTTAGAAAAAACGTGAAAACAAAAATGGATAAATGCTACTGCTACCGCTACTGAACATTTTTCACTTTAAACAAAGGAAAGAAAATGTAATTGAAAATTAAATGAAGAATTTAAAGAAAATAAAAGAGTTTAAGATACAATAGTCAGGAAGCGAGTGGAATTTAGTGGAAGTCAAAGAAGGAAGATTAAAGAAAATATTTACAGGAAATGAAAGTTTTCAAAAATGTAATATCGAGAACGTCAAAATAAACATACGGTTCTACTACCATTTTTTAATTGTTGTGGTTTACAGAGCGAGAGAAAACATAAAATTTGCAGCCGCTCCTCATTCAGATCTGATCCCATTGTGATACCCAAGGGGTAGTCATCAGGGTATTTGCAGTACTTCCGTTGACTCCAAATTAAACCAACCAGATTTCCGGATGAAGGAATAGTTTCGTCTCAGATTCATCCTTGATAGCTCGTCCAAACATGATAGGAATTCGTTCCCTCAGGTCTGTCAGAGCCGGACATTGGCAGAAAAGGTGATACACAGTCTCTTCCTCTTCTTCATTATGGCAGCTTCTACAGTAATCATTGTACTGTAGGCCCATTTTTCTAGCATGTGTCTCGATTAAACAGTGTCCTGTAATAAAGGAGACAATTAGCCTTATTTGCTCACGACGGTAATCTATAAGTAGATTCGTCCTGCTGGCATTATATCCGGGCCAAGTCGACCTCGCTGTAGCACAGGAAGGATCATTAATCCACCTGTTTATGCTGAAGAGGCATCTTGCATTTAACAAGAGAAATACCAGAAAAGGGGGTCGATCGCCTCCTCACTCATCATCGCACCCCTTTTGGCCAAATTATCTGCTATACAATTACCCTGATTTCCATCGTGTCCAGGGACCCATATTAGCGTTATCTTAGAATGTCTCGCTATCTCATTTAGGGATATCCGGCATTCCTCGGTTAACCTAGATGTCGTAAAGATACCCGCTATTCCGTTAACGGCAGCCTTGCTGTCAGTAAATATACATATATCACCATATATTCGATAATACACGCGTTGCCATAAATCCCTATTCGGGATCATAATATGGAAATGCCTATCGAAAAAAGGTTTTGTGATGCAGTAATCGACATTACCATGTATGTGCCCATTGTAATTCAGTATCCTAGAGTGTCCAAGGTCCTTATCAGACCACGAACAACCAGCATTTAGTCTCACTCAGTTTTCGGAGCTAACAATCAGTTTTCGGCGTATACATTTTTAGAAAATGTTTTCATGTAATATGTTGCTTTAAAGTGGTGTTTTATTTGTCATCTTGTCATTTCACTAAACAAAGCTAAAATTTCTATTATTTTATTAAATACGTTGCATTTTTCACATATTTTCTTAAATTTTTCTAACGATTTAATATTTAGCTCATTATTTTTAATTATAATTCGTACAATTTTTTTTTTTTTTTATTTAAATGAAGGATATTTAATATTGATACGTTTTTTGATTGCAAATAAAAGCCGTTTAATAATTTCAAATTTGTAACAGCTCTTTATTTATTTAAAATGTACAACAACAACTATTCAAATAGTCATTCAGTGTTTTTATACACGTTTATCAATTCGCAGAAATACACACGCACTTTATAATATAAAAGTATACTCTGGCAATGCAGTTGATGTCTTTACTTAACGATGCTTCAAATTAGACTGACTTTTGTGGTGTTATCACGGCCAATTTATGTGCACTGCATTACAATCTAGAAGGCTTTTTTTCTACAATGATCTTAAAACTTTCGATGTGCTCAACTCAAAGCATTTATTCAATGTTGTGTGTTCTACACCAATGTTAACAATACCCACAGATATGTTAACGTTTGAGAAGTACTGCTGTTGAGAGGCATTATACAACTTTAAACCTTAACGGCTGGTTTAAAGTTGTATAATGCCTCTCAACAGCAGTACTTCAGTTATATTTAAATTCAAGTACAATTTCGTAACAATATGTTCAAGTTGTCACTTTTTTATAGGGAAAACAATTGGTTTCACAAGGTCTCTTATCATGTCATATTGTCATAATGTCCTAATATTTCACAATGGTTTTTATTGCTTTTCAAGCAAAAATTGTCCTAAAATAATACTACTTTCTATGTTATGTTTATTGTGTTATCGTAACCAACCAGCAGAGACCAACGCCGGATGCCTAAGAGTCGGTTAAGCCGAGCCACCGAGTCGTGATATATTAGGACATTATGATGATATGACTGATAAAAGACCTTGTGAATTGACCAAATGTATTTAAAAGTTTCAAATACTGATTCCGATTTCATTGCTGAACTGACAAGAGTCATACTATTTTTATTGAAGTATCAATCAATAGATACTCCTTCGTAAGAACGTTCATTAAATTCACCGCTTTCAAAGCTTCTAAGATTTTTCAATTTCCGTAATTTGTTCGAATAAGTAACTTTAATCCTTAAAGAATAGCTACTCAATAATCGTAGGTACACATCAATTTCATATAAAACAGGAAAAAATAAAAATGTATAACAAATTTTACTCTAGCTCTGTTCATTTACTTTCCCAGTAAATACTTGCAACGAGAGAATAAAATCAAAATTTACAAAATTATTCTCTTAAATTCTCTAAAATAGTAAAAAGTAAATGAACGCTTTTCCAGTAACAATTGGATCCAATTTGGTCCAATATCTTACAAATCTTGGTGGCCTGCACTGGATCCTAAATTTATACACATAATTTTCTTATTTTATTCCTTTTAAAATGTATAAATACTCACATTTTCTTAAATTTTATTGAAAATTCTTTTTTTTTACATTTTTAACGAACGCTTTTCCAGTAACAATTGTTAATAATTAGTAACAACTTTTAGTTATTGAACAGAGCTAGTTATTGAACAGAGCTTCTATTATAGGTTATAAATTATAACCAACACGAATGCATGTGGTTTATGTGAAAAACTTCGAGAAGACGACGCCAACCATTAACCAATGCGAGTGAAACGCAATCCCTCACAGGACTGAATTATGAATGTCCTTTATTTTTTAATTTACGAATTATGTTATCTCCGCTAGTCGTCATTCCCCTGTGTATATTTTTGGCAGGGAATGACGATTATCTACAAAACTCTCTTAATTGACAATTTTAGTACTAACTTTTAAAAAATTTGCGTGACTCGGAAGTTAATATTAAAAATAAACTTAAAAAACACACACAAAATTTTTAAATATATTGAACTTTTTTTAAAAAGAGAATATATATTCTTTAAAATTTGCATCTAATTTTCAAAATTATTTTAAATGTTTGAAAGTTTATTATTACGTAAAAACTGTTAAATTTATAAAATAAATTTAACGTAATATTATTATATATAAATATGAATGTCGTGGTGCTATTATTTTGACCGCAGCTGTATATACAAACTTTGTAGTCAAACTACAGCTCACAATTTCAAAGATAATTCGACAACATTTTTGTACAATCTTTTATATTGCTCCAAGGACGAAGTGTATTGAATTTGGTTAGAATCGGTCCATTATTTCTCCTAGCCCCATATAATTGTCCTATCTGAAAATAGTTAAGCTCTCATAAATATCTTAAGGTAGAGTCACGCATGGCAAATATTTGAAAAAAATTATTAATTTAAAAAAACATATTTTACTTTGGATGATTCAAAACAAACAATTTAGTATGTGACCATACCTTTATGTATATAGATATCCAAACCAATCTTCCACTTCTGAAAATCATTTTGACGAGTATAGACAAGGCGAATTTATATACAAGGTGGTGTCGGCGGCGAATTCAGGCAAATACGAGCGAATTCATAAATTTTTTATATATGGAGTTTGACATTTGAAACAACTCTCTCATTGTTTCGAATGTCAAAAAAATTAATGAATTCGCTCGTATTTGCCTGAATTCGCCACTGACACCACCTTGTATATAAATTCGCCTTGAGTATAGATTTCTTCAAAAAGTTTGTATTCAAATAAAATAGTCATAGCTCCCATATACATTTTAAAAGGGAACTGTTTATAATCATCTTCTCGGTGTAGGCTATCATATGGTCGGGCTTGACCGACTGTACTTTCTTACTTGTTGTTATTATTTTTGTATAATTAAATTTTAAAATATTTCTGCTGGACGTAGAATTACTTTGTTATCAAAAGTTTAATGATTTCTTGTGAGCTTTAATTTTTTGACATTATGGTGGTACATTAGGGATCTAATCTGGTGGATAAATACTAAAACGAAATACTTGAGGTCAATGGCCCTTAGAGCTGACTGCAAATGCCAAAGATATAACGAAAAAATTACAAAGGCGACCCATACGTTCAGCAAAACAATATTTTAAAAAATGTTCGTAACTGCCTTGCTTGTAAGGTGGGTACGCTATAATCTACATACTTTTTTAAATATTGAATACTTTAGTATATATTTCAGTTAAAAATGGCTTTATTCTTAATTACATAATTTGTTTTGACAACTTTAATTTAAATTTCTTTACTTTAAGTACTTTTATTAATTATAATCTATTTAAAATGAACAATAAGTGTAGACTGCATTTAGGAAACAATGTTTAACATTTTAAGAACAAATTTGGAATATAATAAATCTTTAACTTTTCCATTTTTGTATGAGTGGAAATAGGGCATGTTATACAACATTTTTAGTATCACGTGGTATGCGATGAGTTAAATACTGAGCTGGTATGAAACCGGTATCACCCAGATACTTTATGGAAACATTTCCAGACGGCTGTATAGTCAACCAGGTAATGGAAGCGTGATTAATATTAATTCTCAACCAGGCTTCGGGTGGAAATTGTAGAGCACGACAAACAAAATAACGAATGACATTTCCGTGTCCCACAATCAGAGTATAGGTATCGTTCTTTTCGCTGGGATCAGCACGGTGAAAATAACGTCTAAAGCCGGCCTCAATGCGTGCACCATCACGGAAAAACTGCTACAGTATTAGTTGTGCAAGAAAAAACTAAAGAATTGACAAACAAATTTCACATATAATAATCAAAATTCAAACTCACAGATTCTTCTGGTCTCCAGTGACCCACTGGTGGTTGTGGTGGTATGGGTGCACCCTCCCTTATGTAAGGACAATGTTTAACATCTTTTGAATTAAAACTTATCTCGTTCAAGATAATATCTGCTGTTTCTTGGGCTCTAGTCATTGTGGAAACTATAACTTTATTCCATTTAATTCCCAATTCGTCAAGTCGTTTACCCGTGTACTTGGCTTGTAGACGACCTCTTTCAGTGAGACGATGTGTTTCATCACTATCACCAGCATCTAAGTACTCCCCATGTCTAATGAGTATAATGTGCCTGGCTGCTTTGGGGCAAGCCTTTTCCAATTCACTATTGTAGCGATTTTGTTCTTGTGGTGTATCGTTCTTCATAGGTTTGACCAGACTCTTTGGACTGCGACAATCCCAGTTGCTATCCCACAATGCACAAGGATTAACCGGTTTGTCGCTATTTGTCCACGAAGCAAGCACCGTATTTTGTGGTTCTTTCACACGCTGGTAGAAATAAGCCCCTAATCCGGCTCCAGTACCTAAAGCTACAACGCCAAATTTACGAACACTCGCCCACATCACCATATTGTCTAACTTTTTTTATAAAATTCCTCAAAAATTCTATAAAATCCAGTCACTAAAAGCGCGTACAATAAAATGCAATTGTGCTTTTTTATATACAAAAACAAAAAATCACAAACATTCACAATAAGCACCCAAACAATGCTGCCATCTAGTGTTCTTATAAGTCGATTGTTCGAACAATCGACTTTTGGTAATTTATGAAAAGTCGACTTTTCGACTTTTTAGTTAAATCGACCTTTTTCGACTTTCCGACTATTTTCGACTTTTTTTTACTTTACCATTTTTTGTAAAAAATACTTGGTTTCTGCATTTATTGATGCGCCTTGTGTAATGTTTAGCAATAAAAATTAAATGTATTAAATAATATTATCACTTTTGTTTCTAATATGTAGATAGATTTAAATTTACAAAATAGTAAACAAATTTACATTACTAATTTGGCATGTTTATTATTAAAAGTTTCTGTATTTTGAGTATATACGATATGTCTAAAAACTTTTAGTTTTTATATAAATATTTTGTGAAGAAAGAGCATTTTTTTATAAACATTTACTTATTATTTATTTTTGCATACACTAGAAAAAATGTAAGTGTACCAAATTGCAATAACATAAAATTATTATGTTATTCTGTGCATATTTTGTTTTAGTATAATGTTGCAATTTAAAATTTGTTTAACAATCCTAAAAGTCGACTTTTTTCGACTATTCGACTTTTATCAACTTTTATCGACTATTAATTTCCATTTAGCCGTTTTAACAGGTAAGTAAATATATATTTTTTGTGTTTATAAAAAAAAAAAAAAAACGTATATAATATATATATATATATATATTTCTTGTTATTTTCTTTTTAGGTTAAATTTTTTTAGATCTAAGTAATTGTATTTTTTTCACCTTTTGTGCCCAATTTGAGGCTTTAATTATCTAAGTGACCCTACAAAACTGAGCTCACTTTAGTATGGCCCTACGCTTTTCCTTCATAAATTCTTTAAGGAATTCACCACATAGGTAAATTCAAAAAATTAAATCTGACATTAACCGTTAAATATAAAAAACAATTTTATAGAAAATCAACACCAAATATGTATATTTATGTTTTATTTATTTTTTTTTTTTTTGTTTTATTTACAGATACCTGACGTTTTTTTTTTTTTTTGTTGATAATGATGGTGGAATATGGTTTTAACTCGTCAGGGTAGCAAAATTTCTAGTAATTTACCAACCAGCAGCAACATGGCAACCACTGAAGCAGGTGTAACTCGCACTACAGAAGGAGTCACTACAGTTGGGTTTACCACGACTACTTCATCCATAGCTCCAGCATTGCCTCAAGATGCCTTGAACGTAAATCGACAACCAAAAACTCCAAAAAATCCGGCTCCAAACATGCCATTTCAGGATGCTGTGACACAAGCAAGTTCTTTACCTCCAGGTACTAGAAGCTTAGTGGCACCGGTTTGCTCACAAGCATCATATTTATATAATAATACAGGTGGAAGAGAGGTGACATCAGTCACGTATACACAACCGGAGCCAGCTGTAAATCAGGCTCCTTGGTCAAATCAACCACCACCATTATAGCCAGCACCAAATTTTATGGCTCAGCCTCCGGTTAATTCACCCCAGGCTTACTTGCAGTAACAACAAGGCTATTACACTCAACAGCAACAACAAGGTATTAATAACCAGCAACAACGAGGCTACAATCAGCAGCACAACCAACAACAAGGGTATAATTACCAGCCACATCCACAACAGAATTTGATACCAACCCCTAACTATGCTTGGCCCATGTCCAATGGTTTTGGAAACCACCAGCAAGTAAATTTGTCCAAGTGGGGAATAAAATTCGATGGAACAAACAAATGCATGAATGCCCAGGAGTTTATTTTCCGTGTCAACGAGCTGCGTAGGGATTATAACTGCTCGGGCACAAATATTTTGCTGTATTTCCACCATTTGTTAGAGGGTTCAGCCTTAGACTGGTACTGGAATTATCGCAAACTTTCTCAAATAAATTCTGGGCAAGAGTTGGAATATGCCATTTTGAATTTCAGGTGCAGATGCAAATACTCAATCGCCGGCAGTTACCTCATGAGTCATTCGAGGACTTTTATAACGCCATAATGAAACTACGTCATCAACAAAAGAGCCCATATGACGAGAGATCTCTGATAGATATAATGAGGGGAAATTTGAAGCCATCCTTACAAGATTTTGGTCGGGAAGTAAAAAGGGCGGAAAATTTGTTGGCAAGCCAGAGACAGAGCTACCAACAGCGTCCCAATTATGGTAGAGTGAGTGAGATAGAGGTTCAGCAGGAAGTCTATACTGCCTATACTGGAAGTGGACGCGATGCAGAACACGAAAAGATACACCTGCTGGAACTGCAAAGAGGTTGGCCAAGGTTTTTTTTGATTGTCCTTCCTCCACACGAAGAATTTTCTGCTTCAAGTGTGGAATGGACAATATTGTGACCCCGAAATGTCCTAGGTTTTAGGGAAACCGGAACCGGAACCCGTTTTAAACTGGGGAGACGCGGTCAATTGAAGTGTAGGCCCAGTTAGACAAGTAAATACATCAACTAATGAAGAAGGGAAAGGTCAAATTAGGATTTTGAAAAATAGTGAAGCGATAATAGAAGCAAGTCCTGAGCCTCGGCTCAGAGAATTAAAACCTCTGCATATCAGAATTCGTGAATACAATCAGGCAAAAACTAGAATTTTCGGTCTAGTTTCGAATAAAATCAAGAAGGCGCGCGAGAGGTATAAAAGACGTAGAAACGTTAGGCGGGAAATTTCGGCCGCGTCGTTGTTTGAGGGCGGTGATTCACGTTTTTATACTAGGATTATGATAAATAATCAGGAAATCGAGGGATTGTTAGATAGCGGTGCTACAGTTATGTGCTTAGGCGGATGGAACCGAACACCCTATAGTCGGTCGAGTAAGAGTCAAAGTTGCGTTTCGTGGTATGTCACATGACATCAACTTCTATTTAGTTCCTACTCTGAGTCGTGAGCTATTCTTGGGAGTTGATTTTATGAAGGCTTTCAATTTGTTCGCCAATATCGATAGTTTAACAACTAATGGTATTAATCTATGCGAAGACGAAGATGATACACTAGATGTTATAACTCATAAGTTGAATTCCGAACAGCGACAGAAATTAGATTTGGCAATATCGATGTTCCCTTGCTATACAAAGAAAGGACTAGGTAAGACTCATTTGGAAACGCATTCAATAGATACGCGTGATGCAATTCCAGTGAAAGATCGTTATTACCCTGTATCCCCGGCCGTGCAAAAATTAATGTATGCTGAGCTGGATAGGATGCTTGACCTCGGGGTGATTGAACTTAGCGAGAGTCCATGGAGTCATCCGGTTACTCTCGTACGAAGTGGCGAGAAGAATCGGCTATGCCTGGACGCTCGTTTCAATACCAAACTGCTTAGAAAAATTATAAACATTTTAGTATACACTTCATTAATTTTGCTTATGTATTTTGGACGTGAGAGTGTTTTACACAGACAGACGGACTCAGATGTTGGGTCTCGGATGAATATTTCTCGACGTTACACACGGAATGACAAACTTATATATACCCTCTTTCAACACTTCTTGTGGTGGTGGAGGGTATTATACCCTCCAAACTACATATTTTCATGTAGTGCCAAAATCACTAAAGTCGTAACACTTACCTCATATTTTATGCCTGAGGAATCAACAGCAACAATTAATAATCAATATATGTTGGGGGATTACTCCTGGGCAAATGATGGTTCCAAAAAACTTGTAGAACAGCAACAATTAAAAAAAAATATAATATGTTGGGGGATTACTCCTGGGCAAATAATGATGATTCCAAAAAACTTTTATGCAAAAATATAACGATGACGAGGACACCTCTCACTTACAAACTCTCCTAGAGATGTGATGTAGTAGAGCCGCTGTAAATCTGAAAAAAGTGTAAAATATTTAAATAAAAAATTATGGAAATAATAATATGTACATAATAATAATTATAAACAATTTACTTTTTTTATTTTAATTTAGTTTTAAATAACTTTTAATATATATAAATTTAAAATATTGGTACTTTTGAGGTACATTCTTAATGTAATTATAAAATTATAAAATATTTTTACCGAGACATAAAAATAACACAACTAAATTCTTCAACGCACCTGTTGCAACTGATTTGTTTCTCAAAATTTGCAAATTCATTTAAAAATTCCAAAAAAATGGCGAAATCTGTTTTTGATTTCCAATTGAAAAACAAATTCTGCGACAGAAAACCCTTTCAATCTGTCACCCCACCACAGATATATATACAGATTCGTCAAAACTGACGTTTACAAAAGTGGTGCATCAGCTTTTCTTCATTTAACCCCATCGAAGAAAAAGGATAGCCATACATTTTACATACATATTAGCTATTCCTTTCTTCCGATGGGGTTAAATGTGTGATGCCACTTTGATACATTTTAACACCGTGACGTATCTGTTCATCATCTGTGACCCCACACAAACACATGTAATCCTTACCTGCATGACAGATTGTCTTTACATTGCATATCATACCCTTGCAATCACCCCATGTAATTTGGGTGGTGATGGATTGACAATCAGGATTTTGCTGCGCTGCCATTCCAATTGTTTCCAGTCGTGGAAACAAATACAAAACAAATACAAAATACGACTCTGGGTCATGGTTGCAAAATAAAAGTAGCAAATGCCATTCACGATAACAAAGTTTTTATGTTTTGGATTTAGTTGACAGCCAGGAACACGTGCATTGAAAAAAGTTACAGAAATATTTAAATAAAATGAAAATTAAAAAGGATAAGAAACATGAAAAACGTTCCCATGACGAGGAATCAGCGAAACAAACGAAAGAACCCAAAAAATCTAACAAGAAGCTCAAATTAAACAGTGTAGACAAGGCAAATGGTGATGACGAGACAACGACAACACAATCAACTCCCGTGGCTGATAAATCTTTTAAATCTGTAGACACTAATATTTTCAAGTATTTTAATGAACTTACTAACGATGAAGAAAAGACTCGCATGGAAGCAGCTTTACATCTCTTGCAACAGATTCATCGCACCAAAGAGCCTGAGAAGGTAAGAAAACTTTTGTTATTAGAGTGGGGTATTAAGAGGAACGTTGTTAAAACCATGTGTATATATTTCTTTTATAGAGACAACAAGAGATGGCGTATACCTTAAAACGTTTGATACGTGGTTGTGGTGCTTCAACCAATGTCTCACGAGCTGGTTTCTTTACCGGTTTGGTGGGGTTTTTGAAGTCCTTTAAGCAAGATGAACTAACAATTGAGCATGTTTTTGAAACGTTAAACAAGGAATTACATGTGGGGGCCACCATTGCTAATAAAGAAGATGCTGATGCTATTGTGGGTAAAATTTTAGTTTGTGGTGCATTATTGCATTCCGGGCGTTTAGCTGAAGCCAATAGTGAACATTTGGAACAGGTCACAAACATTCTATTGCAATCCACACGTCATCGCACATACCATGCCTCTTTAGGTTTTTCTTTTCTATGTGAAATTATTGAAAAAGTAAGTACCCCCATAAATTTCCCAAGTTTTTTTAAATTTTAGTGGCTATAAATTATGAAAATATGATTGCATTTTAGCAAAGAAATATTTGTAGTTGCCAATTAGAAAATAACAATAATTAAAAATAAAACTATTTTTTATTACAGTTGTCACAGAAACAATTTGAATCGTCCGTATGGCCTCTTCTTCAAAAGGAATTAATCAAACCCTGGCCTAAACAATCCCTACAAACTGTTCATTGCTTGATATCGGTACAAAAAAAGTTTCCTAACGCTGTTAATGCAAAATTTCTGAAACTCAATTTTAACGGTAACGAACTACTGAACCCAGAAAGTTTCAAATATCTACACAAAATCTTTTGGGAGCACAGTAATACCGATATTCTTACCCATCCAGCATTTGAATCGTTCGGTTCCTACATCGCCTCGAGTAAACATCTGACACAATTCTGGTGCGACACTGTCGAACCTTGTCTGGAAAATCCTACAAAATTGTTGGAGGTGGAAACTTTAAAGATATTAACCGATATTTTAGACAATTTAAATGTCGAACAAACAAATGTGCATGAATTATTAACCGATAATTTTATGCGCATGTTTATTGAGGGTTTGAAAAATCTTAAACAAAAGAAAGACGAAACTTTAAAAGCTTTCTACGCGGATTTCTTAGAGTCTCTGGTGAAATGCTGTGGAAAACTAACCAAGGAAGCTGCCAAAGTGGCTGTAATTAAACGATTAATTTTACCTCCCGGTATCTTTAATATTGAAAAGTTCACTGGCCAACGCATAGTCCATCAATTAATCAACAATTTGGGCGAGGAAGGTGTAAAAGATGTTTTCCAATTGTACAAGAGTATATTTTTGGGCACTCTAGCTAAAAATCCTGAAAACGCGTCTGAAAATTGGTTAAATTTTGAGCGTTTAAACGCCGGTTACATGCTGCAAAATTTACTACAACACAAATCGGTGCAAGCAGCATACAAATGGCGCGAAGAACAATTAAAATTCCTTTTCACCTGTGGCATATTTTATGTAACTGACTCGGCAGAGATCTGTAAGAAAGAAGCAGCTGGATCCTTTAGTACAGATTTCGCCGATCAATGCAAGAACATGTTCTACACTTGCTTGCAAAGCAAATTGAGCGATATCCAACAAGAACAACAATTACTATTTAATTTAGCCGAATACTGCCAAGAGAAAATGTTGCAAAAACATGCAGCTAAATATTTTAGAATACAAAAGTTCGATGAAACTTTACAAAAATCTTGGAATAGTATGTTTGAGAGTGTGGCACAATTGAACAAGACAGCTGCACAGGATAAAGCGAACAAAAAGAAAAAATCTGTAGATGCGACCGGCAAAAGTGACAATAAATTGCAAACAGTTTTTAATATATTGTTGTTGAACATGGGACTGCAGTTGTTCCGTGAAGCAGAAATGGCTGGTCCTGCTGTAGATGATCTATTAAAGTGCATGGAAAAGACTAATCAGCAAACTAAAAGTAAGAAGAAAGCTAAGAAAACTAATAATACGTCTTCCGACCAGGAGGAAGAGCCCGAATGGATAGAAGTAGTGGTGGATCTGTTTCTGCATTTGCTTTCGCAGAATAATAGTGCTCTGCGCAATATTGTTAATGCTCTGTTCCCTCACCTGTGTGATAATTTATCTCTGTCGGCGGTGCATCAAATATTGGCTATGTTAGATATGAAGGATGGCAACAACCCTTTGAGTACTAAAAATGAAGATGAAGAAGATGAGGATGATGCCGAAGAAGAAGAAGAAGAGGATGAAGAAATGGAAACCCAAGAAAATGGTGCAGATGCAGAAAGCGACGAAGAAGATGATGAGGAAGACGACGACGATGAAGAGGATGAGGACGATGAAGATGAAGAAGGTGTTACTGAAAGCGACAAGCTGCGCAATGCCATTTCTCAGGCATTAATAGCGAGCGGTTCTACTGGCGGCGTGGATGATGATATGGAATCGGTCGATTTAAATGATATGACCGAGGAAGAAGGTCGTAAACTCGACGAAGCTTTAGCCAATGCATTCAAGGCTTTGAAGAAGTCCGGTGGTGGCAACTCACAAACTAAAAAATCTAAAAGTTATCGCGTCAAAACCACAACTGTTATGCATTTCCGCATTAGAGTTTTAGATTTAATAGAAATCTACTTGCAACAAAAACCTTCCATGCTGATTTGCATTGAAATCATGTTGGCTCTCTTTAACATGTTGGAATACTGTGTCGGTGATGAGTTGAAGCCCTTGCAATCTAAAGTCGAAAAAGTGTTAACTAAACTAACTTCACACAAAACTTATACCACCGAGGATGAACTAAAAGAAGAAAACTTTGTTGACTTCATACGTTTAATTGTTGAAAAGAAAGCTCCCACAGTAGTCTACGACATCGTCAATAAAATGCGCAACAAATGCACATGTTTCCTAATAGCAAATGCCTCCAAAATAAATTCAGACGAAAATACCGACAAAATATCAAAACTCTGCCAGGAATATACTCAAGAATTTATAAAATCACGCAATCCCACAATAAATATTACTTTACTATCGGACATATTCAAATTACGTTGGCGTAATGTTTGGACTATTGCCGAAGATCTAACCCAACAAGGTCTAAATCTACAAACTCGCACCTTTAGACGCATACAAATCTATGAAGTTTTATCGGTACTTTACAAAAACCATGAACTGCAAAAACAAAACGAAGAATTGTCAAAGAAACAATTTAGGAAAATTGAAAAATCCTTAAGTAGTCACCTAAAAGCGCTGAGTGAAAACACTTCTGTTAAACATTCTCCCAAAGAATTTCAAACTCTGTTGGATCTATTACTCAATGCTGAAAAAACCCATAAACGTCTCCAATTACAAACTGTATTAACGTCCGAAAGCACATTGAACTCGGTGCAAACCCTTAGGAAACACATACGATTAGAGTCTGCGCAAATATATCAACGTTTTTGCAATACATTTAAACTGGAAGTCATTCGCAATACAGATGTACAAAACAAATCAAAGGCACAACAACACGATTCAGAATCCGAAAGTGAGGGTGATGAAGAAACAAAAGACGATGAACAAGAAACGAAATCAGAATCAATAGCTCAAAAACGTAAAATGTCGGCAAAAGACTTGCGCAAACAAAAAAAGCAAAAGAAACAACATCGCTTGGAGGCGGCATCTCGTGGTCTCAATGGTGGCATTGGCTTCTCGCAAAGAAATGGCGATAATGCCAACACCGATGAGGATGACGACAACAGCGAAGATTCATCATAATTTATGTAGTAATTATATATTTTAACTTATATATTATACAATTTGTTTTTTTAAATACATATGAATTATATGTATGTATGTAGAAATTTCTACCATATTTTTCGATCTTTAAAACTTATTTGAGTTTTAAACAAATTTCTAATCCAAACTGTTAAGTTGGATGTTAAAGATAATTTTTTTTTTATTCAAATGTACCATAATTATTACATATAAATTTGTTTTTATATAAATGTCTGATTTCAATAAAAAAGTGGATGATATAAATATACATATGTATGTAACTAATAACGATTATAGGTTATTATGAAGGTAAAACTATAATTCAAACAAAATAAATAATTTTAAAATTAGTTTCAAAATAACATATTTATGATGTTTTGCATTTGCAACTTTAAGGATACCGTTATTTCATTAAAACGAAGTGAACGAAAAAACTTAAGTATTTCCGTACTCTATGGACTCCAATAAAACAGAATTGCTATATGAGAGCCCTGCATATTTATGGTGTAGTATAATGTTATCTATACTTCTAATTTTGACCACATTCTTCATATTGTCACCTAAAATGCAAAATAACGTAAAATCACTTTTCATACGTTTATAGGAGAAGCAAAAAACGTTATAAAATGAAAACTACTTAAGATATTGAAAGAAAATTTTCAAATCTATATTAGAAAAATGTAACCAGAAACATTTATGTGCTGTTTTTCTATAGCAAACGAGTGGTTTGAGTGGAAATTTTACATGTATTTTGTTTTTGTTTTTAAATTGTTGTTTTCTGAAACAAAAAAAACTTATCATCAATATAAATTTTTATAAAAAAATAAAAACTTAAATAAAAATATTTTTTTTTTATTTTAAATAAAAGCATATATTTTATATATATAAGTATATATTTTTATATTTTTTATGTTTTTTTTTTTTTTAACTACTAACAACTTATTTAAACTAAATATTCATAAAGACTGCCCTTCGCCATGAGTGGCAGGGTATATATAAGTTTGTCTTTCCGATTGTAATGTCTACATTTTTCATTTGCGACCCCACAAAGTATGTTTTGGATGGTTATATACAGCGATATAGCCATGTCCGTCTGTATGTTAAAATCAACTTTCAGTAGCCCCCAAATAATTTACAATCGAGTAAATCGGCTCACAAATCGCTGAGATATAAGGAAAAAAACCGGACAACCTCAATTTTTGGCCTATTTTTTATCTATATCTCGATTACTATGTCATAAATATAGACAATGTGGATATCTAATGATAGATATTTCAAAGTCCATTGCAACGATGTATATAATGGGTTAAACGGGAAAAATATTTTTTAACCCAATTTTTTTACAAAAAAAAATTTTTTTTGTCGTAAATTTTTTTAACTAAAAAAGAAAAATGTTTAAATATTAAATTATAATTAAAAAAAACAGTTTCGGAAAAAATTTCGAATTTTTTTTGTTTTTAAATTTTGAAAAAAAAAAAAAATTTATTTGAAAATATTTAAAAATTTGTATTTTAAAGTAGGGTATATAAGATTCGTGAAGGGTATATAAGAATCGGCACAGCCGAATATAGCTCTCTTATTTGTTAAAAAAATGACGATACTGCATAAAATAAGGTAAAAAGAATTTATTAATTAATTACTCAAAAAGTATACGTTATTTTGTTTAAGAAAATCATGTAATTAATGATTTTTGATAGCAAAAGTTTAAAATTTTGTACACATTGTAATATGATGTAGTGAATCGTAATCAATAATAAAATCAATTTCGAATTTTTTGATGATACGTTGTTTTGCATTTTAGGTGACGATATTTATTATATTGCATTCTAATCGATTAAGACAAGGGATACATCAACGGAGAATTGATCGTGCAACATGTATAGTCATTGACAGTTAATAAAACCATTTTAGAATGCATATCATGATCCAAGGGATATCATTTCGTGGGGTCCGTGAAAGGATCGGTAAACCTAAAAAATACGTAGATCTTGTTATTTTCAAAATTGTCGGGCATTAACAAATTAACTACTTATAGTGTTTTTAATATATTTATTCACATATATTAATATTCCTGTAGGATATCACAATAGATCCGAGTGGAAGTCTATTTTATAGTACACACCTTATAAAGGACCAGTAGTTTATAAGATACGCATTTATTACCACTTTTGTTCCGATCGACCCCACTGTGATTTTTTAGAGAGTTCTTTAACACATTGTGAACGATAAATTATAACACCCATTAAAACGGTAGTATGCTATGGTAGTATGGTTATGTGGTTATGGCAGTTTTCATAAAAAAATAATTCTAAACCGACAGTTAGTTAACACATAACAAGACTTCGTGATAATGGGGGTAAGAAGTAAAAAAGTAGTTCTAATGTATTTTGTTATTGGTTTTTGCAAAACTGCTCTCTAGTGTTTTATTTATTAATAAATATCTCACAAGTTTTTCAATATTTTTAACAAACTAGTGTTAATTATTATAGGGGATATATACGAGTTTGTCCTTTTAACTGATTTGACAACAGTCAGCGATTTTTTGTTTTACACCTGGCAACATTTAAATTTTTAAAAGATATCTTGGCAGCCCTAAATGTCAAAATAAAACATCAATTCCGGCTGAATGGCGGTGGTGGTGTCTTTTTTCCACATCTGATATAAAATTTTTGCAATAAATTTAGTTTTTTATATTTTAATTAATAAAAATATTTAATATTATTTCTGTTATCGAACAAATAATAGAACAATTGAATTTATATTGTGAATTCACCATGAAGAAAGTGTTGATGGTGGCTGAGAAGCCATCTTTGGCGGCATCGTTGGCACAAATTTTGTCAAATGGAAGAAGTACTTCTAAAAAAGGTTAATTTTAACAGTGATGTCATGAAGAGTATTGTTTATTAAACAATTTATGTTTATTTTTTAGGCACTAGCAATTCATGTTCTACTCATGAGTGGACGGGACCCTTCAAGGGCTCAAATGTTGTGTTCCGCATGACTTCAGTGTGCGGTCATGTAATGTCACTGGATTTTGTGGGCAAATACAATTCCTGGGATAGAGTGGATCCAGTTGAATTGTTTGGCTGCCCCACTGAAAAGAAAGAAGCGAATCCCAAGCAGCATATGCGCAGTTTTCTGGCTCAAGAAGCAAAAGGTTGCGATTATTTGGTATTATGGCTGGATTGCGATAAAGAAGGCGAAAACATTTGCTATGAAGTTATGGATGCTGTGTCAAGAGTAATAAACAATGTCTACAATCGAAGTGTAACATATCGAGCTCACTTTTCGGCTATTACGGAAAAGGATATAAAAGGGGCCATGGAATCTTTGGGTTTTCCCAATGAGAATGAAGCCAAATCGGTGGATGCTAGACAGGAATTGGATTTACGTATTGGTTGTGCTTTTACTCGCTTCCAGACAAAATTTTTCCAAGGCCGTTACGGAGACTTGGATGCTTCGTTAATCTCATACGGTCCCTGTCAAACGCCGACATTGGGTTTTTGTGTCAAACGTCATGACGACATTCAAACTTTTAAGCCGGAAAGTTTTTGGTATTTGCAATTAACTGCCGGCCAGCCAGAATTCACATTCGAATGGTCCCGCGGTCGTTTATTCAAAAAGGATATTGCCATAATGCTATTGAATATGGTTAAGAGCCAAAAGGAGGGTCTGTAAGTATACATGTATAAAACAGAAACATTTAAAGTGGGAACAGCATAAATTTGCCCCGAGAATAAATATCAGTGAATTTATTTGTTTAATAACCATTACAGATTGTAAAATAACGATTACATTAGTTTACAAGGTTTTTTCATGATGTGAAATATATATTATTAGGTTTATCTTCGTTAAAAATATTTTTAAAAAATCCAGGACATCAATTTTGAGATATTTATTAAGAAAGAAAATACTAGAAATAAATATTTTCGTATGTCTCCCTCACGACATTCAAACAGTAGTTTGAATGCGGCACAGTGTGTTCAATCGGAAGAAAACTGGTAATATATCTGTCTGTTCTAAACTTCTGGTCCGATTGATGATAAATGATGTAGAAAAAAATCATACAGCTTTCAAAAAATGAAATTTGTGAGCACCCTGTGAGAATACAAGGTGAGATATAGGGTGTCAAAGTTGAACATCTTTAGTTTGCAAAGGTTTGTGGAGCACGTTTTAAAGAAAATACTTTTTTTCTCCAAGTTATATCTTATACTTTAAAATATGTATGTATATTTAAGTTTCAATTTTGAAAATTCCTTTTTTTACCTTAACATTATTTTGTTTTTCGCAAATATCTTTAGTAATAGTTGTCAAACATTTTTTCAAAATCGCAATCCGCCTAGCCGTGAAAAATAATAAAATTAAAAAGTTTGAAATGGGTAAAAATATTTATATGTATATATGGAATTAAGATAAATTAACATAAAAATATTTATTCCAATTGCCGCAATTCAGCCATTGATTTCTGAATTCCCTTTGTATCGATAGTTTTCAATTCTTTTTTTTAATTAGTTGAGGAATCTACACTTTGTCCACGGTATCCATTTCTATAAACCTACCACTACACATTTGCATACAAAGTTTTTCTAAATCTAAGTTCAGTAACTTTGAATGGGTTGCTTACTTTCAGCATAAATTTGATTTATCTACATTTCAAATAGGTAATTGTTAATTTGACGAAGTGAGTCGTCGTTAAAACTAGCCAACAGATAATTTGAAAATTTATACGATATGATTTGATGAATTTTTTAAGTTTAAACTGTTGCATTTACTACTAATTCACATATTCTTGGATGTGTTCGGTGTTTCACTTTTAGAAGACTCGAAGTAATAACTTTCCATCCATTCATTAACATTTACTATAAAAGTCTCAAACTTTGGGACATATTATCTTCACAATATTTACAAATCGGTTTACATTGGTATAATATATTAGGTAAGATTTTCAATATTACTTGAATTATAAGGTGCATGTTATTATTTTTTTTAATAAACAACGTGTTAATATCATTTTATTTTCTAAAAAAAATGTTATTAATAATGTTTTTATTTTAATATATTTGGAAACAAAAACACTTCAACGACCGCACCCTCCTTTTTTGTAAATATAATGGTATATATAAGTTTATTATTACGTTTGTAATTTCCACATTTTTCATATGCGACCTCATAAAATATATATATTCGGAATCATTATAGATAGCTGAGTCGGTATAGCTATATCCGTCTGTCTGTTGAAATCATACATCAATATATCCGTTATAGTGCAACTTAGGTTACTTTTTAAAATCGATTTTATCACCAAATTTTTTTTTAACAAAAATTGTTTGACCAAAAATATTTTCTACCAAAATTATTTTTCAACAACAACGTGACTTTTACATGTCTTTTCTTAATTTTTTTTTTAGAATCGAAAGTGTTGTTTCAAAGGAACAATTTAAAGGGCGGCCCCAGGCTTTAAATACTGTCGAATTGATGCGTATTTGTAGTTCAGGATTGGGTATTGGTCCTTTCCAGGCAATGCAAATAGCAGAACGCCTCTATACACAAGGTTATATCAGTTATCCCCGTACAGAAACAAATCAATATCCAGCTAATTTTGATTTAAAGTGAGTAAAATCAAAGTGAAGTTAGGAATGAAATGTATAAAAGTAATTTGTATTTGTTTTTTCACATTTAACTAAACTTAGTGCTGTGTTACATATTCTAAAGCCTTCTTCGGAGTTTGGTACTGAAGCCCATGCCATACTGAGCGATTTTAATCCACCCCGAAAAGGTAAAGATGCCGGTGACCATCCTCCCATTACACCAATGAAGTTGGCTTCACGAAATGATTTTGAAAGAGACACATGGCGGGTGTATGATTTCATTTGCAGACACTTTTTAGGCACCATATCAAAAGACTTAAAATATCGTACGACAGTAGTCAAAATGCGCGTTGGCATGGAGACTTTCTCGTGTACGGCAAATGTTTTACTCGATCCTGGTTTTACTAAAGTTATGACTTGGCAGGCATTTGGTCGAGATGAAGCCATACCGCCATTTAATGAGGGCGATCGTGTTCCATTCAACGATGTACGCATGGCAGAAAGTCAAACTAGTCCGCCAGACTACTTGACAGAAGCTGAATTGATCACTCTAATGGAACAGCATGGTATTGGTACAGATGCTTCAATACCCGTGCATATTAATAATATATGTCAGCGGAATTATGTGACAATTGAGACTGGTCGTAAACTCATACCTACAACGCTCGGTATTGTTTTGGTACATGGCTATCAAAAGGTAGTTTTGATAAAAAATAAAAAAAAATATTGACAATTTTGTAATAATTATTTGCATATTTTTAAAGATTGATCCAGAATTGGTGTTACCCACCATGCGCTCTGAAGTGGAAGGAATGCTGACTCTTATATCTAAGGGATCGGCTGATTTTAATGCAGTCCTTAAACATGCTATCGATATTTTCCGGTTGAAATTCTTATATTTTGTTAAGAACATATCCAATATGGATAGTTTGTTTGAGGTGTCATTCTCTCCCTTGGCCGAGTCTGGTAAGTCTCATTCGCGCTGTGGCAAGTGTCGACGTTATATGAAGTACATACAATCGAAACCAGCACGTCTGCATTGTTCTCAATGCGATGAGACCTACTCGTTGCCCAATGGTGGCAATGTTAAGGTCTATCGTGAATTCAAATGTCCTCTGGATGATTTCGAATTGTTGGCCTTTACCACCGGCACCAAGGGTAGATCGTATCCCTTCTGCCCCTACTGTTACAACAATCCTCCGTTCAGGGAAATGCCGAAGAATGCCGGCTGTAACTCTTGTACTCATCCCACCTGCCCTCATTCCCTGAATACTTTGGGTATATCGGGTTGTGTCGAGTGTGAGCATGGCGTTCTTGTATTGGACTCTACATTGGCACCAAGTTGGAAAATTGGCTGCAACAGATGTGATGTTATAATCAATTGCTTCAAAGGAGCTACTAAAATAACTGTAGAGGGTAAATTTTTTTAAAAAAGAAAATAATTATATTTTACATTACTCAACCTTCTTTATTTTACAGAAGACAAATGCGACGATTGTGGCGCTCAAACGGTTAAGGTTTTGTACAAATCGGACAAGACGAAATTTAAAGATGGCACGGAGGAAAAATCCGGTTGCATATTCTGTTCTTCAGATTTTGCTCATTTGGTAGAAAAACATCGTGCAGTATCATCTCGACCAGTAAACATCAGAGGTGGTCGTGGAGGTAGGGGAGGCGGCAGAGGTGGAAGTAAAGGTGGCCGTGGAGGCGGTGGCGGTAGAGGTGGTCGTGGCGGTGCACGTCAGCCCAAAGACAAAATGGCGCAATTAGCTGCTTATTTTGTTTGAGATTAATTCTTAGCTCATCATAAGTTTTATTCAAAATACGTTTACAAATTGCCAATGTTGTAAATTACAACATTTAATGCATTTTATTTTCAATACATACATACATATGTATTAAACAAAAAATTAAACATTTTTATCACAATGTTTAGTGCATTTATAGTAATCTTTATGTATAATACCACCCCCATAAGAAAATAAAGTGTGAGTAAAGAAAGGAAAACAAAAAATAGTTTTAGTTATTACAAAAATACCGTTAAAACATATTTTTGTGTACAATTTTGTGTATAAATCACCGTTAGAACTCAAAATCTTAAATGTAAAACGTCTTTATATTTAATGTTATTATTTTTAAGGTATGTTTAATGCTAATTAAATGTATGAGAAATGCCCAGTTCGGAAGGAATTCAGTTAGAAAATAGGAAAATTAAACTTATTTGTCCTAATAATAAATCCCAAAAATAATATTAATATTAGGGGAACTCATTTACAAATTTTGTTGGTTGGAAAAAATATACTCTGACTTTTATACTCTGAAAATTCAACTTTTGTTGGAATTTTTTTTCTTGTGTTTGTTGTAACAAAAATTACATTTTTCTAACCAAAAAAATTTTGAAATTATTATCATTATTTTTATTAAATACTATTAGTGAATAAAATTGCCAATTAGCGCGCATCTAATAAAGTATTCCCATGCGTGGTGTAGATAACATTGTCTGTCAATGTTATACCAAATTATACTTTAAAATAAAATTTAAAAAAATTTGTTTTTAATTTTTTTTTTTCGAAATTGTTTTTTCTAATTTTTTTGCTAGTAAAAAAAATTGTAGACAAACAATTTTTTTAGTGAAAAAAAAAATACTGGTTAAAAAATATTTTTCCCGATTTTGACCCATTGTAGGTCCAACTTACTATAGCCTAATATACATCGTTGCAATGGACTTTGAAATATCTATAATTAGATATCCATATTGTCTATATTTATGACTTAGTAATCGAGATATAGGTCAAAAAATAGGTAAAAAATCGAGGTTGTCCTGGTTTTTTCCTTATATCTCAGCCATTTGTGGATCGATTTTGCTGATTTTAAATAGCAAAATTCTCGAAAGCATGTCTGACAGAATTATTGAAGATTTGGATCCCGAAGATATCTGGGGTCTTCAGAAAATTGATTTCAACAGACAGACAGACTGACGGACATGGCTAAATCGACTCCGCTATTTATAAGGATCCAGAATATATATACTTTATAGGGTCGGAAAATTATATTGTGGAAATTACAAACGGAATGACAAACTTCACCTTCTCACGAAGGGTATAATAAACAAACAAAAAAACATCAAACTAAACTAAAAGCAGCCAACTGAAAGAACTAAAAAAAATAAATGAATGTTCATACTAAAATAAATAAATGTGTTTTAAAAAAATGGGGTTCAAAATAACCGCAAAAAATACAGATTGTACCGTTGGAATGGCTCAATCCACAGTCTCAAAGTCGCTATCTCCGATGCCACTGATGGTAGTCAGAGGGAGCGGTGTGCGGCTCGTTCTAGCGTGAACAACGTTGGGAACTCTCACACCCTGAGATTCTATCAGCCGGCCACTAAAAAAATGGTGGGAATTTGGCTATCACAATCCCTACTGGGGTCACAATTTTGTTAACTTGTTAATTTATAAACTTTGTTTAATTCAATAACTTTATAAATTTTGTTATTATTTCAATCTAGTGTTCCTTAGTATTTTTGTATTAAATTTATTGATAGAAAATTTTTATTATTCTAAATAAAATTTTGTTAAAGACAGAAGTCTTCAAATATTTATCATTCAAGAGGTTATGGGCCTCCATCATTTCACTGAATAAAATTTAAACGCGGAATTAAACGAGTTATATCTCAATAAAAATGGATATCAAGGCAATGTTCCCAAAACTAAATAACAATAATTATCACACATGGAAATTTAATGTGGAAATGCTATTGTTGGAACGTGAGTTATGGGATGTAATAACGTCTGGTATTCCGGAGCAGCCGGATGATAAATGGCTGGTACGAGATGGAAAAGCTCGAGCGGTAATTGGATTGTCTTTGGAAGAAAACCAAAAGGTACAAATAAAGAAGCTGAAATTTGCTAAAGAATACTGGGAAGTGCTGAAGAAAAATCATGAAAAGGCGAATCTAACAAACAGAGTAAGTCTTTTGCGAAAATTAACTTCGAAGAAAATTCAAGATGGAGAATCAATGGAAGATCATATTGCCGAATTCTTGGATATTGCTGATCGCTTACAAGATATGGGTGAAGAATTTCCGGAACATAAGATTGTTGCATTTTTATTAGGAAGCCTGTCGGAAAATTACAACGGTATTGTATCTGCACTCGAAGTACGTCCAGAAACAGATCTGACTTTGGATATGGTTAAAGAAAAATTAATTCAAGAAAGCAAAAGAAATCCTACTGATAAATCTCAAGAAGTAGTTTTAAAAACTGAATACAAGAAAAATACTACTTCAAAATGTTTTATATGTGGCAAACCAGGACATAAAAAGAAGAATTGTTATTTAAATAAGAAAAATAAAAATAATTCTGCAAAATATGTCAAATGTGAATTAAATAATAATGTTTGCTTTGGTGTTTCTACAGATAATTCGGAGCATGGTTGGTTTGTTGATTCGGCAGCTACATGTCACATGTGTAGTGATAAAGATTTCTTCTCAAAGTTAGATACTTCTACAACTGAAACTATATACTTAGCTGATGGAACCATAATTAAAGCAAAGGGTAAAGGTGAAGGTTACCTACAGATTAAAAATAATAAGATGTTGGTAAAAAATGTTTTATTCGTGCCTACATTGGAAGGAAGTTTGCTATCTGTTAGAAAACTTGTATTAGAAGGATTTAAGGTAACATTTGATAAAAATAAATGCGTAATATCATTAAATGGGGAAGAATATGCTACAGCAACTTTGAAGAACAACCTATTTGAACTAGATGAAGATAACTCAGCAAGAAAAATTTCAAATACAGTGAGTGATTGTATTCATAAATGGCATATACGTTTTGGACATAGAGACATAAACGCAATTAAGACTGCAGTAAATAAATCTTTACTTAACGGAGTAAGTGTTTCTAATTGTAATTGCAATGATGTTTGTGAAACATGTTTAAAAGCCAAAATGCCTAGAAAACCATTTCCGAAATTTTCTGAAAATCGATCTGCAGATATTTTAGATTTAATTCACAGTGATTTATGTGGACCAATGCAGACACCCTCACCATCTGGAAGTCGATACATTTTAACATTAATTGATGATAAGAGCCGTTATTGTACTTTATATTTCCTTAAAAATAAAAGTGAAACCATTGACAAAATCAAAGAATTTGTTGCGTATACTGAAAATAAATTTGGAAAGCGGATAAAAACAATTCGGAGTGACAGAGGTGGTGAATATTGTAGTAAGGAAATGGATGTATTTCTTAAAAGTAAAGGCATTAAACATCAACTAACAACACCATATACACCACAACAAAACGGTGTAGCGGAAAGGAAAAATAGGAGCCTAATCGAAATGGGAAGGTGCATGTTATTTGACTCGAATTTAAATTCAAAATATTGGTCTGAGGCTGTGAATACAGCAAATTATTTACTTAATCGTTTGCCATCTAGTTCATTAAACACAACCCCATATGAAGAATGTTTTGGAATGAAACCAAACATGAAACATATAAGAAAATTTGGTTCTTATGCTTTTGTACATATAAATAAACAGAAACGTCGTAAACTTGATCCTGTTTCTAAGAAGCAAATTCTACTGGGTTATAGTGAGGAATCAAAGGCGTATCGATTTTTAAATCCAGAAAATGATGAGATTACCATAAGCAGAGATGTCACTTTTATTGATGATGAATTTGAAAATAAAAAGTCAACTACAGTTACAAGTCAAATTATAGAAGAAATAAATATTGATGATAAGTCTCCGGAATTAATATCGTTTAATCTAACCCACAATGAAGAACAAAATGTAAATGCAGAGTCAATTCAAACAGCTCCAGAAGACAACGATACTGAGATAACTGATAGTGTCATTAATATAAGTAGCGACGATGTTATTACTTCTGAAAGCGGTGATTTTGCTGGATATGAAACAGCAGATAATAATACAAGTTCTGAAGAAGAAAATCAAGTAAACCAAAGAATGTCATTAAGATCCACGAAAGGAATACCACCTAAAAGATATGCTAATATGATATCGATTTCAGAGGAACCTAAATGTTTTAAAGAAGCTATCGAAAGCTCATGTAGTAATGAATGGTTTTTGGCTATGCAAGATGAAATTAATTCCATGGTAATGAATAACACATGGGATCTTGTTGAAATGCCGAAAGATAAAACTTTAGTTGGCTGTAGATGGGTATATAAAATAAAATCAATGGTTGATGGCAATAAGAAGTACAAAGCTCGATTAGTCGCGAAAGGTTATTCGCAAAAATATGGTCAGGACTACGATGAAATATTTGCTCCCGTTGTCAAGATAACAACACTAAGAACGTTACTAACAGTAGCTTCTTATAAAAATATGTTTGTACACCATATAGACGTAAAAACTGCATTTTTGAACGGTGAAATAGATACCGAAATTTATATCAAGCAACCAGAAGGTTTTGTAGAACCAGGAAAAGAAAAACTGGTATGTAAATTAAATCGTAGCATATATGGCCTTAAGCAATCAGCTAGATGCTGGAATCAGCGAATAAATGATGTTTTCATTAAATTCGGATTCAGAAGGGGGAATGCTGATAATTGCTTATATGTTAAAGAATACCAAAATGATTTTATTTATGTACTTATATATGTTGATGACATCATAATTGCCTGCAAGCATGAAAAAGTGGTTAAAGATTTAATAAAGGATATACAATCAAATTTTGAAATTACAAATTTGGGATCTTTAAAACTATATTTAGGAATTAAAATAACAAGAGACAGAAATGGTATATTTTTCATGGACCAAAAAGAATACATCAACAAAATTTTGAAAGAAAACAATATGGAAAATGCAAAAGATTCAAAGATACCGATAGATCCAGGATATTTCAAACTAGAAGATGATAAAATTTTAGAAAATAATAATCAATATCGAAAAGTAATTGGATCGTTGCTGTATTTAGCAGGAAATACTAGACCAGACATCGCATTAGCAATTTCTATTTTATCAAGAAAAGTTAGCAAGCCAAATTCAACAGATTGGAATGAAGTGAAGAGAGTAATGCGTTACTTAAAAGGAACTCAAAATTATAAGTTACGTGTTGGAACAAATGAAGAACTAATATTGGAAGGTTTTACTGATTCAGATTGGGCTGGCGATAACAATGGAAGAAAATCTACAAGTGGCTGTCTTTTCAAATTAGGAAATTCAACAATTCATTATGCTGCCAGAAAACAGAACATTGTGACCCTTTCTTCTACAGAAGCAGAACTAGTAGCCTTAACTGAAGCTAGCCAACAAGCTGTATGGATAATCCAATTATTAAAAGATTTCGGACTTGACTCAATACCAAAATTGTTTGTTGATAATCAAAGCACTTTAAAAATTTTGGAATCTGAGAAAATAAATTCAAGATCTAAACATATTGATGTCAAATATTTTTATGCAAGAGATCTTATGCAAAATGGAATGATTTTATATGAATATCTTTCAACTGATGAAATGATAGCGGACGTGTTTACTAAACCACTATCAAGAATTAAATATTGTAAATTTAGAAACTCTCTAGGTTTAATTGAATAACAAAATATTATGTTATTGAGAAGGGGTGTTAACTTGTTAATTTATAAACTTTGTTTAATTCAATAACTTTATAAATTTTGTTATTATTTCAATCTAGTGTTCCTTAGTATTTTTGTATTAAATTTATTGATAGAAAATTTTTATTATTCTAAATAAAATTTTGTTAAAGACAGAAGTCTTCAAATATTTATCATTCAAGAAATTTCAGCTCCTATCTTTCATGAATTTCTCCCGGGAAAAACTTCAACGATGCGGATGTGCAAGAAAATTCGGGTACTCAAAGGAATTAATTAAATGTTGACCAACAATATTAAATCAATAATATAGAAAAATGCTAATATTAGGACGAAAACAAATACATGTATAAAATATAATTCTATTAATAATTTCATTGTTTTCTTAACCTAATATTGCACTTAAATAAACTATACTACAGATAAAAAATATTACTGCACTTAAATTTGTTATTCATTCTCTATAAACAAGTAAAAAGAAATAAAAACGTAGAATTCGCAACTAGTACTTAGTAAATTTTAACACAACTGTAATATAACCAAATTAAATACAATATTAAGATAAAACATAACGAAATCTAAAATAAATAATTCTATTCTAATATTGCACTAAAAATAATTTGAAATAATCTCACTATTGCACTCAGTTATTTTCCTATTTATCCACAGCCTCAATTCAATACTCAAACTGCGTTCACCAGGATTTTGCCCTACATAAATAGATCATCTTCGGATAATACTATTGCCTTTTTCTCATAGAAAATGCACAGTGGGGCAGAATCAAAATTTTTTGGAAATAAATCTGGCATTTCTAAACGGCTATAAAAAACGGGATAAATTTTGACATGGGCGTAGCCAAGGAGTATTCAAATGCTCCAGGGGCGCCGCTATAGGGGCCCAAATTAGAGTACCTTTGACATGTAAAATTTTTAAACACGTGCCATTTTTTTGTTTCCCATCTGATTTCAAAGATTATTATATTTTTGGAAAGCGCTCGACACGCTTGCGTGTGCTATTTATCTCTTATAATTTCCGAGTTATAGGCATTTCAAAATTGAACTTTTAAAATTTTGCCAAATCTTTGAAATCGGATGGTAAACAAAAAAATGGTACATGTCGAAGGTACCCTAATTTTAGTCCCTATAGCGCCGCGAAATGACAATCTTACCATTCTCTCGAAGGTTAAGGGTTTAAAAACAACAACGCCAAACAAAACACAAAAAAGCAATGAAACCAACACACATCCAAACATACGTTTTGTTGCTTTTTACCTGGCGTTTACACATGCAAGTAACAGTTCGAAAAACTCAACACATTCATACTTTTGCACTAACACAATCATTCATGCATGTGTAAATTTACACACGCATGTGTGATTGTGTTAGTGGAAAAGTATCAATGTGTCGTGTTTTTCGAACTGTTACTTGCATGTGTAAAGGCTAGGTTAGTCAAAGCATGCAATAAAATGTCTTTTTTATACCCTCCACCACCACAAGTGGTGAAAGAGGGTATATATAAGTTTGTCATTCCGTGTGTAACATTGAGAAATATTCATCTGAGACGCAACAAAGTATATATATTATTGATCCTTATGAAATTCTAAGTCGATTGTGCAATGTCCGTCTGTCCGTCTGTCTGTGTAAAACACTCTCACGTCTAAAATACATAATGAAATGTATACCAAAATGTTTATAATTTTTCTAAGCAGTTTGGTATTGAAAATCAGCAAAATCGAATTGGTAGAACCAGGGCTATGGATCAAAATGTAAGACAACCTCCAAAATTTTTGATAATTTTCACATGATTTTTGTGACTTTTCGGTAAATTCATTGCCCAAATATATACTAGATTGTGTGAATATTGGTTCATATTTCACCATAACTCCCATATAAGGTCCATTTCCGAAAATTACTTAAATACTAATAAATCTCTTATAAAAGATTCAAGGGTCAAAAAGGGTCATGATTCCCCTGCTTAGAACATACACGTGTCAAAGTATCTAGTCACATAGCTATTGAAGTAACTAGTTCCCACCCTAAATGATGGGTAAAATCACAAGTTCGCGACTGTCTCCTAGAACTGCTTGGTATCGATTAGTGAACCAATAGCTTATATATATTCAGCTAAATTCAATAATACTTTTAAAAAAGCGCTCATCTCTTCTAAAATTCGTGTACATAGCAATTAAAATGCAAGTGATATAGAAGACTAAATATTTTAATTCTTAAAACCAATATAAAAGGGAAGACTTTGTTGTTTTCACGCTGATGTTACTAATTGTTCACTTAAATTAACTTAATATATTAAATTAAAAAATTTGTTTTTTTTAAGTTTTTAAGCCCTCTTCGCCAAAGTAATTCACAACAACGGATTATAAACTCTAAAGTACTTCTTTTTGTTCGTCAAGATGAACTATAACATCTTTTTAAAAAGTTTTGAGAATATTGACAACAGGCTAATGGGACGGTATGATGTCACTTGAGTGACAACTTTTCCCGGTTTTGGTATCATAACTATCTCAGATATTTTCCCTGAGGATGGGAAATATCCAATACGTAGTATTGAGTTAAATATGAACAAAATAATTCTCAGTTCTGAGTTTGGCAGATTACTTAAGTACTTATCATAGTGGTAGTAATTGTATCTATACCAAGTGATTTTCCAGACATAAGACCTTTGATTGTCGTCTAATATGTATGTATATATTTACAGACATTTTATAATATATTAAACCATCAATATGTACTATAATATATTCTGAAAACATGTCTGTTACGATTTCAGGTTTTTTTTTTTTTTGTAAAACATAACACAAGATATATATAACAATACCAAATACAAACATTTTGTCCAAGTCTTTCTAATGAATTACTATGTATTAATGTTCAATGGCAATATGAATAAAGAACAACCATGAACATTATTAAATTTTGCTTGGGAATCATGGTTTATTTTCACATCTATTACTCGCAGCCATCGTAATATAACAATGACATTGATCATTAAAAATTTCACATAATTCCAACATATTCTAAAATGCATCAATGTGTGATTAGTTGTGTGTCTACTTCACATGTATAAACATTTTATTAGAGCCCCTTTACACTATCAGATTTTACAAAGCACTTTTACGGTTATCTAATATATTGCGGGCCAGTGGGTTTGGGTGAATTTCAAGTTTTTTTAATATTTTTCGTGATCTCAGTTTTTACAAGGGGCACGTTTAGATCTTTGTGTATATTCGCGTTTTTGATATACCAGGGGGCAACTGTGATCATTCTTAAAAACTTTTTTTGGCGTCTTTGAATTTTTTCTACATTTGACGATGAGGCCGTGCCCCATATGTAGCTGTATGCCATAACACCATATCGGTTTTATGATCATGTTATAAAGTAGAAGTTTACAATCTAAACTAAGCGTAGAGTTTCTGCGAATGAGCCAATTAATTTGAATTGATTTCAATTTCATTTGAGTTAACTTTGCATCTATATGGCTTTTCCATGTAAGACGATGATCGAGATGTATTCCGAGGTATTTAACTTCCGATTGTTGGATTATTGTTTGGTTATTGATATGAATAGGGGGGCATGATTCTCTACGTAATGTAAATGTTATATGTGTACATTTTTGTTCTTTGACTTTAATTTCCCATTGTTTTAACCATTTTTCTAATTCAAATATGTGATTTTGTAAGTAACGAGAATAGCAGTATCATCAGCAAATGTTGATGTATGAGTGCGATTGTTTGTTGGCATATCAGACGAAAATATAAAAATGGTCCCAGGATACTGCCTTGGGGAACTCCAGCTTCAATGGGTTGGAGACTACTTAAAAAGTCTCCTTCTTTAACCTTAAATGTTCGACCAGTTAAATAGCTTTCCAATAGCTTGTGTGTGTTTACGGGTAGATTTTGACTCAATTTGTATATTAAACCATCATGCCATACTTTATCAAACGTTTGAGAAATGTCGATAAAGAGAGCGGAACAATATTTCTTTTACAAGTCCATGCGTTTGTTCGATAGTACTGTGTTTTTTTCTAAATCCAAATTGATGATTCGGAATACAATTGTTTTCAATTAACATCGGGTGCAACTTGTTCATGAGTATCTTCTCAAATAGCTTTGATATATTAGACAATAGGCTGATTGGTTATATGATTCTTCTTTTGTGTGATCTTTTCCCGGCTTAGGTATCATGGTAACCAGTGAAACCTTGCATTCTGGAGGATAATATTCAAGGCGTAATATAGCATTAAAAATAAAAAGAATTATTTTTATTGCTATCCGGGGTAGCTCCATAAGTATCTTGTTACTGATTTTGTCAATACCAGGTGCTTTCTTGGAGTTTAAATCAACAACTGCTTTTTCGATCACTCGAATCTCACGGCTGCTGCAAAATGGGCTACAACAGGTGGCAACTCAATTGCTTCATTTTATGTGTTCGGTGCAAATACTTTTTTCGAATGATTAACAAACAGATTCGCTTTTTCTTGCCCAACAACCACTTAAATTTCGCAAGAGGGGCTTACATATGACAGGACTTTTAATACTTTTTATTGCTTGCCATAATGAGTAATCCGATTGCGGGGTTGAGTCCAGGCTTTCTAAATATTTATTCAACGTTTCCATTTTTCGACATTTCAAAAGCTTTTTAAGTCTTTTTATATAATCTTTAAGCTTAGATTTGAGTTGGGGGGATCTGTTCAATTGCCCCTCTCATCGAACTCTTCTTTTTTCATTTAAGAGCAGATCGGCTTCTGCAGAATAAATTCTATTATATCTGATTTGTCGGGGGGTTTGGGTAGCATGTTCAGCAGTCAGTTTGAGATTTTTATCGAAATTGATAAGAGAGTGATCGATGTTTTCTGGTGTTCTTAGCGGTATGTTTTCCGAGCGATGTGTACTGAGGTATTTTTTATATTTGAGCTAATGAATTCTTGTGCCTGTCATCGCTAAATTTCCAGTCGGGGATACAATTTCTCTGGGGTTCAATAAAGTAACAATAGTGGGTGAGTGATCTGAATTTAGTTCCAACGAGGATTCAACTTGAATCATTTCTCCAGGAATATTTTTCTTCACGCTAAAATCAATGACATCCGGTATTTTTCGTGGGTCAGTAGGCCAATAAGTAGGTTGGCCGTTCGAAATCACATTCAACCCCATTTTAGAAATTGTATCAAACAAAACACGACCTTTAGGGGTAATCAATCATAATCTCCAGAATGTGGGCTTAGCTTTATAATCCCCAGCAGCCAGGAAACGGGGGCCTAGTGATTTAAAAAATCTATTATATTGACTTTCTGCAATTGAAAATCTAGGGGGTGAGAATATCGATGAAATCACTAAGTTTCGATGGGGTTTGAGCAAAAGTTTGATTTGTTTTTAGAACATTAGCGCATGAACCTTTATTATTTATGGTTTGCGAGATTTGAAGATAGTGGATATCTACTAGTTTCGTTGATTGCACAGGATAAGTACTAGGTTTATGTGTTAATGTTCTTTTAACTATGGAATATACTGGGCATCCTCTGTAACTTGCTGTGTGATTTCCGCCACAATTGCTGATTTTTTTTTTTTTACTTTTGAGTCGTTTTTGGATTTATCGCATTGGGTAGAACCGTGCAATTCTCCATACACCACGCAAACGGGTGGTAGTTTGCAAGTTTTTTATTTGATCACTGGCGCGCTTGAATATATTTAAATTATCCTTAATGGCAGTAACCAAATTTCTTTTTAATGTAAGATCTATCAATTTTGCATTCGCAAAACTAATTTATTTATCATTCATTTTCGCATAAAATGATATTCATTTCAATGCTATTATGTACTACAACCTCATCATTGGTCAATGTCACCAGTAAATTTAAAATTCAACATAATTCGTTAGTTTATACACACATATGTATGTATCTACTACGTTTCTATAATGAACATGATTTGAACAATAATATTTTAAGCTAATTGTCATTAAATGTCCAATGGAAATGTTCCCATTGTCTTGACACAATATTTATGTTGATAACATAATTAAGTATCAATGAAAAATATCAAAACTACAAATAAACACAAGTATACATTTATGTACATACAAACATACCCAGCAGTTCTTGTGAATGTCCCAGAATTAGGGACTATAAATTGATAATTAGGATGTGAAAAGTAATATATTGACTTATCTTTGCATTGCCAAGTTCTCATACATGTCCTTTGAAATTGGAGTTAGCCAAGTAACTAGTCATTATTGAAAAATACTATATAATAGGGATACATTGCCTCTATTAAAACTGAAGGGTATATATACACAGTAAATATTATTTGTCAATGTATCTGATGTTAGAATTTTCTGATATAATTCTGAAACTTTATCAGAAAATTAAACGCTTTGCTAAATATCTGTCTGACACTAGACAGAATAGTCCGGAATTTTGGTTTCAGTTTTTCTGAAATACATATAGTAATAAAATTATGTGACAAGTGGAAAAGCTGATTCCTCGACCAGAGGTAAAAACACATTCCAGTTAATAGAATTGCTTTCATATCTAGAGCCATAGAAATACAAAAAGCTTCATAATGGTGGATTTCATGCAAGTGATATCTGTATTCAAAAAATATGATGTAAGACTTCTTTAAGAATCAGCATACAATTATAGTTGAGCACAATCTAACTCCTGATGTTATTCTCAATGCGAATAAAACTGTTATCTATTGGAAAATGATACCAGATAAAACGTTTGTTCACGCTATAGAAACTAGTGCTCCTGGAAGAAAGTTATCGAAGGATAGACTAACAATTTGATAGACAAAGAAACCCCACTTGCTTCGTAACAAAGTGTTGTAAATTATCTTCATTGAAATAATGGATATTTTTAATGGTAGAATCATTTTTAGAACCGAATTCCGTTTCGGTGAAGGCTTTATTTATCCTTGGTAATGCCTCAAGTCAACCTACCGAAGAACAATTAATAACTTCTTAAATCTTTCAATGAAATAATCAATATACATTTCCGGGACCCTAGTCCTACGACATATGCCAAAAACGGGAAAATATTTATTTTCTCACACAAGCTTTCATCTCCCTTGGCTTTCTTTCACATACAATTGCCCGTAACAAACCTTCATATTTTTTTCCATTCATACGCTTTTGTTTATTTTCTTCTATTTTATTTGTGATTTTATACAATGTATATTCTCACCATAATTATTTTCTATATTAGAATACATTAAGGGTACTCATTTCAACGCTTAAGTTTCCAATTTATGCAAATGTGCAAATTTGCGCGACGTGTTTCATGAACCCACCTTTTAAATTTTGTGCAATTTTATACAGAAAATGTCTAATTGATAAAAATGTCAAACAAAAATAAATTCAACAAATGCTTAAAAAAAGTTTTAAAAATTGTATTAATTTAAATTCTAAAAATTTCTAATGAAAGTGAAATCTTTGGAACAAACAATGGTAAGAATCATTTTTAGAACCGAATTCCGTTTCGGTGAAGGCTTTATTTATCCTTGGTAATGCCTCAAGTCAACCTACCGAAGAACAATTAATAAAAACTACAAAAAATGAAAACAATTTAGACGATAGTCATGTCCCCTGTCATCGCTTAAAACTTGTTCAAAAATAAATCTCGATATAACGAATTTATCAATCTAACGAATGGACCTGACAATTTTCAGACCATTTTCTGATGTTTGTTCAGACTTCTATAATAAATATCATAACAATATCGAAATATATATCAGAGTTGTCTAAAATTCCTTTAGAATTTTGTTCGACAAGTTTGAAAAAGTCATACAAATGTCGATACGGATTCTGACCGAATTTGGCAAAAAAATGTTTAGTGGTAATGTACATACATATATAAATATTCACATGATCGTTGACCTACATATGTGAAGATAAAACATACAGTTGTGATTGAAATAATAGCTGCTATTGCACTATGGTTCCAAACTGAACTCAAAAAGGAGAGTATATGTGAAAATACATGTCAAAAAGCATAGTATAACAGCATTTGTCATCTCTGAGAGGAAGAAATCTAAGGTAAGGACCGATTCTAGTTATACCACTATTTAAATAGGACGTATCACTTTAACATGAAGTTTGGCATAGGTGTGGATAAATTTAAACCTTTTATACACTCCGAAACTGCTTACGAAGTTAATAAAACGAATTTCAAATTGTTTTTTCTTTTTATCAAATTTGTTTAAAATTCATTGATTGTCAACTTTTGAGCAAGTTAAATGTTATGCCTTCCTTGACAACATTATCTAACTCTATATATCGTCGTCGAAAAGCCAAAAGAATATGGGCTTATAACTCAACAACAAAACTATTTCAGAAGAATAAAATATATTTTTTTTATATTTTGTGTTATCTGAAACAGACGATACAAATATAAAACAATTTTTAAATATTATAAATATTTTAAGTTTTAATCATGGCAGAACTAACAAAGGTACAATTAATAGAAAGTATGTTCTCAATTATACATTCCTTATAACGTCAAACAAAAGCAAATTAGAAAAAAACAAAACGAAACACATCGCGAAAACGAAATAAAAAGTGATGAGAGTAAATGCGTAATTTGACGTTGTAGGGGTAAATATGTAAACAACAAAAATATAACGGTATCAAAGAGTGAGATGTTTAATTGACATTAAAATTGTTTAATAGTTCTTGCTAAAAGTAATCATTGTTTGGATGCGTTGAAAATTCTTTTTGAATAGTAAAATGCAATATTTAAACTAAATAAGAGTTACATTACATTTCAAAATAAGCCCTGCTAAATATGTTTATGAGTGATATTCAAAACATCCATTTTAGGTAAGATTTTTTCTTAATTTTAAAATTTTCAATAGAAAAAAGTTACAGAGTTCAGTGAAATTTTTTTTACTATACCGTTTACCAACCTTCCTATTTATAGAAACTAAAAAGAAAATCCACCCCAATTGACCCCCGGAAATTTTTGACCTATAAAAGCATCATGGCCAAACAAATGATTCGTAGAGAAATTTTCGAAATTTGGTTTTCAACAAAGCAAAATGAATGAAATGAGAATATCGATGAGGTTTACTTTATTGTAAAATGGGGTTTACAATGGTGCAGAGCAAAATCAATACAAACAAAAATTTTCTGAAGAGTCTAGTTCAGACAAAAGTTTAGCATTTCAATGGTTCCTATTAAAATGTATGTTAAGTCAAATAAAACTAAGGAAAAAATAATTTGGAAAAATGTTGCTCCATCATCTACTAGATACTGCCGTCCGATTAAATTTGATATTCACGGTAGGCGTAATATTGCCACGCCCACTTCGGCGCACCAAGATGATGATTATAAACAGTTATCTTTCAAAATTTTAATGGGAGCTATGACTAATTATGGACCAATCGCCATAAAATGATTTTTGGAAGTGGGCTTTATATGGGAGCTATGACTAATTATGGACTAATTAACTATTTTCAGATTGGGCAATTGTATGGGGGCTAGGAGAAATAATTTACCGATTCTAACCAAATTCAATAGGCATCGACGTTGGGGCAATGGAAAAGCTTGTACCTAATTTTGTCGAATTATCTTTGAAATTGCGACCTGTAGTTTGATTACAAAGTTTACATAAACGGACGGACGGACACCGCTCAGAAAGCGATCCTGAGCAGATTGGCATACTTTAAGGTAGGTGTTGGAAAAATATTTTTGCACATTATAAACATCAGCAAACATAACCCAGTATACCCTCCTCACTATGGTGGTGTAGGGTATAAATATTAAAATTTTGATTTTAACATTTGTATGGGAGGTAGGCGAAATATTGCCACGACCACCTCAATTTTTTCTCCAGCAATGTATCTAACCATAGGAAAGCTGTGTTTCGAAAATCATTGAATTATCTTTACGCGTTTTAAAAATTCAGACTTTAGTCCCTCTAGATTACACAAATCTGACACTGTGCATGGTTTTAATAAAACATTAAAGTCATTTTTATTTTTTATAAATTATTGTCTTCTTTAAAAAATATCTATTTACTTTGCTGAAACAAAAATTATTTTAAAAAATAATTTATTTTAAAGCTTTACCATGATTACCTTTTACTATTACGAACTTAAAGGCAAGTTGTAATAATGGCCCTAAATATAAGAAAAAGGTAGCTTTAAAGTTAACTTTTACTATTAAGTACGAACATAAAGGCAAGTTGTAATAATGGCCCAAAGAGTAATAATTTTATAATTAAAATAATATAAACCAGAAATAATTCAATTAAAAAAAAAAATAATAGACATAAAACAAAACAATTCATTATAAAATCTTCTACGTAACCCTGCAGCCACACGATCAAGTTTTTCTTCATAGTCTTTTACATATACTGTTTGTAAAAATTTACAAAAATTGGAAGCCGTGACGTAGGCTGCACGCAACTTGAAAGCAATTTTAATACAAATTGTTAAACAAAAATGTAATCATCTGTTTTCTTGATTGAAAATTAAAACACCAACTTGAAAGAGAAATTGAAAGTTCGTTTCAATTTTTAAAAATGTGAGTGTTTAGTGAAAAAGTGTAAGTGTATTAAAACTTGAAAGGCAAAACTTGATCGTGTAACCCCCAAGTAAGTCCGCTTCTTTATCGGGAAAAATTTCTCGATCCCGTGAAAAATTTCCTGGGAATTACCGGATTTTTTTTTTCAAGTTTATCTGGAATTTCTTTTCAAGTTTTCTTCTTAAAGTTACAGTATTATATAAGCACAGATTAAACAGATTCGTTGCCAATCGTATGATTCGATAATATCCATATATATTTTCTATATTAGAAACAGAAAAATAGTTCACACAGAAGAATTACAATAAAACAGTTTAATTTGTATCACACCAAGAAAAATTTTTAGCCGCAGCAGCCAAATTTGGTAATTTTAATTAAATCATTTTGATTAGCAATTAATTTAATTACCACAGAAAACTACTTTCTCTTTTTGACAAAAACAGAAAAAAATATCATTTAAGCCTGCGATTTTACTTTTCTAGAAGGTTTACCTAATATAAACTGAAATTTTAAGTTCTTAAATGAACATTTAGACTTATATGGATATTCATATTCAGAGAAAATAGTGACCATAATACTGGTTTAAATTTATTTACATATACCTAATCAGATTTAAAAAATAAATTCTTTGGACGCGAATTACGAATTTTTACCAGATTTAACTTACTCGGACTTCTTAAATCTTTCAATGAAATAATCAATATACATTTCCGGGAACGAGCAGATTTGAAATCTCTTCCGGTAATGGAAAAAGTCCGGAACCCTAGTCCTACGACATATGCCAAAAACGGGAAAATATTTATTTTCTCACACAAGCTTCCAGCTTTCATCTCCCTTGGCATTCATTCACATACAATTGTCCATAATAAACCTTCATATTTTTGTCCATTCATTCGCTTTTGTTTATTTTCTTCTATTTTATTTGTGATTTTATACAATGTATATTCTCAACATAATTATTTTCTATATTAGAATACATTAAGGGTACTCATTTAAACGCTTAAGTTTCCCATTTATGCAAATGTGCAAATTTGCGCGACGTGTTTCATGAACCAACATTTTAAATTTTGTGCAATTTTATACAGAAAATGTCTAATTGATAAAAATTTTATAAATTTAAATTCTAGAATTTCTAATGAAAGTGAAATCTTTGGAACAAACAATGGTAAACATAGTTTGGAAGATTTTACTTATGTTCTAGCTGTTGGTTAATATTTCCATACACAATGCCATTTAATCCAATCATTCTGTTCCAAAGTCACACAATTTTCACATGTACAAAATACTGTTATTTTAGTAGATTTTTATTATATTTGCGAGTCTAAATTGTCGCGCAAACTTATCGGAGTTGTACAAACGAATTTCCATACAATTTTTGACAGTTCATTTACGAGAGTGCACCTTATTGTACCTTAGAGGACCCTTATTTTATTTAATGGAAAACGAAATCCACTCTAGGAGAACAATAAATGCCTGTTTTGTTATTTAAAAAATTCAAAAATTTTGTTTTCATTTATCACCCAAGTGTGCTGATACGTTGTTTTAATTTATGAAAATCATGCACATGCTGATACGTTTTATCTATATTCTATATAAATATATAAATGTCTTTGTAAGTTTGTTTGTTTATTTGTTTGTTTGTTTGTTTGTTTGTTTGAGCATCACTCCTAAACGGCTGAACCGATTTTATTGAAATTTGGAACGTAGATAGATCCTTACTTGGAAGCGTCAATAGGCTATACATTTTTTCAATACTTGGACCAGAAAGGGATAAAAAGGGGGAAAAACGGGTAAAATTGGTACCTTTAGTTTTTAAACAATAATTACTAAACGGCTGAACCGATTTTTACATCGACAGGGGTAGCGAAGCGCACCGGGTCAAGCTAGTCTATATATAAATATATAAATGGCTTTGTAAGTTTGTTTGTTTATTTGTTTGTTTGTTTGTTTGTTTGAGCATCACGCCTAAACGGCTGAATCGATTTTATTGAAATTTTGTACGTAGATAGATCCTTACTTGGAAGCGTCAATAGGCTATAACTTTTTTCAATACTTGGACCAGAAAGGGGTAAACAGGGGGAAAACCGGTAAAATTGGTACCTTTAGTTCTTAAACAATAAATATTAAACGGCCGAAACGATTTTATTGAAATTTCCAACATAGACTACGACAGGGGTAGCGAAGCGCACCGGGTCAAGCTAGTTGAATTATATAAAATATAAAAGTGTTATTTTTGGACACAGATGTCTAAAAATTTGTAGAGCCATGTAGTTTTACTTATTGAATTAGAATCAATCAAAAACACAATTTTTATTTTTTTAATGATTTTTTTTCGACGACGATATGCAAAAAAGTAACTAACTCTATATATGTGTTAAAGTGTGTGTCAAACAATAGCAAAGTGATTAGAAAATTTTAAAATTTTGCTGTGCCAATTGAATTATTTGTTAAATCTGATAAATTTAGACAGTTGTCTAGAAAATTTAAAATATCTTTATTGATATATTTTCATTTTATTGATGATTTACAAATGAAATTATAATAAGTAGGAGTCTTATATTCGACTGTGCCGAATCTTGTATACCCACCATCAATATATATTTTTGGCATTCTATGTTCAATGTTGGGGATAGTGCACTAAATGTTGATTGAAATAAGCATTGCACTATCACTTGTTTGCACTATTTTTCATCAGCTTTAGTGATAATGGTTATTTACTCACTAGCACTAAAGTGATAATTTTTTCACTCTCACTAAACGCAGATTTAGTGCAAAAACCTGCACTACACTCAATTAATACAAAATTTTAACTTGCAATCAACAACAGCTTAATTTTAACATACTCTCACTAAATTTTCCAATATTAATAAACATTTTAAATCTATTTTGTTATTTTTATTACTAGTCTTAAGTTTTGAATTAGAGCACAAAAATAAACTTAAATCATAATACAACTTAAAATTTAGTGCAAAATTTATAGTTGCACTCAAATTAGTGCAGAAAAAAAAGTTGTAATAAACTGAAGATTGCTTTTTATACCCCGTTTGTAATTATTCATTTGCGACCCCACAACAAAATAGATAGTGGAGTCAATATAGCCATGTCCGTCTGTATGTTGAAATCAACTTTCCGTAACCCCCAAATAACTTAGATACATTAAAATATCCGCTCGATTGATTAAGTACTATGTCATTAATATTGACAATACGGATATCTAATGATAGATATTTCAATGACCTTTGCAAAGTTGTATATAAGGCCATAGTAAGTCGGAATCGGGTAGAAAATCGGGTAGGGGTCAGTGATATGCGGGGGTTCTGCTTAACGTTAAAAGTTACATCGGCCAACAAAAAAAAAACTATATATAGTACCGGCGGTTCGCTGGGTCAGGTCTAGATATGTTTATCGATTTGAAATTCATAAGTATCGTATAGGGGAAATTGTAATTTTTTTGCGCATTTTTCATGCATTTTGACCATATAAATGTCCGAATATCGTGATGTGATGTTCAACAAAGTTGTTAAGCTCAACGCTGTCTACAACCTAGTCAATAAAGAAAAGCGGTATTTTTGGTTTCAATTAAAAGTACCAGACCCTTTATCTTCTTTGCTGTCTTTAGTTTCTTGCTTGATAGTTGATGGAGTCTGTGTCGGATGAGGATCCGTCTTTATCTGGAAAAAAATCAATTGTTTTTAATTAGTTAGTTAACTTTGTGACATACCCTCAGTGGAATCCCCGCCGATTTTAGCTGTCGCACAATGTTATCGAAAGTTTATTGTATATATTGTATAATATCATAATTTAAATTTTTTAAAACCGAAACAGCGGTTTTGAATTATGTTGGTTTTCTGGAAACTCTAGTGTATACAGCTTGTAATAAATTACATTAAAATTGAATATTGGACTTTAAATGTATGATTTTGGATTTAGTATTTGTCAAAACTTACTATTTTTGACTAATTTTCATCGAAAGCGGAAGTATTTTTTTTTTTTTTTTTGTAAATGCATTTAAAATATAGCGTAAACATACAAAATGTAACACGTACGTTTCATATTAAATAGATCTGATAAAATTTGGTTTTAAATGGATGTCATTAACATTTGCAATAAAATAATTTACTAAAGTAATGACATCAATATGTGTGTGTTTATTTTAAGTTGTAGTTTATAATCCCACAAACACAAAAAATTTCCCATTTACAGTGTATGTTCAATTTAAATTTCAAGTTAATGGATTCAAAAATTAACACCTTTTTGTGGATTGAGTCTAAGAAAATACTTACAATTTAGTTTATTTTGAAATATTTTGTTTAGTACAAATGATTTTATTGTTTGACAATTTATTCGTTAAAGTAACGCCAAAAACATGTACATAGTTTATTTAATCTTTTTTTATTTATTTATTTTTTTTGTAAAATCAACCTCAAAATTAACGTTAAGGGCGTTTTAAACTAAAATTTTTCTAACAGCTTGCTCTTTGTTAACAATTGATGTGAAAATTACTATTCGTACAATATTTAATATGTTTGTGTGTAAATTGATTGGTTCAAAGAAACATTCATACTTAAAGGAAGTAACCTCAGCGAAATAAAAAGATTATTTAGTTAAAGATTTTAGAAAATTGCCTAATTTATGTCGACTTGAGCGATACGAGATTTACATACTTTAACAATGTTTATTGATAAGAAATCTTTTGTGTATAGTTCCTTCTAATGAGAGCACCACAACATTCGTATTCTGAGTTTTACGGGAATAAACGGAACAATAATGATGGATTAATTTTAATCTTTGGTATAAATTTAAAACAAAAAAAAAACTTTTTTATTCCAAAAAAAAAAAAAATAAAAAATGTTATGAATGCAAAACCTTTTGCAAAATATGCTTTCATACTAATTAGGATAATTAAAATAATTTTGACCTTCCTATTTAAATGAAACCATATACATACTAGTCATAATAAACTGAAACGCTTATATTCTGGTCCATTATAGAATTCCTAATTGATTTCCCGGGAATATTTTTGTCCGGAATTTCGTTCAAAGTTGTAGTATTATTTCTGCACATATAAAACTGATTCGATATGGTTTGTTACCAATCGAATGCTTTGAATATATCCATATATATATATATATATTTTTTTTTTTGACTAACAACAGAAATTCAGTTGACACAGAAGTATTACGATGTAAATTGCTGAATTTTTGTCTCTCCAATTAAAATATTTCAGACGTAACAAAAAATGTTCGTCATTTAAACTGAATTATTTTGTTCGGTCACACAAGCAAAACTATTTCCCCTGTGTGACAAAATAGAAAAATATTATTTTTAAACAGAAAAGTTACGTTTTTACCATTTGAAAACGTGATTTATTTCTTTTAAATAAACCGGATACTTTTGATTGCAAATAAAAGCAGTTTTAGTAGTCTAAAATTGTAACAACTCTTTATTTATTTAAAATGTACAACAACAACAGTTCAAATTGTCACTCAGTGTCTATTTACACGTTTACCAATTCGCAGAAATGCACACACACTTTATAAACTTTAATGTACAAAACAGGTTATGTTAACTCTAACGGCGCCAATGATCAACTCAACTCACTACTGGCACCTCTGCAACTATTTATACACACGCCATCTTTCGTGAATCTTCTACAATGATCTTAACGGACAAACTAGTATATTCGAATTCTAGAGCTTTCGATGTTAATGTTAGCTTAAACATTTAGTGTTGCCATACTTACAAACAATGATAATAACCGCATGCTACTGTTTATAAACATGATGAATGTTGCAGGCAGTCGTTACAGACCTTTAAATTCAAATCGGTGTTGCACATTCGTAACACTATTCAAGTAATAATAATACAAATTGGATGTTAAGACGAGACGCAATTGTCAAAAACCTAAGTCTGTTGTCAAAAACTAAACTCTTGCAACAACATTGCTAGTCAATGTATTCTGTTGTTGTATCAGACATACAGTACCGAGCATAAAAAACGCAACGCTATGCTATGTGATTTTCAACAGCTCAAAAAGGTATTCAATTGTTCACATCTGCTGTTTTTATATTCTTATTGATCATAGGCAATTATTGTATGACATTTTGTCCAATAGTTTTTTACGTAAGGATTATTATAAATTTTTTAATAAAAACTGTGGTAAATTTGCGAGAGCCAAAAAAAATGCAACCCTAAGGAAATTGACTAATTTTTAAAATGCAAAAAAAAAATTTATATAAAAAATTGCTAAAAACTATAGCAATATTGTATTACCATCATTTACTATTAATATAAACAAATTTAAGGATATTCAAAAGGATAAACATTTTATCCAAAAAACGCCATGCTCCTATTCCGTTATAAAAATTTAGATATATGTCATTAAGAATTTTGTTATGATTAGAGTGCCGAAATAATTTTGATGGCTAGTTTTGAAATGGATTTTATTAAAATGAAACCAAAAAGGTTAGACATTGAAGTAATCAAGGCTGTGTTACCTGCTCCATGGAAGGTGACATCATATATTTGATGCTACCCAAACGAACGCATGTGGACATTTACGGCTACTACAACCTCCAAAAGATAATTTAATGATGCAAATATAATAAGGAGAAACCAATCCACTAAACCATGTATTATTTACAAAAATAAATTAAGCGCATATGCTTTTCGAAGCAGGTACTTTATGCTCAAGATAGTGCAGTCATATGATAATTAACGTAATTTTAATCTGAAATATTAAATTAAAATAGTAAAAAATTGCGATAGCTTAGTAATCACCAAAGCTAAAGATAGGATTCTATGAAATAGGAACAGTGTCAAATTTAATATTATTTACAGTTGTCTTCCTCTGTTTTGGAATTCTTTTACTTACCAAAATAAATGGATATTTGAATATGATTTCATTATTTGCAATTTTTACAGACAATATGATTGTGATAAATAATATTATTTTAGTATTCAATTTCAGCACCCTTCTAACATTAACTAGTCATATCCTTTTGATCTTGAGCTCTTATGCACTCAGTTTTAGGCACACCACCACAATTATTTGATTTCCTTTTCATAAAGAATATTCGCAAGATTTTAAATTGATAAAGAAGTAAATTAAAATTCTTTAAATTTTCTTGGTTTTCGAACAATTTAATTCGTTAATTCTGTTATCTTTTGTACACAGAAAAAATGAACACATCCGTGTACAATTTGACACCATTCGGTGTCAATAGTGTATCAACCCCGTATATGTACAAATCGTACACGAACGGTGTCAATTTGTCACCGAAGAAATGACACCATACCGTTGCAGATTTGACACCATCCGTTGTCGATTTGTCACCGTCCGTTGTCAGTTTGACACCGTTTTAATGCCGTCCGTTGTTGATTTAGCACCAACCTTTTTTGATTTGGAATCGTGTAATCCCTTCCCTTTCCAAATTTACCATAATATTTATGGCGATTAAAATAAAACATAAAATACCTTATTTTTCATTAATTTTACATTTATTTAATATAAACACATTTATAAAAACATGTTTGAATACACGTATGAAAAAAATTATCACTGGCTATTGTTTCCAAGTACTGTTGTACATCCATATAGTCCCTTTATTCAGCTATCTCCACATTGATCTTATTAGTTTCACTGCATTTATTTTGTTCACAAAACCTAATTTATTAGCACTAATTCAATAATTTCTACTTTTGCGTTCTAAAAAAACAAAAACTTAGTGATAAACACCATTACGTTCGTCGTAATAAAAACCAACTGGCTTGTTATTCACGGTGAGATGACAACACAACATTGTGTTGTCGATTAATACCCGTTTGTTTACAAATTGTAAACGTACGGTGTCGAAAAAAAGTGACACCGTATGGTGTCAAAATGACACCAACCGTTGTCGATTTCGCAACGTCGTTTTTCCCTCAGTGTAGATAACAATAAATAACTGTGTTGTAACAGTTTTTATTGTATAGTTTTTTAGCAATTTTTTATAATTATTTTTTTCAAAATTTTAAAAATTAAGTCAATTTCCTTAGAGTTGCATTTCTTTTGCTCGCACAAATTTACCACTGATTTCCTTATGTACAAAAATATTGGACAAAATGTCATACAATAATTGACTAGAGGAGAAGACGGGTAAAAACTCTATTTTGGTACTTTTTTGGCACCCTATGTATCTTTAAAACTAATAAACATAAAAACAAATTTTAGATCCTATTCTTTACTTATCACAAAATAAAAAATATAAGTTTGGTACTTTTTGGAAATTCGAACCCTTAAGGGATAAAAATTGTGTTTATTATTGGTACTTTTTTCATAAACTATGTTTTTCTACAAATTGATATAGGCATATAAATATTTTATTTTAAGCTCCCACCACGATACAGAAATTTATTTGGATAAAATTTTAAAACTGCAATGGGAAAAACGGAAAAATACATTTTATTTAACATTTTAAGCCAATTTTGATAAATTTTTAACATTGGTTCCTGGATTCATGCAAAAATTAACTAACAGATTGCTATTTGGAACTCGATTGCCAAGCGGTATATTTGTCCAAATCCGGGTAAACAGTTTGGTACATTTTTTAAAACTTATTTTTCTTGAGCACATTAACACAGATTTTAATCGTTTGAGGCATGTCTTTAGCATAAACAATTCTTGGCAAAATGGAATATTTTTAAATTTCAAACTTGAGGGCTGTTCAAGGAGGAAAAGGTGTACTTTTTTTAATATTTTAAATTATTTCACTTATCGACATTAAAGTTAGCTGATATGTATCTGAGTGAAGTTAGAGTTAGGAGTAGGGGATAATATTTAGGTACCAAAATGTGAGAACTGAACAATAGGTACTTTTTTGTTCTTCTAATGGTACTTTTTGAATTATTTATAATAATGGACCTAGAAACATGAAATTAAGCATTTATGGTAATAAGTGAGTGAGTGGAGACTTTTGGGTACTTTTTCTTTATTCGAATGGTACTTTTTTGTAATTTCTTCACCAATGAATCTATAAACATGAAATAAAGGTTATATGGACCCGAATGAGTGGGAAACCACAAGTGGGGGTTTTTTGGTACTTTTTCTATATTTTATTGGTACTTTTTAATTTTTTTGTAATAATGGACGTAGAAATACGAAATTAAGCGTATATGGTCCTAAGTGAGTGAAAATTCAAGCGGACACTTCATGGTACTTGTTCTTTATTCTAATGGTACTTTTTGAATTTTCTATAGCAATGGACTTAGAAACATGAAATTAAGCATATATGGTCCTAAGTGAGTGAAAATTCTAGGGGGAGACTTTTTGGTACTTTTTCTTTAATCGAATGGTACTTTTTGTATTTTCTTCATCAATGAACATGATATAACGCTTATATGGACCTAAGCGAAAGAAAATCTACAATTGGGGACATTATGGTACTTTTTCTTTATTCTAATGGCACTTTTTAAATTTTCTGTAATAATGGACCTAGAAATATAAAATTTAGCATATTGGGGATTCTTTATGGTACTTTTTCTATATTCGAATAGTACTTTTTGTATCTTCTTCACCAATTAACTTAGAAATGTGAAATAAATCTTATATGATCCCCAACGATTGGGAATCCACAAGTGGGGGCTTTATGCTACTTTTTCTATATTATAAAGGTACTTTTTGAATTTTCTCTAATAATTAAGTGCATATGGTTCTAAGTGAGTGAAAATTCAAGGAGAATATTTCGTACTTTTTCTTTATTCTAATGGTACTTTTTAAATTTTCTATAATGAATCTAGAAACATGAACATAATATTATATGGTAAAAATTAAATTGTAGACTTTATGGTACTTTTTCTTTGTTATAATATCACTTTTTAAATACATTTCCAAAAAACCTAAGAATCTCAAAACCGCGGTTTCGGTTTTAAAAAATTATAAACCGATCGGTTTCGGTTCGGTTATGTGATAATTTATTAAATATTAAGTGTTATAGAAACAAAATCAGTTGATAATATAGAAAATGCTATACAAATTTAAAATTCAAACTTAACGGGTGTTCAAGAGGATAAAGGAAAATTGGTACTTTTTCTTTTAATGGTACTTTTTTAGTTAGCTTATATACATTATAGTAGGCTAATATGCTTCTCAGTAAAGAGATAATCAAGAATAGGGTGCTCAATTGTATTATGATACCAAAAATGGAGAACTAAACCAAACTAAGGAGTATTTTTTCGATCTCCAAATAGTACTTTTTGAATTTTCTAATATAATATTGAACTTAGAATAAGAAAATTACTTTGATTTAAAACTTGACGGTGGTTCAAGTGTGGAAAATTGGTACTTTTTCCTCTAATGGTACTTTTTATTATATTAAATTATTTTACTGATATGCTTCTGAGTAAAGAAAGAAAGCCACTAAGCCATCTATATGACATTGAGGATACGAAAATTATTAGTATTTTTTCGTTCTTTGAATGGTACTCACAGGTACTTTTTTCCAACTAATAATACTTTTTGACTATTTTATAAAATTAAACCTAAAAATTCAAAATTAGGCAAACATGATTCGGAATGAGTTAGAATTCACAAAAGGTGACTTTAGTGGAACATTTATTTAGCATTTTCTATAATAATGGACCCAGAATCATGATGTGGTACTTTTTTATTATAATAATACGTTTCGAATGAGCTAGAAGCCACATTACAATGATTCAATAAACATGAAACTAGAAACATGATATCATGAATTAGCATTAATTCCCAAAGGGAGACTTAATAGTACTATTTCTTTCATCCAATTGGGGTAGCGAAGCGCACCGGGTCAACTAGTCTTTCATAAATATGACAAATTCAAAATTTTAAAAATAGTTTATATGTAGAATTTATTAGCGACCTTAAACATATTTCGTAGAAGAACGAATTCAATATTCCTCACAAATAAGCGAAATAAACCGATTTTATGTTTGCTCTCCGGAAAACTTGTGTTTTCCTCTAAAATAAAGGCTTTTGAATATAGTCACTCGATACATACATACGTAGTTACATTTAAATTAAAAATGTCTTGTTTGCCTACCTTGAATCAAAACCATTTATTTACTCATGTTACACATTAGCAATATTTTGTCAATAACCGATAAAATACAAAATGTATATTCTAAATAATACAATTAATGCTCAACATATAGGACACCTTCCCGATTAGATAAAAATATTTGAAAATGAGTCGGTGTTTCAAACTCTTTTTCTTTTCAATGGAGGCTGTGTGAATAAAACGCGGTCATTGAGCCAAGTTAATATCGAGTCAACTTAACATCTTTTTTATTTATTTTATGCATACTAGTACAATACTTACTAAATACATGACATTTTTGTACTAAATTTTTCATCAACACATACATAATTGCTAAGTAATATTCGCAAATAATATTTTTGTTTTAATAAACAAACATGCAGTTTAAAAGAGATACATAAATACGCACACATAAAAATGTACATAGGTACTATGTAATTTAATATTGTTTACTTTTGTGTGTAAAAAAAGACCGCCATTGTTATTTGTAATTTGTTACTGTTATGTTTTTTTTTATTATTGTTTTGTTTGTTTATTTTCTATTGTCCGATAACGATAAAAAAAAAAAACTACGTCAATATTGACCACCAAAACCCAGTTTAAACCTCAAGTTTATAAAGTTCATGTCAAAAAATCGGAAAAAATATCTACATTGGTACATACACTACTGCTCAAAAATATAGCTCACTTTAGAAAAATGTTTTCAAACGTGTGTAATGGCACTTTACGGCCTCATGACATTGTACCAATTTTGTTTAGATATTTTTTTATAAACTTTATTCTCGTATGGACGATATACAAGAATATAATTAAATTGAGATAATGGTGTAATAATGTTGGTCTCAAATGTATGTGCCATAATTATAGCGCACTCTCTTTAAATATCTTAATCTCTGACCTAAGAGTTTTTTTTTTTTTTGTAAAACACTTGTTAAAATATCTTTATCAATTTGCTGTAGAAATTTCTATAATTTTTATACCGATTACCATGAGTGGGATTTCTACATTTTTCATTTGCGACCCCACAAAATATATACATTCTGGATCGTTATAGATGTCTGTTTGTCCGTCTGTATGTTGAAATCAATTTTCCGTAGCCCCTAAATAAATTACATATGTACATAAATATATCGGGAATTCTTCCGGCTCAGTTGCTATTTAAAATCGACTCAATCGGCCCTCAAATGGCAGTGATATAAGGAAAAAACCGGGACAACCTCGATCTTTTACCTATTGTTGATCTATATCTTCAGGGGTTGAGGTTGAGTCACCTCCCATAATTATTTCTAAATATAATTAGAACTATAATTGCAAGATTCTTCAAACTTTATCATTTTACATAGTTTTGGCTGAAAATTGTCGGGATTGGATTAGTGGGCGTACCACCTCCCATAGAATGTAATTAGTTGATTTCGAATAGCCCGAGAACTATTGTAAAGTATTTAGACATTGTATGAATCAATTTCTTATCACGGAATTTAGCTAAAAAATGTTCTGGATTGGAACAGTGGGTGTGACAACTCCGACACAAAGTACATAGTAAATTTTGAATATCTGGATAACTAAAATTGTGAAAATTTTAAATTTGTGTCTGAAACTTTTTTTTATAATTTTACGTAATTTGGTTAAAATGTGCTATTATTCTTGGACATGGAAAACCTCGCATACAAAATAAATCGATTTTATCAAATATCTGGTGAACTATATTAAAAATCTGTAAAACTTTGAAGGAATTATTTCGTTACCATGGTATGTAGTTACTTTCGATTATTTGGAGAACAATAATTTTGAAAGTCTTTAAGCTTGTACGGATGTAGTTTTTCTTTGAACGGATGTAGAAAATCTTTAAATTAGTAATTTTGTAACCATTGTACATAAAATATATAAACATTGGTGGGATCAGAACAGTGGAGTGGTACCTCCCATACCAAGTACATAAATATATAGTTATTTTGGAATATCAAGTGAACTGTAATTGTGAGTGTCTTTAAACTTTGTGTAAATTGTTATTTGAAAGTAAATTTTTATTATAGCTATAATAGTGAGATTCTCAAAACTTTGCGTGAGTCATTTTGTAACCATTGTTCGTAGTTGAGAACAACCGAACGCAAATGCTAATGGGTGGTATCAGAACATACAAAGTAAATAGATATTTTCGAATATCTGTTATAGCTAGAGTCTTTTAAATTACTTTCTTATCATTGTAAGTAGTTTAACTAAAAAAAGATTGGATCGAAACTTGCCAACTTAAGAAAAGTATCATGATTTTTTAAAACCGAAGGATATTTTAATATTTCTAATGGCAAATAAAAAACCAACAAGAAATTCTGGTATTAATTATATTAATTTAAGTTGTTATATAATTCTTTTACGTTTATATATTTTTCTCTTGATAATTTGAAATAAATTGTTTAATTAAATTAATAAACATGAATAAATCTTATAAATGGATATACAAGTCTTTGTTATATTTTAATGTTTTGAAGAGGTGAGGGGAAGGCAAACAAAATTATATAAAGTGCGCTATATATTTGAGCAGTAGTGAACGTACTTTGTAAGTACATACAGTTAGGGACAAAATTGTTCACAAAAAGTATGATTAAAGATATATCTAGAAAATTTTTTTTTACAAACTTAGGTCTGGCAACCCATTTTGTGTTATGTAGTCTGGCACAATGTTGTTTATTGTATGGCTACATTTTTTTTGGAGTACCGTTACTTTTTTACTAAAAAGAAATTAAACAATTATATCCACGTGTGTGAACATTTTATTTAATAACGTAAGTAAAGGACATTATTTAAAGTTATTTAAATAAAATACTACTCTTTTAAATAATTTATTTAGCCTTTTATAACGGGAATAGCTAAAACTCCCCTATTGAAACAAATGTGGCAAAAGACATAATGGAAGGTGTCCCATATCGCGAAATCGCTAAAAAACATAATATATCAATAGGGTTAGTGAATAAAATAAAGAATCAGAATAGTTTAAACTCCACGGGAAATAAATATGGTCGTCCAAAAAAACTTTCGCTTGCCGATGCTCGAGAAGCTCGTCGACTGATTGTGTCTGGTGAGGCTAATACAGCTGTTGAGGTCACACAAATACTCAACCATGAGTATAGTTTAAACATAAGTTCCAAAACCGTTCGAAGATTTTTAAAATCCAACGGCCTAGCGCCAAGAACAAAACTTATAAAACTTTATTTAAGCAAACAAAATCGAAAAAAGCGGTTGGCTTTTGCAAAAAAGTACGAGCATTTTACGACAGACGACTGGATGAAGGTAACTTGATCAGATGAGACGTAAATCAACTGTATTGGGTCTGATGGGCGCCAATGGACATGGGTTGATAAAAGAATTGGAGTCCAAGAGCGAAATATTACAAGCACAATGAAATTTGGAGGTGGATCTTTGATGGCTTGGGGCTGTTTTCGTGGAAACCACTTGGGTGTACTACGCCGAATAACTGGCAGAATGTGTGCCAAAGATTACATTACAATCCTTGAAGACTCATACATGCCAAGTTTGGATATATTTGGTTTAGAGCCGGGTAAGGATGACATCTTCATGCATGACAACGACCCGAAGCACACTGCCGGAATTACTAAAACGCGGTTTGAAGAAAATGGGATTAAACTTTTAGATTGGCCACCCCAGTCTCCGGATTTAAATCCGATTGAACACCTTTGGTCAATATTGAAAATTGGCTAAAAAAGACCCATCGAAAACCATCAATGAACTTTGGGAGCGTTCTATCGAGGCGTTGTTAAATATTAACCCACAGGTGCTAATAAATCTTGTAAATAGTATGCCAAAACGAATAAAAGCTGTTAACAGCCAAAAACATAAGGATTTTCGTCAAGGGTCATAATTGTTCACAGCTAACATGTGAAACCTTTTTAAATTTAAAAAGTGACTTTAATATTTTTTGTTAGTTTTATCTTTTTTTATGAAAGCATAATGCAAAGATTAAAATCAATTTAAAAAATTTCAATAAAAAGAATGAAGAAGAAAAAGCAAGTTATTTAAATTTAATATTGGTTGTTTTGTGAACAATTTTGTTCCTAACTGTATATACGTCATGACGCGTCAGCCAAATAATTTTTAAGTAACTACATACATGATGTATACGAATTTCATAATTGAATTACAAATTAACATTACATAGACATACAGTGATTAAAAAAACATTGGAGAAAATCTTTTAATTAAGAGGTTTTTTTAGTACTTTATTTACATTTTACATACTTATTAGGGTATTCAATTAATCGGGTTTCTATTTTAATCGGGCGAATAATGAATCGCCCGATTTAAGCGGTTTATAATCGGATAATTTTAAATTAGGATTTTAGTGAGATCTTCTGAAATAATCTTTTAAGACAAAAATGTAATTTAAAAGGGTTCCTTTTAAACTATTTTTCATTAGTTTTAATAAAACTTGACTTGGAAAAAATTCTCTCACTGATTGTAGATGTTGGAGAAATCGAAAGTAAGGCATGAGAAAGACTATACAATTTCTTAGTTCTTTGTTCATTTTTTTTTTATAAAATCGTCTATTATAGCTTGGAGTCCTTTTTGGATTTTTTAGATTTTAAATACTTTTAATAGTTTCGTTAAGTTCTGATACAAGACTCGTTTCAGCAATGTCTTCAGTTTTGTCTATTATCATGTCTTCCTCCGACTCATTAGGACAAAGTTCATCATGGAACATTTCAAACTGAAACAATTCCCTTAGCTTCAGTTTTTGAGCTATACTTCTAAAAACTATTGCTAGAAGTTAATGTTCATGACTTAAGCAATAAAATTTGTGTTTAAAAATATATTTCTATATAAAGTACTAAAAAAAATAAATTTCGGTTAATCGGTTAATCGACACAAATTAATCGGTTTATTTGTTATTTGAAAATCGGAAATTTTAAATTAATCGAACAGTTAATCGACAAAAATTAATCGGTTAACCGATTAACGATTAATCGAACCCTAATACTTATACATATTAAAAAATTATAAAAACATAATTAAATTCTGAACATAGAAAACAAACTAAAAATTATTCCATATTATGGTATTGACAAAACAATGGAAACTAAGGTTTAATTTTTACAAAAATTGTCTGGTCCTATTAGTGACTCAGTATTTTGTTGGATATCCGTTGTTTTTTATAACAGCTTTACAGCGACGATGCATTGCAATTAAAGAATCAATCATCTCCTTTAAAATATTTGTTCATTCCCTTATAACGTCCGTATTTTGCGATCTACAATGTCCCATAGGCTTTCTATGGGATTGGGCAGGACTCTTTTTTTACTTAGTGTCCGGTCTCTTTCCCTTCTGCCGAACAGTATTATATTTCTGTAACATTTGCCCTGCGACTAACAGTTCGAGAACTAATTTCCAATTTTAGATTATTGATAACCTATCGGGAAATCATTTTTGGGAATTTCTTAAAGTTGCTATTAATTAATCTTGCCTTGGAGTAGTTCACGAGGACTTCGTTCCAAATTTTTTTTTATAATTTTTGAAACTGCCGATTTATTAACTGAATATTTATCACAGATATTTCATAAGTTGACAACAAACAAACGCTGAACATGATCCTGTCATTCTAGAAAATAATTTCAGCAATCGACATATTGAAATGATCTCGATACAAAATCATTCAACAGAAATGGAATTCCATTATTATATTATTTTGTAGTGACTTATATCTGGATTCTAGGGAAATTTTAATCATCTTCGAAATCGGATACTCTATTTAACTAAGTCTACATAAAAAAATCGGCAAATTGAACAGCTGTACAAATTTCTGTGTAACTTATAATATATCTTCAAACCTATAAAATTTAAAAAGTTTCATTATGTATTTAATTGGTCTACATGTCTAACACCCTGTTTATAGAACACTTTCAACATTTCGTTTTAATAACATTGCAAAAAAAATCATAATTTCAATTGACTGCGTGTTCGTTAATTAGCACTTATTTGGCCGTAGTCTACGGTTGTCTACGATCTATGATTACTACTTGTAGATCAGGTGCTGATGGACACTGCCGCTCAACATGAGTCAGACGCATCCTGGATTTGAAAAATCGGCATCTTAATTCGTCCTGATACATCCATATAACACCAACCAGAGACCCATTAGCACATGGAACACACGTTTGATTGTACGTATATGTCCTGGGCACACAAAAAATGCAGACTGACAGCAATGCAACCGAAGAATGGGGAATGGGAAATGTTAAATGGGATGGGTGGTCTTAGATCACACCCTTATAATACTTAACCCCCGCAATAGGATTTAGGGTAAGTTTCGATTTAAAATAAGGATTATTTTCTTAAATAATTTTCACTTTTTAATAAAAAAAAACTTTAAAATTTTTAACTTTTTTTGACAGCATTAATTATATTAAAACTAAACAAAAAAAAAAAAAAACACAATTCTCATCATGATTCAAATATACAAGGTTTCTCCACTTCTCTCTCACAAAAATATTTTTGAAGTTTATTGGAATTATTTGAAATTAGTTTTTTGTAAACAATAAAAAAGTCTTTGCCACATATGAAAAAAGGGTTTAAGAAATATTTAATTTTAATGTGTAATTTACACTTAAGGACTTAAGTCTTCATACATACCCGAAATTACAGATAATCGCAAATCTAAGAGTGCTAGGAAAACATTTATTATACAAAAAACATTTAATTACATTTTTATTAATGTACCAACACAAAAATTTTCATTATCCTAAGAAAATAACGAAAAATACAGATTAAACAAAAAATAACGATAGACAAAAGTGTTCATACAGAACAAGAAGATTCTTTAACATTGTGTTAATTTCAATGTCTCTTTATTTAATGATCCTTATATGTATTACATATAATTAAAGTACTAAACTTAATGTGTAGTGTTGGAAAATGGTATAACACTTAAGCTATGTTTAGTTCATTTAATAACAGAGTTATAAATGATTGTAAACATTAACCCATTATCATAACATCTCCTTTTGTTTAATCTAGACCTACACTCATCGATATTAGGAAAACTGAACCTCGGTCTAACTATAACTTTATTCAAGTTCCTTGGATCAAGGCACAAACGTAGACTACCATTGGGCTTAGTTACCAAAACTATGGAATTTACCCATTCAGTAGGGTCATTTTCTTTAATAATAACGTTTAATTCCTCCATTCTAGTTAATTCCTTTTTTAAAGGCTCTAAAAGACCCAATGGTACTCGGCGAGGTGCTTCCACTATAGGTTCTCTATTTTCTATTATTTTTAAACTACATTCTTTTTTCAATTTACCAAGACCATTAAAAACTTCGTCGTACTTTTCAAAAACCTCTTCTATATTTATAGCATTAACCGTTTTGATTAAATTTAATTTTATAGCTAAATCTAAACCAATTACGTTTCTACATTCCATATTCAATATGTAAAAAGTTGTTAAACAATTTGTTTTGTTACAATTAATATTTAAATCAACTTTTCCTATAACTGGAAGTTTTTCTCCACTAAAGGTTAGTATATTATTACAACTATTATTATTAATTTTGTTAATTTTCAAAATACTTAATGTTTTCTCCGATAGCAGGTTGGCTTGCGCCCCGGTGTCCACTTGGAACATCACCATCTTCTTGTTGATTTCGGCTTCAACATTCCAATCACGAGGTGTAGCACCTGTGCTGTTTCTAACAGTACCAATAAAAAGATTTTCTTCCTCATTATTTTCCACGGCCTTTACATATTTGTTGTTGTTCTTTTTGTTGTTGTAGTGGTGGTGGTGATTTTTGCTAAAGCACATTTTAGCAAAGTGGTTGATCTTACCGCACAAATGGCACTTCATTCCTTCAGCTGGACATTTATTTAGATGTATTTGTCCACATTTTCCACATTTTTGTTGTTGTTGAATCTTATTGTTAGATTTTTTGTATTTGGAAGACTTGTTGTTGTATTTTTTTAAGGCGCAAACATTTGCATTGTTGTTGTTGATATTAGAATTTTGCTCTATCGCAGTAGCATTTTCTCTGGCAGCTTCCATGCTCTGTGCAATTTGAAGAGCTTTTTGCAAGTTAATGTCTCCATCGGTCAACAATTTTTCTTTTATTTTAAGATAATTTTGCGATAAACCACAGATAAAAATATCTTTCACTAAGCCTTCTCTCAGTGACTCAAATTCGCATGTCATGCTCATATTTTGCAACTGTGTCGCATATTGCAATATAGTTTCGCCATGCAACTGCTTTCTTGTGAAAAACATGTGGCGCTCCATGGCAGTGTTTTTATTTGGAACAAAATAGTTGTCCAACTTTTCCCACAACGCACTGTACAATATAACGTCTATATCCACATTAAAAGAACTTACAATTTGCATGATTGATGGTCCTAAATGATGCAACAGCAACGCTACCTTGCGTGCGTCCGGCTGTGTATCCAGTGCTGATGCTCTCATAAATATCTTAAAATTCTGGCTCCAATTTTTCCACTCTATGCTTAAATTTGGAGCATTGATGTTCAGCGGCGATATTGATGTAGATATTGACATTTTCTCATTTATTTCAGCAGCTTTTTTATCTGCCTCATTTGTCATTATAAAAACACTTCTGTTTTATTTTGTTTAATTGATTTTTAATCAATATTAAACACGAGGGTTTCTAACCTTTAAAACCTGACACCATGTGTTAATTTCAATGTCTCTTTATTTAATGATCCTTATATGTATTACATATAATTAAAGTACTAAACTTAATGTGTAGTGTTGGAAAATGGTATAACACTTAAGCTATGTTTAGTTCATTTAATAACAGAGTTATAAATGATTGTAAACATTAACCCATTATCATAACAAACATTTAATAAAATTAATAGTTAGTTGGTCCACCGTTAGCATCAATCACTGCCTGCAGACGTCTCGGCATCGATGCGACCAGATTTTGGGTCATATCAGGGGTAATTTCTGACCAGCACTTCTGTAATTCTTCTTTTAGCATTTCCCTGTTGGTAACATCAACATGAGCAATTTTTCGCTTTAAAATATCCCAAGCGTGCTCAATAGGGTTAAGATCTGGGGATTGGGGAGGGGATTTCAGCTGCCTTGGTGCATAATACAGGAGCCAATCTCTCACAATATTCGCTGTATGCTTGGGATCGTTGTCTTGTTGGAAAATCCAACTCTGACCAAGACCCAACATATCAACTGATGGCTGCAAATTGCATTCTAAAAGGTGTTTATAGTAGTATCGATCCATAATACCATCAATAAACACTAACCGGCCAACCCCAGATGCTGCTATGGCGCCCCAAGCCATGTTTCACTGTAGGAATAACATTCTTAGGATCAAGTGCTGTATTCTTTTTAGTCCAAACTTTTCCACGCCCGTCATTTCCGAACAAGTTAAACTAGCTTTCGTCTGTAAATAATACCTTCTTCCAGAAATCAATGTCTTTGTTAATGTGCATTTTTGCAAATTCAAGGCGAAGTCTTCTATTCTTTTCAGATATCAAAGGTTTTCTACGGGGAACTCTGCTTGCATACCCATGAGATCTTAACGCCCTTTGAATGGTTTTTGGATGAACTTTCTTAGCGGTTGTATTTTCGATCCTTTCTGCTAATTTGGGCCCTGATATTCTCGGATTTTTTGACACTTCTCTTAAAACAAGACTAACATCTCGTCTGGAAAGTTTCTTTGGTCGTCCTGGTTTTGACTTATTTTCTACGGAACCGGTATTTTTATACTTTTTAACTATGCACTGAACCGTAGCAAATGGTATATTAAAAAGTTTGCTAATTACGCGATAGGATTTTCCGTTTTTATGCTCCTGAACAATAAGATTTTTTACGTCGATGCTAATTTCTTTACGTGAACTCATCTTGACACTTAATAAATACTTATTTGAACAATAAAATGCTAAAAAAAAATAATTCAACAATTACACTGCCTACTAGGATTGCAAAAAAAAAGAGGGTACAACAGTTTCAAAATTATGATTAAAACAGAAGAGATTTTATTGTATGAACACTTTTGTCTTTCTTTATTTTAGATTTCTTTCATATTTACCGTTATATTCTTAAGATATTAAACATTTTTGTTTTGGCACATTTATTAAAATGTAATTAAATATTTTTGGTATAATACATTTTTTCCTAATACTCTTTGATTCGCGGTTATCTGAAATTTCGGGTATGTATGAAGACTTAAGTCCTTAAGTGTATATTAAAAATTTGTTTCGGCTTCTTACTTTTTGTATTTTTTCTTTCTTAGAGTCTGTATAAGGGATAGTTTATAATTATTTAAAAAACGAATTTCTTTATTTAACATTTTTTTAATTAAAATTTTTGTTTGCTGTTTTATTTTTTTTAAATAAACCAAAAATGGGATTTTAAGAATGATTCCAATAAACGTCAGAACGTTAATATGGCGACAAAAAGAGAAAATAAGACTACCTTCTATTTTTGTATCATGATTCTCATTGTTCAAACTCGTATGCCCACCTTTTGCACCGAAGACTTCTTTAAGTCTTTTAGTCATCGAAGAAACTAATTTTTTTATTACTTGAGAAGAATATATTTTATTCTTTTTTTAACTGGGATGCCCTTCTATTTCGAAATTTTTGTTTTAAATGGGCCATAAATGTTTGATGTTTGAATGTGGGTCGTTGTCATTTATTAATTTATCATTTAATTTATTAACACTCGTTAATAAATTAAATTATATAGCCACGACTGTTCATAATTCGATTAATAAATCTTAGTTTTCCGACTCCATCAGCACTCACGCACCCCTACACTATCACCGATCCACCACCATGGAACCTTCGTTTCCAAAAAGGTGAAACTTCGTTTCCAAAAAGGTGAAACTTTTTTACATTCCTCTGTAAAAATAACCCTTTAATACAACTTAGGGCCATTATTACAACTTGCCTTTATGTTCCCAATAGTAAAAGTTAACTTTAAAGCAACCTTTTTCTATTACTAAAAGTTACCTTTTACTATTACGAACTTAAAGGGGAGTTGTAATAAGGGTCATTTAAATGGACGTCTTTGTACTGACCAGCATTGTCAAAACGTTTCTTTTTATTGGAGGAACTAATAAACGTTTTTTTCTTGCTACGCACGGCTGTCCAGATTTTTTAAGCAGCGGTGATCTGTATCAGCATGCACATCAATTCCAATTGGACTGTAGATGTTGACAAACTAACGATTTTCGCCATTTTCTTATTCGTTTTTTAAAAATGAAAAAATTAGCAAAAAATCTCAAAAACGCGGAAAACTAAATAAATTTATCAATTATGAAATTAACGACTTTATCATAACAATGTTGTATACTAGTAAAAGTATGTAGACTTTTGCAACGCAGTAATTTTCAAAGATTAAACATTAAATAAAAAATTATTATCAAATTAAATGCCGATATCGTAGAGCTTGATGGCATCATTATTATCAAATGTTCTGAATATTATACAAAATAAACTGCAACATATGAGCAGAATAAATCTCTTTTCAGAATGAACAATTTTTATTAAATCACAAAGTTGGTCATTAGTGCATGATTTTCAAAATCTTCACAAGATATATGTCAGACATTGTTTATGTTGATTTTTAGAACTAATTTAAAAAGTAACAAGTCAGAAGAAAGCGTTGTCATGGGCAAGCACAAACAACTTTTCCAAAAAGCAATTCGGAAATATTATTGACATTTTTCAACACTTTCACAAATTACATGAAGTTGTTGATGATTTATTTAATATACCAATTTCAAAAAAACATAAATAAATTTAACACACAAATATGTACTTGTAGATTCTGTAATTTTGAATGGCCATTGTTGTACACATGCGCTAAGTAATAGACAAAAAAACTTCAAATATTATAAAACAATGCTTCTTAAGTATACGTACTTAGTCACCTCTTAAAATCACTATAAAAGCTAAAAACTCTCATGAATTGAGCATTAGTAGCTGTCTAGTAGTTTTAGCGTTAATTGTTCGCAGTATCTGATAAACAAACTGAAAAAACCGTGTTCGATCAAGTATTACTAACATGAAGTGTTTTGTAAGTGTCCTAAAAAGGGATTAAAAACTTAAAAAAAAAAAAAAAATTAAACTAAATATTAGTGCTATTATACTTATGTGAATGAAATTAAATCGTTTTAGACCATTTGTGCATTAGTTTTTGCTTTTGCCGTTGTCGCAAGAGCTGATGAGGACTTAGTAGCATCGGCATCAGAAAATTCCGAAAATACACAGGAATTATCGGGATCAGCAAGTAGTCTAAGTCCGTGGCAAGAAAAACATCAAGAAAAACGTTATGTGGGTGGTTATGCTGGTGTTGGTGGATATGGCACAGGTTTAGATGCAGTTGGTGGCTACGGTTCTGGTTATTATAATCCATACCAATCTAAATTAGGTTTGGGTAAGTTGGAACTTCTTATTAACTGCGAACTTTACATAAATACATATTAAAATCAACATATTTCATTAGCCAATAAAAATTATAAGACTAATCGAGGAAAATAAAAATTTATTCGAATGATTAAAATTTTACAGTTTTGAATAAAAAAATATTCGATCAATAATTGACAAATAATCGAACACCAAATTTTAAAAAATAGTTTATATAAACTTTCATTATTGGAAATTTTATTAAAAACTCTTGTAGTTTCTACATTTAGTTTTAATAGATTTCGGATTAAGATCTCAAGATCACAACATTATCAAACTTAAATAAAACACGGAAACCATGTCGGAATTTTAAAGAAAACGTGATGTAAAATCTATGTAAATGCAATCGTTTTTAAAGATGACTTTACCTTGCCACATACTAAAGTTCTCTCCGAATTGTGCTAATGAATACTTTAAATACGCTAGAATAATGATGAAATTTCAATCAAATTTGTTGGCAATATCTCAATATTTTATTGTTTAAACTGGTCCATAATTAACACAATACTTCTGAAATAATTATCAATATAATATTCAATACGTATAAGTTTCATATATAAAAGTATATGACGATTAGTAAAAAATTTAGCTTGGATTCCAGAAATGTATGGAAATGAAATTCATTATAAATAAGAATTTTTATCGTTGATGTAGGCCATATTCAGGCATGTCCGACTGTACTTTCTCCATTCTCCATTGTTAACAAAGAAATTATTAGAAATTTTCGTGTTTTAAACATATTTTAATAAATTATTCGAATAATCGAGGAAATATAAATAATAACCAATCACTCGAGTAATAAAGAAATTGTATACATTAAACTTGAATATAACACCATTCAAGTTTTAAAAATTTGTATAGCAAATTTAAAAATTTTAAGTTAAATATTTAGCCCCGTATTCATACAAAAATTTTAAATTTAAACAATGTTTTAAAGCTAAATTTCCATACAAAATTTGTTTTTAAAACGTTGTTTATATTTAAAAATTGTTTATGAATAAGGCCTGTAGTATTAAAACAAGGTCTGCTTTTACACAGGGCAAGTTTTCTTGCCGCAAGTCTGAGTTTATAGGAGAGAGAGGCAAGAAGAAAGAAGAGGGGTACACACTTGCTTGTACTGGCAAGTATCTTCAATTCTCTTTTGTTTTCTCATTTTCAGTATGGCGTCTATTAGGTTTTGACATACAAAATTGAACACAGACTTGCTGTGTCTAAACAGACGAGCAAGTTTAAAGGAGAATCGAAGAGACTTGCTACAAGTAAACTTGCCCTGTGTAAAAGCAGACAAGCTAATTTATTTACATATAATATTAAGTAATTAATCTTATTTAAACTGTCGTTTTGTTTGAACAGATGGCTATGCTGGTTATCCAGGCTATAACGGATATTCTGGAGGCTATGGTGGTTATTCTGGATATGGCGGATATGGTGGTTATGGCGGTTACACTGGTGGCTACAATTCATATCCTTACAACTCCTACTATAATCGCTTAAGTGGTGCTTATCCCTATGCTCGTCCTGGCTATGGCGGTTATGGCAGCTATCCATCAAGCTACTATTCCAGCAATTATGGCAACAGCGTTATTGGTGGTGGTTTGGGAGCTTTGGGTACACCCGGCTTCGTACCACCCGTGGCTGGTGCTGCCGGTTACCAATATGGTCCCGGTATTTCCGGAACTGTTTATTAATTAGATAAAAACAGTATTTTTTTATTTTTCAAATTTAGAATAAATTTTGAAATTTTTTACATAATTTAAATATACACGCATAAATCAAATTTTTTTATTGTACTAAAAAGGACGGGTATGTTGTGGTGAAATCATGTTTTATACGATACTATTAGATTTTCTAAAATTTAATTTTATGGTTGGTGACGCCATATGTTCAACTTTTATATACTTAATCGATATGTATACTATTCGTACTAAATTAAAGATAAAATGTAACCTGTTTCTTTAATCTAGTACGAAACACATACGCCTACCGCGATAAGGATGATTATATAAAATATAACACCTTCCGACAAAAAAAAAAGAAAAATTTCTGAAAACTCTGAATTTATAAATTAAATAAAGTAAAACTTCGTTTCCAGTATTTCATTTCGTGATTCTGTGTCTTTTTTAAAGGATTTCAAAGTTTCAAAGAAGTACACTTTTCAAAAAATATTTAAAAATACTTCTGCTGATCCAACAATACCAAATTTTATGTCTAAAGAACAAGAGGTGTTGTCAAATATTTTGTATTACATATTTTTTTTTTTTTAGCATATGGGAGGTATGGGAGATATTTTTGCCACGGTACCGATTCCTAATTATGGCGAGGTCTTGATGGAATCTTACCCCGTGTTCAGCACCGAAGTCTTACTGAAGGCTGTTAAAAAATTAATTTTAAGTAACATATTGATTCCCATTATTCCATAACTATTCACTAGTTTCTTAACAATAGCTTCATGATCTACAGATTTATTATTACCAAAAAAATTGTTTATTACATCTTCCGAACTTCCTTTTCCACCGTCTATAATAAATCGGGAAACTCTTCGGATTTCATTAATTTTTTTAACTGTGGCCCATTAAATACACCTTAAAATATAAAACTTTAATAAAAATTACCTATTCTGATCATTTAACCTATCAGCCTCAATTTTCGCAGTACCATTACTGTCAAGTACGTATCAAACCCAATTTAATGTTCAGGGAGGGAGAAGTATCTTAGATGATAGAACAAGTGGCATTTGATTTACGCTATTAATCCCAAGCTGATGACTTAGGCGATACGGCGATTTATGGTCGGTATAATGAAAATCACGTCGTCGATCTTCCCAAAAAGCACTGATGTTTAGAAAATTCACCATAGGAATAGCTACCAATTTAAGGTCACAACAAATCAACCAAAAGTGCGCATCGTAATTTATTAAGAATGACATTCATCTATATAAATATATATAAATGTCTTTGTAAGTTTGTTTGTTTGTTTGTTTGTTTGTTTGTTTGTTTGTTTGTTTGTTTGTTTGTTTGTTTGTTTGTTTGTTTGTTTGTTTGTTTGTTTGTTTGTTTGTTTGTTTGTTTGTTTGTTTGTTTGTTTGTTTGTTTGTTTGTTTGTTTGTTTGTTTGTTTGTTTGTTTGTTTGTTTGTTTGTTTGTTTGTTTGTTTGTTTGTTTGTTTGTTTGTTTGTTTGTTTGTTTGTTTGTTTGTTTGTTTGTTTGTTTGTTTGTTTGTTTGTTTGTTTGTTTGTTTGTTTGTTTGTTTGTTTGTTTGTTTGTTTGTTTGTTTGTTTGTTTGTTTGTTTGTTTGTTTGTTTGTTTGTTTGTTTGTTTGTTTGTTTGTTTGTTTGTTTGTTTGTTTGTTTGTTTGTTTGTTTGTTTGTTTGTTTGTTTGTTTGTTTGTTTGTTTGTTTGTTTGTTTGTTTGTTTGTTTGTTTGTTTGTTTGTTTGTTTGTTTGTTTGTTTGTTTGTTTGTTTGTTTGTTTGTTTGTTTGTTTGTTTGTTTGTTTGTTTGTTTGTTTGTTTGTTTGTTTATTTGTTTGAGCATCACGCCTAAACGGCTGAATCGATTTTATTGAAATTTGTAACGTAGATAGATCCTTACTTGGAAGCGTCAATAGGCTATAACTTTTATCAATACTAGGACCAGAAAGGGGTAAACAGCTGAAACGATTTTAATGGAATTTTCAACATAGGCTACGACAGGGGTAGCGAAGCGCACCGGGTCAAGCTAGTATTTTAAAAGTTTCAAAAGAGCTAACTTTTAAACTCTTTCGCGAAGATGTAACACAGAAATCAGAAGAAACAAGTTTCCACTTCTGCAAGCGTGATGCCAAAAGTTCAGCATTTTCTTTAAATAAATGTATATCTTGTCAGAGATCGTCAAAGTCGGTCTGAGTTGCAAAATGTTGTTCAGCATACCCCAACTGGCTTTCTGCTGGTTGATATATAGAACATTCCTCAACATGTGTATCGTTACAAAGTGATTATACTTCAATGACTTATGGAGCTTGTTGAAGTTCTTCAGACGGTGAGTTGGGGTTTATTATAGTTACATACAATTTCAGGCACATACCACAATCTTTATTAAAAAGTATTCTTCGTAGCTTTTTACAAAGGTTTCAGTTATATTTCGTGATGTATTAAATGGTACAAATAATCAAAAAAAATTATTTTAAGCAATTCTGGTTGATTTTTATACCCTTCACCTTTGTGAGAAGGGATATATAGATAGCGGAGTCGATTAAGACATGCTGTATGTCTGTTGAAATCAATTTTCTGAAGACCGCAGATATCTTGGGGATCCAAATCTTCAATAATTCTGTCATATATGCTTTCGAGAAGTTTCCTATTTAAAATCAGCAAAATCCGTCCATAAATAACGGAGATATGAGCAAAAATCCGAGACAACCTCTGAAAATTTCATCAAAAAAAGACAATTTATTGCATGCTTTGACAAGCAACAAAACGTACATATGATTGGATGTGTGTTAGCTTCATTGCTTTGCGTATTTTGTTTTTGTTTTTGTGTTTCGTTTCGTTTGGCGTTGTTGTTTTTATACTCTTCACCTTCGTGAGAAGGGTATATATAAGATTGTTATTTCGTTTGTAACTTCTACAATATAATCTGTTCGTCAGCAATTAAATGTAAAATTTTTAAAAGATTTCTTGTTATATTTAGGATGCTATACGCTGAAAATGTGCAATTAATGCATCCACAACAAAGGATGTTGTTTTATAAAGTGACAATTATTTTAGAACCTTCGAAAAAACATGTTAGGTACCAAATAATGAATTTTTGAATGAAATTTTAAAATAAAATAATGCAAATTTAAAGTATTATTTAACACTTAAATAGTAAAGCTGGAATGATGAAATTTTGGCATGTGGTAGTCAATATTTGGGTCTTTAACGCACTATTTAAAAAAAAATTATTGGAAATCTTAAAGGATATTTAAGGATAAACATTTGAAAGGACATTTTTGACCTCTTTTGATTCTGAAAGGAAAAAATAAAAATAATACAAATTATTTTACAACACTTCTTGATCATTTGACACCAAATATGGCATAGTAGGATTAGTTAAAATATTTTAAAACATTTTTTTAAAAATGTACACCTACCAATCCTACCAATTTTTGAAATTATTTATCTTACATACTTCATTGTATATTTTTAAATTTATCAAAGGTTTATAAAACAGATTTCGTATGGAAATTTTGTTTTTTAAACCTTTTATTTTTTGTTTTAAATAAAAACATTATAGATACAATCATTTGTACAAAACAATCAACCCGGATAAAAAATCGTTAAACCTTCCAACTTCTACAAACTGGATTAAAAACAAATGCTTCACTAGACTACGTTTAACGCATACCAGACTTACACATCAATATTTGATTTCCAGGGATCCACAACCAGTTTGCATTTTCTGCAACAATTCAACATTAACAACTATACACCTACTAACGGACTGTCCATCCCTTCACCAAAGTCATTCAAGCAGTATAATAAATTTACTTAAATGCCCTTCCAAAGTCAATGTAAACAAAATTATGATTTTCTACAATACTTTAATTTACAAAATAAAATATAACAATTGTATTCTTACATAGCCATATGAAACAAATTAAGTACATACGTATAAAAACTCCAAAATAAAATTAAGCCGATAGCTTTAGTTGCTAGTGCTCTAGTTCTTAAGATTTATTGTAATTTTAATTATAGTAAATAAAAATAAATAAATAAATCTATATAAATGCCTTTGTAAGTTTGTTTGTTTGTTTGAGCATCACGCCTAAACGGCTGAACTGATTTTATTGAAATTTGGAACGTAGATAGATCCCTACTTGGAAGCGTCAATAGGCTATAACTTTTTTTCAATACTTGGACCAGAAAGGGATAACAGGGGGAAAACCGATTTTTTTAAATAAAATCCTTACATATTTTTCTTACTACGACAGGGGTAGCGAAGCGCACCGGGTCAAGCTAGTAAATAAATAAATATTGGGTTTTTTAAATTTATTTTATTTGCTAATAACACTGTGCAACAAATGAAGACTTTTGGAAAAACAAACAGACTGAACAGTATAGATTCGATTTAGAGTATTCAAAACCGAAAACCGGTCAACCGGTTTTTTCATCTTTGTAAAACATACCGGTTTCGGTTTTCTTTAACTTTTTTTTAAGACGGTTAACCGGTTTTAACGAAATACTCTGTAAAGCTTATTTGAACATATTACTTAAAAATATTTTGATAACATTTTTAAAAATATTCAGCATTTGGCAAATTTTGGAATTTAGTACACAATTCTTAACATATATCTTATTAGCGTTCACAAAACTTGGCAAAACAATAACGATTAAATTTTAATTATGTAAATTAGAAATCAATTTGATAGTTTATATGAAATTAAATGAATGGAATTAAAATCAATTATTTTTTAATTATGTATACATATAATACTTTTTGCCTTAACAAAATTGTCTATAAATTTAAAATGGCATTTTTCATATTAAATAAAAATTAATATAAAATCGGTTAACCGATTTTCAGAATGACAAAACCGAAACCGGTTTTTAAGGAAGGAAAAACCCGAAATCGTTTTTTTTTTTTATAAAACACTGTTTTCGGTTAAACCGGAAACCGGTGTTTTGAATTTGCCGATTTTTTTGACACTCTAATTCGATTGTATTACCAAAGGGTAGTAAAACCCTATACTCAGTTTGGCGATTGTGGTGACCAATTTTTTTATGGGCCTCCAAAAGTTCTGAAAATCAGTGGGCTTCAAAAAAGGGTATCATCAGTTTTTGACCAACAGCTAATTCAGACTTGGTGATACCGCTTAACTATATATGACAATAGGAGACCACCAAACAAATTTTGTTTACATTTTTTTTGTCCAAAAAATAGCCTTTTCGTGTTCTTTTAAAAAAAATATCGGAAGAAAATTTTGTTCACTTTTTTAGAATAACGTACAGGGACTCCTAATTTTTCATTAACAATATTTAGCAAAAATGTTGAAGCTACGGTAAAGCTGAACAACTTTTGTAATTGTAAACATATCAATGCAATCTGAACGTAAATAGGCACTATTTTTTGACGCTAAAACAAAGATTTTTTGTTAAAATAGTATGATCAAGCCCACACTTCTATGTTGTTCTGTATTATTTCCTATTTTTTTTAATTTTGCTTTATCTTTTTTTCGTTGTTAGATATGACGGGCCTGCGGAGGGTCGAAATTTTTTTTTAAAAATACCACGTATATTTGCGATAACAAAAATAAAACAAACTTGATATTAGGTATCTCCTCCCCATAAATAGTTACACGCATCCAAAGTTGAAACATCTTTTTTAGTGTTTCCACTTTGGATGCGTGTATTTTTTAAGTTTTTATCCAAAAAAGAGAACTTAATGCAAAAGCGTGTAAAATAAAATATGGCTAACTTAAACGGACATTCTATCCCCCAGCCCTATCCAAACTTGGCCAATTTTGAAACATCAACGTCCCATAAAATTATTTAATTTTATTAAAATATCAATCTTCAAGTCCTAAGGTTTTCACCAATACTTATATAAAAAGCTTATATTTACTCTTCAGAAGCTCCACAAATATTGCATCAAGCCGGTCTCCATGCTCAAGATTGGGTAACGTGATGGGTCCAGATCATACTGATAACGATTTGCCCATTCTTATCTGCAGTACAATACAGAAGTGTGCACTTCATCATACTTTTTTTAACAAAAAATCTTTGTTTTCGCGTCAAAAACGACAATTTTTAAGGTACAAAGTTATTTTTGTGAGCTATTTAGAGTGAATAGACACGTTTAGATTGCATTGATATGTCCACAAGAGTTGTTGAGCTTTACCGTAGCTTCAACTTTGCTAAATATTCTTATAAAAATATTAGTAATCCCTGTAAGTTATTCCCAAAAAAGTGAAAAAAATGTTTCTTCCTTCTTTTTTTAATGACACGATAAAGCTATTTTTTGGCAAAATATGTAAGCAAATTTTTTTTTGGACTCAAAGCTATGTTATTGCCATATATAGTTAAGCGGTATCACCAAGTCTAATTAGCTGTTGGCCAAAAACAGATGACACCTTTTTTTGAGGGATCACAAATTAAAATGTTTCAAACAAGAAGAAAGGAAAATTAATATTTAATCGTTTAAATTGCTGGTAATAAACACTAAAACCTTTTATTAGTTTTATGCAAAGTATATTTATAAATATACTTTGGTTTTATGGTAAACTGATCTGTATGTAGTCTTTAAAACTTTCAAATATTTGCAACAAAATATGCACATGAGATGAAAAATATGATTTGTTATGTTTCAGGGTTTTGTCTTATTTTAGAGAAATATGTAGTATATCTAGGTTTCCTAATTTACCGGACTTTTTCCCTTTCCTGGAGTAAATAAAAAAATCGTTTCATAACGGGAATTCCCGTTACTTTTTTAATACTAAATTTAACCAAAAACTAGTAAATTTTTCTCGAATAAATTATCTTAGCCCTATATTCTCAATCTCTGGTTATCGTAACGATAACTTCCAATTAATATAATTTTTGTATGAAAACTGTCAATATACAAAAATAACCAGAGATTCAGAAAATGTTGGTCAACTTTTTAATGGTTTTCTAATTTAATAGTGGCATTTGATCGGTATTGTCACACTCGTAGTTTAAAATCAATAAATTCTATTAAATTATCCTTACATAACAAGTTGGATTATATCTTTACTAATTTAGTACATTTTGAGATTAAATTTATAAACGTTTAAGACGAATATAACTTTTATAAATAATAGGCAATTATTAAATACATATATAATTTATTTCACAGTAATATTGTTAAATACACATAAACATATGTTGAGATTATTGAGGATTTTAAAATAACAAAGGAGTAGATACAGGTTTTTTGTTTATAAATTCGAACAAAATAAAAAATATATAATAAATACTGTACTATAAAGGAATGCAGAGAGGACATTTAAAAACATAAGGAAAATTATGATATTTTCACAAACAAAAAAAACAATTTAAGTATAATTTCTAATATTTGCACTTCACTATCCAGCAAATCTCTGAGACAATTTTTCTAGCTCATAAAGAATGAGATACATTTACTCCTCCTTTAACCCGTTGCCCCATTCCTTGGCAATCATATAAATAGCATGTTGATTTAGTTTTGGTCCAATTAATGGATTCATTTGGGCCATGTAACAGCACAGCCAGAAAAGCCAACATGTCGCTCCAGTTAAAATTAATGTACAACGTATCAGATTTTGATGTGGACCTTTTGGTGTCATCAATGGCAGACCAATTCCAACGCTAGCCCATATAGCAGTGAAGAATAAAATAGGAAAGAATGCTGCACCCATTTTTTAAAATTATTTTTATATAAAATTGTCGAAATTTTTCCTCAAGAACAAAAAATCAATTTTTATGTTTTCTATACACAACAATATTATAATGACGTTTCTGTTTTTAATAATGACATTTGCCTTAAAGTGTTCATTCACAGTGGATTAATATCAAAAATATTTCAACAAATCAGGGGTTGAAAAACAAAATAAATATAATTTCCTATTTCCCTAACTGGTATTTTTTGTGCACAAATAAATATATCGCTCATTTGCTGCAACAACGACATAATTCAAAATCTGTGTGTTTTGAACTGAGTAATACGAAATATGCGCCGTTCTATAGTCTTTCATATAGTTTTATCAGTTTTCAAAAAAGTCAATAATTTTTTCCGTGAGAGTGTTTTTTTGTTGTAAACGTCAAAATCAAAATTCATGTTTTCTCGTATATTTGACATGAAAAAATTTGGGTTAAATAAAGATTAAAAGGATATTAACATCTACTATTCAAATCAGGTTATATTTCTAAAATCTCATGATTTGTTGAACATTTATTTAAGAAATGGTCAAATGTCATAAAACATTCAAAGCCGTTTTTCTCGAAACGACTTTTTTTGAATTATGACGTTGTTGCAGCAAATGAGCGATATATGAATATTTTTTTTTTTACGTAAAATTAAACTAGATGGATGCGATTTTTTGATATTTGACATAGCCTTATATAATGCCCACATCCGAAATATTTTATAAATAATCTTCACATATTTAAAAATCCTTGCAGCAAATTTTATGATCGGAAAATAATTGGTCAGAGCTCCTATATATGCACTATATCCGAAAAATACTTTAACCTATATAAGTATCTAATAAATATCGACATCGAAACAATATGTAAGTAATTTTTATCCCAAAATCATACTATTGGATTTTGAGAATCACTATCAAACCCATAAAACTTTACAAATAACCTTATTGGATGAAATTCAAACAAAATAGACCTCAAATGCATAGAAATCGCAAATATTTCTGATGATTGGGCCATAATACTGTGGGATTTTGTGACTATCGGTTTATAATCATACATATCTCCTATATAGGACCTTATCCGGAAAAACATTAAATGCGAATATATCTCTAAGTACTATATGTATTCTTGATTCTTATGAAATTCTAAGTCATTGAGCTATGTCTGTGTACGAGTGTTGTACACATACAGAACTATACTCAACATACAGAACTATACTCAACAAACTTTACACACAACTACTTACCTTCCTCCTAAGCAGTTTGGTATTGAAAAGCAGTAAAATCGCTCCAGTAGCTCCAAAGTTAAGAGCCAAAATGTTGATTTTTTTAATGTCTTTAAATATATAGCAAATAATACAATGAAATTTTGCACAGACATTAAAAGGATACACTCTGTAGAAAATGCCACTTCCGAAAATTAAACTACAGAATTGTATGAATATGGTTCCATATTCGATCATAAACCTAATATAAATATCGCTATCAGTTAGAAATTCGATGTCAATAATCTACATACACAAAAATCGCCGTACATAATTTTATGAAGATTGGACAATAATTGTTCATAACTGCCATATAAGGACCACTTCTGAAAACAACACATTAACCATTAATGAATTATAAATATAGATATCAAACCAAAATTTTACACAGATTAGTTATATATATGCAAAAATCATACTACTGGATTTTGTGAACATTGGTCCGTAATTGGGCTATATAATATAGCTATATAAGTCCCATTTCCGAAAATCATATTATTAAATATAAATATCGTACAAATATCGACATCAACACACATTAGATTCATTTATACAATAATAATTCTCGAATGCATTAAAATTACGACAAAATATTTAATGACGATCGGCACATAGCTCCCATATCCCTGATCTGAAAAATACATGACATCCTGGTGGATTTTGTAACACCTATCTATTATTTATATCAATATCAATATATTAGGCTCACTTCCGAAAATTGTATTGTATATATATCAATAAAATTCATAGCTTCCAAATAGGATCCAAAACAAAAATATATTTTACATTCAATTTGTAAAACCTTTTTACACTCATTCCCTTTATTTGTTTGAATAAAAAGACTTTTTGAGCCAATTGGTTAAACAATTATCAATGATATTCGTTATCTTATGATCGCTAAGTAAATGAATTACTAATTGTTAAATTATATTTTGTTTAAATTTGTTTTACTAACAATATAAAAAATAATATGGAAAAGCTAACGAATTAGGAACTCTGAATAAATATATTCTAGTCTTTACACTAGTTTGTAGGGTTCTATAGTTGAAACAAAAAGTCGACTTTTCGAACTTTCGACTTTTTTCGATTTTTAAAAAGTCGACTTTTCGAACTTTCGACTTTTGGTAATTTATGAAAAGTCGACTTTTCGAACTTTCGACTTTTTAGTTAAATCGACTTTTTTCGACTTTTTTCGACTATTTTCGACTTTCCGACTATTTTCGACTTTTTTCCACTTTTTACCATTTTTTGTAAAAAATACATGGTTTCTGATGCGCCTTGTGTTAATTTTAGCAATAAAAATTAAATGTATTAAGGCGATAATATATAATATGTAGAAAGAGCATTTTTTTATTTATTATTTATTTTTGCATACACTAGAAAAAATGTAAGTGTACCAAATTGCAATAACATAAAATTATTATGTTATTCTGTGCATATTTTGTTTTAGTATAATGTTGCAATTAAAAATTTTTTTAACAATCTTAAAAGTCGACTTTTTTCGACTTTTATCGACTATTCGACTTTTTTCGACTTTTATCGACTATTCGACTTTTATCGACTTTTGTGATAACTAATCGAATGTTCGACTTTTTTGTGACCAAAAAGTCGACTTAGACTTTTCGACTTTTTTCAGCAAAAAGTCGATTGTTCGAACAATCGAACAATCGACTTATAGAACCCTACTAGTTTGGTATCTTTAATTCTCATTATATTTACGTGGAGGGGTATTGAAGATACGCACGGCCGAATATAGCTGTTTATATTGAAAATGTAAAAGTAAGGTAACGCAAAGTAATTGACTAATTAGGCTTTATGTCAAAATACAACTATGTGTTGTGGGGAGTGGTTAATTTGTTAGTTGTCAATTTTAGTAAACACTTGCTTGATCTATTGTTTTATTTAATTGTTTTATATTTTCTAATTTTCCAAAAAAAAAAAGAATAATTAACTTAGTGAATGATGGAGTCGTGGAAAATAGCTATTATAACAATAATAGCAATTTGTTACTGTACACAAGGTTTGTAATTCATAAAATTCGAGGGAAATTTTCATAACTATTGAGCCACTCCTCATTGTAATTGCAGTTAATTTTGTTGCTGGTTTGGAATGTTATGTTTGCTCCAATCAGACGGGCAATGTGGAAAAGTGTTTGAATACGATAAAAACCTGTGAACCAGGCGAAGATGTCTGTGGCACTGAAATACGTTGGGGAAGTCAGCCGTATTTCTCTCAAGGAGCCCTTAAACAATATTACGTTTCGAAGCGTTGCATGACCAAATCGATGTGTCAGGCGAAACGTAGACGTCATATGCCCTATTGCACACATATTTGGTATGAAGATTGGTCTTGTCACGAATGCTGTCAGGGCGATAGATGTAATTACTTTGTAATTGTAAGTATGATGTTTCAGCATTAATCAATATCAAGTGTTGATAGCTTTCTTAATAAAAACCAACAGAAACGTGGTTACACTATTGCCAGTTCTCTTTGTTTAGGAGTTATAGAACTCTAAAGTTGTTATATACTATAGTAAATATATCATCTAATTAATAAATTATCTGAACATATAGGTATCATTAAAAAAATACACATTAGAGACTCTCTTAGTTTAGGTGTTCTAGGACTTTTAAGACAAAATATATGATAGTAAATTTCTTCTGTATTTAAAAAATTATCTAAACATATGTATCAATGAATATGCTTCAAAATATCTTTCATAATATATATAAATGGTACTGTTAAAGCCTTTTGTAGACGGCAACACTAAGTATTAATATTTGTCAAAGACTTATAGTCTGTATTCGGTACACCTCAGAGTTTAAAGTCCCTGCCCCCGGCCGAATGCCGGCAATACAGAAAATATGAATATTATCGAAAAACATATTATGAAAATATAAACTGTTACTCGAATCTTGATTGATCCTAAAAATTTCATCATAACTTTTGTTATAACTAGAAGTTATGTCTCTAGATGTTTATAGAAAATATGTTCAGTAGAATTCTATTTCAAATCAACGAATTCATTCATGAATTAATTTTAAAACGAAAGAAAATATAAGCAAAATACACACACAAACGTATGCAGTTAAATGTATGATATTTACAGTAGAAGTTGGACATGTATGATTGCTGAAGACGCCAAAATTTAATTTCATAGGGAAAACAAAATAGCAGAAATGTGTTTTTGTTTTCAATAGAAATAAAAAAGGAAACGACACCAGTATTTGTAGGCGTTGTTTTGCTTTTTAAAAATCATTTCATTCATCCAATCACCCGTACATCACCCACAAATTCACCTTGGGTCTTCAGATTTTTTAATTTTTGGCACATATATACCCTTTGGAGCCATTCAGGCATTTCTATTTTTAAATTTCCAAATTATTAACAAACTCGCGTTTTAATTCACCAATATGTATGTTTTAATATCTTGTAAGCTTTGGTCGGATTTTGTTGATTTAGGAATCATATAAAAGGTTATTATGTTATCTTTAAATTGTACTACTGAAATCGAAAATTTTAATATAAAAGTGCATTCATAATGCAAATGAGGTTTTCTGATGCATTTTTTATCAAAGTTCTACCCATTTCATTTTTACTTTTTTATCCATAATTAAATGTAAAATGATTAGCAAAAGCTAAATAAAAATTATTCTGGGACATGAAGCTCTACTATTTTATTTACAAAAAATAATAATTGTTGTATGAGAAAAGCTGTTGGACTTTTTTTTATAAAAAAAATAGTAGACCTATTTGTCCCAGAATAATTTTTATTGCGATGTTTTCTAAAGATTTCACATTTTAATATATTGAAAAATAGTAAAAGTCTAAAGGGTGGAATTTTGTCTAACTGCATCAGAAAGTTGCAATTGCATTGTGAATGCTCTTTTTTATTAAAATATTCCTATGTATTTATATAAATAAAAGAGTTCCAACGAATAGAACCACAACTTTTCGAGATATGAATACATACATTTTTTCGAAAATCGTGAATTATATCGGGAGTTTTTCAAAATAAGAAAAAATAAAAATGGAAATGTTAACATGGCTCCATGGGGTATATGGTATGCCAAATTCTTTTTTGGAAAGAATGTTTCCGTTTTCCATATAAAAATATCACTTGATTTAGAAAATAATTCCGTAAAACAATTTAGAAGATAGGAATATTTCTTCTCAGTGTGTCACTATGTCCTTAATATAGTAATAAAATTTAAGGAATCAAACTATTATAAATCCTTTAAAAAAACATAATTATTTTTCTCTATTTTACAGAGCGGATCTACAAAATTACAGATGCATTTATTGACTACAGTTACTGTTATAGCATTTTCTCTATTCATAGCCATAAAACGATAAAAAATGTAAGATACTATCCTGTAGAGACATGATAACAAAGTCTTGTATCATTTTTATATATAAGCCTCTTCAAAAATAATATAATTTGTATACAATTGACAAGAATCTCTCAACATTCCACTATGATTTGAAGCATAGTTTTTAATACAAAATATATACATTTAAACTATTGTTTTTTTTATATAGAATATACATTATTAAAGTCAAACATGTTTAACTATCCGAAAAAGTGACCTTACTTTACAAATCGAATATATATTTTTTATATGTAGTGTAAGTCTTGTATTTTATTTTAATTATATCAAATTGTTTAATATTTACATTCCGTCCATTATTGTAATTAGAGAATTGTAGTATATTTTTATACACAATAAAATAAACATATAATTAAAAATAAACCAAATTGTTTATGTTTTGTTTAAGATAAAAATCTTTTAATTGACAGACCGCTTATGGTCATGAATATAAAGTGGTTAATAAGTAATATTTGATAGTGTTAAATACTTTTTTAATTGTCACATTAACTTGTGAAATTTCTATACAAGCTGTTAAAACATTGAACGTATGTATTTAGTTTTTTAAATTTTATTCATACAATTAGTTGTAAAAGTATCAACAATGGAGCAAGACATTAGAACCGAAAATAATATTTCTGCGCCAAACTTAAATAATGATGAGTAATAAATTATAATAATTTTATTTAATTTCAACGGTAATATCATAATTTAATTTAAGGCAACCGGACCATCAAAGACGACAACAAATGGGTAGACACAAAAGTGTTAGATGCCGCAGAAATTGTCTAAGCTTTACAACTTCCGGTGTAATTATTTTACTACATAATATGTTAAATACACGTCTATTACTATAGTTTTGCTATTTTTTAAAGCTTTTATTTAACTTGCTATCTTAGTTTGTTGGTTTATATGTATGTTTGTTTATGTCAACATTTTTAACTGAATTTTGAACAAGTTCTCGTAGGCCGAACGGGCTGGAAATTAGTATTCATACATGTGACAATCCAATATTATGTTCGAAAATTCGAAATAATGTTCGAAAAATGTTTACAGTAATCTCTAAAATATGAATAAACCTGATTGCAATGCAATTAAGTTTGAAAATTCGAACTTATGTTCAAAAAGTATTTAAAGATATTAAATTAATCTCTAAATCATGAGGATACTTAAAAAATACCTTTAGTTTTATTTGAGGTCAATTTAAATTGGAAAATGTAAGAATTCTTACATTTTCCAATTTCAAACTTAAAAATTTAATTAAATCAAATATTAAACTATCATCACATACATAATATAGGTATTCTAGAACCTCTTAAAATGGGAAAAACTCCCGCGGATTCTTTATTAATGATTGTGCGATTGTGTGTAAAAGTAAATCGCTACATGCACCAAAAATATAAAAAAAATTTACAAGGATATATCAAATCAATGGGTAATAAACAACTGGAAGTTAATTTTTACAGATGGTTCCAAAACAGCACATGGTACTGCATTTGCAGTAGTCGAAGAAGACGGTACTCTAATTAATCACGGTATTTCAACAGAACCAGCATCTATTTTTGACGCAGAAGCTCAAGCTATACATGAATGTTTACAATTAAATAAAAGAAATGATGAAAAAATAATAATAGCTACAGATTGTCAAAGTGTTTTCCAATCCCTTTAAAATATAAAAGCAAAAAAAATAAAATAATTAATAAAAAGTATACAACAAAATATACTTGAATTTGCTGACAAAATCAAAATTTTATTGATACCAGGGCATGTTGGAATGAACGCTGATCGTGCTGCATAGAACGCTTTATTATCTCCATTCATATTTAAGGTGCCACAATCTATAAAAACACGAATAAAAAATCAAGTAAGAGAGCTATATTCGGCTGTGCCGAATCTTATATACCCTTCAACAAATTATACTTTAAAATAAAATTTAAAAAAAAAAATTTTATTTAATTTTATTTTTCCAAATTGTTTTTTTAAAAGTTTTTTCAAATAATTTTTTAATTTAAGAATTTTTTTTTTTAATTTATTAGTGAAAAAATGTCTGACAAAAAAATAATTTTTGTGAAAAAATTTTGGTTTACAAAATATGTTTCCCGATTTTGACCCATTGTAGGTCCAACTTACTATAGTCTTATATTTATCGTTGCAATGGGCTTTGAAATATCTATTATTAGATATCCATATTGTCTATATTTATGACTTAGTAATCGAGATATAGATCAAAAATATGCCAAAAATAGAGGTTGTCTCGGATTTTTGCTCATGTCTCCGTTATTTATTTTGCTGATTTTAAATAGGAAACTTCTCTGACAGAATTATTGAAGACTTGGATCCCGAAGATATCTGGGGCCTTCAGAAAATTGATTTCAACAGACAGACAGACGGACATGGCTAAATCGACTCCGCTATCTATAAGGATCCAGAATATATATACTTTATAGGGTCGGAAAATTATATTGTGGAAATTACAAACGGAATGACAAACTTATATATACCCTTCTCATGCAGGTGAAGGGTATAAAAATTAAAAACAGAAATTATTTTGAAAAGCAAAAGGCAATGGGAGGAATACACTCATCCTTATAAAGAAATTAACCCTAACGCTCAAATGAACAGATTGTACACCAGATTACGACTAGGCCAACACATCTTACCAACAACTACTTTATTGAGAATTCTCCTCAACCGATTTGCAATTCTTGCCAATTACCACTAACTACAAAACATATCTTAAATGATTGCAACTCATCAAGAAATATACGGATTTGAACTCTACAGATATTTTAAAATATCCAACAAAAAACAACATAGAATTAGTAACGAAATTCCTGGAACTAACACACCTAAAAAATAAAATGTATATTGTATATTAGTATTATTAACTATAATATATTTATATAAACAAATGAAGCCGAAAGCCTAAGCTGCTAAAGCCATAGATAAATACACATAGATCGGAAACTCTTCTGTCAAAGACCTAACTCAGTTGTCAAAAACCTAAGTGGTGAGAATGTATTAGTAAAAAAAACTGTGTGAAAACAAAACCAACACTCGTATGTGTAACATGTTTGAGTAATTTTTTGTTTGAGCTTTTTTCTAGTTTCCGCTCTATGTTTCTCTATGGCTAAAGGTTTTTTTTATTATAATTCTAATTAAAATTAATAAATAAATAAACAAAAGGCAGTTCTGAAAAAAAGAGAGACACATCTGTATACTTTGTGGAACGCAGGATAATGGTTTTTGAAAGTTGATTAAGAATTTATAACAATGAGTAAGAACCGAGATGGCTTGAAATTTCATCACTATTGATGTGGGACAACGCAACTGATGTTCTGTTGTCATCCATAATCGACCCATAAACTTCATCTTAACTCAGAAAAGCTATTAACCAAAATTTCTAAAATTTTGTTACTAAATAATAATTACTATGATCTATTTTATTAAATTTGTATGATACTTCATTATATTTTAAGAAATTACCATATTTTTTTGAACAAAACGCAATACTACTGTGTACTTGTTTCACCGCCATTTTTTTTTCGTGAAATATTTTTTAACATTTTGTTTTTTATTTTCAATATTTATCTTAAAGTATACTTTGGTAAAGCATATATAAGATTCGGCACAACCGTTCTTCTTACTATTATAGACTTTATTATTTAATAAATAAAAAAAAATTAGATTAGTCTGAAAAAACTTCTTATCGGTTATATCCCGTCCATTTAAAGACCGAATCGGATGATTATTTCAACATAGACGATTTAGAAACAGATATTTTAAGACTATAAGTTTATAGGTTTTTAATTAGATTTCAGCCATTTTTCAATCGTTACCGAATAAACTTGAACATTGTACATCTTCGAGGTGCTAGTGAAAACAGTATGATATCCAGATATTTCCAATCTGTTAATAGAGGTGGTGAAATTAAAGTTGCTTGTATGACCTCTTAATAAAAAAAGTATGAATATTAATAATTTGCATCTAAATAAAAACACACATTAGGATTTGTTTTTTTTTATTAAATCTAAACTTTATTATACATAATTTATAATACATTATACAAACTACACTTTTGTTTTATATTTTTTGTATGCTTCCTAAAACACAAACTTCTTTACAAAACCCTTATAAAAAAAGTAAAGTTATTCACAACTGAAAGAGGCAAACAAATAAAGCAACAACATAACATGAAGAAAGCCTTTAGTAATGATGTTTTAAACAACAAAATAGCAGGTGGTATTTCAGTTGGAATTTTTTATTGGATATAGAATCAAATATAGCAATTGTAATAGAAATATTTATAATAAGAACAAAATTTAGAAATAGTTTTTTTAAAGTGTCTTAGCTATTAATGATAAATATTTAAAAACTCTTAAGGTAGTCAAAACGTTGGTTGGTAATTAATTAATCAGCAAGAAATGTGGTTTTAATTGTATTTTTTATTATTTTAATAATTTGTTTAATTATTATTAAATTATAGTATATTTATGTATGTGGAAAAAAATCACAATTATTGTTTAAATCAACAATTTAATTTTAAAGCATATTATTTAAAAGGACCTTAGAGAGGAGGAGGGGAGGGTCACACAAAATATAATTACATTAAATACAATGTGTTTTATAAAATAATTCAAATCAATTAAATCATTTATATATTTAAATTATTCACTTGTTGATATTCTGTTGTTTGTAAAGAAAATTATTAAAGAGTTTATTTCCATAACGAAAATAGAATAGAAAGGAAAAGAAACTGGAATTATAGCACAAACAGACAGGCACACTTAAATACTTTCATCAATACAAAATAAAATAAATGTGGAATATTTAGTGCTTGAATTAGAAAAAAGGAATAATTATTTACAATTTACAATTCATCTTTGTGCAGCAGAGTGTAGCGATTCTTAGAAGGTCCCAATTTCTTAAATGTCGACTCTGGCGGCGAGGTATTTACAACTTCACTTTGTACATCGTTACTAGATGGATCGGGGCCATAATGGAATTCACTAGAAATAGAAAAGTAGTTATTTAATTAAGATATAAATATTAAAGCCAACAAATCAACTATTTACCGATGTAATTTTCCACTATATAAATCTTGTAAAAATTGTTTTAGTTTTCCGGGCGTGTACATATCCTTAAAGTTGGGGAATAAGTACATGTGTCTAAATGAATCGATGGCAATCAGTGGTAAATCTTCTTCCGATTTACCCAAATGATGTAAAGGATGTGCAAAACGTTTACCATCAGCCGTAAGGAAATTAATGTTTTCTAAAGTAACAAAATGTATAAAAAAAAAGAAATCGTCAACAATAAAAAAAAAAATACTTACGTTTTTCATCCAATAATTGATGATCAATAATGGCCTTATAATCCTTAATTGAATTGGTATCGTCTGGATGGTGGAACAATATCAAAAATGGTAAACCTTCTTCGGTTAATTCTTCAGCATTCTCAAATGTTATCTCTCGTACTAATGGTACGCATTTTTCTTGAATCCAAATCTTCAATTCATCGAAATTCTTTAAACTACCAGTGTACGTTTCATCATTTTCATGGCTCACAGCTACATCGGGTCTGAAGACAATAATTGGCGAGCCTGTAAAAGAAGAATAAAACAAACAATAATACTTGTAGTTTAAATAAATTGTTTGCATTTTCTTTAAATAAATTAGTTAAAAGTAAACTGCATTTGACAGATTTGTACAATAATTTTCTAAAAAATAGCCGGTAAGTAAATTAGATCTAATGGATAAGTAATGAATGAATTAAACCTCAAAAGCCTTGTAAAATTTTAATTATGCAGGTAAAAATTCGGAATTAGGAACGTAGTAAACTGGATATACATATCGGTTGTGAGACCAACTCTTAAGTATTGATGCAATGCATGGGCATCATTCTATACTGCTACCCATTGAGAAGTGTGAATGGCGTGAAGAAGCTTAATCAGACTGTGCAAATCAGCTCAACTGAGGACGAGGAAAATGAAATCTCGATAATTAGTTTATCTCGCCTCCGTAGAGCTCTCGGATAGGGATGTCTGGAAAAATTCTGGGGAAATATGCGGTATTTACGGACAGACCGAATATGGAGACGTTGACGAATTCAGATCTAGAAAATGAAGACTGCCGGACATCGGAAATTCTTGAAGAACTAGGGGTAAGGATCGGCGCATATGGCTCTGAAAGGTCACCGAATACAAAATACTACCGGATACTTAAAAGTACCGGGCACTAAATATACATTAAAAAGTACCAGATAATAAAAGATATCATCTATCAGTAAAAATATGTGGTAATTTTTACCCGTAGATATGGATTTGAAATTAATGCCAAGTTACCTTTTAGGTAAATTTATCTGCTGGGTATTTTACACTGTAGATATTTGTTGAAGTTACGGGCATAAAAGTATTTTACTAATTACGTAACTGGTAAACAAAAGTACCACGTAATAGAGCTAAGGAAGTGCGATTAATCGATTTATCTAACTCCCTTATTAATCAAATTTCTGATTATTCATATCCATGATACAATTATTACAAGGTAGAAGCACTAGGGAGAGTTTTCAATATTTACGCCTCAAACCATAGAGAAATATACATAGAGCGGAAACTCTCCTGTCAAAGACCTAACTCAGTTGTCAAAAACCTAAGTGGTGAGAATGTGTTAGTAAAAAAAAAACTATGTAAAAACAAAAACAACACTAGTATGTGAGATTATTTTGTGTAAAATTTTTGTTTGAGTTTTATTCTAGTTTCCGCTCTTGTTGTTTCTCTACGCCTCAAACCATAGAGAAATATAGAGCGGAAACTAGAAAAAAACTTAAACAAAAAAATTACTCAAAATAAACACACATAGGAGTGTTGTTTTTGTTTTCACATAGCTTTTTCTACTAATACATTCTCAGCACTTAGGTTTTTGACAACTGAGTTAGGTCTTTGACAGGTGAGTTTCCGATCTATGTGTATTTATTTTCTTTTGTTTGACGTTACAGGAATAGTATACTTGAGAATGTATTTACTTATGATTCTACCTTATATTGTTGTGTCATGATTATTTCTAGTTTTGTTGAATTATTGTATCATGAATTATTTCAAATAAATTATTTGTTTTATTTTTATATGTTTATTTTATGTTTTTTTCTTATTAATTTTTCTGAGCAAAAACATTCAAATTTGATAAACCAAAATTCAAATTAATTGATTAATCATAGTTTTGGTTAATCAGAAATGTTGATTAATCGGTATATTGATTAATCAGAATGTTTGACCATTCGATTAATCGCATATCCCTTAATAAAACTACTTTATCTTTTTCTAAAATTACTTCTAATGTCAGCTTTTTTAAAAGTATTTTAAATAGGATATGACCACGTACCAAAAGTATTTTAAATATTGCATTTTCTGAAAGTACTTTAGATAGTACTTTTATCAAAATTGCTTTGAATAGTTATTTAACCAAAAATTACTTTAAATAGTCATTTTATCACAAGTTCTGTAAATAGTATCTTTAACCAAATAGTACCGCTGATTAATAACAAAGGTGGCTTACTATTACAACATCATGTAACTGATTTTCTGTTTCTTATTTTCTTCCATCACCTTTTTTTCCATTTTTACTTCCTTTTCTTTAAAAATTCTATAATTTAGATTGAGAATAGTCATCAATTGTTAATCTAAGCAATCATATATGGCCAATTGTATATTGCTCGATTGTAATGAATTAGTGATGTAAATTGTTTTTTTAATTGTTAAAAATATAATTAAGCAAATAAGATAAGAACCAAAATAAAGACAAACATAAAAATTAATATTAAAAAAACAAAATAAAACAATAATTACCTAAAGAAATTTTCTGTGTAATATTACCTAGTTGCTTATCTTCAACTCCTTTGCGGTTACAGATTAACAAAGAAGATTAGGAAGGTTTATAGTAGTTAATAGAGTTAGTTTTCAAACAATTAAGAAATACAAACATCAAAAACAATATTTTTAAATTAAAAGCATGCAAATTAAAGCAATTTATTTAATAATATTTATAATTGTGTTTAATAAAAAAAGCAACCTACCTGGTGGATGCATGGCTTGAGCAGCATCACCAAAACCAACATGAAATTGACAATCGTCTTTTAGATTTGTGGCCACCTTACGGAATGTATCATATTCTGATTGATCGCGACGATCGAAATAACCGATAATTATGCGTTTTTTCGAGTCAAGATTTTCCAAATCCCTCAATGTGTGAAACTCCTTGATGGGATCTTCTAGTTGTTTTTTCACAAATTCCAAGAAAGCATCCGCCGAACGTTGTCCACGATATTCACGCTTACTTAATTGTCCATTGCGTACAATTTTCAATGTGGGATATTTGGTAATATGAAAACGTGAAGCTACAGTTGTCTCTTTATCACAATCTACTTTACCCAGTACCACTTTGCCAGCGTCGGGAAAAGCTTCTTTAACCTGTAAATGGAGAGAAATAAAAATATTTTTAGACTTGTTTTTGGTGTAAAATATGTGTATATTTGATTAATGGATTTACCTTATCGGCGGCTTCATTGAAAATTGGCGCTAATAAATTACTAAAACGGCACCATTCTGCATAGAAATTTAAAAATACCAACTCATTGGAGGCTGTAATATATAAACAAAGAAAACATTTTTTAAAAGTTATTTTTAATAAAGAAAATAGAATGATCAATGGTTAATAAACAATTTAAAGACAAAAAAAAAAAAATTAAAACTTTTTCAACTGTAATAGTTAACCCGCCAAGGGTGACCTACTGGTCTGTGAAATCGGGTGTGTTAAAAAATACGAATAACTTTATTCTCCGTAATTGCAATTTCGAGTACCTGCCACAGTGCACGTCTCCCACTATCAGTTCACTTCGAAACTGCTTAGTGAGCACAGATAATTTACAAAAAAAAAAAAAAAAAACATGAACTCATTAGTAACACGAAAAATCTAGAGTTGAAAAGCCCGGTGCATGAGACCGTCGACACCATTGATAAAAGCCAAATTTGCGTCACCATTGGCGGGTTAAAAAACGTTTGTTTGATTATTATTTTATTAATTATAATTCTTCCCAAATATTGCGTTAAAAATTTGTAAAAAATTAGTACACTTTTTCTTGAACTTGTTCTAAGTTCAAAATTTATATAAGATTGGTGTAAAATCGCTGAATTTCAATTGTACAATACTTTTTAATCGCTTATCAAATTATTAAAATATTGGTCTAATAGTACTGTTCATGTACCTAGTTTCAATATATTTTTCTAAATTTTGAACCAAAATATCCTTTAAACAAGTACATATGTATATTTTAAAATAGATATCGTATATAAACACCAAACTAAAGCGAATTTTGGAATTCTGTAGAACCTTAAATTGTGTATGGCCATGGAAAACATGTATAGCAAATATTATCGAAATCAGAAGAGTAAAGAATCAAAAATTAATTTTTTTGATCGATGTTTTCGTTTCTTCCCACATATTAACAATTATAATGAAAAAAAAAACTAAAAAACTAAAATATGATTGTAATATTATTGTGTCATTCTCAGAATATAGGGGTAAATGTTATCGAATATATAGATGGAAACTGTTTTTCCAAGAAATAAACGTCTTATCAAGATGAATGCTTGGTACATAGAGAAAACTAGAAAAACAGTCAAACAAAAACAGTACTCAAAATAGTCACACATACAAGTGTTGTTTTTGTTTTCAAATAGTTTTTTTTTACTAATACATACATTCTCACCACTTGGTTTTTTGACAACTGAGTAAGGTATCTGACATGAGTGTTTCTGATCTAAGTATATTTCTCTATGGCTTAGAACATACGAATGTTGCTTTTGTTTTCAAATAGTTTTTTTACTAACATATTTTCAGCACTTAGGTTTTTGACAACTGAGTTAGGTCTTTGACAGGAGAGTTTCCGCTCTATGTATATTTCTCTATGGCTTAGTATTTCTGTGTTATCTGTGCATTATTCCAATTCCGTAAATTTGATAAATCAAAATTGTTAATTTATATTTACGGAATTGTTGCAACATTGAAAACATCAATCGCTGTGTGATATTATTTGACTTTATCATTCCAATTTTGTGACAACTTCAAAAATTTGTTAAACAGTATGTTGTTGTGATGTTCAACAATATCCTAACGAAATTGTGCCGATTGTCTTTGAAATTAAATTAAATATATAACCATTGCACCAGCATTGATCTTTAATATATGTGTGTATGTATACATATGTATTTATAGGTCATAAAAACACGTTTCTTAAATATTATTTTTGTTTCCTTTTTAATTGACCATCCAAATTTAAAGTTTTTATTTTATTCTCTAAAGAAACACTAATTACCATAAAAACCTGAAAACTTAAATTTAGTGCAAGTATATACGCATTTAACATTAAAACAAATTTAAAATACTTAAATAAATACATCATATTCTCTGAATTGTATTAAAAACCAACATTTTGTATAAAATTAGCTCAGCCTCTCGTTATTCAACGAATGGCTCTCATAACAAAATAACGATTTGTTTAAGATCACGAACAAAGTTTTTTTTTTTCATTCTAAAGACAATGTTTATAATGATTTTCACAAGAATAAACGTACCCTTGTTAGATGCAGAAAAATATTCAGAGTTTGGAAAAGACGAATTTAATAATTTGAAAAATTCCTCTGAAACCAGCTTACTGTATAATTAGAGGTTCACATACCTCAATTATTTCTAAAGTCTTTTATAATTTTCTTATGCATTTGACTGGCTTTTCGTTCATATTTGACAGTTGCTTAAGCCAGCTTATGCAAATTATAGTTGAGCCTTAAGAATGGCCGAAATTATTTGTTCATGCTGAAATTAAATCTAATATTTATTTATTGAAATTGAAAACAAGCTCAAATTTTTAACGAATACTGTTATTACGGAGTTTAGGCCCAATCCAAATTTAACAATTTTCAATCGATTTCCGGCACTGCATCTAGTTATTGGATTGAAATTAAGTGTTAAAATAGTTTGTTTTGGCTTTTCATTTAATTACAATTTATTGAATTTATTACTATAACTTACTATAAAAACAAATATGCATATTAAGTGTGTATAGCTTACAGCAAATTGTTTAATAATTTAAAATACACACAATAATATACATACATATCTACGTAAGTGTATAAAAGAAACAATAGAAGATGATGTTTAATTTATGAAAACCTGTTTATATGTTTTCTTAACACATATAACATTATTGCGAATCCAAATGATGGACAAATTTTTTACATAACTGCCCAAAACTGATAAAAAACAAATCAGTGAAAGTTATTAATGTTTTTGGAATTTAAAAGTTCAGTGTCACGTCATATACACGTATTGTTAGTATTAATAATGCAAATAAAAAACCCCGAGTATGAATATTAATTAAAACAGATTTGTTTAACATCTGTTTTGAGTTAAAGTTATAAGGAAATAAAATAAAAAAGGGTTAAATAAATAATCTTTGTACAATTTATGTAATTAATTCAGAACAATACATTGAGGGACTATATTCAAAACCCTCTAACTTAGAAAACACAAGTAAATTCATTCTTCTACAATATATTTTTAAGGCCGCAATATAATTTATTTTTAAATTTTTTGCATTATTCACAATTTTATAAAATATAGAAGATTTTTTTCTACAAAAATATTCATTTAGTATTAATAAAACTAATAAAGGTTTTACATTGTATGAAAGACATTTCAAATATGTTTTATTATTTTGGGACTTCCGTCAATTCTAACATGTTTTTATATATAATTTAATGAATTTAACAAATCAATAGTTTCGTACGTGTTATAAAAACAAACAAAAAATTATTAATAGATAGAATTACTTTGTAATACTTTAATTTGACCAGAAGGGTTTTTGTATTATAGTTGAATAAATAAAAATAAACTAAAATTAATGTACTAACATAATGGCTTCAAGTTTAGTAAAGCTTTCCTGAATTCAAATTATCGAATTAAAAATTGAATTCCGGGAATATTACACTTTAAATTCTTTAATTTTTTTGAAGGTATTGCAAATAGACCAAACATAAGAGATTCTGTTCAATTTTACTTGTATATGATTTATGTACTTTTTACTTTATACTACGACTTGGAAAATATAAAAGTGATGATAATTTTAACTTAATTCGAAGGTTTATGCAGTATACACATTTGCTCAAAATTTTAACTTTTTGTAAAATAAAAAACACACAAGATCAGTTTATCTTTATTAGATAAACTGAAAATTAAATATGAAAACATATTAAACTAAGTCTAATATCCAGTACATAAACCTTCCTAGCATATTGAAGCATAACATTTTCCAATATGTCTCTGTACTCATCCGCGTTCATTGTTCAATTCTACATATGGGACCAACACCATCCCATGAAAAACAACCCCATACCATTATGTTTCCTCCACCATGTTTAACCGTCTTCTTTGTAAACTGTACATGGAATTCTTTATTTATTTTATTTATAAAAATAATAAAATAAATAAAATAAAAAATAAAATTCTTTACCCTAAGGACGGTGGACATTTCTTTGGCAGTCGTTTCGACACTTTTTTTCCCTTTCACATCCTGACCAAAGTAAGTGTTCTTTTGCAAATTCCAATCTCATCTTTATATTTTGTTTGCGCATTTAGTGGAACTTTTCTGGCAATTCTTCCGTGCAGTTTGGCTTGCACAAGACGACGACGAATTGTTTGTGGACTGACCTCATTACCAATCATAGCAGAAATGTTTTTCCAGGCTGGTTTTCTTTGGTCTACCACGAGTTTCTCTGGTTTGTTTTTTACACAAAGTATTTAGGACAAAGTGTAAAAATCTTCCCAAGTTCTTCCCTATTTCACGCAATGAATTTACATGATTTCTCATGATTTTCACAATATTTCTCTCCTCTTCGGTACAATGATTGTTTCGTCCCATTTTCTTCTAAAGAGCACAAATTGTGTTCCAATATTTATACAAATAAAATTATTCTTACCGTTACACGTGAAAACAAACAAAAAACTAAACCCGAATTGAATTTATTATTGAAAATGATGACAAATGATGATCAAGTGTATCTATTATTATGATCAATATTTTTTTGTGTTTTAAATAATTAGTTATGTTACGTTTACAGTTGGCACTTTTAATTATACAAAAACTGGGCACGTTTGTAAAAGTTTTGTTTAATAAGCCAAATTATTATTTTTATTTTATTTATTTCATTTATTAGCAATTATTTACTACATATTTCATCAATATCAAATCGAATTAAATTTAGTATTTCTAAGTACTGCTTTATAAACATTTTAATTGAATAAGAATCTATCTCCAAAAAATATGTTTACAATGTTTATCGTATATTTTCGTAGAAACCCTTGCCCTATTTAACTTTTTGGCTCTCACGCTACTTAAGAAAATGTTTTAACTTTTACAAAGTTTCTTTATATACCAATAGGTATAGAAACCAAACGCCGGTACTGAATAAATAAAATAACAACACATACTTAAATGTGCCATTTAACCCAAACTTATAACTGATAAAAATAATATTATACATAGAGACGAGACACCATGTCAACATGTCTGATATAACAACAAAATACATTAACTAGCGTGTATTTTGTTGTTGTAAGAGTTAGGTTTTTGACAATTACATCTCGTCACTATGTTACCCTCTGTATTGATATTTTAATTGACAATTAAGTGTTGTGTTCATTTTAAGAGTAAAATACTTTTAATTCATGTCAAAAATGCAATTCGAAAATAAAATTTGTCTTACTTGTAATATTGATATATTAATACAACGAATTAAAGACGACGTTTTTTTATTATTCATACAGGTACGTTTTACACTCAAAAAATCATTGAACCAAAAAATATATTTTATTGATTCTTGTTTAAGGAAAAGTGTGTTTGATAATAATTTTAACTCAACTTTTGTATATTGATTTTGATATACATAGTATGTATTCATTTAACAATGCAGTTCAGATTTGGTTAATAATGCATGAACTAATAGCGGCAATCAAACGCTTTTTATCTAAGGTTGTGACGGTATTTACTAGTTTATATATATGACGCATTCTAATAATAATTATAAAAATTTAGCTAAGCAATATTATCATTATATGGTGGAGTTGAATTATTATTTTTTTATTTGTTGAAATAGTATTAATTAAATCAATACAGGTAGGTAATGGTTCTTATCGCCTGGGTATGTCTAAAAGCGGCTTTGCTAAATAATGTTTTCTTAAAAGCCGGACTAAGGCAGTGCAGAGGCATTAGTGCATCATCATTAATCTTAGATTCGAAATTTTGAACTAATTAAAAAAAATTTATTTGTTCTGGGTTATATTTAAAACAAAAGGAACTACAATTATAAAATAGTTATAAATATAAAAAATTAACCTATAATACTAAAAAAAACACTTTGACAATTTGTTATTTTTATTTGTATTTAATTTAACAAAGAGAGGGTTTTCTTTGAGTGTATGTGTAGGGGGCACACATTGATGAACATTAGAAAGAAACACAAGAACAACAAAATGATACTGAAATAAAAGTGTGAATTGATTTGTTTGTATTTTACTTTGCGTACTCTATAATTGTTGTTTTTCTAACGACAACAACAACATAAGATGATGTGACACGTCAAAAGGGAACCTTAAATTTTGAGACAATTCCCTATATAAATATATATACACACACACAAAGAACATATACACTGAATAAATAAATGATTTAATTGAACAAAAAAGAGGAGTGACACCCACAGATCAAGATTTTAATAACAAATTATCCGTATATAAACATTATTAAGCGCCAAACATTATAATTTGTTATTCTAACATACTTTTCCGAAAGTCAAGATAACATAAATAATTACAATTAAAAAGAGATTATAAAAAAATTCTTATAAGAATCATACTCACCTAAAGTCATATCAATATTTTCACTGGTCAATGATACCGCCCCACTATCTGTGGGATGGTAGAAAACATAAAATACCTGGAATGTAGCAACAAATTGTTTTATTATTAAACAAATAAAAATTTCATGTGTATTAAATAAGATGGGACAATACTACCGGTCCTCAAACCTTAAAGTAGAAAAAACTGTGTCTAGCATACGTGTTTCTTTTGAATTCCCATTAATTATATACACCGCTATTTATCCATTATAACTATTTATTTTTCCATTTCTGTTTACTCACCATAAATATTGCAAAATAATAACATTTTCTAAGATTCCACAAATGCATTTTACTAAATTTTATTGTTGTTTTAATAATAAATTAACTTAATTTCTAGAAAATTATACAAGATTTTTACGTGCGCGATTTAATTCTTTCCACACTTGCGTCTTTTTTTACCAACGTTTATTCAGTTAATTCACTTTTTCACCAGTTTTCTCCTTTCTTTTCTTTCGCTTTCTGCTTTTGATTATTTTCTTGTCAATAAAACAGAGTTGTTTTTTATCATTGTTCAGTGTTGTAAAATGCCATATTATACAGTGAGACAAAAATTAACATCGGCAGAATGATGGAACTTTATATATATAACTTGGGGTTACACGTTCAAATGTTGCCTTTCAAGTTTCACAGTTTTAACTATTACACTCACATTTTTAAAAAATGAAACGAACTTTCTTCAATTTCTCTTTCCAATTATTGTTTCAATTTAGAAGCAAGAAAAGCTGATTACGTTTACATTTTGTTTGAACAATTTGTAGTTTTCCTTTGCAAATATTCTGTCTCATCCTCCTCCTCATTTTGACAACTTCTACAGGAGTCGTTATAGGGCAAGTCAAGTCAAGTCTCCTCGTATGGTTGCCATCACTAAATTGTGAGCGTGTAAAGCCGGTTTAGTCAGGGCCATATCGTCCTGGTTATAGTGCATGTGGCCTTGAATACTGAACATTTTTTGAATCCACATTATAATATTATTTATTTAAGACGAATTCGTAAATGTAACTTTTTATAAGAAAAATTGCAAACTACCCCTGGCAACACTAGTAAAAACACACTTTAATATGATAGGCTGGGTTTAGGCCATGATTTTTACGACGTCGTTTTTTTTTAATTGATTTCAAAAATCGCTTGCGTTTATGCGATGAATATAGGTTGCATGTATTTTTTTTCTGCCAGGGTTGATTTATATTGTTTAATCGGCTAATCTTCTTTATTAAACTTCAAAATAAGAAAAATAATAAAACGTAACAAGAAGAAAAGAGATTAGTGTAAAAAGAAATATGAAAAAAGACACGAAAAACACAAATCGAGTCGATTTGTTTACCCCACGCTTCTCTACAACGTTCGCCAACAAACAAAGAGACGTCGTAAAAATCATCATGTAAACGCAGTGATATTGTCAAATTCATCATAGGTGACGTTAAAATGCCTATTGACTGTTTTTAGCTTGATATTGTTTGTCACTTTTATCAGTCAAAGTTTGTTTAAATTTCTTTGTAAATTTAAATATAACGTTTTTGTTAAAAATAAAATACATATTACTGCATTTTAACCTTTTTAAAACGTTGGTTTATTTCCTTTTACTTTCGATTGCAAATAAAAGCCGTTTAGTAGTCTAAAATTTGTAAGAACTCTTTATTTATTTAAAATGTACAGCAACAACAGTTCAAATAGTCACTCAGTGTCTTTATAAACGTTTATCAATTCGCAGAAATGCACACGCTCTACTGAAACCTCTTCTACAATGCTCATAAAGGACAAACTAGTATGTTCGAATTCTAGAGCTTTCGATGTCAATGTTAGTAGCTTAAACATTTAGTGTTGCCATACTTATAAACAATGCTAATAACCGCATGCTATCAACATTGTTGATAAGTAGAAGCTTCTACTGATGGACGTGTTTATAAACATGATGAATGCTGCAGGCAGTCGTTACAGACTGTTAAATTAAAATCGCTATTGCAAATTCGTAACAATATATAAGGTTTGAACAAAATTAAAACAGTGGAAAAGTGAATGAGTGATCATGTTAAACTACGTATTTGTTTTTAAAGCACTTCAATTCTAACTTGTTCCTTCATACACTTCGAATGTTTGAAAAACATCTAAATTTTTGGGAGTTAAATTATTAAACACGTTGAAATTTAATGTTTTCTTTTTTAAAATATATATAGTTCTGTAATGAACGCCAATATGAAAAATTAATAAAACAAATCAAATTTTGTAAATTATTTCTTCTTTTATATTAAATTTGTAATAAGTATAATAATTTTATTAAGAACAAGGTTAATTTGCAAGAAAACCTCAAAGAAAAAAAAAAAAAAATAACTGTTTAAACACTTGAAGTTTTTTTTTTTGGAAAATCAAGCATTAAACACGTATGTCTGAACATGGTATAAGTGTGTGAATTAGGGCCATAGCCAGGTGAGCAACTTATCGAGGCCGCCCACTTGCCCCAATGCCAACTACCAGCCCATGTAAATATAAATCAACTCGAAAATAAAAAGTAAAGAAAGCTACACGTATCTTATATAAACACATGAATAATATACAGTCGCAAAGCACTGACTATGCCAAATTTCTCCTTCGTTCACGAGCTACCGAATTATATCTAAAATAACAATTTTCGAAGCCACTGTGTATCCTATTCTAGTATGCTAACGCCATTGTCATTTTTGTATGTTATAAAAGTGTATATGAATAAAAACACAAATTGACTATTTAAACAGTTGTTGTGTAAATTTTAATAAATAAATACTCGTTATCATTTTATACTACTTGGTGCTTTTATTTGCAATTTAAAAAATCCTATTTATTTATAGGAAATAACAGTATCATCAATAACAGTATCATCAAACGAAATGTTTGCTGACAATTTTGTTAACCTCTATTTGTATTTTGAAAATATAAATGAGGTTTTTGTCGAAACCTGAAACGAAAACAACAGGGTGCAAACTTTCTCTGAACATTAAACACGTATGTCTGAACATGGTATAAGTGTGTGAATTAGGGCCATAGCCAGGTGAGCAACTTATCGAGGCCGCCCACTTGCCCCAATGCCAACTACCAGCCCATGTAAATATAAATCAACTCGAAAATAAAAAGTAAAGAAAGCTACACGTATCTTATATAAACACATGAATAATATACAGTCGCAAAGCACTGACTATGCCAAATTTCTCCTTCGTTCACGAGCTACCGAATTATATCTAAAATAAAAATTTTCGAAGCCACTGTGTATCCTATTCTAGTATGCTAACGCCATTGTCATTTTTGTATGTTATAAAAGTGTATATGAATAAAAACACAAATTGACTATTTAAACAGTTGTTGTGTAAATTTTAATAAATAAATACTCGTTATCATTTTATACTACTTGGTGCTTTTATTTGCAATTTAAAAAATCCTATTTATTTATAGGAAATAACAGTATCATCAATAACAGTATCATCAAACGAAATGTTTGCTGACAATTTTGTTAACCTCTATTTGTATTTTGAAAATATAAATGAGGTTTTTGTCGAAACCTGAAACGAAAACAACAGGGTGCAAACTTTCTCTTTATTACACTCGGATACCCGAACCCTGGTATTTCAACGTTTACGATGCACCCTGTTCATTTTATTCACGTTGTCTTTTCACCCCATTCATTTACATTTTCATCATACCAATGATTTTGTAAGAAATTTTCAGAAGTCCAACTCGACTCTGAAAATTTTATACGATTCGTGCGTTAAATATAGCTATAAAAATAATTAAAAAACATTAAAATATAAAATTTAACCTTTGATGTTAAGCAAAATAATAAAAACTATTTGATTTGACAATTAAAAACCAAAAAGAAGTGAAAATATTGGGCTGGCATATTTAACAAAGAAATAAAAAAAGAAGTGAAAAACAAAAAACCTTTTAAAACAAAGAAGATAAAGAACAAAACAAAGTAAAACGAAAAAAAAAATAAAGACGGAAATATAAAAACAAAATGTAAGTGTTTAAAGAAATTAAAATAACAAAAAAGTGAAAAAAAAATATATTTTTTAAATGAAATGTATGCGGTCACCCTGATAACAAACAACCTGAAAGAATAATTACAAAAATAATAAATAAAGAAAGAAAGAACAACTGCCGTTAAGGTCGTATACTGTGGGTAAAAGATTGCCAGAGAAAAGAACAGACAAAAAGATAAAATCAAAAATACAGACAACAGACACATTCATATACAATCGTAATAACGAGTATATATGAAAAAAGCAATAAATAAAATCGAGATAAATTAACAATTTCGTACGTTCTTTTGTTTGTTGACTTGTGAAAAAATTTTATAAACAAAATGTTGAAAATCTTTTGTTTGTAAACCGTTTTTGTTTTGTTGTTTTAACTTTGCTAGTACAAATTTAAATACAAATTTATATCAAGTTAACAATAATTTGTATTGAATATACATAAGTGTTTAATTCTGTTTTATAATCATTATTATTTTGTTAACTGACGTCAGTTCAAAATATTTCCATTGATTTTTTCCAATTTTCCTTTAACTAATAATTATGTAGTTCATTTCAATTTTTATTATCATTATTTGCAGATTGATTTGTCATCAAAGTTTTATAAAAAAATACATCAATATTAATTGTTGGGTAAGTGTCTACAATTGTCATTCATTTAATTTTATCGGTTAGTTTCATATGCCTTGTTTTCTTATTGTATTTATCATTTTGCTGTAAAGATTTCATAAATATACACAATTTTCCAATTAGTTCATAGATTTTTCTTATGGTGTCCTTCCAAATGCCACTTCATTATAGTTGCATTAAATTGTGTTTTGTTGTTGTATTGTATTGCAATGCATTGGACTTTGTACTTGTTTTGCCGGTTTTTACTGTATCTAGGCTTGCCATACAAATGTTATTTTTTTAAGCGTTTTTCTTTTTATAAACTAATACATACCTACAACTGCCGCAGTGAAAAGTATTGACATAAAATATAAAACCTAAAACGAAAATTATTATAGATGTGTTTCCTTTTTTAAAAGTAGTTATGTTTATTTCATAAAATTTTTGATGTTATGTAAAATTTGGGGTATATTAAAACCAGTTCAAAAACCATTGCTTACTTAATCGTCTCCTGGAATGTTTTTTACTCAATGATAAATCGAAAAGCGGAATGATCCATTTCTGGTTTACTTTCTCTAGATCAACGGTTTTCAAATGGTCGCTATAAATATTCCATCGGCCGCTAATATCTCGGTAACACATTAAGCTTAATCACTGTATTCTAATTTATTTTGCAATTTTAATTTGACAACTTTGATTTTAATAACATTTCAGTTAAATTTAGAAAATTCAAACTTATATTGAAAAAAAAAAAAAAATGGAAATTGATAAATCAAATTTAATTTTGACGGAGATATAAGTCAATTGGTTACGTTATACATCCAGATGTTATCTAGCGTAAAGACAATTGTCACTTAAGTGGCTCTAAGTAATCTATAGGGTAGTCACTTGTAATGTGTAATGCATTTGTCTCTAAGTTATCCAAAATAGTCAATTGATCCTCTGTTTAGGACATGCACGTGTTAATATAACCAGTTACGTAGCTAGTTATCACGAGTTCAGGAGTGGTAACTGTGTATGTGATGTTACAAAATCTTTCCATAACGAAATATCTTATAAATCGAAATTGCAGAGATATCAAATATGAATGTTTTCGATACATTGAAAGAATTATTGATGTTTTGAAATGATAATTTTCAATTGCTGTTACTTAGTCCCAGTCCACACTGTGAAACATTAGCTGCAAAACATTTTTAAATTCTTTTTTGAAACTGCATTCGTGTCCACACGTTGAAGTTTTTGCTTTTCAGTTTTTGACATTTCTGTACAGAACGAATGTGAACGAATAAATATGGATGACATACTCAACAAAAACTTCCTGTACACGAAACAGAGTACCCATTTCCATTCCTCTTTCCCCTTTCATCGACAAACTCAAATGTTTTGCAGCAAATGTTTCACAGTATGGATGGGGACTTAGAGAAATGAAAAACTTAATACCAGTCTCACGACGTCTAAAGAAGTTAGTCGATAACATTTAATGCTATTTCTATAACAAATTCGACAAATAAAACTTTTTGTCCAGACAATATGTTGCCCTTTGAGGACAAAAAATTATATTTTTATTAAAAACTTGAATAATATGCATTTTGAAGTAAAATATAACAAAATATGCATTATCAATAAAATATGCAAATATATGCACTAACAAATCGATGCCATTTTACAGCAAAATGTGCTATTCGGATAGATAATTGGTCCACATTGTTTTTGGACGTTCGTGAAAAAACATGTGTCTGTGAAAGAGTGTGTTAGAATTCCAATTTTCAAGAAAAAGTTTTGAAGTCAAATCTGTCTCAAGTGTGTTGAATTCACAAACTACTTGTATGTGAGAAGAGAGAGAAGTTGTTGTAGAAAAATTGAGAGGCTGCCCTTCTTGTTATTTTTTGGCATTAACAATTTTGTCATAACGAAGCTATAATACAAATAAATGAAGACAATACCAGATAATATTTTATCTTGACAACCATTAAGTATACTTTGCAAGTAGACCGACTTTTTGACAGCAGTACCTAACTCCAAACCATTGTTAGTAACAAAAAATGTACTTGTGTTTGTGCCTTTTTGAATTTCACCAGACACACAGAGTTCTATTAAAAAATTTTAAAGTTTAAATTTTCTTCTATTTTCAATATTATATATTGAAACTCTGTTCTCTGTTTTTAATTTTACCACAAACAAAATAAAATGTCAAAATTAATAAAAACAAGTACGAGAGCTAATTCGGCTGTGCCGAATCTTATATACCCTTCACCAAATTATACTTTAAAATACAAATTTTAAATATTTTTAGTTAAACAAAATTAAAATTTTTATTTTTCAAAATATAAAAATTTTTTTTTTCGAATTTTTTTTTTTTTAAATTTATCAAGAAAATTCCCTTCTCCAAATTGTAATTTAAAATAAAAATTTTAAAAATTTTTAGTTAAACAAAATTTTTTTCCAAATTTTCTTTTACATTTTTTAAATTTATTAAGAAAAAAATTTATGACAAACAAATTTTTTTGGCAAAAAAAAAAAAAAAATTCGGGTTAAAAAAATATTTTTCCCGATTTTGACCCATTGTAGGTGCAAATTACGACTTCACTATCTATAACGATCCAGAATATATATACTTTGTGGGTTCGCAAACGAAAAATGTAGAAATTACAAACGGAATGACAAACTTATACATACCCTTGCTACTCATGGTGAAGGGTATACAAATATTTTTTAGTTTGTGCGAAATGGAGGTTCGGAAAAGAAAAAGTGCTAAATGTGTTCAATTCCAATTAATACATAAAGCAAATATTATGAAAATGGAAAAACATCATGTGTTTTAACGTATGTCTTTCCAGTTTGTTTGAAAAATGTTCCTTGCAAACACTCGAAGAGCATGATTGGGATAAGGAAGTAATTTTGTAATTACCATATAAGCTTTTCTCTTTTTAGTTTTTTTTTTCGTACTTTAATGCCAAACTCAATAATAGAATTCTTAATTTTTGTTTTCATAAAATAGCTTGTAGCATTTAATATACATACTAACTTTATTTGATCCTTGTGAAATGGGTTTGTAGTCTTTAGACTTATTCTGTCAATATCATCATTGACTCTTTTAAAACCTATTATCAAAGTACCTTAAAACTTGTGCTAAATATAATACAAATTTAGATATTTCGATTTCTCATGTAATTTTGTGTATTAATTAACAAAATAATCAATTTAAAATAATATCTATTTAACTTAAAGCGTGTTTATAGTTATGAAACACTAAGGAAAATATACTAAGCCGTATTTATCGCTAATCACAAGCGAGAATTTTAAACGATATTTTTTTAAAAAAGCTGTGTTAATATTCTATAAAAAGTTTAGTACAAATTTTATATTTCCTTAAATTTAGATAAAGCGAAAAATTAGATGCGTTTATAGTAGCGACACGCAGTGTATAAAGTATTGGAATCTCTAAATGTTTTTTAAATAAAAAAAAATATTTAAATAATTTTTTAAACCCTATTATTGTTTAGTAAACTATTGGTTATACTGTACATAAAATGTGTAATAGCTAGTGGACAATAAACGAAAAAATTAAAACGCAAATAAATAAAACAAAATGAGTATACACTAGGGTGGGTCGATTTTTTTCACGAAAAATCGTATAGCAGAAACGCATTCTACGGACAATTCTAAGAAATTTTCCCCAGGAAACCATAGGTCTAAACTCAAATCCTATCTTGCGCATTTCGTATTTCTTCCAATGATATATTTTTTTTGTTAGTAGTTGTTTTTATTGGATAAAATACGAAATGCGCAAGATAGGATTTGATTTTAGACCTATAGTTTCTTGGGAAAAATGTCTTTGAATTTTCCGTAGAATGCGTTTCTGCTATACGATTATTTACTTTTTGATCGTCCATACAAATCGACCCAGCCTAGTATACACATTAGGCTGGGTCAAATTGTATGGACGATCAAAAATTAAAAAATCGTATAGCAGAAACGCAATCTACGGAAAATTCTATGAAAGTTTCTTCAAGAAACCATAGGTCTAAAATCAAATCCTATCTTGCGCATTTCGTATTTTATCCAATAAAAAAAATATTAGAAAAAATATATATACTTAAATTCCTATCATTGGAAAAAATACGAAATGCGCAAAATAGGATTTGATTTTAGACCTATGGTTTCTTGCTGAAAATTTCTTAGAATTTTCAGTAGAATGCGTTTGTGCTATACGATTTTACGTGAAAAAAAATTGAGCCACCCTAATACACGTATTGCTTTCAAGAAGAAGATTATTCAGAAATAATAGAACATACAAATATACATACATAAATACATTACAAACATTATATTTAAATTCAAGCTAAAAAAGGTAATTAAACTTTATTTACAGAATTTGATTACCTTTGCTCTATTTGTTTGTCTGTTTTTAAAGCTTTTCAAAATCCATTGTAGTCTAATTTTTTCTGCTTATAAAATTACAAATTTATTAATATTAATATTAGTTTTTTTTTATTTTTTGACAAATATCTGTGTTTATGTTATTACAATAAATGCATTTAATATGCACATACATTTCTTAATAAACTAATATCGTTTACATCTGAACTTAATATTTATAAATATGTAGGTATTTACTTTCGATACGAGTTATAGAAATTGTTTTTATTTGTTCGTGTCTACAACAAAAGATATATGTTATGACGAATATTGAAATTGCATTGTCATGTTTTGTATCTTATTTTTATTTTCATTAATGTTCGCTATTTTTTCGCATCTTTAGCTTATTTTCATTTTGTTATGGTTTTGTGGGTAAGAGAAGTGTTTCAGTTTTGTCTTATTTAAAATTTATTGTTGATTATTATTTTCTACTATTGATGGTGCCCTACAAATAAGTCTGTATGACTTCATGCTATTTCTGATATGTGACACAATAAGATTGTAACAAATATTTTTTTTCACAGTCGTCTGTAGAATAATTTTCAGAAAGGAGATTTTATAGGAAAATTATATTACAACAAATGTATATACTATATACATTAGTAAAAAAAATGCTTTAATGGTTGAAAAATTAAAAAATTCTGCTCGGTTCGATAGTTCAATTTATGTTATTTTAACCAGTCTTAGAGTGACAACAAGTCACCTAACTATTGCTATTTATTTATTGTGTCTATATTGTCTTTTCTTGTTATCTTTTCAATTTTCTTTCTCTGTTTTGTTCTGTATATTTTAGTACATATTTGTTTTTGTTAAAAAACTTTGTGATGATAATGATGTTAACAATTTTTTTTTGTCGTGTTTATAAACAAATATTAAAAAAAAAACACAAAAACAATTAAAATGCTATAAATGGTTTATGCGAAAATAGTATAAAAATACATATAATCGAGTACATAAAGAAATGTTTCGTAGTTTTTAACAGCTGTTTAAAGGGAAGTGATTTTATGTGTAAATTTGGAAGCTTGTTTGACCTGTAATACATTACGTAAAATAGACCTAGAGGCTTAAAAAGGGTTGTGGGAATTTCATGAGTATGGGCAATATATACATTTAATCAAACAAATAAAGTACTTTTTAAATATTTTAAAGAAATACAAACCATATGTATGTACATTAGGGTGGCTCCGTTTGTATGGAGGAAAAATACGTTGTCAAAAATGGTTTAGTTTATTGAATAAACTGAAAAAAACGAAATTCCGCAATAAAATTATCTTTAAGAAAGTCTTAACATATTTTTAAACTTGGCAGTCGTTTTAATAATATAAAAGAGCGTATAAGCCAATTTTAAATGCCGTTTTAAAAATCAAAAATTTCGAAATTTTTCTAAAAAAAATTTTTTCCCAAAAATAATGACTGCCTCTGATTAGTCTTCCACATTCTTACAGTGCCATAGCTCAAGGTTCGCCGTCAAATGACTACAGACTATTTGCGAAACATATACATTTTATAGCACTCACTCAAGCCATTCGTCACTTGGACCGCACCGATCGTATTATTGTTGTGTCAACTATTGATCGTTGCGGAAGGATCGACGCTATGGCTGATGAAGTTGGTTTGGTTTCTCTTGTGATTGCGTTGGAGAGAATGGAAGGGTCTCATAAAACGATGATAAATACGGACTTTCTTGACTATTTCTGCAGCATAAAGTTGACATATAGTTTATTTTTAAAATTTTGCATTATTGGCAAATTTATTAAATATATAGAGCGGTTTTTCTACAAAAATATTAATTTTGTGTATTAATAAAACCATTATAGACTGCAGTAGAGTATAGCATGATTTATGTATTCTAGATAACAAACAATTCATTTTAAAAGTAATTAATATAGGAAATTATGGAAAATAATATAGAAAATAATTTGAAGTTTAATTAAGCTTTTCGGGATTGTATCAGCACGTTCAAATTAGTAAGAAAATATATTTTGCAAGTGGAAATTATAAAGAATTGGGTGTTTCAAACGCTCTGCTATTAAGTTACATTGTCATAATGTCCTAATAAAGATTGAGATCGAATAAACCTTAACACACGATTGGCAGTAAATTGCGTACTAAAATTATTAAATATTTTCAACAAAACCAATCATTAGGACCAAAAAGTTGCCCAAACAATCAAAGGTCTGCCGTAAAACTGATTCCAATGGTATTAAACAGTATTGCGTGAACTTGTCCGTTAATAGAAAACCTGGTTCAGGTAGAAGGAATGGTCCACATGGTGTTTCTAAAGCCAATAAATATAAAGCATTTTCAAAAGAGGTCCCGACACATCCGGTAGGAAAGCAGTCCGGTTAGCTCAGTACTCGGACTATTTGGTACAAAAAGTTAATGCCAATAAAGGTTTAAAAACATACAAGGCTCAAAAAGTTCCTGACAGTAACTCTGCTAAAAATTTAGAGGCCAAAGACAGAACACGGAAATTCAAGTCAAATTTTATACAAAAAATATACCTGCTGCATAATGGATGTAACAACACATATATTTGCTGAATATTTTCCAATCAAAAATAAATTTTCATAAAAATCTAAGATAGATGATATTTAATATAGTCCTTCCATATTGATATTGATATGAAAATGATTTTGCGAATTTATTAATATACTTGTCTGTCAATGACAGGGAGACCTTCTGCTCTCTAATTATAATTTAGAATTCTGGCTCCATTAGATTTTAATTAGTAATTAGTATTACCCGTGATTTATAAAAAAAATGATCGAAATGGTTTCACTTTTGTAAGTGAAACATCTATAACATAAAATCCTATGTCTAATTCCAAATATCTCTAATATTATGTATTTTTTTCTTTTATTAAAATCATAAATAAATAAATATCAAAATTTTCATAAAAAAAAAATTGTGCAAGAAAAAAAACTCAAAAAGTTTTTCGACTCGCCAAAGGTGAAACTTTATTAAACAATTAAAAAGCCCAACAAATCAAGATATTTCCAACGTTGATTGATATTAAAAATACGATTTAAAAGAAAATAAATACACATGTATTACGAGTGCACTACTCTTAGTCCCATATCAAATTTTAAATATTTGTTTGAACTACTTTAATGGTTTACCAGATAGACAGACATACAGACACCGTATTAAGTATCTGATGGCATTGCTTATAATCGTTCGAAAATACGAGTACGTGCGTATTCAATTCAGTTAGTACGAGTATTTTTGTACACGCATGTTTTTCTATGGAATGTTGATGGCACTTGAAACTCCATAGATATTTTAGCTTTCGATATAGTTTCAATTTTCACACTCAATAATATAAGGTTTAAAAAGCAAACAAACAACAACAACAATGATTAAAAAACTCGTATCTGTACACATATTAATGAATGGAGGAGATATCACCAGTTTTGGAATGTTTGTGGTTGGTTGTAATGTGTGTTTATTTAGTCACTTATTTTGTGGCTGCAACATAAATGCATTATATAGTCTAATAAACAAATAATATTAATGCTTTTTTTGTCTCTAGACATCGTACTTTGTGTACAGGTTTTTTAAACTTTTTTTTAGCACTAACCCCCCATCAACAATATGTCTTTGTTTTAAAAAATATCAGTTAAAAATTTAACCACAAGACATTTTGTGGTTAAACTTAACTACAAGTAAGTGTCAGCAAAAATAATGTGAGATTGTTTAGAGAAAATTTTGAAAAATAAAAGCTTATGGATGAAAAACTATTATTTTTATACCCATCATCAATAAAGATAGGGGGTAAATTGATGTTGTCATTCCGTTTGTAACATATCAAAATATTGGTAGTAGAACCAAAAAGTATATATATCCTGGTTCCTCATAAGATTCTATATATAGCAATATCCGTCCGTCTGTCTGTTGAAAACACGATAGGACTAAAATGAATGGAACTAGCTGACTGAAATTTCCCACAAATACTCTCTGTTGATAAGGTTTGTTTAATATTGAAATGGTCAATATCGGTCCATGATTTCACCTAGACCCATACAAATGTCCCCCTGGAATAGTGTGATCATACAAATTAGTATTAAGTACTCTGAAATTCTACTGTAAAGTATAGCGAAATTCGTGCAGCATTTGGCTCTAGTCCCCATACAAGGTCCCCCTCAAAAAATGACTTGAACATACATAATTGTCTAATAATTAATATCGTGATGAAATTGAACATAAACAAATTTTTCTACAAACTTATGTGTGGATCGGTCCATAATTGACCCTACCCCCATATAACCCCTATAAAAAATATTTTATTGTCAATAAATAATTTAATATATATGGGACATTTCATGTTTTAATTTTGAAAAAAAATTAAAAATAAAAAAAAACATTTTTATTTTTTATTTTTAATTTTCCGAAAGATTGAAGAAATAGCTATCTAAACTATTTGGGACCCATTTTGCTAAGAACAATAGGTAATAAGTTTCATGGATGAGAAAAAAACACCTGCTTATTAAAAATGTAAAATTTTTACCTCCTCTAACTCAGAATGTTCTGGACCGATCATGTTTATCTGAATTACTATCCAATAGAAATGACCATGGTGCAAATTTCATACCAATCGGAAGACATTGATTTCAAAAGTTGGTTCACTTGACATATGTATTAACATTAATTTCTACATAAGTCATTAAAAGTTTTAAGAAATTAATCGAAAATGGGTTTTTTCAACAATAATAAGGGTCATTATTACAACTTGCCTTTAAGTTCGTAATAGTAAAAGGTAACTTTAAGTAATATTGCGATCTTAAAGGCAAGTTGTAATAATGGCAGGTAAAGACAGGTAATATTACTAAATATAGTAAAATTAAAAAAAAAACGTTGAAAAACTCAATTGTGTAATTTCGTTTTTTCGAAAAAGTCGGATTTAATTTTTTATCAAATAGTGCTTTTAGAGGTAATAAAAGCAATATAATTGTTGGACCATGCCTATTTTCGAGTGGGCTGGTCTTCAAAGTTGAAAACATTGCATATATTTGGAAAACTATTGGATGGTCAATAACTTTTTATAAATCAAATTAAAGTTATTAAAAATAAGTCTATATAAGTGTTATTTAAGTTTACGAATATTAATAGCCAAGACATCAAGCTATAGTTTAAGATATAACATTAATCTGTAAGAGTTCACATTACAGAAATATAAGATGTGAAAAATGATTTCCATCAAAATTCATATTTGCAAAGCCCTGGCGTAGATGGCCTTAGCCCGGGCGCAAGGATTCTCTACTCTATGATATATGGAACACCAACCTCGCTTAGTAAACATTTCCGGCATAGCATACAAACATTTTTAATGCTGAAAAAGCGCAATATTTATCTAATATCTTGGGATCTATATTACCTACATAGTCATTTTATACCTTAAATTAAAATTTTATCTCTTGACTTTTAAATAGTGATTGTTTAGATATTTTAAAAAATATGGGATCAAAAAAAATTCCTGGTATTGGGCAATAGGTAATGTAATATATGGTTGGGAAGGACTTTCAAATACCTTTCATTTGAGATCTAGAAAAATATACTTCCCTAGATACAGCGGAAAAATATTGTCATGCGTGACGACAAATAAATTTAATTTTTTTACTCACAATTTTACTCAGATAATGATATAATTTTGGAAGTGATTTGAAAAATGTCACTTAAACCAACTAATATTATTTATCCAAAAGAAATAATTTTGAAGTAATAAAAACACTCATTTAATTGCACATAATAAACAATACAAATTGAAATCATGACTGATTTCATAAACGCAGTTTTCAATGCAACACTGCAAAGAAATTCGTTTACAAGGCAAAGCAATACTTCATTGTAATACTGCTTTATCAACATATATAATGACATTTTAGTACATTTATGAAGGCATAAATGTTTTTTGTTTTGAATTTAAGAATTTCTAAATATATGTAAAATCACACAATTACATAAACAAAAATTCAACTTAACATAAATCCGCCATTATAAATTTTTTGCCGCTAAGATTAAGTATTAAAGAATCATAAAGAATCATAAATGTTGTGCATTGAAAAGCATTGTCATGCAATAATGAACTTGCGACATTGCAAAACATTGTAGTGTTGCATTGCAAACTGCGTTTATGAAGTCAGCCCATCTCAAAGAACAAATGTCTCATACATGGCATAAATTAATTGAAAGTCATTCCAGTTGTGTGTGTCATGCTGTCGTTAAAATGATGCGGCATTTGCTTTTAGTTTTGATCGGCATTCCTTGCATATGTTAATGTTGAGTAGGTAGATGAAGAGCATAACATGACAAAGTCTACTGTGACAATTCAGCTTGTGTAGACCCGGAGACCCATGAAGTCCACTGTGGTCTGAAATAAATTTAAAAAGCTAGAATAATGGGAAAATGTTCGATTTAAAGACGAAATTCAGATCTGAAGAAAAGAAAATTAGGTATAGACCTGAATTCCCCAAAGACTGTGATTTAAATAGCTTGGTAGAGTCGAGAAATATTTCGAAGATCAATCTACAATAGTGACAAATATGAGCGTATGGCCAGGTCATCTGTGACCTCATTACCCTGTATTATACAGTACCTGTTACTCAACGCCAAACTGTACAACCATAACTAACAATGGGCCTTACAACCGATATGTAAATCCAATTTACTATGCCTGGTCGTAATCCCCAATTCTTACCAATGGAATTCCAGGCATTTAGAGGGTAATTAAGAACGTGGAAAATTATACAATTTGTTGTGTTTGTGCAAAAGTTCGCTATTTTTGTATGTGTTTTTAAATAAATGTAATCCATATAAATATTTGGTCAAGTCACAAGGTCTCTTATCAGTCATATTGTCATAATGTCCTAATATATCACGACTCGGCGGCTTGGCTTAACCGACTCTTAGGCATTCGGTGTTGGTCTCTGTTGGTTCGTTACGATAACACAATAAACATAGCATAGAAAGTAGTATTATTTTAGGACATTTTTTGCTTGAAAAGCAATAAAAACCATTGTGAAATATTAGGAATTGTGAATTGACCAAATATGTTATAAGTAGTGAATTAAGTTAATACATTCAGAATGTAAAATTACAACTGCAATATAAGCCACATGTCAATCAATAAGGTGAATCGATTCGAATAAAAACATTTTGGAATTTCAATGATTCAAAACGTGTAAAAACAGAATGTATGCAGAAAAAAATGCAATAAAGGTACCTGTACTAAAAATTTCGACAATTATTCAGATATTTGGAATAATTTGTCGTAAATCATTATAAATACCTCTACACATAAGCCCTAAATAAAATATAAATTATCATTAGACTTTTGATCACAATTCATGTTCATTTAGGTTCTATCTCTTGTCGTTTTGCAAATTATTATTGATGTTTGAATATTTCTATGATTTCATTTTCACTTAATGGTTTTATTGTAGCTGATGATGACAATGATGATGTTTTTTTTTGATAATGGGTTTGACCCAAATTCTGTCAGTTATTGAATGCATTTACTGCATCCGTTTAAATGTTGATACAAACAAAACACAAACTGTCTCTCTATAATTGTTGAAGTACTTATTAGAAAAGAAAACACAAAGGAACTAAAGACTTAATGGACCTTTCGTATTCCTCTTTACAATCCAATAAGGTCAATGATGATGTTTTTATTTGTGTCCTTATGTTTAATAAGATTTGCTCACAAAGAAATTGCAAATATATTTTTCTTTAAATGTAGAAAAAAAAAAACACTTCAATTATGTATGCGATCTTAATGTAAATTGTATAATTCTTATTTCATATTATACGAGAGACACAGTGAGAGTTTTTCTAAACTTGTATTTCGCGTTGATTTTATTAAGATACGTAGTTTAATTTTAAAAAAGGTATTAATTGACTCCCAGCATTTTTATTATGTTGTTTTTTTTTTTTTGTATATTGTTTAGCAATACGGGATTTATTTCTAGTATTAACATGGGTTTAACTGGCTCCGTTAGGCATAGATTATAAAACCGATAATTTCTAATTGAAAACCAACATTTAGAGCAGATTTTTGACTCGGAGATTTTTGACTTGGAGAAAAACTACCTCCAAATTAGGAAAATATCCTTTATCATTGGATATCTAAAAAAACGTCATTACAAAATTTACATTAATGAGAAAATTTTCACACAGGAAGTGTTTTAACAAACGAAATGACAGAGAGTACGTCACCTTGACAAGTATCGGAAGTGGTTCCTAGAGTGCACCATGCTTCTGTGATGGTAGGATGGTGAGTCGCATATGATGGGTTAAAAAAACGTAATTTCTGCGAAAGAGGACATAAAACTTCTGGAATTGTAATCCAATCCGATCTTTTGGAAACACTTATGAATCCACTAAACAATACATTGTTTAAAAATTAGCCATGGACCTTTCATCAGGATCCTGCTCCAGAATATAAGGCAAAATAAACACAAACCTGGGGTGTTATGTAATTCGATTCAAAACACAATGTATAAAGTTTACAAATTCGAACGATATTCTTTTCGAATCGAAGTACACAATATCCCCTATGGTTAAAAAACCATTTACATAATTTTATTTCTTCTGATGATTGGCCTTCTGATAGTCCAGATCTGAATCCTTTAGAATCTAAATGGTATGTTTTACAGAGCACTATTTGCACTTTTTCTCATCCAAATTTGGAATCCCAAAAGCGTGATCTTAACAGTGTAAAATTTTCCAATGGATTTAAATAAAAATACAATAAAATATTTTAAACATCAGTTGTCGTAACCATTTTATCACGAAAAAACCGTGTACGAGATAGTATTAGGTATTAGGCCTGGATAAATGCGACGCAAACCGAAAACGATTTTCCATACATTTGTATTGATTTTCATTTAATTGGCTCCAAGATTTATAATTTTAGCTGAAAAAATAAATTCGACGCAAAATGAAACAAAAACGACTCAAAGCACTAGCGACGTTTGTTTCATACAAAAATGTTCTTATATTTTTCGTCAGCTGTTTGTACTTTGGGATTGCAAAGATTAATTCGCCAATATTGGCCTCTTAAACTTGCAAATAAAACAAAATACACCATTATCCCGGTTTGCGTTCATAATTGGGACCGGCGAAGCGCGACGTAAACCGAAGCACGATTATTCATACATTTATATTCATTTAATTGGTTCCGAGAATCGTAATTTTAGCTGAGAAAATAGACTATTCAATTCTATTTTTATACCCTTCACCTTCGTAAGAAGGGTATAAATAAATTTGTCATTCCGTTTGTAATTTCCACAATATAATTTTCCGACCCTATAAAGTATATATATTCTGAATCCTTATAAATAGTGGAGTCGATTTAGCCATGTCCGTCTGTCTGTCCGTTGAAATCAATTTTCTGAAGACGCCAGATATCTTCGGGATCCAAATCCTCAATAATTCTGTCAGACATGCTTTCGAGAAGTTTCCTATTAAAAATGAGCAAAATTCTTCCATAAATAACGGAGACAACCTCTATTTTTGGCCTATTATTTATTCTATATTTCGATTACTAAGTCATAAATATAGACAATATGGATATCTAATGATAGATATTTCAAAGTCCATTGCAACGATGTATATAAGGCTATACAAAGTTGGACCTACAATGGGTCAAAATCGGGAAAATATTTTTTAACCCGAATTTTTTTTTTCACAAAAAACATTCTTTTGTCATAAATATTTTTCACTAATAAATTAAATTTTTTTTTTTTAAAAAATTAAAAAAAAACAAAATTTTTTTTTAAAAAATAATTTTTTTTTTTTTAAATTTTATTTTAAAGTATAATTTGGTGAAGGGTATATAAGAATCGGCACAACCGAATATAGCTCTCTTACTTGTTTTCTTTTATTAAAATGAAAATATAACAATTGATAAGAAAAATGTAAAAATGACCTTCAACTTTCAACCAGCAGACAACCTTCACATACATATTTGCATTAGACTTAAAAAGGGGATTTCCCATTTTAGCTTTGTACAAACGTGTTATTATTAACGACACAAACTGAAACAAAAACGACGCAACTTCAAAATAACAGTAATTTTAAAAAGACGCAACTTCGAAACGAAGCAAACAGAAGCGACGCAAACCGGGGTATTGGTGTAATCAACAACCCAAAAACGACCATCGTATATTAACCTTAATGTACTAGCTTACATTACATTCCAGTCTAAAGGAATTAAGATTAAATACTTTCGAAGCTGTATATATGGATTTCAAGATTTCAAGCACTGCATCCAAATAACGAGCGTTTTAAATGTAAAATAAACTCGATAAGATAAATAAATTATACTAAGCGCACACTCAGCTCAAGAGACCAACAAGCTATTTAAAAACAAACAAAAAAACACAATATTTGAGGGATGCCTGTTTATAAACTGAATCTTAAAAATATTTCTTTTCCAACATAATGGCCACCCCGCCTGCATACCATTCGAATCACTCTCAATACGGATTCTCTGCCCTACTCTCAGTGTGAGTGTATTTTATTTTTTTATCTCATTATCATCACTATGCGGCATTTTTGAGTCAGCTGTTCTAATACTCGTATCACATTCAATACGGTATTCAAGCGTAAAGAGACCTGCCAGCCAGCCAGCCAGCCAGTTAGTCTGTTTGTGTGTCATATTGTAAGTTTTCATGCCACAATATGTTGTAACAATAAATATGAAAACAATAGTCTCCGTCAGTGTCACTTGTGCTACATAAATAAACGGTTGGTTGTCTGTTGTCGCCGTCACCGTAGTCAATGTCTGGCTGATTTGTCGTTTATCAGTAACGGTGATGAATAATGACCCCATATTGTGTCGGTAGTCTGAAACGGTATTTTTTTCTTTCTTTAAGAGTTACTGCCGCTGTCATTAGCTAAAAATAAAGTGTTCTTACTCGTATTAGGAGTATGTATTTATATCATGTGCTTTTTTATATTTGACGATTACACCAATTAATTGCATACTCGAATGTACATAAATAGAAAAATACTACTTGTACTCTGAAAGTGGAAAGTAGAGTGTTATACGTTATTTAAATATTTGCCACAAAGTGTAATTTGTATGCGTAAAATAAAAACTTGTTGTACAGAGCTGTGTTCAATTTAAAATTAACGGAAAATGTTGTGGTAGGCCTATAGAGATTCAATCAAGTCTTCTTTTTAAAAATGTGAGGAATTACAAGTCATCAAAACAAAATAACGTTTAATAACGTGGTAGAACAATCAAGGTGGAAAGTACACAACATAAAAAATACATAGAAGGGAAGAAGAGAGAAATGTCAATGAAAAAATTAAACAAAAATTCTCTCGTATACGTTCTCCATTATACATTTCCTGTAATGTCAAACATGAGATAATGAAAAAAGTGAAAAGGAAAATAAATAAATGAATTTCTAGATTTTTTTAAAAGAAATTATATATATATTTTTTGTGAAATAATAAAAGAAGAAAACTTATATGTATTTAAAATGTATTAAATAGCTTGGAAATATAATAAAAATGAGACGTTATTAAATGCTTAGGTTGCCATTGTAGAGGTAAACTCTGCCTATTAATTCTACCAGGTTGATGTTATCGTGATTAATTACAAATTCTACAAAAGTAAGCTCAAATAAATAATAAATTATTTGATTTAAAATCGTAGCGCTATTTAGATGAAAAAATACATTTCATGTGAATGGTCAAATTAACACTTGACAATCTGCGGATTGGCTAAGCTTAGAACGGATATATGTATATCTGTACCCCGTTTCTGTAACTATTTGTGAGAAGTTCTCACATCGAGAAGTGTGAAACAAAAAATTCCATCGTTTCTCGATTTGGGAGAAAAAAGTGTTTCTGTAACTTAAAGTGAGAAGAGCCAGCACTAATTACGTTTTTATTGGAAATTTCCAATCAAGCTGTCAAAAACATAAAGAAGAAAATAAAAATAAACAAATCAATTTATATTTTAAAAAAAAAATTAAAAAGTAAAATTATAATTTTTTTAAAAAATAAATAATTTAATAGTGATCAGAAATGTATACTAATTTATTAATAGAAGCAGAGCAACATGATCGTAGAAATATGTTGCGAATTTATCGCCAAAAATTAAGGAATACAACTGATCCATTTACTATTCCGGAGCAACGTTTTAAAGACCTCTATAGGTTAAGCAAGGAAAATAATTAACATTAATTTAAGTTTTAATTAAAAATAAAATCTTACCTTTTCTTTATTTTTTGTATTCATATTATATTTTTTGAAAAAATTTGTTTTCGCACCGTTTTTAAATGTGAGTTGTTTTGGCAGTTCATGTGAGAAACTTTTCACAAAATTTTCTTACAGAAACACTTTGACTCACAAATTTCCAATAAGTTACGTCAAAAAACTTAAATGACAGATAGTTCTCACAAAATGAAATTACAGAAACACTTACATGTGAGATATGAAATCGTGTTTCAATTCACGTTGTTTTTTATTCAATTTCACTGTTTCATGCGAGAAATTTCTCATGCGAGAGTTACAGAAACGAGGTACTGATCACTAGAATGAGAAAAATTACAAATTTTCAAGGTTGCCCCTAAATTAACCTTTCTGAAGCCAATTATCCTGTTAGACGAAATAACAAAAAGGCCCTTCCGAGCCATTTCTATCTGCTCATCGCCAACAGTGGTCATCGTGCAGCTCGCAAAATCTGCACTGTTGGCCCCAGCATTGCTTGAATTAAATCGGTGATATCTAAGACCATAATGTCTGGTAAATAATCCAATATTTTCAAATTGCTCCTTCCGAGCGATAACAACTTTTGAAATCTACTTTTGGGCAGAGTAGTGAATCGTTTGTCCTGCCTGAGTCCAGACAAGTTACCTCAATGACGGGCAACACAAGATCGAACTCTTTATATAGCGTACCCCGCGGGATGCCAAAGAATGTTTTTAGGTGAATCACTGCAACTTGTTTTTTTTTTTTAATTATAAAACTTGATCAACTATTAGTAGTTGTATAACTGATGATAGTAGATTGCAGGATCGGAAAATGTATTTAAAAACACTGGCAACTCTGTATAAAAACTGTTAAGAGAAAGAGAAAAACTATAATTTATTGAAATTTAAATATTTAAATCACCAAAACACACACTCATTCGCGTACATATCAGGGTTGGAAAATTAAATTTTTGTTTGATATCAAAATAATATTCAAATAGTATTTTGTGAACCACAGAGTACCTCAATTTAAAATCTTAAATGTTTTCATATTAGCGTAGCTTTGTGTTGCGAATCGTCTATTTAAATATTATTATACACAATAATATCTATAGAAAATACTACCATACCAAAGATTTTCTATAGAAAATTATGTTATACTCATGATAATGTTATATTCAAGAAACGGTATATCAGTATCAAGATTATATATACTTAATACATTCTGATCATATTTTCTAACAAATGCCGTTACACTAAATATTTTTTTCATTATAAAATACTGTAATACAAAGATTTTCTGTAATACTAAATACTGTCATACTAAAAATTATCTACATAATACTGTTATGCATACGATTTTCTATACATAATACTGTTAAACACAAGATTTTCTGTAGAAAAACTATTAAACATAAAATATGAAAATATGTACTGTTAAACGCAAGATTTTCTATAGAAAATACTGTTAAACACAAGATTTGCTATAAAAAATTTTGTGAAGTCACTTGTTTATCAGCCTTGGAGCCTAATTTCTCGAAATCAAGTTTTCATTTCAATAAATCGATGGTTGAGGTCGTCGTATAATTCGTAGCTCCATCCTGTCATCTATATTTTCAAACAAATATAGATAACGTGAGCTCCGGCTTCATTTATGAAGAAATTAGGACCGATGATGCCACCAGCGTGTAAACCGCACCAAACGGTGCAGTTTTCTGTATGAAACACAATTTTTGAACACAATGTAATGTACACAAATTTGGAATAAAACAATGGTCTATAAGTTGCGCGAATCGATAACTGATTTTCAAAGTAAATTTGGACTTTCTCAAACTCATCCTTCACTAGTGGTACTTCCAAGTCCCTGTAGATCTTTTCACTCTTTATGTATCATGGTACACCCGTCATGGTCCTTAGAATTCGAAATTAGATTGGGCCCTCTGTATAAGCTCAATGCTGGTAGTACTTGCCTTTTCCCATAATTGTATTCCAAATGCCCAATTTGTTTTAAAACGCTTTTATACAGGATGTCTTTATAGTCAATGCTTAATTTTAATTGATGACTGATTAACCAGTGAGAGCTAGAAATTTTGACTTCATGTGAAGTCTCTTGGATTCTATATTACGACGCCTAGTAAGACATCTATCCAAGTGAATGTCAAGGTATGTAACATTGTTAAATGTGACAGGTGGATAATTTTAAACTCATTCATCCGTATTCGCATGTTTATCAATAATTTCTACACACATATCAGGTATTCATCCAGTTGTTAAATGCTATATGGGTTTTCGTGCGAGCAAATAATGTCGGTATCACCAGCAAATGTAGAAATAGTTAATCAATCGATCGTAAGCAAGTCGGAGGTATAAATCAAATAGAGGGCACGATTGAACGATTTTGTTCGCCAAAAATCTTCAACTTTTAATTTGATAAATTTTGTGCTCTAAAAAAGTAGCCAAAAATCGGGAAATTATGTTTTGACTTCTATAAATACGTAAATATAAAGACTTTTTCCGGCAATTGCGACAAATGGTCTCTCGATAATGAAAATTCGTCGCATTCGGGTGGTCATACTAGTCAGTAGTTCATTAACAACAGCTGCACGAAATAGTAGTTGTGACAATGGTTTCGTCCCCACTTTTATTGAAACCAACACATGCTGTTTCCATGCATTTACCATCATATTTCCAAGCTGATTTATAAACAATTGGTTCGTACAGCAATTTTATAGTTAGCCAACGTGTTGTCATGTAGATCCACTCTACCCATATACCTGTTATATTGCGCAATAGCATTAGGAATTTTTACGTCAATATGCGTTTTCTTTACGCGATCATAGCGTTTGGTGGTTGATTTTGAATCCATTCCTGTTGAAATATTTAGATATAACTACAATTGGTAAAAATTAAGAAAATACATTACCTGTAGCAAAAAAAGTGGTTTGTGTTTAGAAGACACATTAGGTGGTATGATGTGAAAAAGTTGTCAAAATATGTTGTGACTGGATGGATTTTTTACAACTTTCGAGTTTTATGCTGTAAATATATACGTTTGGTGAAGTCAGACACCATGCCTTAAATCCAAAACGAATGGGTTTTCCTTTAATAAACATTTTACAAGAATGTCTACCAAAATATGGAATCATTTCCTCATCAATGGATAAATTATGAGCAAATACTCCAAACTGTATGAATCGTTTGTTGTCGTTGTCAGATAAATGAATGTATTGTTTTATAAATTCGGCACGATTTCTTGGAAATCCATTAGAAATAATTTCGACGCCAAACGATGGGTCCTTTGACCAGTATAGTTTCCATTCTGGTAATTTATGAAAGCAAAAAAAAGAACAAAAATCCAACGAAACGAATTTTATAACTGTTGCCTAGTTTGCTACGAGTTTCTGCCCATTGGTAAGTAAAACTACCACAAGGATAGGTGATAGTATTTCAAGCTTTTAGTCAAACTAATTTTAATTGTTTTTTAGACGTAATAAAAGTTATACAAATTATTGCTTAGAAACAATTTACTATTAGCCAATTTAGTATTTTATATAATTTGTATACTTATTTAAAAATATGTCCACTTTTGGAGGCTGGCGAAAACGTTTGCCAAAGACACATGAATAAAAAAAAATATATAGCCTTCAAATTGTTTTTGTAAAATATACTAAATTAAAACGTAATAAAAAAAAGTTCACATTTTTATATATTATTAGATTTAGAGCTGTGTAAAGAGCTGGTAAGTGTAATTACCGGCTGGGCAATAATGGGTTAAACACAGTTACATATAATAATATATAATTACTAATACTTCACTAGGGTGTATATGGTGTATAAAGTATTTTTCAAAAGACATCAGAACATTAATAAAAAATATAAAAATTGTGTTAAATATAAATATAATTCTATTGTAAATTTTATTTAGATGAAATCTTCCCATTTTTAAAAGTACTTTCAATTTCAAATGAATTCAGGAAATTTAATTGGCAACAAAACATTCCAAATTGTGAACAATTTCAAAATAAGATTTAAAATTTATATACCAGGCTTGAGCATCATCCAAAAATATAGCTGAACGTATTTTCTTAATTCAAACGATTTTCTTATCTCTCCAGTTATGCGATTAACGATAATTCTCGATATTTCCAAATTGTTGAACTGAGATAATAATTTTCTCATTTAAAAATTGTATAATTTTCTTTTGGAATATTTTTTTGGATAGCTACGACATACAAGGAATGAGACTACTTGGCTTTGTTGTAATTATTATCTGAGAAGTTTTCCAATTCATCGAAAAAGTTCCTAGTTTAAAGATCGCATTTAATATTATATACGATCGTATCAACTTATCCATCCCTGGTACATATTGATGAGGATTTCCCTTTCTTTTAAACACACACAAATGCTCACTTCAGTCTACAATGTCGCCAAATAATTTTCAAATGATTTTATACAACTCGTACAAACACAAATGCACATGTGTTTGTAATGTAAGTGAATGCATGTATGTGTTTCGTCTGTTTATTAAAAAATTAGAAAATGCAAAATTTCGAAAATGAAAGTGTTTGTTTTTTATTTAATTTTTTTCTTTGTTCATTTTTTTCCTTATACTACACACAATTGCAAATTCTTTTTATACACAAGTATTTTTTGAACATTATTTCCCAGCAGTTTTGGGTGACTATCGCCAACTAGTGGTTTTACCTATTATTATATTTCAAAATACACACTGTTAAACTCACGAAAATATAACATACTCTAATTGCCAAAAATGTCATACACATGTATTTTACATACTTTCATAAAGTTTCATATGGATCATACGGTATTTACATGTTTACATGTGGAAAATTGTCCCAATACATGTCACAAAACACATGCAATACATACCGTGTGAACCCCTATTAGTAAAGATGAGCGATGATTTTTGAAGAACGTTGTTCTCAGTGAACATGATTTATAAATAACTGCTTTTTTAAACAGTGACCTTGATAAGGTTTTGTCTATATTAAGCAACATAACAACAATGTTAAGAAGGATAAATTATGTATTATTTTCATTTTTAAATCTGCTCTTATGTTAACTAAAAACTAATATTTGCTAATTTAAAATAGTCTGTTAGTAATAACAGAATTAAGATAACTTATATGTATGCTACTTAACATTTCATTTTATACACTGTGTGGGAGAGACACTCATATAACTATGAATTAACAGTATGTTAATAAATGTGAAAGAACGACATTTAAACATGCTTGTTCAAAACTGTTAAGAACAACTTTAAAAATATCTGTTACTTGCTTTACCCTCTGTCTATACTTGACAAATATTTATCATAACAATTAATGACGTTTGTTGTCAAGACAAAGTTGTTTGAGCAAAAGCACCAACAATTTTGTCATAACGAAGCAATAATACTTATAAATGGAGACTATACCTGATAATTTTTTATCATGACAACCATTTTGACGTTTATGATGATAAAAATTTATCAGGTATAGACAGGGGTTTACGTATTCAGTAATAGTTGTTACCAATAAGTATTTGAAAGCTCGTAAAAGGAATCGTAAGAGTTCTTGAAATTTACAAAATCTGCTCCACTGTTCACTAATTTGGGCGGACCGGTAACAATTTAATGACAGATGTATTCCAATAAACACATTTATTTATTATAATAAATTATTATAAAACTCGTTATGACATTTTTTTTTATTTAATGATAACCTTAGAGATCTGCGTCCTTCGGTTTGTCAGTCTTAAAAGGAAAACATTATTGTTGTCATGAAATTTTTTGTATACATTTTTTTTTTTGCGTGTTATTAAGGGTGTTTTCTTAAGCCCGATAGAGCTTGCGAAATGGTTAACTGTCAAAGGAACTGTCATACTGCCCTCACTTTTTGATCATGAATAGATTGACGCTTGAAAAACACTACAAAATTATTCAAATTTACTTTGGAAATCAGTCATCGATTTGCACAACTTATGGACGACTGTTTTATCGCAAAATTGCACCATGTTCAGCGATGGTGCTCATATTTAGCTTAACGAGTTTGTTAATATAAAAAATTGCCGTATATAGAGTGAGACCAATTCACAACAGACCACACAGACTCCATTAGATCCAGAAGCATCATCGGATCATTTATTCAAAAATGAAGGCGGAGCTCGCGTTGCGGTCAATGGAGATCGTTGATTTTGATTCTATGATTTTTTGTTTGAAAATATGGATGACATTGATCCCGGCGAGATGTGGTTTCAACAGGATGGTGCTTCCTACCATACGGCGACCGTAACCATCGATTTATTGAAATCAAAATTTGGTGATAAATTGATTTCGATAAATATCATATGGCCTCTAAGTTCGTGCAATTTGACACATACAAACTAAATGTGATCAACTTTGACACCCTGTATCTATCCTTGTGTTCTAACAACCTGTTATGTTAATTTTTTGAAAACTTATGTTCTTTTGTACGATTTGTTTGTACATCATTTCGCAATCGGACCAGAAGTTTAGAAGAGACAGATTTATTATCAAAGTTTTTGGGAATATTAGGGAGACAAAAGAAAATTTAACAATCGGACCAGGAAAATATTAAAATATAAATATCTCAAAAGTTTTAACTCCTGGATTTTTTTCTATATTTTTCCCCGAAGTTGATATCATGAACAAAGACCATGTAATCGGTATCAAATACGAATAAAAGTTAATAATTTTTTATTATTATTGGAGTTAAACAAAATTACACCAAAAATATGCAATTCTATTCTATTGGAGTTTATAGAGTTCAAAAATTTGTTTCTTTTATTTAAAAAATACATGTTTTTTTTACCTTTCAAATAGAAGAGACTTTTTAAAAATCAGCTGATTTAAGGTTTTAACTTTAAAAAAAACTCATTTATTTCAACAAATTATCATTTTCTTCACATCGAGACGCAGTAAAATATTTGTTTTTCTTATTTTATTGAAAAATCAAGCTATCCAAACACGTAACTAAATAAAAATCAATTAAAAAATGAATGAGTCCGACTTCATATGTGTCTAATGACACAAAATATGATCAGTGAAAATTACTGGGACACGTTGACCACTTGAGAACAGCTGGGTTATTTAATGATCATGTATACAATTTACGAAGCTGTATTTAATTTTTGGTTGCATTTATTGCATGATCTGGATACCCTACCTACCATCACGAATTAGAATCATGGTATTATAATCACTTTCTCCATGGGTATCATAAAATCAAAAATCAGTTCTCAAATCAGCCTAATGATGCATGCATTAAATTAGACAAATATATTTTTAAATTTAACATTAAATCCCATATATTCGTAACAGATGTAGGGTAATAATATATTGTCGGCTTTGCCCGACTATATTTTCTCACACTTTTCTTTATATTTTTCTTCTTTTTTTTTTTTTGTTTGTTTATATTTTTGTTGTATTTTTTGTTAAACGAAAAAAATATATAACGAGCAAACATCAATTTTCAAGGTTAGATAAATAATATACTCGAACACTAGTCATCATGTTGTTTATGCGATAACGCATGCCAGCCAAAAAATAAAATTAAAAAAATGCATTAAAACAAGCTGTTCAAATAGTCTAACAACACTCAGTGAAATTCTATTAAAGATATGCTTTTTACTCAATAAGTAGGCATTTCTATTTATTACGAAACATTTTTATCACACATTAAGCATACAAAATTGTATTGAATAAATATGAAAGTATAGCAATGTCAATTAAGGGCCAATCCTTATCAAGGTTGAAAAAAAAAACACATACCTTATATGAAAAACTATAACTAGAAAACCGCTGAGTTATGCAACAATTAACTGAGACCAAAATATTGGAATTTTGTCCACTAATAAATCTGTAAAGATATGCGAAAAGTATGTGAATATTTGATCCAACCAAATATTTCCCAAAGCTCCACCAAATCCGTTTAAAAAAGCGAAAATATACATACAAACAAAATGCACTAAAACAAATAAATGCTCTATAAAATGTAAAATATTCACAAAAATATGTTGTTTTTAACTAAATATCAGTTTTAAATCACAATAAATATATTTAATGCAATGAAACTTATTTTTTTATGATTTTTCTCTACTCTTTTTTTTTTGTGTTTTTTATTTTGCACTAACACAGTGTTGTATTTCAAAATACACACTGTTAAATACACGAAAATATAACATGCTCTAATTGCCAAAAATGTCATACACATGTATTTTACATGCACAAAGTTTCATATGGATCACACGGTATGTACATGTTTACATGTGGAAAAATGTCCCAATACATGTCACAAAACACATGCAATACATACCGTGTAACCCCTCTATTACTATGCAAAGTTGATCTAGATCTAGCGTTTTTATAAATTTTATCTAGCCGGAAAATCTAGCCATTATATTTTGTCCTTGCATTTTTTTATTTTAAAATTTTCTTTAATATTTTTGGAATTTCACAACTTTTTTCAAAAATATAATAATATTTTTTTACCAAATAAAAAGAAAAAAAAATAAACTTCGCATATAAATTCATGAGCCTTTAAAATCATTATGTATTTGCCTGCAGATGATTTGATGGGTGAAAATATTATTGGTTTCCGAAAATCGGCTTTGATATTAGTGCAAACTGCAAAATTAGTGCACTACCCCATTAGACCGACTCACCGGAAAAAGGGGTTTTGTTAACACCTCAAAATATGTCATGGTTTATTTTATGATGCTCCCAAAAATTTGATGAGTGATAAACGTTTGTGAGTTGGAACGTAAAAAAAATTGTATCAACTTTTAAATATTGTCCAATTTGCCTTGCAGAGCCCATGACATCGATATTTCTTGAATTTGGACATATCTGTTTTCAATAAACCTCTCGTATTTAATTGAAAGAACAATGTACCTAATTTATTTGTATACGCTGCAGCACCAAAAGTGGTTAATGAGGGTACATATATATAAGTTTGTCATTCCGTGTGTAACATTGTCAAATATTCATCTGAGACCCAACAATTGATCCTCATGAAATTATAAGTCGATTGAGGTATGTCCATCTGTCTGTGTAAAACACTCTCACGTCCAAAATACATAAATTAATGAAATTTTTTACCAAAATGTTTCGTATTGAAAATCAGCAAAATCTAATAAGTAGAAGTAAGAGAAAATTTTGATAATTTTCACATTTTTTTTTTTCTTATTTTGGGTAAATTTATTGCAATTTCTTACTCATTATTCATATAATTAAAGCACAAAGTCAGTTGAAAATAGTAATGGGTCGATTATGGATTGCAACGGAACTTCAGTTGCGTTGCCAGACGGCAACTGGTTGCCAGTTTTTCAACAGAAATGATAGCTGCCAGTTGCCATCTGTAATACCATTTAGGCAACTGACAATGCAACTGAAGTTCGGTTGTCATCCATAATCGACCCATAAGAATCGGTCCATGATTTCTTTGCAAAAAGGAATCGCAATGGATAAGTCCATATTTGACCACAGACGCCATATAAAGTCATCTTCCGAAAATCACTTGAATACGCATAAATTGCTTAAAAATGCCGTTATCAGATAAAAATTTATAAATAATTCCCATATATATGAATATATATATATATCCCATATAAGGACCACATTCGAAAAAATACATATTATAAGCAGCGCTAAGCCCCAATAAAAACACTGAATATGGTTATTCTAGTATGTATACCAGTGTAGTTTCTGTAATTCTCATTATATTTAGGTGGAGGGTATTTAAGATTCGGCACAGACGAATATGAGCAATTCCATGTCATCGTACGTGACATTTGTACGCCTATAGAGTGGAATAGATTTTGAAAAAATAAGAGTATCTGAAAAATAATTTGGTATTTTTGTTCCATTCAGAGGGAACTATATTTTAAAAAAATAATAAGTTGTTTCGATACATTGTTGTCCATAATATCGAGAGAAATAAGGGTATAACGTACGTGACATAAAACGGGAGTAATTTTGAGGTACATGTAGAAACATGCGAAAATTTGCGAACCGTGAAAGGCGTTATGTTTTCTTTTAATATCTTACACTAAACCAAATATTTTTCCTTTACAATCCATCATATTTAAATAAAAATAATCTTTGGATGATTTTATCTATATATATAGAATTAAACATCGTACGTGACAGATTTTTCTCTTATAGAAAAACAACATATATTCTATAAATATATGTATACAAAAACCAAAAAAATAAATAGAAACTATATAAGGACTGAGATCGACAAATTCTTAACATACATGTATATTAATAAAAATAAAACCACTAAATATACAGTTTTGATTTTTTTATTTGATTGAAATTATTATTACAATTTACAAAAAAAAAAAAAAAATTTTTTATAGTTCTACTCACTAGTGATGAAATTTTTAACCTTGTTCGGAAACCCACCCTTATAGTGATTTCTGTCACTTTGTTCGAACAGGCTGTCCATCTCCGTTTAAAATCTACCACACATTTGGACACCTTTTTTGTGCTCTTCAATTCTCTTTTAACAAGAGCCCAATATCTTTCCACTGGACTCAGTTCCAGGCAGTTTGGAGAAATTGCCTCTCTTGGTACAAATACCACATTATTGTTCTTGTACCACTCAAGACCTTTCTTACCATAGTGATGCCAAATCAGACCAAAAATAAGTGGACACATTAAGAAGTCTTATGAATGGAAACATTCTTTTTAGTAAACATTCCTTGATGTAAATTTCGGTATTTATAGAGCCCTATGTAACAAATGTTTGGCTTTTTTGTCGCAACTGCATATTGCTTGCCATACCAAGAACTTTTTGGGAAATTTTGTCTGTTATTGGGTCCTAAACTTTTCTTCAACATTCCCTTGAGCATCTGCAACATAAAAAAATTTAACCAGAAGCTGCGAAAAATTTTCAATATATATTTTTTTGTATAAAATTTGACTTCAATTTCCGAGCTCTGTCTTTGGCCTCTAAATTTTTAGCAGAGTTCCTTTCAGGAACTTTTTTAGCCTTGTAGGCTTTTAAACCTGCATTGGCTTTAACTTTTCGTACCAAATAGTCCGAGTACTGACCTAAACGGGCAGCTTTCTTACCGGAGGTGTTGGGAACTCTTTTGAAAATGCTTTCTATTTTTTGTCTTTAGAAACATCATGTGGACAATTCTTTCTACCTGAACCAGGTTTTATATCAACGGACACGTTCTCCCGGTACTGTTTAATAACATTGGAAACAGTTTGATACAAGACCTTTGATTGTTTGGCCAACTTTTGTAGGACCATGTTGGGTTTTGTTGAAAATCTATATAAATATATAAATGTCTTTGTAAGTTTGTTTGTTTGTTTGAGCATCACGCCTAAACGGCTGAACTGATTTTATTGAAATTTGGAACGTAGATAGATCCTTACTTGAAAGCGTCAATAGGCTATAACTTTTTTTCAATACTTGGACCATAAAGGGATAAACAGGGGGAAAACCGATTTTTTTAAATAAAATCCTTACATATTTTTCTTACTACGACGGGGGTAGCGAAGCGCACCGGGTCAAGCTAGAATTTAATAATTTTAGTACGCACTTTTTTCTGGTTACTCATTTAAATCAGATTAACAACAAATGAACATAATTGAGATTAATCTCATGCTTTACAAAGGTAACTTGATAAAAAAAAAAATCAAATAATACTTATGTTAAAAGTTTTAATGAAAAACGTGTGTTAAGAATTTTACAATCTCAGTCCTTAGTGGTTATGCTTATTCACGATTCTCAATTTATTCCATCAAACTTTGTGATTTTTAAGTATATAAGTAGTTAGTACAACATAAATCCAAATATAAAATCAATTTAAAAGTAAATAAAAATAAAACAAGTAAGAAAGTATAGAAGGTCAAGTCCGACCATATAACACCCTACACTGAGTAAATGAGTTTCTGTTTCTTTTAAAATTTCAATCATTTATTTTCGTGAATGATTTGACTAATTATGGACCGATCGTCATGAAATTATGTCCTGTGATGTATGGTGATGCCTACATTTTTAAGAGATTTATGCTCGTTAAAGTGATTTTCGGAAGCAGGACTTATATGGGAGCTATGATTAATTATGAACCGATTATCATAAAATTAGGTGACATGACTACCGTATATATAAAACTTATTTGGAGCGAGATTTGTGTAGATACTTATATAATATATACATTTATGACCGATAATGTCCTATATCGGCAGGACATTTGTATGATGAAATAATGGCACGATTTCTACCAGTGTCAATATGCTTCGTCCTTGGATCGAAAAAATGTATGTACCATATTTGATCGAAAATTGTGACCTGTACTTTGCCCACACGGTTTACATGGACAGACAGACAGCCAGACGGACGGACATCGTTTAATCGGTATACTTTAAGGTGTTAGACTAATATTTTTGGTCGTTGCAAACATCTGCACTATGGAGGTAAAGTGTTTATAATTTGAGTTATGTTTAACAAAATCGATATTTAAATTAATTTTATCTTCCATTTATTCTTTAAATTTGTTGTTATACATGTTAAGAAAATTTCGTCTCTCAGTCGAAAACAATCGGCTATAATAATTTACAAAAAAAATTTAAAAAGTATTCACTAATCTTCTTCCCAAAACTCAACGATATGTGTTAATTTTTAAATTTTCTCTGTGAAGAAGGTATCAATACAAGCAACATTTCTAAGTCAATTTTAAGTGGTTATTTATGCAGCAATATAAAAATTAAAAAAGCAAGAGAAGACTATGCTTTTCAAAAGAAAGAGTTTAAAAATCGGATAATGTTAATTTTGAGAATTATATTGGTCATGGTATTGTTACTTGATTTTGATGCCATCTAGTGATATAAAATTTTGTTTCTAAAAATATGAGAGATACATTTTTAAACAGAAAATTTTGTAAAATGTCATAAAAATATAAAATTTCTTAATTTTATTTCCATCATATTTTTGCCTATGAAACGAATCACTGTGCGTCATCCCAAAATCCAGACCAAGCAGTGACTTTTTCGGGATGCATTGGGCGCTCAGATTCAACAATTTTGTTTGTTGTCGTACCTATTCATCCTCATCACTGAAGATGATTTTTTGATGAAAATTAGGATCAGTTTACAACTGCTAAAGGGTCCATTCAGCGAACATTTTGATAAAACAATTTAATCATTTGCACGTGTTGTTGAACGCTATATCCGTCCATGGTGATATGGCAAAACAAACTGAATAAATATGGCCGCTATCAACTACCAAAGTTTTTAAGACCCGTTACATTATCCGCAATATATTGGCAGGGAATTGTGTAATTATAATATTGGTACTAATATTGTGGACGTACACTAACTAACCGATTATTACACCTTTCATGTCATAATCTTTTTCTGGTCCATATTAGGATGGATTCGTGTAAATTTTGTAAAAAGATTTCAAGGTGTAAATTTAAATACAATGTGTACACTAGACCGTACCTCAAAAATAAATTTCCCCGTACACCCCCTAATATAATGTAGTTCTGCATGGTTGTTATAAAAAAAATGTTTTTATTTTTTTGCCGAACTTAGGGGTCGCCTTTTTACATTTTTCGTTATATCTTTGCCATTTTTCGTGTTTTTTTGTCAAAGATAATTCGACAAAATTTGGTACAAGCTATTCTAATGCTCCAATGACGAAGTCTATTGAATTTGATTAGAATCGGTCCATTATTTCTCATAGCCCCCATATAATTGCTCTATCTGAAAATAGTTAATCTCTCATAAATAACTTAGTTACATAGATATTCAAACCAAATTCAGCACAAATAAGTTTTATATAAGCCGAACTCGCACCACCAAATTTTATTATGATCGCTCCATAATTAGTCATAGCTCCCATATAAGGCCCACTTCCGAAAATCACTTTAACTAGAATAAATCTCTTAAAAATGTTGGTATTCCAATAAAATTTAATATAATAAGTTATTTATATATACATACGTTATTTCCCAAAATTTTTTAACGATCGGTCCATAATAGGTCATAGCTCCCATATGAAGCCCACTTCTGAAAATCATTTTAACGAGATTTATTAAAAATGTTGGTATTCAAATCCAGCTTAAATATACATTTTAAAAGATAACTGTTTATAATCATCTTCTCGGTGTAGGGTATCATATGGTCAGGCTTGACCGACTATACTTTCTTACTTCTATTGGTATAATAAAATTTTAAAGTGTTTCTACTGGAGTTATCGAATTACTTAGCAAAAGTTTAATGATTTTTTGCGAGCTTTAATTTTCTGACAGGGTGGTACATTAGGGTGGTAGAATCACAGATCTGGTGGATAAATAATAAAACGGGATACTTGAGTTTAATGGCTCTTGGAGAAAAATATTGGTCTTCTCGAGACAAAAACATTGATACATCACACATCCGACTGTAAATGCCAAAGATATAACGAAAAATGTAAAAAAGCGACCCCTACATTCGGCAAAAAAAATATAAAAAATTTGTTCCTAACTGCCTTGCATAAATACATTATATTAGGGGGTGTACGGCGCACTTTTTTTTTTTTTTTTTTGCTTATAAGGTGGTACGCCAATCATTCATTACCAATGTATGCAAATATGTTACCAACATATTTTGTACCATTTATTAAAGGTTACACATACCTTTATAATGTGTTACATTTTTAACGATCAAAATATTACAAAAACCATAGTCATTTATGCAATTTTCTTTTATCTTTATTTTAACACATTTAATCATAAAATACAAAAACTATTTCATTACACAAAGGAACTTCAAAAACAATAACAAGTGGTGGTGCCTTTCTAACTGTTTGGCACAAAGAATCCTAAAAGTCAGAATAAAGTCATAATTTATGCCAGAAAAGAAAACGCCATAAAATACCTAATAGAATTTTTACTTAAGAGGTAAATTGACATTAATTTCAAATCATTATCAATCATATTCATAATATTTTTACAGCAGAGGTTAATTTAAGTCAGATTTGACGATTACGTGATATAATCATTGTTATTTGACACAAAATAAGTACCATTAAGAAGAATTTAATAAATTTTTGATGAAAAACCATGACAAAAATATAGAAGGTAGTTCCAATCAAAATTTTTTTTTTTAAATAAGTTTTTTTGAAGTTTCCTTTTTTTTGTGAGCATTATAAAAAGCGTTGCCACATTCCTAAAAATGATTTTGATTTTCGAGACATTTTTTACAAAAAATGTGTAATTAATAACTTAGTATATAAATAAATATGTATTATGTTGTTTTGGAAGTTATTGATTCAATTCCTAAAGTTCGCATACTTATAATTAAAACGCGTTGACTATTTTAATAGGTAAATTAATTTTTAATTAATTTTAAATTTTTTTTATTACTATTCAAATATTCTATATCTTTTAAATGGCGGTTTAATTATAAATAGCACACGCAAGAATGTATTTTCAAGTTCTTGCTGAGCACTTTCAGAAAATATAAAAAGTCTTTGATATCGGATGGCACGCGTTTAAAAAATTTACATGTCGAAGGTGCCCTACTTTGAGTCCCCTTAGCGCCGCCACTGAAGCACATGTGGGTCCATTTACTTAAACTTGAATACTGCTTGACTATGCCCATGTCAAATTGTATCCCGATCGGAGCAGTCGTTTAGTAATGCGAGATTTATTTCCAATCACACACGTTTTGTTTTAACTGATATATTACTTTTAAGGAAGTGGATCACTGTTGGCTGTTTTGACAAATCTTCTCCGCAAGTTTTACATATATCCAGCCACTGTTTGTTGCGTAATGTAGGGACTTTAAAAAAATATGTTTGCATTTTTGCAAAAATATTTGGTATTTTTGCAGTTGGGGAAAATGAAACTCATGTTTGTTAATTCTTAAAATAGTGTTCACAAATTAGCTTTGTAATATTTGAAAATTATCCTTTAATCCCAATTTGAAAGTAAATACTTTTTAATATTTTTCAAATTATTGAAAATTATGTATTCCCAAAGAATGTAAGGGAAAATTTAAAATTAATATGGCATTACTATTTTTATGAAAACTTCATAATCCTTAAGCATGTCCGATATAGAATTTGAAAAAACAAAGAGTGAATGAAACTACCTTCTATTTTTCTACTATGTGAAAAACAGTATTTTTTCTATATGAATTAGACAATTAAGATATTAGAAAACTGTTTTGTGAGTAAATGCTCAATAAATAAGGCTTATGGAATAAAAAGAATTTTGAAAAATTACACATAGCTCATTTTGTATGCGCATCTACGGTTAGCCGACCGTTGATAGAATTAAATCGTAATGTTGACTTAACGTTAGACTTTATTGCGATTATGGAATATTAAAAATGTGTAACACGAATTTGAGATAAAAATCTAAACAAATTAATTTTTAGCGATCGAATTTAAGTATCCAAAACCGAAATGAAACTAAGGAAAATTTAATATGACAAATAAATCAAATGTAAATATAAGAAAATAAAACAACAGTATAGTGAGAAATTTGGAAAATATGCTCGTAACAGGATATTGCCATTAAATCAGTAAAGAGATAGAGACCAACATCTTGAAACGAATTGAAAGCATTATTTTCTTGGAACACAGTAATTTCCCAGAAAATACTTATTAATGACACAATAACTTATTGTACAATGACTACCAAGTATCGTCTGCATTACAAGGAAGCTGTGGAATAATGACTTATTTATTATCTGTTATATAAATAATCATTTGCATAAGTATATTAAGTTTTTACTGATAACTGCTTCTATCAATAAGTTATTTAAATCATTACATGTGACTAGTGATTTTTAGTGCAATTAAAGTAATGACATAAATATTTATAAGCGATTGTGATAAGTACTTAAATGCTATAGAATTAAACATTTAAACTAATTACATTACAATGGACAAAATACGTAAGAATTTCAAAATTTGTTTAAATTAATTGGAAATTGAGTTAGGAATGTATTTTTTTTTACCAGATTTACATTGTTCTTTTAAATTACACATAAACCTTTATTCAGTCAAGACAACCATATGCAGTATTAAGTTTTTGTCTTTCCTTTATTGACATTCTTGTCCCATTTAACTTAAAATGTACTCAGCTTTTCGTAGCTTTTTATTTGTTCCACAAGGATTTTATATCGAGTTTGAATTTGTTTATAAACAATAAGCCCTCTGCTAAATGTATTGAGCAATTAAACATATTTGAATTAAGGATTCTGGTTAAAACTAAACGACAGCAAGTGTGCTAGAAAAGTGGCACGCGTTTGCATTGTATATTATCTATCTAATATACATATGTACGTATATATATATTGTACATATTTTTAATGTACAAATACATATATATGTATGTATGTATTCCATTTATGTACATATGTATAAATACATACATATATACACAATGCTTTATTTATCATAATTTCTTCTTTATGACATTTTAACCAATACTTTCTTGCAATGAATTTTTTCCATGTGGTTTTTTATTTTACTACTACATTTTTTACGTTACGATTTGTGTACTGCGCAGTACTTCATCTTATGGACATTTGTACGTGTATCCTTCCTTATTCCTCCTTTTACATACAGTTCTCTAACAAAAAGCACATGTTTTAAACGACAAAAAAATCATTGGAGAAGAAAAAAAGTTTTAATTATTTAATGTGTATTTCTTATTAAAAAAAAGTAGTGAGTTTGATTGCCTTATAATTTCTTGAGGTAATTTATTTAAATATTTTAAATAAGTTGGTTGCAAAAATATTTGTGGTTTTGCTAATAAGATATTTATTGCATTATAATTATTAATATGCTACTGGAAATTTATACAAGTTTAATAGTGAAATTAATGTTTCTTTTAAATTACAACTCAAAGAAAATAAAGCCTTATTGAATAAATTGGGTAAATTGTTGGTCTTTATAATACTCGGAAGATATGTTTTAAAATATGCTAGTTAAACATTAATTATTGAGTCCAGTGAGAAATAGTTATTGTGAAATACACATGTACATAAACTTTTTATATTGAATATATGGCAAAGTGAAAATAAAAAAAATGTGTAATTTAAATTCTATTCTATTACATCTACTATATATAATATTAACTGTTTTAATTAGAAACATTTGTTAAAATATATATGCATATATATACACATATTTTTGTATGCACTTTACGTTTTACTTTTGCTCCAATATCGATTACTCGATTCATTTAAAAATCAATCTCGCAATTCGGTTTATAGACATGGTTTATATTTTTATTTTTATCAATCAATATTTTATCGTAAGATCTCGTAAAATATCAAGTGTCAGTTGCTCTATTGTCCAACCCAGCCATTATGTTGAAAGTTCATAGATCTCTCTCGAACTAGACTAGCTATAATCTATATATATCGCTCATTCGCAACCCACAAACAAACATTGCTTGTGAAAGATTTTTGACTATATCGTAATAAATTCTAAATATATAATGTCTAGACCTCAACCTCTCGAAATTTTACCTTTACACTGTGCATCCAGTCCTAAATCTAGCTGGGCAAAATTATAAAAATTTATGTCTTCAGATTAAAGCGAAATATATTTTTTATAACAGCTAACAACTTGTGCTCATATGTGAGAAGCACATGAAGTTCATAGCGCGTGAAGAAATATTTGTTCATAAATTTGTTTAAAAATTTCTATAAAGCGTATGCTTTACTAAATAACCTATAGTTCATGTGTTTTAGCTCGTAGAAGCCCATACTTTAAAACTTATATAAACATTGAAATAACCTTTTATTTAATGTATATTTTACTTTATTTTATTGGTCCTGACTTTAACCTCTCTACGTTTATTTAAAGTTTTATAGAAAAGGCTTGTGAATAATATGCCTGTTTTGTTGAACTGAATAACAACAAATTTAAATTAAAAATGGTGTCTCTTATTTTTAAAAAGCTAATTTTCGAAAAAAATGTTTTTTAAGTAAAAATTGTCAAAAATATGGCAAAAATTGTCACCTCATAAGTAATAAGCATAGTTATTATTGGACGGGTTTCGGGGGTCTTTATTTTTGGAGACGAAGTTTCGTCTCAAATAAAAAATATTTGAAAAATATTATATAGCTTGCCAAAAATAGAAACCGCCGAAACCCGTCTAATAATAACTATGCTTATCACTTAGGGCAACTTATAAGACATAATCTCCAAAAAAATCTCACTCCACCTCGTTCATCCTTTTATTTTATTACCAATTTTAACGGAAACAAATAGTCTACTTAAATGATTTGTACTGTAGATAACAATACTTTTTAAACAAGGGATTGATAAACCAAAATTTTCCAGTAAAAGTAATATTATGTAGTTTAGAAATGGTTTATATCTAGGCCGAAAAATATGTAATATAGAGCTTTTGAAATATAATTTTTTGATTCAGAAACCAAAATCTATATAAAAACGCCAGCAAATAATTTTTTCCAGCATTTGAGTTGGAAAAGAATGGAACAAAAATACGCACTTTTTAAAAAATTGGTTAAATTTTTTATGGTAACATTTTTAAAAGACTATTAATTTGTGTAATATCTATAAGAGTTTCCAAAAAACAGAAAATTTCTTTAAACCGAAATCGGTTTGAAAAAATTGAAAACCGATCTTTTTCGGTTATTTTCGGTTTTATTATAAGAGGTGGCGCAAAAGTAATCCTCCTATCAGAAAATGCTATAAATTTTGCCAAATAGTCAGCAATATTCCGCGTTCTGGAGCAGTGTAGCGTAACATTGTTTATTAACGTGTATTTCGCATGTGTTTACTACACAAATGTCAAAACAGAACTGACATTAGGGGCCAATCGCAAAATTTATAGCATTTTCTGATAGGAGGATTACTTTTGCGCCACCTGTTAATATAATTATAATATAAAAAATTGCAAATGAATACGTTGCTCATATGATGATGACCGTTTGCATTGAGAAATATACATTGAGCGGAAACTCTCCTGTCAGAGGTCTAACTCGGTTGTCAAAAACCTAAGTGGTGAGAATGTATCAGTAAATAAAATTATGAGAAAACAGAAACAACACTCGTATGTGTCATTTTTAGTTTATTTTCTAGTTTCCCCTCTATGTCTGTTTCTCTACGACCGTTTGTATGATAATTATTTGACAAATGATATTACTTTAATATTTTCTGGCCGTCATAACTCAATTAGAAGTTTAATTGTCGGAAGATATGATCAAGTTTTGTAAATAAATTTATAACGTTATTCATTGGAAGATTTCCAAATATGGATTAGAAGGTGATGAAGCAGCTAACTACTTCATCAGAAGCAATTTTTGTGAAACAAACAGATACATATTATAGTATGAAATAAAACTTTATGAAGGAATCTCTCTTAATTACTTAATATGAAAATATGTATTTTCACAGTTAATTAAATGCTAGAGTACAATTTGAAGAACATTGCGAATGAATTTACGGTTTCAAAATCGTGTAATTCACTGTTAGATTAGTTTTTTCCATCCAAATATTGTGTTTTACTGCTAAAAATTAGTTCAAAAGAAAAAAATCGAAGAATAATTGTCGGTTTTCGGATTTGAGCCATGAAAAATTACGTTTTCGTTTAAAACCGAACATGGAAACTCAAGTCTAATATAATACGCCTTTAACAAAATATCTCGAATACAAACAAGTTTGCTTTATGCTTTCAAAGTTTAAAAATATTTTTTGAACTTTTTAAGGATTTCTGAAACATTTTTCAATGCAACAATAGGTGCAATGAATTATCAGATTATTAAGAATTTTCTTGAGATTCAATATTAAGGCAATTCACGTTATAGTTTTTTACCCTTGCGAAAATGCAAACTTTCTCAGAATCACAACATACATAATAAGGTAATTCACGTCACAGTTGCGAAAATACGAACTATCGCATAATTACAAAAACAATATACATAATACGTATGGTTGTTGTTGTGATTGTGCAAAAGTTCAGACACTTGAATTATCTTAATATTGAATGTATTTATCATCTTGTTAATTGTTAAATCATTAACGAATTCATATTCTTTTGCCTTTGCAGCTAAATGGAGGCATCTGATGGATCGCCCCCACCATCATTGTGTATGATACGAGCTGCGGAACTATTTCCTAAACCACAAATGGAGAAAGAAGACCTACAGCTAAAAGTCGCATTTCAGGAACGTAAGTTTTGTTATAAATTACAGTTAAAGAAATAATGAAGAATTTTAACGTTGTTACATTTATTTGTCATATTAACTGCCAATTAATATCATGTATAATTTCTAAAAAAAAATTCTAGTTGCTGGCGAGTCTGTCAAGTATTTGGGGCGTACCGATGATGGCGTATTGGCCTTATCAAATTATCGCATATTTTTACAAAAATCATCTACAAATGTTGAAACGTCCATACCACTTGGTCTTATTGAATCGGCTCAATGCAGAGATTTGTTTCATTTAATTATTTGCTGTAAAGATGCCAGCACGGTAAAGTGCTCATTTGAAACAGCCGAGCAGTGTACAGAATGGCAAAGGCGCATACAAATGTCAGTGGGAGTACCAGAAACACTGGAAGCTATATTTGCTTTTCCTTTCTGCTCATGGGCGTGTGATAGCTTAAACAATGGGCAAATGGGTCAAGTGGGCCCGACCAACAATGGTGTGGCCTCAACTGCAGAGAATGGACAAAATCCATCGTCATACTCAGTAACAGATTACGGGGAGCGATTGCAAAAAATGTCCTCTCGCTATGAAGATGATTTTATGCGTGAAGTAGAACGTTTGGGCTTTGATCTGAACGGTTCGTGGCGTATTTCGCAAGCCAATGAAGATTTCAAACTGTGTCCCTCATATCCTCCGAAGCTTTTAGTACCCTGTTGCATTTCTGATGAGACTTTACAGAATGTAGCAAATTTTCGAGGTTCTAGACGTTTGCCTGCCGTTGTGTGGCGTCATCGAAAATCTGGAGCTGTAATAGCCAGATGCAGTCAACCCGAAGTTGGGTGGTTGGGTTGGCGCAATACCAAAGATGAACAATTGTTGAAAGCATTAGCTGATGCCTGTGCTTTTGATCGTGGCGAACAAATGCGTCAATTGACTAACACCTCACAGTCTGCACAAAGTGTTCAGATGCCATCTGCAGATAGTTCACCATCCAGTCCAGACGGTAGTCACGAAGAGGTTGCTCTCGACGAAGTGAGAGTAAGTGTATATTTATTCTTCAATTTCATAAATGATAATTTAACAATTATTTTGTATTTTTGTTTGAATAGAAAGTTTTGATTGTTGATGCTCGTAGCTACACATCTGCCGTTACAAATCGTGCTCGTGGTGGTGGCTGCGAGTGTATTGAATATTATCCTTGTGCAGAAATTGAATTCATGAATCTAGGCAACATTCATGTTATACGTAAAAGTTTTCACGCATTGCGACAGTTATGTGCCTCACCACCAGACGTACCAAAGTAAGTTTTTAATTAGGCTTTATCAATTATTTTATTAAGAAATTTAATTTTGTGTTTTCTGTTTATTTCCAAAGTTGGTTGGGTCTATTGGAGAAGACAATGTGGCTACAACATCTTTCTGGTCTTTTGGCAGCTTCAATGACAGTGTGTCATGCGATTGAGAAGAAAGGTCGTCCAGTATTAGTGCATTGCTCGGATGGATGGGATCGTACACCGCAAATTGTGGCTACAGCACAATTATGTTTGGATCCCTATTATCGTACTGTAGAGGTACTGTAATAGTTTGCATGATAAATTAAAATTAAAAAACTTATCAAATATTTTTGAATAATTTTGTAGGGATTTCGAGTTTTAGTAGAACGCGAATGGCTTAGCTATGGCCACAAATTTGCTGATCGTTGCGGCCACGGACCCGGTTCAGATGAACTCAATGAACGTTGTCCAGTATTTTTGCAATGGTTGGACTTAGTTCATCAAATACATAAACAATTTCGATGCAGTTTTGAATTTAGCATGGGTTACTTGGTAAATTGTATATTTCTCATTTATATTAAAAGTAGATTACTTTTAAACAAATACTCTTCTCTTTATTGTACCATTTAGATTAAATTGGCACAGCATTCCCATTCTGGTTTATTTGGCAATTTCTTATGCAACACGTTAAAGGAACGTTTGGAAAATTCTGTCTTTGAAAGAACATTTTCAGTGTGGTCGTTTTTATCTGGACCCATGTATCGCAATCCACTGTATAAACCGAACAAAGATAAAGTTTTATGGCCGGCACATAATGTTCGAGATTTATCCTTGTGGACTGAAGTGTATTTGGGCAGTTTGGGTGGGAATCAACAGAATTGTATTGATTTTCCAGCATATATAAATGAAAGTTTAATGGGTTCCATAAGTAAGTACATTTATTAGCTCTTACATAACTTATTTTTTATTCATATTTATGATATATTTCTCATAGGTTCCATGTCCAAGACAAGATCTTATGGTGATTTAATAACGGCTGGATTCATACAAAATAGTATTTCAAGACGTTCTAGTGATCCAAATATGACTGTAGACCCAAAGTGAGTAAATTTTAATTAAATGTTGATGCATATTATGTTACCAGATAGCAACTTATTGTCTTAGCTCAGTTGGGTTCACTAAGTTGAAAAGCCTTTACGGTATACATATAAAAAGAAGAGTTAAAGAGAGTAAGAGGTAATATAGCAGTGAGTAACGAAGAGGTATAATGCAGACGATCCAAAATTATGATCAAAGAAGAATTCATTACTTAGATAAAATAAGTGGTCACATTGCTGTGGGACTAGAACGATTTAATCCCAAGGAGTGTCAATAATGCGCTACTTGCAGGCGGATGGTGGAATGTCACTGATGTCATCAACAGTATGCGAAATTATAATATACACAATGACAGCTTTAATAATATTTTGTTTTCCATGTTTTAAATTTATTACTATTTTAACAAAGTATTTGTTTTATATATAGTGTTGTTGGAAATTCTGCTCTAGAAAACTTACTCAGAACTTACTCAAAAAAATCCAAAAACAGCGAAATTTAAATAGACAAAAGTTATGTACTTAATTTTTTACAGTTATAAAATTCAGATTATAAATAAAATAATATTTGAAATCTCGATCATCAGTATCAGACTTTGCTAGGAGTTCTTAGCATAATGGATAGATGAAAACACACAACACAAGAGGAAAAGTCTTTACTACAAGCTATATTGCTAAACGAAAAGCAAGAAGCCAATAAAAATAAACTTTATACTTCTCAAATTGTTCAAAAGTTAACTTGGCTGTAGGAAAACGTTGGGTTCAACAAATTTTATCAAATGATTCTAAAATTAAATAAAATGAAATCAGACAAAGAAACACTCCTGATCATAAATGAAGCAAGTTGGACTTTACAAAGCATACCATGCCAAGTCAGAAAAAAATAAATTTTGATGGTCCGGATGAGCACATTCATTATTGGCATGGTTTGGATGAGTCGAATCTTTGTGTCGGTTTTAGTTATCATGCAAAACTTAAATTATGTTTTATTTCTACTAAAATTAATTCAAAATCATTCGTCGAAATGTGAGAATATGTCTAAGTGAACTATTTGAATAAAAATGCGGATAAGGAGTTGATATTTCAGCAAGATAACACTATAATTCCAATTATAGACTGGGCGGCTGGAAGCCCGGACTTATAGCCCGTATAGAATCTTTGGGTACTCATGACACAATATATTTATGGCATAGTCAACAAACAAATTGAAATTGGCAATTCTGAAATCCTGCTTAACTAAGAACTCTAGTTAACTCAATGCGGAGACGTGTATTTGATGTTACAAATATTAAATTATATTATAATGATATACCCCCATATTCATAATCAAATTTTAAATTTATAAAAGGTTTATATAACAGAATTTCCATACAAAATTTGTTTAAGGCCTTTAATATCTACTTACAAATTGTGTTAAATATCACCTAAGTAAACTTCAGATTAATTGTAATGCTTTTCACAATTTTCTTTCAATTTATCGTTTATTTTGAAAACTAAAATTGTGGTATTAAATGACTTGGAATAAGGTATTTTATATGACAAAAAAAATTTAATTAAATTATTTCCCTTTAAACGATATATCAAAAAGGTTATATTCGTTTATTTAAATTTAGCGAACAGTATATGTTGCTAATTCATCTGCAACAAAATTACCTATAATGTCCCCGTGTTCACGCACCCATATAAATATGTGCGGCTTTACAATCAGTACCAACCCAAAATTCTATATCTAAACCCTTATAATGGCCTAAATATGGGAGCCTGAATTCCTCAATGTAAAAACCACAGCAAACTCTTTCTCCCATTCTAGGACTGCACAGTGGAGCAGAATCAAAATTTTTTGGAAATAAATCTGGAATTTATAAACGGCTGACCCGATCGGGATAAAATTCGAGTAAAATTTCAAGTCAATATCTCAATTAGGTTAAAAAATATCCCACTTTAAAACTCCGTTTTTCAAAAATATTTCACATTTTCATTCATTTATTAACAAAACTCAACGAAATTTTCAACGTTTTTTATATTTGTCATTCTAAATAAAAAGGTGTAAAAAACTTGTCAAAAGGTCAAAGGCCATCCCGCAATTTCTAAAAATTGGAGCTAAAATCCCAAAAATGGAATTTTTTACAATTTTACTCATAGGGTCCACATTTCCTTTGGGGCTGGTAAAATACTTTGGGGATAAATAGGGAACACATCATGGTTTCCAAAGCTGCTTTCCGTTTTCTGATCCCAGTTTTGGGATTTTAGAACATGGGGCCTAAATTTGAAATTTTGATACAAAATAGGTCTAATACAAATAGGTCAAAATGTTCTTAAATAAAGTTTTTTTTTTTTAAATAAAAAAAGAGTTAAGTCACCTTTTCGTCCAATTGATATTGCCCTGAAATCTTTTGTATGTTATTGGTAATTTAGTTGTCTAACTAACAAAAGAAATTCGAGTCCATTCGGTCCAAAATTAAAAAAAAAAATCAAACCAAGGTATGGCAAAATTTTAAAAGTTCAATTTTGAAATGCCTATAACTCGGAAATTATAAGAGATAAATAGAACACGCAAGCACGTTTTTTCAAGACAAAAAAATGGCACGTGTTTAAAAATTTTACATGTCGAAAGTAACCTAATTTTAGCCCCCATAGCGCCGCCCCTGGATCATTTGTAGAGTTCATTTTAATAACTTAAACTCGAATACTCCTTGGCTACGCCCGTGTCAAATTTTATCCCGATCGGACATGCCGTTTAGAAAAAAATGAAAATTTTGATTCTGCCCAACTGTGGACTGTCGCGTGTTTACGAAAAAAACTGTACATATCGAGAAGCCAAGGTTTTTTAGAAGTGCTTTGGAGAGCCATAATTAATATTATCCAGGAGATTTTGGCACAAATGATTCGCGTTCAGTCTTACTGACGGATTCAGTGCTAGCGTCACCAATAAATGCACTGGAATCCACTTTAGCAGCAACAGTGACTTTGTTGTAGACGTTCAAAGGGTTCCCGTAAGATTCAGAATCGTAATTCTCCTTAGTACGCCTTCTAAGAGAGTATAATAGTATGTTCCGATAATAGGCTTTTGCCTGGGTAATTGCCGCATCATGTACGAAATCGCGGGGCGATGTTTATTCAGGACTTTATTGCATTTATATTTATATAAATGATTTCATATTTTCTGAGCGTTAGACAGAGACAATCGGTCGACGTCAGAATGTAATACATCCCGGATGTCGCTGCAATAACGAAAGTCTAATTGAGAAGAGACTAACCAATTACGTCGCTACAATCGTCTTCTTGTCGAATCTTTTAGGACTTTATTTCAAGGTTCTGATTTCGACTAAGATTTCAAGTTTCATCCTTACTTAGTCTATGATGTGAAAAGTTACACTATCGATTTTACAGTTCTTAACTGTTGTTGTTGTAGCAGCAGTGGGTGCTGAGTTGACAGCCCGTATGACCCATACTGAAGTTCGTTTACCATCCATAATCGACCCATTAATTGTAATATAAGTTCTGGCCAGGTGTTGGGTTATTCCGGCACTTATGTTATCGCTTTTACTGGATTTTTACAGGTCATCCGCTGGCGATACCATTGAGACATCCTGGGATGTTTAAAAATATATAATACTCCGCAATCAATCGAGCTTGTTTTGGCCAGAAAAGTCTTTGCGCAAGAGTAAAGCGCTAGAAGGAAGTCCATTTTTATCTTTACATATTATTATTTAAATTTGTCCTTGCAATCTTATATCAAATTAATAATAATTTAATGAACTTGAGCCTGAATAATTAATAATATGATAATTGAAGAATTATTATTGAAAAATAGCTAAAATTACTTAAAACATTCTATCCTATTTCAGTCTAACAATCGGCTCAAATTCTGAAAACAATTCTATAGCCGATTTGCAATCAGACGAGCGTGAAGAATCACCTGATTTATTAACAAATTTCATACACGATACGACAAGAAAACTAGAAAATCTCACAAACGAATTAAACAATCATGACAATGATGACTTTAAAATAGCAGTAAAACACCTTGAAACCAACCTAAAAGAAACAATTGACACAGAATCAACAGACAGTAGCAATGAAACCGTGGAATTGGATGATACCAATTGCCCAAAGGAGCTAAATGGCACATCCACTTTGGTAAATGAACCAACTGACTGTGCTTATACAACAAAACTCCAACGGTTTTTATCACAACCAACGCCACCATCATCACTACAGGTACTCCAAACGATATCAACCAACAATATAAAAGATTTTCCGAAATCCTTAGAAAATGGTCATAATGGTGTTGAACATACCAATAAGGGAATAACTATAGAAAAGCATTCATCGTTAAGTTTAAATTTAATGCAAAGTGTAGAACTGGAAGGTAAGAAAAATAATGAAAAATGCACATTTCGATTAAATAAACCATTATCATTTATTTTAAAAGATCCTTTGTGTAGCAACCTGGAATCATCATATAATGGGTCAACGTCAACAAATGGAAAACTAGATAGTTCACAGAGTATGTGGCATGGTTCGATTAATACCAGCACCGACACTCTTGTGCCCTTGGTAGAAACAAAATCACAAAATGGCAGTGCAACAATTACGCCCATGACAGCAAATGAACTAATCAGTACTGATACCACAGATGCTGGCGAATGTTTACAGAAGCACACCGACACCACAGCTGCCTCTACAGTGAATACTCAGAAACATCAAACAGAACAATTTATTGCAGATAAATGTAAAATCGCTAGTGTTAGCACAAATTTTAATATTTTGCCAAAAGTACATTCATCATCGCCCAGTAACAACAGTAACATTACAATAAGACCAAATCAATTGTCCACCAATGGTAGCAGCAGTCTGCTCGCAGCACCATCTTCTTCATCATTAACGATAACGTCAACAGCATTTGCCGAAACAAGCAATAATAAAATTCAAAATAATCTCACAAACAGCAATAATGACAATAAAGTTTCCTCCACATCACTGCTCAGCGGCGGTAATATGACACCGAATGCCACATCCAGTGGCATGGAGGAAAGCATACTCATATTACCTGAACATCAAAAATTAGAAATTTCATTTAGTGGTAAGTGCGAAACGATTGCCGCTAATGTAACTACCTCGTCAGGTTCCAATATGCCTCCAAATCATTCATTGTATTCAACAACCACTACAGCGACAGCAGCTACATTGGATACGCCAACATCCCTAAATGTGTCACCATATGTAACTGCTGCCACAACTACATCTGCGGCCGCTGCCACCACTGCTATGTCTAGCCAAAGACGGAGGCGCACGTCTTCGTCGAATTCAAAGCGTGATGCTTTCGGCGTTGCCGCAAAACAAATAAACAGCAGGTTTGTGCGCACGACCACTACTAGTAATTAATATTATACATGTAATCAAATAATTTGATTTTTTTTTTTTTTGCCTTACAGTTATCTGTCCCGTTTCTCATTGCCTGGTGGTGTACGTTCGTTACCAATGACACCGCCCGGTTTGACTGAACGACCACAAGTTACTATTTCCTGCCCTGATGGTCTCGCTCATGCGTTAAGCGAAGAAAATATAAGACTTCAACAAATTGTTCATGAACATAAGGTAATTATTAATTGTTATTGCTAGAAAATAAACACAGGTTGGCTCTAATTTTACACTTTTGCGATTTTTGGTGCTCCCAAGGTCTAAGGTCTAGATATAGAAATCAAATGCTGAAAATTTTAGCAAAATCGGATGTTTTTTTTTGAAGTTTCGATTTTGGGTCAAAATAGCTAAATTTAAAAAAAAAAAATAAATAAAAATTAAATGTTTAAAAAAATTCCACTTCCAATAATCACCATTTATATTTTGATACCATTATTTAAGCTATTATAAAATTCATAAAACAAATCATAAAATTTCATGCATATTTCAAATCCCAAATTTTACATTATCAAATATTGTTTTCAAAGAAATTTAAAAAAATTAAATAATGCTAGAATTAAAAACGCAAATTTGAACAATTATACCTATTAGGTTTAGCGTGTAGATCGATTTGAAATTGACGGATTTCGAAGAAATTTAGCTTTTTGTACAAAACTGATACAAAACGCTTATTTTATACAGTGTATACTTCCTACTTTCAGGCTCATAATAACAAAACTTACAGGATTTAAAAAAGAAAATTAGTATTATTTCAAATCAATCTTCATTTGTGGAAAAAAGTTTACATTTAAATAAATTAAAAATAAAAAACCATAAACGACTTTTTTCAGATCTCAGCTTATTTTATACCCTCACTTCTCTATGTGACGTTAACTTAACGTTGCATTATTTTTCTATGCTTTCCCAGCTTTAAATTTCAGTAAATTAAAAAAAAAAAAATCAAATGGGTCCGCGTCCAGGCTAGACAACGGGAATTGGTTATCAACCAACAAAAAATAGCTAAGATGATTAACATAAATAAATGTTTCTACGGTACAACAAATCATTGAGCGTATTAATCATGGAAATCGGTTGCACAATAATGGCAGAGAAGCACCAAATAAAATGTTTAACAAACTTGAGCGATATATTTTAAGAAAATTAAAGGCTAACACAAGGATCTGGACAAGCAATGGTGTTTCGAAACTGTTCGCCATGTCCTACGTCAACACTATTTTCATGGCCGTGTTGGCCGTAAAAAGCCTTTTATCAGTCCAAAGAACAGACTAGTAGTCTTAACTTCGCCATGGTTTGAGCCTGTATGTCGGCAGCTGATGTTGGAAAGTTGACGTTTATTGACACAGCAATGGTACAAATTTAAGTATCTTCAGATCCTTAAGGACAATTTGTTGCAGAGTGCAGAGGATCTGGGTATAAGATCGGGTTTTCGATTTTATTTTAATGATCCAAAGCAGATATCGGGTATTGTGCAAGCTTGTCTAATTTATAACTGTCCACATTTAATTCCGATGACGCCACAGTCGCCACCCCTTAATGTTATGGAATATTTCCAACGTAAAAACTGGTCCAATTGATGCCAAACTGGCTCAAATCTGTTGCAGACAATAAAAGCTATCACAGCAAATATTAAACCAATAAGAACCAGTCAAAATGTCGATATTTTGAAAACCACAAGTACCTGCATAAAATAAGTTGTGAGATGAAAAAGTAGTTGTTTTTTATTTTTACTTTATTGAAATATAAATATTTACAACAAATAAAGTTTCTGTGTTAAACTAGCAGTCCTTTGCTATTAAATGATATTAATTTTATTTCTGAAATCCTGTTAGATTTGACATTATGGAGCCTGAAAGTTGTAAGTATACTACCAATGTATATAATTAGTATGGTAAATGAAATGAAAAAAAAATATATATTATTTCTTTTAAATACAATTTTTAAAATTAGTTTGAAAATGTTACTACTTTGACCAAAACACAATTTATGGTTGTGCATTTTTTCAATAAATTTAAAGTTATTTACTAAAAAAACGTTAACCGATTTTGTTCAGAATTTGATTTTTAGATGGCGGAGAAAAACTTTTCAGAAGAGCAAAGAAAACCGTATTTTTTATATGAAAACCATGTAAATAAATATACACATAAATCTCTTTGATAACTTTGGAATCAAAGGCATATTTAAACATAATCTATATGAAAATATTAATTCAATAGTCACTATTTTTATTTTCAGTTACGCGAAGATGTATTACTGCGCGAAATTCATGACATGCGAATGGCTCTCTTAAAGAAAATATGCCCCAATTGTAACAATGCCAATGCAAACGCAACCAATGATGAACAGGTGAATATAAACTCATAACATAAGCAAACCATAATTTAAAGCAAAAAAAAAAATCAATATGTATAAGAAAAACAAAACAAATAATTTAGGTAAAACTAATAAATTATTAATATATACATTTACTTGTGTATTATAAATATGCATTGTATAGTTATACAATATTATAGTGACGATTTGTAGATTATATAAATTTATTAAATTTTTTTGTTTTGAGTTGCTATTATTATTTTAAACATATATTTTTTTTATTTAGTAAATGTTTGATATTATTATTTACTGATTCCAAAGTACTTATTAGAGAAAGTTTTATTTTTTAACGAGATTGATAGAATTGGTTTGAAAAGTAGTTTTAATTAATTTGTCGAAATAACAATGTAGTTGGTGCCACATTGGACCGAGTTATACCACAACAACGCTTCGGTGGTTTTAAATTTGCGAAATACTGTACAAATAAACAAAGTGATTTCAAGAATATCTTTAAATAAACTCACTTACATATTGCAGGAGAGTTGGCATATTTTGTACGTTTGGATAAAAATTATTAAAAAAAATTCAAAATATTTATAAAAGCATGTTGGATTTTATAAGATGTGAAAAAGTTTTAACATTTTCTGCTGATGGTTACAGCTATTATTTCTTAATTTTAGAATTAATTCTTAAGATTAAATGCAATACATAAATGAATAATAAACCATTGAGAAAATTAAATTAATAGCATGTTTCCCAACTTATGTGTACGTATTATGAAAATTTTATTATTTTAATTAAGCAAGTAGTTTATTGTTGGCAAATTTGTGGGTTTACATTAAAAATGATCATGATTTTAGTTTAGAAATATATATCCGAGTACGTTTTTTAGAACTGCTTTGGAATCAGTCAGTTTTTTGGAAATTCTCTTTTAGTTTCCTTTTTGTTTTGTATGCATTATAATAATAAACATAATAATCAACAATAATAGAACAATCAACATGACTGTGCAACAACATGTTGCCATCAACACAGTAGACAAAGATTTCATCATTCAAATCATATGTATCGTTATTGTTGTCAATATCATAGAAAACGCCAGCGTCAGCGATATTGCAGTGAACGATCATATGATCATGAATCCAATTATGACAACTACGACGACGACGACATTAATAACGATGGTGGTGACTATGCCGATGTTGATAGTGATGATAATAGTTCGGTATCTGCGGTTAGTTGTCATGTAAAGTTATATGTTTTTTTTTTATTATTTTTACATTGTGTTCTTTTTTCTTTTTTGCTTTTAAATGGACAAATAAGTGTACGTTTGAAAATCATTGGTGTATTATACAGAATGCAAGATACGTATCTGTGGACTTTTGTCAAAATAACTTAAGAGTTATTTTCAAATTTTTCAGGAGTGCGCAAAGACTATTGAATTGATCAATAATTATTTTGTTATTTGACGTTAAAGATTTTCGAGAGCTTTGAGACAAATAATAAAGTTCTTCTTCAACAGAATTTGCGCACTCTCGAAAAATTTGAAAATAACATTTAAGTTGTTTTGTCAAAAGTCCACAGATACGTATACTAAGTTATAACCAAGCTTTTTATTTCGATATTAAATTATTTTGCATACAATTATTCGCGCAATTCTTAGTCGGACTTAATGAGAAATAAAAATAAATTTTTATAATAAATTCTTAAAAGCTGTGTTAAAACCAATGATTTTTGACATTATTTTTTTTAATTTATTAAGAAAGCTTTCTTGTAACTACTACTACTACATACATATATAAATAATATGGCGTTATTCTTAAGATTTTGTTTAGAAAACATCCTCGTTGTCAATAACAGCATGAAATCGTCTTAAATTAACATATACTATTTATTTAATGCAAGATGAATAAAAACTTTTTCTTTTTATTATCGTTTCTTTTTTTTTTTAATTTTGCTTACAATTAAATACAATTATGTAAACAATAATTTTTACTTTCTTATATTTGCTTTTTGTTGGAAAAAAAAATAGTGTTCTGCACTGGATAATGTTGAAAATGCTTCAATTTGCTCTTGGGAAGCTGTTGAAGATCGCAGTACTAGCGGTCCTTCGTCCTGCACTACTACCAGTTCCTCAATACAACCAAATGCTACAAGCGTTTTATGGGTGCCCGATCATGCCGTTTCTCGTTGCACCAGTTGTCAAACTGAATTTTGGCTCGGCCGAAGAAAACATCATTGCCGGTGCGCATTATAATTTTTTTTTTATATTATTGTCATTTTATCGATTAATATTACTATTCATACTATTATTTGCATACATATAATATTTTTCGTTGTTTTTTTTTTTTCTTTATTATTGTTTTTTATATCTTTAACTAACCGCTCTAACTTTAAATTTCCAAACAAATAACCATAGATTAGCTTATTGTTTTTTCATAAACAAACATACTTACATACTACATCTTAGTACATATTTGCACAACTTTGTGTTTTGTTTTTAGATTTAAAATGTTAAACTTTGTGTATACTGCCAAGTAGTAAAATGCAAAGCCAAAATTATCAACAAAATTTTAAAACGATTTTTTGATTTGAATTTTTTTGAAAGTCACATATTAACATGATTAGATTTTAGATTGCGAACAAAAATTGGGATGGTTGTCCATAATTTCAATAAATATATAGAGGTACTATATTCATTAGCCTCTATCTTAAATGTTCATGATAATACAATTTTATTAACAATTTTGTAATTTTTCTTAATCTTAAAAAATTTATATTTAGTTACATCTTAATTCCATTATTGTGTCTAATTTTTACGTATAAAATGTGCTTTCTTACTAATTTTGACATGCTGATTCCAAATTTGACCAAATATTATAAATTGACTAAAGCGTTATCGAGATATCGCCCATTTTATGTTTATACATACATATATATTTGACTCGGAATAAATATTGTATAAATCTTCAAATTAAGTTTACATTTATATCTTCCCAGTGGTTGCGTAAAGTATAAAATAATTTTAGATAAATATTACGTTGACCTTTCTGTTCAAATTAAACCATATATAAATGGAAGAATGTAAAGAGCGTTTTACCCCCAAATACCCCGAAACAGGCAAAATCTTAAGTAAACACAAAACTATGTTAATTCTTTTTTAAAATAATTGCTGTTTATATTACATATTGTTATATCCATGAAATAATATGAATAAAACTTACTAAAATTGACCGATGTCTCAAATTAAATCCAATTCAAAATGTATTTCTTACAATGCAAAACCCTCTATTAGTTTTATTAATACTTATATGCAGAATTTTGTAGCGGCGTTAAAAATATATTGTAAAATAAATAATTTAATATTGCTTACGAATATGCGAAATAATAATTTGTATGCTCTCCTGAAAACGTGTGATTTCTGAGATAGAGGCTTTTGAATATAGTCTCTCGATATGTACTATATATTATTATTTTTTTTTAAATAATGAAACATTAGAGTCTGACCTAAACCTTTTTTCAGAACCGGACCTAGTATTCGGCCTAATCTGCAAACTTTTAAATTTTAATCGATGTATAGATTTTCATTATCTTAATAACTCAAATAATTTTCTGTTGTTTACTCACTTTTACAACCTGTGTGTATTTAACTATTGTATAAAAACATTTAGTGATTTGAAACTAATAATAGCTTACCTACTAGGTAAAGATATCCAGTATGTATGTATTGTATGTATTTATTTTATACCAAAGATAATATATATTTGTTGAAATTACAGGCATTTTAGTTGGGAGATAAAGAGCAATTTTCTATACAGAGTTCGCTTTGATATTTAGTGTTTATACATTTTACGATATAATTTCGGAAAATTGACGTATGTGGAAAAAAATTTCAACAAAACAGAAAATTCTATATATATTTTTTACGTCAAATCAAATAATATATGAAACCTTTACAAAATAGTACATTGTTGTTGTTATAGCAGCGCGAACAATTATACAATATTTAGTCAGGGGGTTCTGCGAGATCAAGTCCAAGAAATTGTGCCACTTCTACTGGGTGGGTCCATAAATCCACTGGACGTAGTGAAGTAGGGTTAGCTGGACAGTTGAAAATGTGGAGGGTATCATGGGGATGGCATAAGTTGAGGACGACACGGTCTATGAGGGACCAGAAGGCATTAAACCTGTTGCTCCATCCATATCTTAGTTGTGACAGAATGACTCTTGTTTTGCGCGGCAGAATCTTCTTGGCGTCTGCTATCGGTGGTGGGCGATAGCAGGGTAATTTTTACCCGTAGATATCTATTTTAAATTAATGTCAAGTTACCTTTTAGGTAAATAAATCGGCTGAATATTTTACACCGTAGATAGCAATTTGTTGAAGTTACGGGTATAAATCAATTGATAACCATAGAACTTTTTTTTGGAAAACTTTTAATATATCTTATGATGGTGGGTATATAAAATTTGACACAGCCGAATATAACACCCCTACTTATTTTCTATTTCTAATTTCTGATATATAAGGATTTATAATATATAATTTAAAAAGTCGTAAATGAATATGGAATAAAAACTACTCAAAGCAGTAACATCTTTATACCCTTCACCTTCGTGAGAAGGGTATATATAAGTTTGTCATTCCGTTTGTAATTTCCACAATATAATTTTCCGACCCTATAAAGTATATATTCTGTATCCTTATAGATAGCGGAGTCAATTAAGCCAAGTCCGTCTGTCTGTCTGTTGAAACCAATTTTCTGAAGACCCCAAAAAACTTACAAACTTAATTCATACATCAATATATCGGGAATTCTTCCGGCTCGGTTGTAATTTAAAATCGTGAAAATCGGCCCATAAATGGCTGCAATATAAAGAAAAAACTGGGCCAACCTCGATTTTTGGCCTATTTTTGATCTATACTGGATAACTAAGTCATTAATATAGACAATATGGATATCTAATGATAAATATTTCAAAGTCTATTGCAACGATCTAAGGCTATAGTAATTTAGACCTACAATGGGTCAAAATCGGGAAAAATATTTTTTTTACCAAAAAAAAAAAAATTTTGTCATACATTTTTTTCATTAGTAAATTAAAAAAAATTTAAAATTAAAAAATTTTGAAAACAATTTAAAAAAAAATTATTGTATTTTAAATTTTGAAAAAAAAAAAATTTAAATTTTGAAAAACAATTTTGAAAAAAAAAAAATAATTTTGTTTACCTAAAAATATTTAAAATTTTTTTTTAAGTATAATTTGGTGAAGGGTATATAAGATTCGACACATCCGAATATATCTCTCTCTAGTTGTTAATAATCCAGATGTCACGCTGTCTAACCGCAGAACTTAACGCACAAACTACGAGAATAGACAGTTGTAAATTAAATAAATTTCTTAAATAAATAATTTTCTGTTTTTTGTTATCAAGGATTTTAGAACTATTGGCGATTGACATTCAATATATATGTATATATAAATATAGTTAATGTTTTAATAATAAAAGATCAAAACATTATTTATTAACGTGCTGCTAAGAAACACGAGTGCCCCATGACCAACAACAACTACAGTGGTTGCTGAGTTGTCAGCCATTAGTCAAGTGAATTCTGGTCATGCCGGTGAAAATGTCGTAGAAATGTAAAGTACGAAGCCTATTGAAATTGGTTAAAATCGGTTCATGATCCTTCCTTTTGTTATAAATTTTAAATGATTAATTTCACTTAAGGAGAGATTTACTTTAGAAAAAATAATTAAATATCGAGTAGTTACTTTTTGGATCAATTACCCAAAAAACTATGCAAATCCTAGATACTCATTACTAAATGCTTACTAAATAAATTTAGAACATATTCACATAGTTAATGTAAAAAATCGCTGTATTAAATTTTTCACGGCTCGGCCCATAGTTGAGCATAGCTCCCATATGAGCCATACTCCTTTAAATCTCTTAAATGTCAAAAATGTCATATAAAAATTGATATCAATATAAACGTTGTTATTTATATGGGACGTTATTATTTATATGTTGAATGTTAACTCAAACACACATAAATCTGATACATGTAAATGCTAGTATTGAGATAAAAATCAGTTAAAATACGTTTATTTTAATAAAAATAAAACTACCACTAGAATCAGTTTAAATTGGTTCCACATAAAGCCTACTTCCGGCTAGAGATTCTTACTTGACTAGTAGTGAACAAAGATTAGCTAATTAAAAAAATATGTATAAATATTTCATAATCTCCCGTGTTCCGTAAATCGAGTGATTTCAAGATCGAGCGACTTTCATAAACGAATTGTTGACAAATTTATGTTCTGCTTGAACAGAAGAGAAGCGGAATCCGTAATCTTGTGTGTTTATACACTTATGTATGCGTTAAATTAAAGCAGTCTTGCAATCTACTACCTCCATTCGTACTTCAAGTATGCTTTCCAGATATTTCAGATTATATTTTTACAAAGCTGAGTTTAAAATAATTTAGAGAGTTGCAGAATTTTTAAAAGTTTAAAATTAATAAAAAAAAAAACGTTTTATTTAAACAAAATTAGAAGAATTTACAAAATAAAAAACAACGATTACTCATGAACAAATAATTAAATTTTACGCTTGGGTCTTCAGATAATTAATTTATAGATTAAGAATATTTTTGTTAAATATTTTATAAAATAAACGATACATTTTTTTTATTTTACAACATTTAAAATCCTTTTTTTTTTTCAAAAAATTATGAAATTGTTAAACTTATTTTTTTTATCAAAATAAAGCACAGCTGACAAATAACAAATTTAAACGAATTTAGTAAAACATATGTATGATACAAATTAATCTTAAAGTATCAAATAGAATTATTAAACAAGAGACAAAACGAAAATAATAAAAATGTACATACATAACATTCTTTTACGTTTTTGAAATCGACTTCCATCACATACTTGATAATACTTGAGGTAAAATTTTGATTTTATTAAAGTAAAATTTTGGTAGTTTTATAGTGCGGGATCCCGGGACTTAATAAATAAATGACCGATAAGTAATTGCAATATGTTCTATAACAGAAGTTCTGTTAGACCTGTAATGCATCCTACTCGTATGTGTGTAATCAGTAAAATATTTCGAATATACATATTAATTATTCATCTTGTTTGTTTGTTGTCTTATTCATTTACATATTTATTTGCAAGCTATGTATTTTACTTTTAAATTCTCTACCATTTAAATACATATTTTAGAGCTAAAAAGAAATTAATTTGTAGTAACCATATAATTTTGTTTTTTTCCTTTTATTTTCTATAAAACTTTTTCTTTTATTGCACCAAATACAGATCATGTGGTCAAATATTTTGTGCTGATTGCTCAGAATTCTGGGCACCATTGCCAGATATAAAACTGTTTAGTCCAGCGAGACTATGTGGACCATGTTATCATTCGGTAACGACACGTATGCAGCAAGTAAACAATCAGTTACAAAACAGTACGCTAATGCACTTGCAACAAAGTGCCACAAAACCAGCAGCAACATCCAAAGCCTGAAATGATATGACGACAGCGCCCGCATCAGCAGCAGAAACAGAAATACCAGCAGCAGCAGCAACAACAACAACTACAGCATCATCATTATTGTTATGCCAACAAAATAGAAAAACAACAACAACTACTACTACTACTACATAATTACATGCCAATACATAAATAATTATTTTGGATTTATGCAAATTATGTATGTATTTATAATATGTTAATTAATGAATTGTTTTTAAAATGAAGATTCATTTAATGTTATTAATTAACAATGTAAAACATCAACTAAAAAGTTAACAACTGACGGACAAAAACAAACAAACAAAAGGACATATTTATTAACTACATTATTTCAAGATGAAACACAAAAGCAGGCAAAGACATGATTCCAATGGTACCAGGTTTACAGGTTATACAAACGAAATCACTTGTAACAAGGATCGAGTGAAAGAGCAATTACTATTGAGCCTCAAAATTCACGTTATAGCATAATTACTTTTTGTTTTTAGTTGGAAATTAAATACTTTTTTTTTTAAATGCGTTTTAAGTTTATTTTTTTATTATTATTCATATTTATGCTTAATGCTATTATTATTGTATACATTTTGAGTCATCTCTTTCATTATAGTAAATATAATGAAAAAACATTTTAAGAAACAGACTATATAACTTTTTAAGGCCTCATTTTGCCACTTTCTATTAATTTTCCGCAAAGGACTTTACTATTTTTAAAGCTCTTTTCTCCCAAAAACTTAAGCCTATTACTATAGCAGTAATTTATTCGACTCCTTTTGTTACTAAAATAAAGATCAAATACTGTTTTATATTACTTTTATATTTTTAATAAAAAGGTAATTCCCTTAAAACAGATGGTTAAAGTAAACTGGGCTGGGCTGAGAGTTCAAACCAGAGCTTCGAATTAATTAGATTTGAGCTTAATTCTTTAAAATCTTAATTCTGAATTTAAAAATGTCAGTCATTCATTCCATGAATCTATTCCCAACATCTAATTCTTTTGCTTCATACAAATACTTTTATTTAAATATAATTCATTCTTCGTTGAATTAATTCATAGCAGAATTCATTCAACCTTTGATTTTTAAAGCTAATTTGTAATGGATTTGAATTAAAGAAAATTTTAATGATTCAATAAGGAATAATGAATTCATTACAATTGATTATTCCTATGAATATGTTCATAATGAATTCATTAACGGAATGGTTAAGAGGAAACATTTAATTTGATTTCGAAAATGATTTTAATGAATTAAGAATCAATTCTTTCGAATCTTTGGTTCAAATGAATTATGACATCCGTTTTCTAATTTTACGTCTACAAAATGGGTATTTTTAAGCATAATCGTCTTAAAAAAAGTGCAATTGAAAAATATTAAAAAAAAAATAAGCAATGCATGAGAAAATTGTCGCAATCAATAGCTACAGTTGAAAAGTTGAAAACTACTTTGCATTTTTGCAAGTTTAAAAATCTTTACGTGCGTTCTTTTAATATTTTATTTGAGTTGTTTTTAAATCACTTTGTTAAGAACTTTCTGCTATTGGTATTTATTTATTAGTTCCTAATTTGTTTACTGCAATTCAGTATAAAATACACAAAAATTGAGTTCAAAATTTGCCTCTGGTTTGATTTTGTTAAAATTCAAATAATTAATTCTACTCTTAAATGCGCATTTTATGGCGTATTAATCAAGCCCATATCATATATGGTTCATATTTGATAGTGCTCTAAATTTTGAAATCTACGAGATTTTTGTGAAAAATTTGTAATGTTTAGGATCGAATAACCTTGGAACGCGTCATTCGATTTTAACACACGTGGTCTCTTTTGAAAGGATTCAGTTTTATAAATATTTTATAAAAAGTACACATCTTCTGAGCAAAATGACCACCAAAATCGGAAAATATCCTTTATCCTTGGATATTTCAAAAACTGATGTTGTTATTAGTGTTTAAATAGATTAGATACATAGATTTGAAAGGGTGTGTACTATAAGAAGAACACTTCCACTCGGAGACCCATAGCATCCATCCATTGTGATTCCCTTTAGAAATATAACAAGATCTGAACTAGATGTGAAGAGAAGAAATGAAATTGGAGAGAAAATAAAGAAGTCATATGAAAACCCCAGTCGAAAAAGGACAGGAAATAAGTATAGATTGGTATTCTCAGAGCTTTTGTACAACAACTTGTAATAATTTTTATGAATATGTTCTTGCATTATCCATATAAATATATAAATGTCTTTGTAAGTTTGTTTGTTGGTTTGTTTTAGCATCACTCCTAAACAGCTAAATCGATTTTATTGAAATTTGGAACGTATATAGATCCTTACTTGGAAGCGTCAATAGGCTATAACTTTTTTCAATACTTTTACCAGAAAGGGATAAACAGGGGGAAAAATTGGTACATTTAGTTCTTAAACAATAATTACTAAACGGCTGAACCGATTTTTACTACGACAGGGGTAGCGAAGCGCACCGGGTCAAGCTAGTATATCATAAAATGAGCATTTAAGAGTATAATACAAAATTGGAATTTAAATAAAATCGGTGATGGTAAAAATCCAACCTAGGTCGAAATAAAATTGGAATTACCCGTGGTAATAATATCATATTAAGAGTCTACCGTTCGAGATATTAGCATCCAAAGGTTAGAAACAATTTGTTGAACTGATCATAGATAATTCTACGCCAACATGTAGTGCAGATGACTTTTAGCAAAAAGTTAGTAATATCAAGATCAAAACTATTAAAATTTTAAGTTTAATGTTTTTCATTCTGTAATTTATTAATTTTGTAATAAGTTTTATATATTTATTGTTATTTATTTATGAATGAAATGTTTGTTTATTTTTCAGAAACATTAAACCCAAAATTATAATGCAAATAAATGAAAAAAATATTATAGATTTCGAAATAAAAATAAGTCTACATACTAACTTATTATACATATATCAAACGAAATTTGTTATCTGAGACTAAACGTACCACTACGTAAATACATACATAATATATATCATGATCATTATGAAAATATCAATTTAAAGAAAATATACATACATATGTAGTATATGAAAAAAGAGAGAAAAAAAAGGAATTAGTATTAAGGCCTTATTATTAAACAGGTTTATAAAACTAAAGGCAGTTGAACTGTACATGTTTGGACATTTAATATGTCAAGACTATACAAACAAAATTGGAAATATAAAAGTACCATTTTATGAAACGGAATTTTATTTGAAATGATGATACATTCTTAAGGACTATTTGGACACTTCAAATCACTTTGATTTCAATGACTGAATGAAATATTCAATACAATCTACATTCTCATTACTGCTGTTAACATTTTAATAGATTTCCTAACAATTTATTTGAATATTTCAATTGGGTATACAAAGTTTACAAAACTCGATGTAATTTATGTTTCATTTTTAATATATATATACATAAGTATATAGAAATGTGAAAATAAATTGATGATTCTAGGTTCCCTTGTTCGTTCACATTTGAATTTTGATAATAGTTATACCATACATACAACAAATCAAAGGTAAAAGTATCCAATGGCTGCTTTCGTTAATTGTGGTTTCAAACCGCAACATTTTTGATAAGATTATTTATAGAAGAATATAGACTTAAAACTAAGTATGTAAAAAGCTCTAACACCTTCCCTTACCACTCAACCACAATAGTTTTTTGTTTTTTTTTTTTTTTTTTAATTTTCAGAGCTGCACTTTGAACAAAAACGAACCATTAACAATTTTGATGTTTATGTTTAAAACTAAAGTGAAAACGAAAAGAACAACAAATTATATACATATATGTAAATGTAAATGTAATTGAGTCCAATTTTTGACTCATAATGCTTAAAATCTTGCTGTTTTCGATATAATTTCAATTTTTTATTTTATTTACACAATTTGTTATTTTGCTAAAATACACACACGAGTACATCAACTTACATATTTAATTATAAATTATAAGTTTAACAATAATAAACATAAATTAATAATAATAATAATAATAAAACTTTTCCCATATTTTGGATCATTGTAATTATTTATAAAGGTAATAACAAAAAATAACAACAACCGAAAGAAACAAATTGTTTTATAAATGTGTATTGAAATCAAATATTCTATTATCAGGTTCTATTGATAAGTTCATTTAATTATTATAATTATCTATCTATCAACATACATACATACACGCATACATACATACATAAATAAATAAATATTAATTTAAATATTATTTTCCAATGTAAATGTTTGTAAATTTATACTCTTTATGTTTATTACTAAACTGTTATTTTATTTAAAAAATTCTCAAGTTGATTATCGCTCAACGAAAACGTATTTTTTTTTTTTTTTTGTTTTATTTAATCTAAATCCAAATCTGGAATCTAATTTACAATTTTACCTTCTTATTCATAATCAATTTTTAAAATTATAAAAGTCTTAGAAAACGAAATTTTCATACAAAATTTGTTTTATAAACCTTTTATAAATTTAAAAATTGATTATGTATAAGGTATTTATTATTTTAAATACATATTTTTTGATTATTGTAAAATTCTCTAAATTCTGTAAAAAAAAAAAATTTAAAAAAAACACAAATCTAAACTCGCTTTCCGTGTTGGATTGAATAATCACTGCAAGAGTCTTTGTGATAATTTATTCTTTACTTTATGTATCTTGATCAAATATTTATTGTGTTTATGTTTGGTTTTTTTTTTCTTGAATTTACTTCATTGTTATTAAATAATTTGTTTTTATTTGTTTTCTAACAATAATTTAGTTGCTAAATTAATAAACAAAAAAAAAAAAAAAAAAACTCTAAATAAATCTTGTTGCTTGAAAAAGAAATGAAAATATATCTTAGTAAAATAAAGAACTTTTCAAAATTCTGCCAAAAATTATCTAAAATTTGTGGTTTTATTTCTTTCTAATTTAATAATATCGATTCTGGCAGTATAAACAAATAAAGACACTGATTTATGAACGTTTGGATTCTGGTCGTTAGCATACAATTGTTCATTATTACACTCTATCTTCATAAAACTAGTTGCAGCGATTATTGTGTACATGAGGATTATTGATGTCGAATTGATGAGATTTATAGTATAAAAGTGGACCTAATATGGAGGATATGATTCCAACAGTTGTTTTTTTGCATACATATTACTTATCTGTGTAAAATTTTAATTCGAAATCGTTACTAGTAAGATATTTATGTAGGTTAATGTGTTTTCGAAAGGAGTCCTTATATGGAGTTATGACCAATTATGTACCGATATTCACAACATTGTATACGACGACTTCTATATACAAGGTGGCGCAAAAGTAATCCTCCTATCAGAAAATGCTATAAATTTTGCGATTGGCCCCTAATGTCAGTTCTGTTTTGACATTTGTGTAGTAAACACATGCGAAATACACGTTAATAAACAATGTTACGCTACACTGCTCCAGAACGCGGAATATTGCTGACTATTTATTTGATCAATAATCGGTCGGTGACTTTGGCACAACGTGAATTTCGTCGCAGATTTCCTGGCCGTCCAACGCCTACTGGTGAAACACTGCGACGTTTAGCCGCAAGCCTCGAAGAGACTGGCACAATACGAGATGCTGCCAGGCGTGGCAGATCCCGGAGTAGCCGTTCTGCAGAGAATATTGCTGCTGTAGCCGAGGATGTCATGGAAGCGCCGTCGACATCGACCAGACGACGTGCCACGCAAATGGGTATCAGTCGACGGTCTTTACAGCGAATTTTGGTACAAGATTTGAAGATGTTTCCGTACAAAGTCCAGACGGTGCATCAGCTGTTAGCTGCTGACCGCCAATCGCGTCTAACATACGCTCAAGCCATCCTTAATCACCACCAAGAGGAAGATGATTTTTCATCAAAAATAATCATGAGTGATGAGGCCCATTTCCATCTTAGCGGGTACGTAAATAAGCAAAATTTACGCTTCTGGGGCACTGAAAATCCGCGTGTAACCCACGAAGAGCCATTACACCCGCTCAAAGTCACTGTGTGGTGTGCCGTTTTCACTGGAGGAGTCATCGGACCTTTTTTCTTCGAAGACGTCGCGGGCCAAACGGTTACTGTGAATGGTGAGCGCTACAGAGCAATGATCAACGAGTTCTTTTTGCCGCAACTTGATCAATTGGGATTGGAAAACATGTGGTTCCAACAGGACGGTGCAACGGCACACACTGCACGTGCCACAACCGATATGCTGAAGGATGCATTTCCCGGGCGCCTAATCTCCCGTTTTGGCGATTTGCACTGGCCAGCAAGATAGCCTGATTTGACCGCTCCAGACTTCTTTTTGTGGGGCTTTTTGAAGTCGCGGGTTTATGTCAACAAGCCTCAGACTCTTGCAGCTCTTAAAGACAATATCCGTCAAAAATGTGAGGACCTATCGCCGGAAGTTTTGGCCAAAGTGATGGAAAATGCCATAAAAAGGGCTCAAATGACAATCAACTGTAGCGACGGCCATTTACATGACATCATATTCTCGACTTAATCCAAATAATCCACAAGAAGAATCAAAGTTTTTCATTTTTTTTTAATTACAGCCAAAAAACATCGGAAGTTTACTTTTGCTTCACCTTGTATGTATATGATTTTCCGCTGTTATAGTAAAAGCTAGACTTAAATTTATATTTTCGCAATTTTCATAAAAATCGGCTCGAAAATGTATATTATTTCGCTATGTTTCCACTAGAAACCTCAAATATTGCAAAATTTGAGTTTTGAACTTCACGATTTAAGGATTAATATTGTCCGATGTTAGAAAAACTCCAAATTTTTTAAAAAAAAATAGTTTTTCTCGAAATCTGCAGAATTCAAATTACAAATACACCTAAACTATGGGAGGTATTGACATAATTTGTTTGTATTTTTATTCCCTCATATATTCAAAAGAGATGTTCTAAAAATTTTAATATTTCTCAAAATATTTTAATTTTATTTTTAGTATTTCGTATTCAATAACATTAAAATTGATTAACTAATTTTTGTCTTTTATATCTTGGTAGAATGATAATTGTGTTAACGTTGCGATTCTTTTACAAACAAATTTTTAAATTCTCTTTTGGAACTGCATTCGTGTCCACACAGTGAAGTTTTTGACATATCTGTACAGAACGAATATGAACGAATAAATGTGGATGACACACTCAAAAAAAAACTTCATGTACATGAAACAGAGTACACTTTTCCATTCCTCTTTCCCCTTTCATCGACAAACTCAAATGTTTCACAGTATGGATGGGGACTAATCCAGTTAACATCATTCTAATATTTTTCACAACTTATTTTTACAATCCATATAACAATTCTAGCGGGTGAACGGCCTGTAGCTTTGTATTTTTATTCGGCCATACAATCTTGGAGCACTCTGATGTACATGGCTAACAAAAAATTGAATAAAAGACATATTTCAAGTATATATTGTAAATGCATACATTTATTATGTTCCTCTATAGGTAGTATAGCCAAATGGAGATAACAACAATGGTATATGATAATGTTGACCAGCCACACATTTAACCACAATCTCAATAAATGGATAAAAACATTTCGCTCCTACACCGTCGTAATATTTCTGAACATCGAACTGTAATTTATAAATTCCACTTGTAAAATCATTTGTTTCTAATAGTTGACTGGCGCGACCATCTTTGTCAGTTGCGGCCTGTTTCAATTCCTGCCACTGCTGATTCTCCAAAAGACGGTGTACAGTTAATGGAACCCCAGCAGCCGCCTTGCCCAGCGATGTATCCAAAATATGGGTGGACAAGGTGCGAGTATCTTTCGGCATCTCCGGTTCTAAACCCTAAAAGAAAAGAAAAATAAAAGTGTTTTTAAATAATAATAGTTTCGACTAAGTATAAATATAATTAAAATATTACCTCTCCTGTTTCCACACGTAAGCGTATACGTTCCCATCCAGAACTCATTTTGAACTGTTTATATAATACATTAAAGATATTTAAATGATTGTAGATTATTCATAGTTTGTCTTCTTTTTTTTTTCATTTATCTTCATATACTGATTGTACAAGTACAAACATTTCTACATTATAATCTTTTTATCTTGTATCTGTATGAATGTCAGCATACATGAGCTGATTTTGATGCATGTGCCTGTGTGTCTGTCTGTTATCGCTTGCGAATAAACAGTTAAATTGTAATATTTTTATCTCTAGATCACGGTAGAAGATTGTTTGTAAGAATTTATGAATAAGTATGTATGTATATTGCATATACAGTTAAAAAAATAATAGTAATAATTATTAACAGGGGGAGGTTACTCCCTAATTCGATTCGAAAGGAAATATTTTCGAATTACAATGTATTTAACACACATTTTCGTTTTCGGATTGAGTAACGCAGTAACCGCCCTGATATATTGATAATAAGAAGGGTAATGTTGTTTTCCAACGGTCGATTAAAGCTTGGTTATAGAGTGAGTGGCTTTACGAAATCCTACAAAAAATAGTAAAATTATACGATCTAGGAGTCTTAATTGGCTTATCGAACTCATCTCTAAATATGTCAACTGCCTCTTGTTACCACAAGTCGAAAAGTCCCATATTTTGTAACACTCCGATTGTTATGCGAGGTTATGGCGTTATAGTGTAGATCAATTTATGGGCAAAAACAGTTTTCTCTTAAAATCTATAAAACCGTAATTAATTGTTCTTTATTTCATAATCCCCATAAGATTCGTAAACAATTTTTAAATTTAAGAACTGAGATCGAAAAATTCTTCACATACACATATGGCCAAAATAATAAGTACATGAGTTTTTTCCACATCTTGTGATGAATTAAAAATGTATATTTATTTTAAATGAATTATTATTTTTATATTTAGTTAGTTTATATTATGTTTAATATAAAACACAAACACTTACGCCCTAATAACATAAACTAAATTTTTATGAAATGAAAAGTAAAAAAACTTCATAAAATCAGTGGTCAAAATAATAAGTACATTGTTTAAATCCTTAAATTAAAAGTTATAATTGAATATTATTTGTTTTATTTTTATTAGTTTTATTAATATCTAGTGTATCATCTATTATTTTTAATAATTTTGTGTAATATTTTTGGCTTACTGCTAATTAGTTTACGACAGGTATCCAGAGGTATTACATACCCAGTTTTTCTAACAAAATCTCAAAGTTGGTCTTTATTTTGAAATGTATAATATCTATAAATAATATCTCTACACTGGCCCATGAATGAAATAAACAAGATTGCGACATCGACAATTCCGTTATTTTAGTGTACTCTTTTACTCTTTTTTCGTGACGTCAACAGTGATTGTTTTCTTATGTTTTGAATGTAAAATACTTACTTTTTATATGAAATTTCAAAACAAATAGTGAAAAATAAATAAAAAAAAATTGGGGCCTGGCTCACTAAAAGCGAACGAATATTTTCTTTCGTATTTTATATTGAAAACAATAAAAAAATTCAAATTTATTTGTTGTTTTCAATATAAATTAAGAAAGAAAATGTTCGTTCGCATTTAGTGAGCCAGGCCCTTAATTAAAAATTAAAATGTGGTGTGCAGTCAAAATTTGCAATAATAATAATAATAAAAGATCAAAATCGTCTGCAATAAGTTTTTTAAGTTTCCATCAGATCCTACCTTATTAAAGCAATGGATAAGTTAAAAAATTAACGTTCAACGTCCAAAATATGTATTTTTTCGTTTAAGAATGTACTTCAAAAAAAGAAAACTTAATGAAGAACTCAGAGATTGAACGACATCAAGAAAAATAATATATAAAAAATAATGACTTGGACTAAAATATTGCAAAAATATTGAAAATTAATAAAGTAAAATATTTATAATAACATAAAACCTAAAATACATTTTATTTTATTAAACATAAATAACTTTTAAACATAATTATTGACTTTTCCATTATAAATCACATACAATTTTCATATAATACAATCAGTTTTAGTCAATGTTGACGTCACTAAGCCTAAGATAATTTTTTTAAGAGAGCCATGTCGCCATCTGTGCTTATTTCTTTATATTGCATGTATATTGTTATTGTATCACACGTATGTGTGAAAAGAGAGTAATTTTTTCAATTTTATTTGTCTCTCCTTCCGTTCTATGCTTTTATTTTATGGCATGGGGGATTATTAATAACATTATAATTTAACCAATTTTTGACTTTTATATCTCTTCAGAGTGATAATTACATATACATTTCGATTATTTTACATTAAAATGCAAAAATAATTATTTACTGGAAAATTTTTTGCAAAAGCTGAAAAATATTTTGTTCGGAAATACACACAAGAGGTTTATAAATATGCATTTCGAAAGTTTCTCACATACAATATAGAAACGAGCTACTTTTATTTCGTTTAATATTCAAGTTTTATCGTAATTGTTAACTACTACTCATGTTTACGATATCAGCATCTGTTATCGATATAAACCTTAACAAGCCGGATATGTTTATACAGCGCCCTCTAATTGTGGACAAAAACATTGTAGAATTTTCTTTCATTAACAGGTGGCGCCACATACAATATAGAACGAGGTACTTTTATTTCGTTATATATTCAAGTTTTTTCGTAATTTATCGTAATACTCATGTTTATGGTATCAGCATCTGTTATCGATATAAGCCTTAACAAGGCGGATATATTTATACAGCGCCCTCTAATTGTGGACAAAAACATTTTAGAATTTTCTTTTATTAACAGGTGGCGCTATTAAATTGTGATATTGGTCATGCCGACGGAAGTGAATCAAATAAAAAGCATGCATTAGAGCGGAGAAAAAATATGAAAATCACCCTACTTATAGAAGAAATGGTCTCTAAAAGTGCATCTACGAACTTGTTGATGTTTCGAAGTCAGATTTTAATTTTGTCCATCTATTTATCGAAAAAACGACAACAGTCTGTATTTTACATCATATCTGAATCGAGAGTATTTATAATTTTAATTACAACTATCCACTATTTTAATAGAAACATATTTAATATTTTAAAATTTTTGGACATTATGACCCGACAAATATCTTTATAGTTAAACGAACAAAAATTTCTACAACTGTTGCCTACCACATTTTTCCATCAAGATTGTTAGAAAACTGCAAGTCATTAAAAAAACTTAAAAGCATTTTAATGGTACGTATTTCAAATAATACGTCTGGTCAATAACTAAAAATTGTTACAAGAGCATAAAATGTTGAAAGTTTTGTTCTTATGTTATTGTCTGCCAGTTTTCTGATGTGCCTTTTTTTAAATAAAAGATTTTTAAAAGTAAATATTTTTGGCAAAAATGTAAAATTTAAATAATATTTGTTTTATTACGCGTGGAATTCCTCTTGGCCAAACTACTATTCTTGAAAAAATGTAATCATTTTTGATATTTTTTGTCATGATAAATGTCAAAATGGTTGGCAAGATAGGTGTAGTTCCTATTTATTAGTGTTATTGCTTCGTTATGTCAAAATTGTTGTTAGTACAACACACGTCATTAATTGTTGTGATAAAAAATTTTCAAGTATGGACAGGGTAGATATGGCAATAAAATATAGACTCTTAAAACGAGAGACCTAACTTATCAAAAAAAAGTTTTATCGAATCAACCAACAGAACTTTCTGCACTGCAATTTTAAATTTCGACCTAAATACAAGGTTTAACGTTTGCATATTTTAAGGACAACTTTTTGGGTAATTTTATTCAGGGCTATTCCTGTTCTCACTTTCACCATTCACCGTATTTTTGGAAGCAATTTTTTGTATTTTTCTGTTGACCTGTAACGCCATATAGTAATTAAATATGTAAACATCTTGGAAGAAGCTCCATCTAATTTTATGTATTCAACACGGAATTAAAATAAAGTGTTTCCTCAAAGAAATTCATTCCATTTTATGTTTAAATTTAACAAAATGACAATAAATATATATACTTATATAAAAACGTTTGAATATTACTTAATACATTTGACCTTAATATAAATTTATCTAAAAATTAGCTTTTATCTTCAAAAATAAATAAGAATAATTAGAGTTTCCAATTCGGTTTTAACCGAAACCGAAACCGCGGTTTTCAAGGCATAAAACCGAAACCGACAATTATTCTTCGGTGTTCACTTTTAATCTATTTCCACTAGAAAAATTGAAAATTTAGAAATGAGAAACAAACTTTTTCATCCAATATCTCTAAACACAGATGGGTAAATATATCTTAAGATTTGTTTAATTTATTTTTAAATTGCATTACAATAATTGCTTCAGATGATGTAGCAGGAAACCTTTCGCAGGCTAAATAATGCAAAATTTTTGTAACAAAGTCTTAGTTATTTTCAAATATCCGATAAAAGTATGGAGTACTAGCTGACCGGTGCGCTTCGCCACCTCAATTGGAATAAAGAAATAGTACTATTAAGTCTTCCTTTGTAAATTAATACTAATTTAGAAAAACATGTTTCTAGTTTTATGATTATTGATTCATTGTAATGTGGATTGTGCTCATTCTAGACGTATTATTATATTCCTACTCAGCATCTTGTATGTTTAATTTCATATTTCTGTGTCCATTATTATAGAAAATACAAAAGAAAGCTAAGACTATAATCACCTTTCGTGAATTCTAGCTCATTCAAAATCATTTGTGTCTAATTTTAAGGTTTATTATTATGAAATGTTCAAAAAGTACCTTAACAATAAAGAAATAGTAACATTAATTATCCGTTTTAAATTCGCGTTTCTAGGCCCATCGTTATAAAATATTCAAAAAGTACTACTAGTTCGAAAAAGTACCTGCAAGTCCCTTTTTTATATTCTAACTCAGTCAGGATCATGTGTGTTTAATTTCCTGTATTTCAATAATAGTTTCTGTTACCTCAATATCATTATGCCCTCTATCCTTGGTTCTTCCTTTACTTAGAAGCATATCAGCCAACTATTATGTATATACAATAAGTAAAATAATTTAATATAATAAAAAGTACCATTAGAAAAAAAGTAAAAATTTTCCACACTTAAACCACTGTCAAGTTTAAAATTTAAAGTAATTTCCTGATTCTAGGTTCAATATTATAGAAAATTCTTTTTGAAGAACGAAAAAGTACTCTTTAGTTTGGTTTGGTTCTCCATTTTTGGTATCATAATACAATTGAGCTCCGTATTCTTGATTATTTCTTTAATGTGAAGCATATTAGCCAACTTTAACTGATTTAATATATTAAAAAGGTACCATTAAAAGTAATTTGTATAGTAGTTCCTATATTATCAACTGATTTAATAGTTAATAAATTATCACAAAACCGAACCGAAACCGATCGGTTTTCAATTATTTAAAACCGAAACCGCGGTTTTGAAATTCTTCGGTTTTTTGGAAACTCTAAGAATAATACAAGAATAAACGAATATTGTGTCCTAAAAAACAGTTTAACAAAACTTTATGAATACAATACTTTTTATTATAATTTTTATTAATTTTATTAATTAAAAAATAAAATATTTACAAATCTCCCCAAATTATTCCATCATATTTTGTGATTTTAAACGGTGTTATTCAGAAAAAAACTTATTGTAGATTTAAAACACAAATTGGTTAACAAACACCAATTTGTGTTTTAAATCTACAATAAGTTTTTTTCTGAATAACACCGTTTAAAATCACAAAATATGATGGAATAATTTGGGGAGATTTGTAAATATTTTATTTTTTAATCTTTCATTATGTATATCTTGCTCTTCGTTTTATTATTAAAATAACAAATTTTACACAATTAGGAGATTAATTTCCGTAGATTTTGAATCCATAAACAGTTTTTAAAACTTTCTGCTAAATTTCACGTTAATGGTTTATAGGAAACGTTCGTGTTAAAATTGAATACGTCTCTAAAACTGACAGCACGGTTTTAAAATGTTTGACAGATTAAGCATGCTAAATTTATATAAAAACAAGTAAGAGTGCTATATTCGGCTATGCCGAATCTTATATACCCTTCACCTTTGTTTTGATGCATTACTTCCCCATTTTCAGCGTATATCATCCTAAATATATCAAAGAACTTTTAAAAATTTTACATTTAATTGCTATTGCTATATTGTAGAAGTTACAAACGAAACAACAATTTTATATATACCCTTCTCAAAAACAACAACGCCAAACGAAACGAAACACCAAAAAAAAAAAAAAAACAAAATACGCAAGACTCACATCCAAACATACATATGTACGTTTTGTTGCTTTTTTGTCAAACACCAAAAAAAAAACAAAAACAAAATAATGAAGCCAACAAACATCCAAACATATGCACGATTTGTTGCTTTTTTGTGAAACACAAAAAAAAAACAAAAACAAAATACACAAAGCATGAAGCCAACACACAATCAATCCAACACACATACGTTTTGTTGTTTTTTTGTCAAAGCATGCAATAAATTGTCTTTTTTTGATGAAATTTTCAGAGGTTGTCTCGGATTTTTGCTCATATCTCCGTTATTTATGGACGGATTTTGCTGATTTTAAATAGCAAAATTCTCGAAAGCATGTCTGACAGAATTATTGAAGATTTGGATCCCGAAGATATCTGGGGTCTTCAGAAAATTGATTTCAACAGACAGACAGACGGACACACAGACAGACAGACAGACAGACGGACATGGCTTAATCGACTCCGCTATCTATAAGGATCCAGAATATATATACTTTATAGGGTCGGAAAATTATATTGTGGAAATTACAAACGGAATGACAAATTTATATATTCCCTTCTCACGAAGGTGAAGGGTATAACAAGTAAAATTATATTTGGATTCCATTAGGAAGTGGGCCTTATATGGGAGATATGACCTATTGTACACCGATACAATTCCTGTTGAATTCTATACCAACATTTTTAAGAATTTTATGATCGTTATAGGGATTTTCGGAAATGGGCATTATATGAAAGCTATGACTCATTCTGAACCGATCATCATAAAATTAAGTGACATTACTTCCGTACATATAAAACTTATTTGGAACGAAGGTATACTAAAGATGTGTGTTAGAATAATATTTTTGGGCCATTATAGTGGCAAGGTTATAAAAATGTTTTTATATGGAAGTTGAAAATTTGTTTGATCATTATTTTTATTATATTGAAAAAATTAATTTTACATTGAATTCAACCAAATTTAGCGTGATTGTTTATATACTTAGAGCAAATTCTCTAGCCCAATTATTTTAAACTATCTGAATCCGGTCCGCGTAGCTGGCCCTTAGACAACTTCTGTTTTATATTGCATCTCGATTTCGATTTCAATATACAGTGTCGGACAAAACTAAAGCACGGACTCCTCCGACCTCAGTTTTAGTTTTATTTTTACAAAAAGCGGGACAAAAAAATTTATATTTAGGGAATATACAATCTAAATTTTATAATAAATTCACATCAGTTAAGTTAAATAAATATCTTGCTGTTAAACTGATTTTTGAAAGCGATGAGTAATTGTGTGCTGGAAATTTTTAAATCATTAATTCACTAGTATGTAACCATAAACATTGATTTGTCATTGTTCGAAAAAAATGACATGTTCCAAATAATATTAAGTTATGCATTTCTAAAATTACGACCTGTAGGTTTACATGGATCCATTATTTTTGAGTGTTACAAATATCAGCAGAAATGCTGTTTTAAAATTTAACATTGGTTGAACAGTTATTAAGTACACGAAGTTATCCAAAAAATATTTTTTTAATATTTACATCAATTCCATTCATAAATGCCGTGTTTTATTAAATCTATAATTATTACTTTAATAACTTGATGTTAAGTAAATTCTAAATTTAAAAAATCTAAAATTATGATTCCCGCGCGGGACGCCGGATTCAATGACTAAATGCTGAACAATCCCGCGAAAATCGGGATATTTGGCAACATTAAATTACAGTTACATATCGATGGCTTAATATAAAAAAAGGCGTAACTAATTTTTTTTTTTTTTCAAAAATATTTATTGAAAGAGATATATTCGGCTGGGCCGAATCTTATATACCCTTCACCAAACTATACTCAAAATAAAAATTTTAAATATTTTTAGGTAAACAAAATTAACTTTTTTTTCCAGCTGTTTTTTTTTATTTTTTTGAAAAAATTTTTTTTTTCGATTTTTTTTTTTAAATTTTTTTTAAATTTAAAAAACTTTTTTTTTATATTTAAATTTTTTTTTTTTTTAATATTTAGCCAAAAAAACTTTTGGTGAAAAAAAATTCGGGTTAAAAATTTTTTCCCGATTTTGACCCATTGTAGGTCCAACTTACTATGGTCTTATATACGTCGTTGGAAAGGTCTTTGAAATATCTATCATTAGATATCCATATTGTCTATATTAATGACTTAGTAATCCAGATATAGGTAAAAAAATAGGTAAAAAATCGAGGTTGTCCTGGTTTTTTCCTTATATCTCAGCCATTTGTGGACCGATTTTGCTGATTTTAAATAGCAAACTTCTCGAAAGCATGTCTGACAGAATTATTCAAGATTTGGATCCCGAAGATATCTGGGGTCTTCAGAAAATTGATTTCAACAGACAGACAGGCAGACGGACATGGCTAAATCGACTCCGCTATCTATAAGGATCCAGAATATATATACTTTATAGGGTCGGAAAATTATATTGTGGAAATTACAAACGGAATGACAAATTTATATATACCCTTCTTACGAAGGTGAAGGGTATAAAAAGGGTTGTATTAAATAACTCCATTAAAATAAAAAAAAAAAATAATTTTAAATGGCGTATTAATCAGGTGAGAGCGTCTCGGCAACAAATACAACAATGAAATTATTTATTTTTTAGTTGTCAAGAGAGTGAGAATGTCAAAACAGATATGACATATGAAAAATATAAAAAACAAACAAATAAAAAAATAAATGAATTTCTGGTAGTTTTATTATGAAAAATAAACAAATAAAAAATAAATTATTGCTAGTTTGACTAAAACGGTCTTTCTTGGAAGATTCAATATTAAAAACGTTGAACGGGAATAAAAAGCTTGGTGATTCAAGTGGAACTATCATGCTATCGAGCGATGAGTTTGTCTGTGTAAAACACTAGCACGTCCAAAATAAACAACCAAATTCTTCTAAGGAGTTTTGTATTGAAAATCAGCAGGAAAACAAATCTCAAGGACTAAAATGGGAGTCAATCTCTGAAAAATGTTATGCATTTTCACCAACAAATTTACAACAATAGCGAATTGTTGTTGTTTGCTGTAAAGCCTTGAAAAAATTTGTTTAAACAATTTTCAGTTTTTTATTATTTTTAATTCAAATATTGTGAATGTCAACAACAAACAGTAAACAACTTTTTGACACTTTCAAACAAAACATAAATAAACAATAATCAGCATTGTTTTCCAAACAAAGTTATTTAAAAAGATACATATTAATTTATTTAAGAAAAATATTGATATTTAAATCACAGAAATTTACAAACGGATGAAAATAATTTCAATAATTTTCACAAACTCAAAACCATAGGGACGCTATTGTCAAAAACCTAAGTCTAATGTCAAAAACCTATCTCTGCCGTGACGCTATTGTCAAAAACCTAAGTCTAATGTCAAAAACCTATCTCTGGCAACAACAAAATACATGTTAGTCAATGTATTTTGTTGTTGTGTCAGACATATGATTTGTGTTATTTTAGTTTAACAAAACAAAGTGTCTCGTCTCGATGTATAATTATTTATGCTCAAAACATACAAAAACAAAAGTTTCTATGATTGAAAAACATATTTCAAAGGGGTATTGATCAATCATATAAACCTATGCAACTACACAAATGAATTTACATCCAAGGATTTCGTACATATGTCTGCTAATTAATTCGATGTACCGATTGTTTCAATTTTGACTACACCTTTCCCAACATTGTCTCTAATAAAATGAGGTTTTATATCAATATGCTTTGATCTTTTCGACTCAACATTTTTTGCAATGCATACTAGGGTATTCGAACAAATCGAACAAATAATTAATCGGGGTCTAGATTTAATCGGTTATTAATCGGTTAATTTTAAATTATTCGATTAACCGAATAATTTCTATTTTAAATTTAAATTGAAAATAAAACCATAAATTTTGTGTACTTATTTAAGCATTTCAACAAAAAAACAAATAATAGCAAAATAATAATACACATGTGAGTATTTTTTACGATTTAAGTGAAATTTTCTGAAATAATCTTTTAAGAAAAAAATATAATTTAAAAGCTTTCCTTGAAAAAACTCTCTCACTGATTGTAGATGTTAGAAAAATCAAAAGTAAGGCATGAGAAAGACTATCCAATTTCTCAGTTCTTTATTCAGTTTTTTTTTAAGCATATAAACTCCTCAGTTATACCATTGGAGTCGTTTTGGTATTTTTTAGATTTTTAATACTTTTAAAAGACTAGTTTCAGTAATGTCTTCAGTTTTATCTATTGTCATGTCTACCTCCAACCCATTAGGACAAAGTTCATCATGGAACCTTCTAGAAAAAAGGTCATTTCCAAATTCCTTAGTTTCAGTTTTTGAGCTGTACTTCAAAAAACTATTGCTAGATGGGAATGTTCATGAGTTAAGATATAAAATGTATGCGTTTAAAACTATATTTCTATATAAAGTACTAAAAAAAAAGAAATTTCGGTTAATCGGTTAATCGACACAAATTAATCGGTTTATTTGTTATTTGAAAATCGGCAGTTTTAAATTATTCGAACAGTTAACCGACCAAAATTAATCGGTTAGCCGATTAACGGTTAATCGATTAAATACCCTAATGCATACACAACCCCGATTATCCTCATAGATAGTAACAATTTCATTCTTGAGTATATTTAAATCTTGATGGCCACGTATTCAGCTTCACTCGATGAAGTTGCAACAGTTTGCTGTTTCTTGCTACACCATGATACAGTGCATCCATAGACTTTAAATATGTACCCACTAATAGACTTTCGATCTGTTACCTCGCTTGCCCTTTTAAATATCTTAACACTCTCTTTAAAGCTTGCCAAAGTTCTTCTGAAGGGTTTTGTTGAAATCTTCCAATATAGCTCACATGGTTACATATATCCGGTCTTATACAAAGTATTACGTACATACGACTACCTAAGAGTTCTCGATAGGGTTTATCAAATGCATTGCTACCGTTATAAGTGAGCTGCAGTCCATTTTCCATAGGCGTATTGACAGGATTGCATTCATTCATCGAAAACCTTTTGCTATTGCTGTTAAACTTAACACCCAAGAAATAGTTTAGGTTTCCACAATCAGACAGTTCCAAATTTTTTGAAAGTTGAATTTTTAGATTTTCAATAGATTTCAAATTCGAACCAGCAATCAGTAAATCGTCAACATACACAATTATATTCATCTTTAGTTTGATCGCAATTGGTATATATAGACAATAATCATGTTTAGAACGAATAAAGCCAATTTTGATTAAAAATTCATTTAATTTATCATTCCAACACTTAGGCGCCTGTTTAAGTCCATAGAGTGATTTGATTAATCGATAACATAAGCCTTTTTGAGCTGACACCCCTTCTTCACGCAAGTCTCCCATTTAATAGATGTAGATGAAGATTTTTCTTAACTGCAATTGCAAGAACAACACTTACCGATGTAAGTTTCGCCACAGGAGCATACGTTTCGTTGTAATCTCATTATACTTTATTTTAAATATCCATCTAGAATTCAACAACTTCACATTTTTTGGAGGTTTAGTTAACACTCAGACATTGTTAGATTTTATAGATTTTAATTCCTCATCAATAGCTTTCAACCATTTATCCGCATCAGGTTTACCAAAAATTTCTAAATATTTTTCAGGTTCACTGAGACAATTAAATGTTTCTGTGTTAGCTGCATTGCTAGTAAAGTAGTCAAGAAATCTCATAGGAGCTCTTCGTTCTCTATTACTTCTTCTGGTATTCATTGTTTCTAGAAACAAGATCACAAACCTGTATAGAATCTGTAGAATCTACAACAATGGTGCGCACTGCGCTGTCCATAGCACAATTGTGCAAAATCAAATCACACCTATTCTTATGCTCTTATAATTTAGTAGTCGTTGTCCACAGGGATGCCAGGTACTTTTAATTGCTGTCCCCAACCAAAATTAAAAATATCCCCAAAAATCCCCAAATATTGTTTTTCTTGAAATTTTCACAAAAGCTAAACTACGTATAAAATAAATCAGCCAATAACTGTTCCAAATTCTTGTTATAAAATTAAGAAGGTTCCTTAACCAAAATTCTTATGAATTTGTCAAAGTTTCTTTTGAAAATATTCATACCAATTGCTTGAAAATTGTTTTCCAATGCATCTCGTAATACATCGTTTCAAATCATATATAAAATTAGTAGTGGTATCTTTTTTAACCAAACATTAAGCATAAACACATTTGAGAATAATCAATTGTAAATTCAATTCGAAGTTACAGAATTACACCTTGCACTGAACTTTATCATCAACATTTGTATTGATCTGCACATAAAATCCTACAATTAGAAAACTTTTTGAAAATACTGCTTTGGATTTAAAGATTATATCATATTATATGTTATGATACGTACAAGGTGGGTCAAAACTAATCACCCAATGTTTTTTTTTTTTTTGCTGCAATTTTTTTTATGAAAAACTTTTTTCACAAGTAGAACCAAAGTATTTCAGTAAAATAAAAAAATACATACAGCAAAAGAACATTGGTTGATTACTTTTGATCCATCTTGTATATTCAATAGCATTGAGCATCTATATTTTCTATTCACAGAACATGAAATAATGTTCACTTATTGGTAACTTATTGCTATTATCGATAATAAAACAACCTTAACCTAATTACTTTATCCCCATAAAATTCCCGAAATATTTTCAAATATCCCCAATAAAATCCCCAAAGACAAATCCCCAACACTGGCAAGCCTGGTTGTGCACTCAAAGAGACAACTACAAAAGCGCATGAACACGGGTGTATGACTTTTTCTTTATTTTTCAGTTTTTGTATTTGTTTGTTTGTAGGGGCACTGGACAAAATAAAGAATTAAATTTGCGCACCTCTGTTCTATAATGTGGAATGAGATGAAATGCAGAAGAATTATAAATCAAACACACTCATGGTTAATTATCAGTGAGCATACAACGTTTGAATATTATTATCGGATGTTTTGCAATGGCATCTGATATAATATTATGATTTTTTCTTGTTCTTGTTGCTATATGAAGAGATTTGCATGGGTAATGTACGTAAATATGTATACTTTGGTAAAGGGTATATAAGATTCGGCACAGCCGAATTTAGCTCTGTTACTTGTTTTTCTTTCAATAGCTACATACCATTGATACATTGATTCAAAAACAAGTAATAGCCTCTTTGTTAAAAAATTAATATCTCAAGTGACATTTAACAGTGCAAGTTAAATTGTCGTCAAAAAATAATAAGAACAATTAAAAAAATTGTTGGTGAAATCGATATAACAAAGGTAAGAGTAAAAATTACTGTTAACATTTTTCAGAAAATATGTTTTTTCTTAGAAAAAATAAATGCAATTATGTACATTATAGTCGGTCAATTTGTATGGATAAAAAAATGCACCAAGCGGTTATCAAAATCGTAATCTACGATGAATTCTAAGAAGGATTGCCGAAGAAACCATGGGTCTAAAATCAAAATCGAGCTTCCCATTTTTAAAGCGAAAATTTTGCTTTCGTATTTTATATATTTTGTTTAAATATGATAAAATTTGATTGAGCCTTTTAAGAAACTTGACTATGATTGAGCTTGTTCGAAAGGAAAGATAGGCAGAAAAGATAAATCTTTGCAAATGGAGAAGATTAACAGTAAACTCTAGAAGAAGAGAGTTACAGAAACATAGCTAAAACTATATTTTATCTTTTATAGTTTTCTGGATTTTTGCAAATAGCAGATACAAATTTCTCCCGATTTTTGTTCAAATATATATTTTTTAATTAACAACAAATGTGTTAGTATTACGAGGAAAGAACTATTTCAAAATCGATACCTAGTCAAAAGTTATGTGCACTTAAATTAAAAAAAAATTAAAAAGTAGTTTTTTCACGATTTTTTTCGAAAAAAGTACTTACATTAATCTTTATTTAATGGTGAATATCTCGAAAACTGTAAAAGATAAAATATAGTTATAGTTATGTTTTTGTAGCTCTCTTCTTCTAGATTCTACATATATACTAGGGTATTCAATTAAACGGGTTTCTGTTTTAATCGGTGAATAGAGCGAATAATTAATCGGGGTTTAGATTTAATCGGTTAATAATTGGATAATTTTTAATTATTCGATTAACCGAATAATTTCTATTTTCATTTTAAATTGAAAATAAAATCACGAATTTTGTGTACTTATTTAAACATTTCAACAAAAAAAAAATAATAGTAAAAAATATATGGTACTTGAGATTCCTTTTGTATTCACATATGAGATTTTTTTAGGAGTTTAGTGAGATCTTCTGAAATAATCTTTTAAGACAAAAATGCAATTTAAAAGGTTTTAAATGGTTTTTCATTAGTTTTAATAAAACTTGACTTGGAAAAAATTCTCTCACTGATTGTAGATGTTGGAGAAATCGAAAGTAAGGCATGAGGAAGACTATACAATTTCTTGGTTTTGGATTTTTTAGATTTTAAATACTTTTAATAGTTTCATTAAGTTCTGATACGAGACTCGTTTCAGCAATGTCTTCAGTTTTGTCTATTAACATGTCTTCCTCCGACTCATTAGGACAAAGTTCATCATGGAATATTCTAGAAAAAAGCTCATTTCCAATTTCCTTAGTTTCAGTTTTTGAGCTGTACTTCTAAAAACTATTGCTAGAGGTTAACGTTCATGACATAAGCAATAAAATTTGTGTGTTTAAAACTATATTTCTATATAAAGTACTAAAAAAAAAAGAAATTTCGGTTAACCGACACAAATTAATCGGTTTATTTGTTATTTGAAAATCGGAAATTTTAAATTATTCGAACAGTTAATCGACAAAAATTAATCGGTTAACCGATTAACGGTTAATCGATTGAATACCCTAATATATACAAATATTTCAAATCGAATCGAGAACAACAATTTGGCATCATTTTTAATTTATCCGAGACACCCCAATTTGGGGCCTGAGGCTCCGCTCCACCTTAGTGCAGAAAGTCTAAATTGAAAACTTAAGCTCTACAACACCTCCTCTATAGTCGTGGGAAATTTTATTAAATTCAGAATATTGGTGTAAATTCAGAATATCGGGTGAAGTTTACTGTTAATCTTCTCCATTTGCAAAGATTTATCTTTTCTGCCTTTCTTTCCTTTCGAACAAGCTCTATCATAGTCAAGTTTCTTAAAAGGCTCAATCAAATTTTATCATATTTAAACAAAATATATAAAATACGAAGGCAAATTTTTCGCGTTAAAAATGGGAAGCTCGATTTTGATTTTAGACCCATGGTTTCTTCGGCATTCTTAGAATTCATCATAGATTACGATTTTGATAATCGCTTGGTCGAGAAAAAAATTGACCCACTCTAATGTACATGTGTGTTTTAAATGTGAAATCATTGTTCAATGTCCAAATTCTTTTAGAATTTCAAATGGTAATTTAACAGAGTTAGGCTTTAGTTTTTATGTTGTCGTCATCTATATAGATGTAGCTTGTCGGTACAGCTTTCAATAGCGAGCTATGCCTTCTTTCCGGCTAGATTGAGCATTTGGAATGGAACATATTCTTAGTTGTCATTTGGTCACAATAGGAAACACAGAATATACATATGTAAAATATATATAACTGTTTTAGAATCCAACGTCTCCGATAATATAAACAATGACACGCACAAAAATTTAAGCTCTGCGTGCCAAAGGAAAGTTTATTTAATTTCGATAAAAGAACAGTAAAAAACAAATACAAACTTTATTACAAAGAATCGTGTGTAGACGATCTGCAGATGTTATGTATTTAGGGATTATGTACTTTAATTGATATAAGAGATAATTTAAGCATCACCCAAGAATAATAATGATAACAAGTGTTTAAAAATAGTACACAGAAATTAAAATAAAACAAGTCGGCGGAGTATAAATAGTTAAATGTTCACGCATTTACAAAAAAATACTCATTCAGTTTCATCTGACAATGGATTAAATAAATACTAGTAGTGGATAAACATTTTCGCACTTCTCTTAACACGTGTATAGTTATAGTACGGGAATTAAAAAAAAAAAAAAACAAAACAAAAAATGGTTAAAAGGTCAGAACTAATCACCATTGCCACCATTGATGAGGCTATGGAAAAGACACGAAAACAACCAGAACCAACCACAATTGCCACCATAGATGAAGCTCTGGAAAAGACGCGTAATTATATTAAACATAACATATAAGAAACCATTAGATTTAAAGAACATTTCCAATTACAGATTATGGCAAATATAATATACAACTTATAATATTTTCCGGCCTGGTATTGAACAATGTGATTTTGGAATCGGTTGGCATTAGTTTTGCTTTGCCCGTCATTGCCTGTGATTTAAATTTGTCCTATCAAGAGCAAGGCATCTTGGGAGCTGTTTGCTTTTTAGGCATCATCTTCAGTTCCCATTTATGGGGATTTTTGGCTGATACTAAAGGTCGCAAGCAGACAATGAGACCAGCTTTACTTTTGGCCTTTTTGCTGACTCTGATCTCGAGTTTTTCCTTCAATTTCATAATGATGGCAATTTTAAGATTTTTAAATGGAATATTGTAAGTATTGTTTAATTTATTAATTATTTTGTAGAGTTTCAAATTAATGATTAGTGTCAGTTATAATTATTTAAAAAAAAAAATCCCTATTTAAATTCGTATTGTGATGAAAGACAGGAACATATTTGTGTTTGAATATAACTTATTGAATAGTTTATAATAGGAATAAAGTTAATAATGGTGTTCAAAGTTTTCGAAGATTTGACAATATAAATCTAATATTATCTTCTTTGAAAACAAATCTTTACCAATTGCATTGATTAACTGTAAATCCATATTTAAGCTATGAAGTTATATTTGTGAATAAATTTGAAAGTATCGTGGAGGAATCCTGAAAAAGTTTATATGCAAGTAATCATTATTCAATTTATTAAAATTTCCTAAATTGAAATTGTTTTGTTCTGTGAAAAAATATCGTAGTATCTGATTTCATCATAATTTTATAAACAACTAGCTTGACCCGGTGCGCTTCGCTACCCCTGTCGTAGTCTATGTTGGAAATTTCAATAAAATCGTTTCGGCCGTTTAGTATTTATTGTTTAAGAACTAAAGGTACCAATTTTACCGGTTTTCCCCCTGTTTACCCCTTTCTGGTCCAAGTATTGAAAATAGTTATAGCCTATTGACGCTTCCAAGTAAGGATCTATCTACGTTCCAAATTTTAATAAAATCGGTTCAGCCGTTTAGGCGTGATGCTCAAACAAACAAACAAACAAACAAACAAACAAACAAACAAACAAACAAACAAACAAACAAACAAACAAACAAACAAACAAACAAACAAACAAACAAATAAACAAACTTACAAAGACATTTATATATTTATATAGATTAAACAAATACAAATAATGTATAATCGTTATACTTTGGTATAAAGTTTATAACAAACTTTATACTATAAACATAAAAATTCATTGGGCAATTTTATGAGTTAAATTAGTCTGTCAAACTTGTCAGTGTTATTCAATCAACTTCTTCGGAATAAATGCATTCAATTTGAGAATAGCTGTCAGATTAGACTGCAGAAATTTTTATAAACTTATTCATAATTTTAATATATTTTTTTTTTTTAATTCTACAATTTTAGGATATCAGCTGGTTCTGCTACAATTTTTGCCTATTTGGGCGAATTCCATTGCCAAAAGAATCGCAACAAAGCTATCATGTGTGCAGCTTTTATTAGTGCTTTCAGTGCTGTGTTTCTTCCAATTATTGCGTGGCTTTTCATTAATCAAGAATGGGAATTTGATATACCATTTCTGCCAATTGTCTATAAACCCTGGCGTTTATACCTTATTATATGCGGAGTTTCCGGACTTGTTTGCTGCATTATTTTAGGCTACTTGCCCGAAAGTCCGAAATACTTGATGGGTTTAAATAAATCTGAAGAAGTTTTGGATATTTTGAAAAATATGCATCGCAAAAACACTAGTGGAAATAAAAATCATCAAAATGATAATTTTGCGGTAAGTTACATAAAAAAGAAATACTTTATAATTGGATCTCCAATGTTTAAACTAATTATAAAAAAATCTGGCTAATAGAGAAACAGTATGTTTATTAATGTATCTGCTTAAACTCCCGTAGATCACAACAATTTTGCCTGATTTGGATACACCGTTACGCAGAAAATCCATTGAAGCTTCGAAATCATTTACATCAATGTTACGCTTAATATGGAATCAAACAGCGCCACTGTTTATGGGACAACACATTCGCAAGACCTGTTTGGCTGCTTTAATACAATTTATTACATTCTTTACTGCTCATGGCATCTATATGTGGTTTCCCTATATTCTCAATAGTACGATGTTATATACACAACAAAATGAGGAAACTTTATGCCTCTGTGATATTTTAAGATTTACACAATCCTCGAATTTTTCCAATTCAAACAGTTTAGATGATAATCAGGTAAGAATCCTTATAAAGAAAACTTTTACCCTTAATAGCATGGGTATAATTTATAGTAAACTAACTTGATTATAATTTATTTCTATATATTTTTTTTTAATTTTAGGTTGATAACACCTGCACCACAAAGTTGGAAATATCCACTTATAAACACACGATCACATTGGAGGTCATCTATGTGTCGCTGATGTTATGTGTGCTTTTTGCCAGTAAAAAATTCAATCGTACTCCAATTTTATGTAAGTTTTTATACTCGCAAATTCATAACTTGGGAAAATTGATTTTAATATATATTTCTTTGTATTATAGTCGTTGTTTTAGCAGCGTCTGGTGTTTTTGGAATTCTGAGTATGTTAATCAAGATTCCTGTTGTAGCGATTTATATGATCGCCATTATGCTGTGTTCTGGTGTCGCGACTAGTGTCATGAGTGCTATTGTGGTTGATATTTATCCAACTAATTTAAGGTATGTAGTATTGAAACCTATGTATATACCTGATACAAAAGATAATTAGGTACAGTTCCCATTTATTTGTGTTATCCCAATAAGCATTTTTACTGGAATTCAAGTTGAAAGCAAATGTAATTCAAGCCTTGAATTATAGTCAAGCAATTAAGTTACAGTGTATTACACTTTATTTCAGTAGCATTCTCCAGTAAAAAGGAAACACAAAATTCAAGCAATATGTTTTTTGTTTAAAAAAATTTTAGTTTTTCAAGTTAAAAACATAATAACATTGGCATTCCAGTCAAATTCCAACAAAATGTTCAAGTGCTGGAATTTTTGGAGCTTTGATGCTTATTGGGATTGTTTCGTTATGATAAAATGGTTAGTGCTTCAGCTAGGATAAACCCATTTTTGTTTAAACATTTTGTACCAACATACATAATGTAAACCTTTATTGAGCACAAATATATATTTGACAAGTTGGTAACAGGAAGTTTACGTCATAAATGTATACATATTTATCAACTTCACTTATAAGTGTTGTTGCAGTGTTATGATAAAATTGTCTGAGTTTATAATCCATCAGTAAATTGTGTTTATTAAATATAAAAAGTATTTTTAATAGACACAACGTCACACTTTTGGGACAGTAAATTATAAAAGATTATTTTTTTACTGCTTTAACATAAGAAGAGATAATCTTTATTATTTGATTGTTTTCAACAAACTGTACTTTCCTAAAAAAAAACTCATTAAATTATTATTTAATATATAACTGATTTCTTTAAATTTTGTATTATTTTCTTTTCAGAGCAATGGCTGTTTGTATATCATTAATGCTGGGACGCATTGGCAGCGTATCGGGAAGCTATATAATGGGTGCTTTAATAGAAACTCATTGTGAATTAGCTTTTTACACTTCATCATGCGCATTAATATTGGCAGGTTGTTTAGGTTTTCTAATGCCTAAAACTCAGGATACGAAAAAGCAAATTAATGACATTAATAATATTTAATTATAAGTTAAATTTAATTATAAAGTTTAAGTTAATATTACAAAATAAATAATAGATAATATAAGAACATGTTTTATTGAAAATGTTCATAAAAAAATTGCGGTTTTATAATTTTTTTTCAAGGTTGGCTACCGTTACCGCTAAGCTAGAGAGTTACCCCTAAAATATCTTTTTACCTCAACTACATCTAAGCTATCGCTGTAATATGATAAATAGACAAAAACATACGATGTTCATAGAATACTTAATACAAATTTTAAGTATTTCCTTCTTATTCTTAATAACGAAACTATTTTCTTAATTAATTTGTTTCATTATTATTATTTTGATTCAAATAATAATAATAATTAATTCCGAATTTCAATAACAACATAATCGGGACCATATTCGATATATTAATGTTCGTAAGTAATTTGGAGCGCTCAGAAAGTTTATTTCAACACACACAAGAACATTGCTATAGCTATGCTATTCTTACGCAATTGTATTTAAATTCAAATATATCGGTTTTAATGGCTGGTTTAAAGTTGCATCATCTTTGTCAGACTTCTAATTGTGGACAATGTTGATTACCGGCCGATTAACACGCATACCTAAATTGGAGCGTAAGGCGTTTTTTACTTGTCAAAAATTCTCATGCCCATACAATTTGTATGCAGCATACCGAAATAAGGCGACGGCAACGCTTTGCAATTGGAAAATCCGATTTTGACAGCGCGTTTAATAGTGAAGTTAGTTGCAAAACACAATAAATGTAAACACATACATACAAAAGGAGAAACAAATATGCAAGAAACTCATTAATATTTAGTTTTTTTGGTAAAATTTTAGTTTACAAATCACAAAACAAAAATCAGAAACACCAATACTGCAATGTACTTTATTGTTTAAATAATCTATTGTTTGACGTAGCGTTGCCGCTTTTATTCAGGTATGACATTTCAGCGTTAAAGCTAAGCGGAAAAAAACGTTCCGCCTTACGCTTTTATTTAGGTAGGCCAGTAACAGCAGTTAACATAACTGTTATTAGCATAGCTGTGGAGCATACAACATTAAATAAAAGCTTTGAGTGGATCATTGTAGAGTTGTTACAATTAATTTAAATATATTTAAACTACAAAACTGCTTTTATTTGCAATCAAAAGTATCCGGTGTATTTAAAGGAAATAAACCACCGTTTTCAAAAGGTATACAAATATTTATACTCTAGTCTCAAAGGACTTCAATGTTATTTTTACGCCACTATTTGCTGAATTTATGTATTTAGTTATAAAAATGGCAAAGTGCGATTTTGCAATTTTTGTTCTCAAAATAACGATTTTATGAAAAGTTTATACATATGATGATAGAAAATGTTATATGAAAACTATAATCCGAATTTAATGAGCTTAAAATACTTGAAAATACAAAAAATCGTATTCAAACATTTTTAGTTCTGCCGCATTCGCCCGCCATTGTGTAACGAACTGAAATCGTTTTTATAACAGTTACCTTTACTCAATTAAGACTTTTTTAAATTAAATAATATATAATTAATAAAATAATATAAAAATTAATATATGTATTACCTCAATTAATTTTTCCCGTAATTGACTCATTGTCGGTCCACATTTTTAATACGTCGTTGGAAATGTATTTGAAATGCCTTTCGATGTAGTCGTTGTTTTTTTTCTTATTTGTGGGCCGATTTTCAATAGCAACCAAACCATAAGTAATATATTGTTGTACGAATCATGTTTGCAAGTTATATATTGACTCCGCCATCTACAAGGATACAGAATACTTTATGTGGTCGCAAATGAAAAAAGTAGACAAATATAAATTACAAACGTAATGACAAACTTATATATCGTTACCTTAATAAATAAAAAACATAACTCGTGTTTTCTTGTAAGCCCAGATATTCGTTTATTTCGAAAAATGGTCCGCTCATTTAATCCAAAAAATCTCGACTTAAAAAAAACACAAGTTAGGGCCTTTCTATATTAAGGTATGTATAACACAAAAATGTTTAATTTTTGCATAAAACTATTTTTAAACAACATTAATTATTTAAATATGTAAACTCTCTATTTGACATGGCAATGCTATTTTCCAAAGAAAACTACCTTTAAAACAAAATGCCAAATGAATTATCACACTATCTGTTAATATTTTAAAAATCAACATCACAGATTAATGCAGATATGAAACAAATGACAAATGATATTACTTCTCGAAAAAGTAATGTCGAACCGTATGGTTATTTTTGGATTCTACAACCACTTTTCAATAGCTGTGGTCTGCAGAGCGAGAGAGTGATATATATTTCTCCCTCTTTCCTAACCACAACCATTTTTACATTTACTTATGTTTCTTTTCTATTGCCATATCACTGGTAATAGGTTAATAGCCTTTTTACACTAGAGCACATCTAACATCTACCATCAATTTGCAAAGATGTTAACATCTTTCCATAAGAACTACACAGGGCTGAGTGCTCAACAACTTTCAACATCTTTACAAGATGTTCCTATCTCATTTTGTTCCACCTAAAATCTTTCGATTATTTTAATGTCATCTCCATAATTTTAGTGTCACCACTAAAAAAATTTCAATGAAATGAAAAAGAAAAACAAATATTTTTACGAGCGACATTTTATTTGTTTGAAATACATATGAATGTTTATTAAATAGTTTTAATTTTATAGTCAAAAATAAAAACAGATTAAATGTATCACATATTATTGAAAACAATGTGATTTTTAATATTTGGGCAATTTTGATGCTCCTAGATGTTAGCTGTTATGCTGGGTATACACGATACTAATCGTAGTATGAGTTGAAGTACGGTTTTGTGATAGACGTTTGAAAAAAATTAAAAATAAAAAAATATCACAAAATAACTGACTTATATGAATAAGTGTTGAAGAAATAAATTTCGTAGTATGACAAAATGAGACACGAAACTAATTATCGTACTTATCGAAGCTCCACCCTCAAAAAATCAAAATTTTTTAATGTTCATACTTCGTTAGTACGACAACATGATACACGTTACTAATTTCATACTTATACGATTTATCGTACGACTTATCGTAACGTGTATACCTAGCATTACAAGTGTGAACAAATGTCTCATGTTTAGGATGATTGTATCATCGATAACAATATTTCTTTTAACGATATATATCGACATGTACTAATAAAACTTGCATTTTTTGCAGCGACATCTAGTTTTGATAAAACAATAATTAAAATTATTTTCATTAACAGATGGCGCGAAAAAAAGAACTTTAAAGTAATTTTACCGGTAACGCTGTTCAAAGATGTGACTGTAAAAAGTCTATCGAAAAATGTGCAGCATCTAAAAGGAAATTGTCAGAACCCCATATTAAGTTAAACAATAAAAAATCAATGAGGATCCTGCGAACATGCGAAACGGAAAGAAAATATAACTGAGACTCCCAAAAATGATTAACCATATTTTGGCATTTTAAACTTGTGTGCACCAGAGGAAAGTTTATTTAAACTCGATAAAAGTACAGTCAAAAGTAAATACAAACTTTATTACAATCCATCGCGTGTAGACTGGCGATCAGCAGATGTTGTGTGTTTAAGACTTATGTATATTGATATTAAGAGATAATTTAAGCATCATCCAAGAACCATAATGATAACGAACTTTTAAAAATAGTACGCTGCCACTAGACTAAAACAATACGGCGGGTATAAATAGTAAAAAATTTGCGCATTTAGAAAAAAAAAATGCTCATTCACGTTCGTCAGCCAATGGACTATATAAATACTAGAAGTGGATCAACCTTTTGAATCCTTCCTTCCTTAAAGAAATAAAGCAAAAATATGGTAATACAATCAACACCAATCACCATTGCCACCATTGATGAGGCTATGGAAAAGACACGAAAACAACCAGAACCAACCACAATTGCCACCATAGATGAAGCTCTGGAAAAGACGCGTAATTATATTAAACATAACATATGTATAAGAAACCATAAGATTTAAAGAACATTTCCAATTACAGATTATGGCAAATATAATATACAACTTATAATATTTTCCGGCCTGGTATTGAACAATGTGATTTTGGAGTCGATTGGCATTAGTTTTGCTTTGCCCGTTATTGCCTGTGATTTAAATTTATCCTATCAAGAGCAAGGTATCTTGGGAGCTGTTTGCTTTTTAGGCATCATCATCAGTTCCCATTTATGGGGTTTTTTGGCTGACACCAAAGGTCGTAAGGAGACAATGAGACCAGCTTTGCTTTTGGCCTTTTTGGTGACACTGATATCCAGTTTTTCCTTCAATTTCATAATGATGGCAATTTTAAGATTTTTAAATGGAATATTGTAAGTATTGTTTAATTTATTCATTATTTTGTGGAGTTTGAACTCAGTGGTTACAGTTTTATTATTTATCGCGTTTAATTGAAACAATTGTTATGTAATCTTGATGGAACGGCTGCAAAGATAAAAATGTTATACCTACAATAGTTTGTACATTAAAAGTGTTTGAAAAATAATATTTCAAGACAGGATATGGTGATTGTGTTTAGTGTTGCAATGACGAAATAACCGTAACGGTACATTTATTGAAAGGTATTCATTCATCATATTAACATTTTTTCCATAAACACAATGTTATAAATTTACTTGTATGTATTATTATACATACTATATTTACAAGTGCCACCTAATGTTAGCAATTTCTAGTTATTAGTCACCTGAGTTTTTCAAGCCTTTTAAGAAAAAACCCCTTCTTTGACTCATGTCTCCTCTGGGCAAAAGTGTTTTTTTTTTTTTTTAATTTTGAAGGCCATAAACATAATTATATTACCCCCATCATCTAACTGTGGCAAGATTGCGAGCACTACAAATTTAACAATTTAACAATGATACAATATAATCTGTTGTGCAAGTAAATAAACAATAAAATATTTAACTTTCACAAAATGTATACAAATAAAAAGTTTTCTTATGGTCTGTTCCTGCTCGCTAGTACTCTAGCCAGATTTAGTGAGAATTTGTGTGAAAAACTACAAATACTCGTATGTTGAAATTTTAAGTACAGTAACGACTTTATGTAAAGTTTGCAAAACTGTCAAGTACTGAAACAAAGTTTTTTATTAACACATTTATGTTAGAGAAGACCTACCGTAAGAGCCGTCCTAAAAAATAAAATAAAAAACATTGTTTATTCAATTTTCTCAATATCCGTTTATTGCAAATTTTGCATCAGTTATTTTGAGACACTAAATTAGAAATTAAGGCCAATCTCGAAAGGGAAAGTCTAATGTACGCACTTTTGAGTTAGTTGCATAATTTTTTCTTTTAAAAAGAACAATAAAGTGTTTTTCACTTTCAAAAAGGAAATTATCTTTATTTGTTTAAAAAAAATCATGATAAAAATATATAATTGTCTACTTCCAAGACAGAAAAACCGAAGGACATAGCTAGATCGTCTTTAAATTTCATACATCCCATAACATACATATCCACATGTCTGCTTGTGGATAAAAGACTCAAAAGCTATATTTTCTTTAATGAAATTATATTACTATTACAATAGGTGTTGTGTTTAACTGTTCTATCAATACTAAATACATGTATTCTGTTGAAATTTTGGAACCACATACATTTTCTTTTCTTCCTAAATATTTTAGCTATTTGTGATCGGTTGGCAAGTGGATCACACATCTCATTACATTGAATATTCATCACAAAATTGCTCGATTTAAATTCAATGTCCACAAACTACCCCCTCTATCCCCATTCCTTAACATATTTTTATAAAACTAACACAATAGGGGCCTTCCCTGAATGATAATTTAGTACACGAAAAATATCTGTCACTTTTTTTTTTGATTCTAAGAACTACATATCGTTAGTCTCATGTAGAAAGGCCCTTACTCAAATAATATGCAAATAAGAAAATATGTTAAAAACTGAGCAAAACTTATTTATTTTTGAGGTGAAGATCATTCAAAGTTTACCGAAAATTTATTTTTTCAATAACAAGTAAATCATACTACTATAAGCAAGTATTTTGTTTCTACCATTTTAGAATATCGGCTGGTTCCGCTACTATTTTTGCCTATTTAGGCGAATTCCATTCTCAAAAGAATCGCAACAAAGCTATAATGTGTGGAGCTTTAATTAGTGCTTTCAGTGCCATATTTCTACCAATAATAGCGTGGCTCTTTATTAATCAAGATTGGGAATTTGATATACCTTTTCTGCCAATTGTCTTTAAACCCTGGCGTTTATATCTTAACATATGTGGTGTTTCCGGACTTTTTTGCTGCATTATTTTAGGCTACTTGCCCGAAAGTCCTAAATACTTGTTGGGTTTAAATAAACCAGATGAAGTTTTGGATATTTTGAAAAATATGCATCGCAAAAACACTAAAGGAAATAAAACTCTTAAAGATGATAATTTTACGGTAAGTTAAATAAAATTAAATTCTTATATGGACCTGAATTTGTAATTAAATAATGAATACAATTTTATACTTATTTATTCTGACTATTACAAGAAAATATTAATATTTACTTTAACTTCATAAACTCCCATAGATCACAACCATTTTGCCTGATTTGGATACACCGTTACGCAGAAAATCCATTGAAGCTTCGAAATCATTTACATCGATATTACGCTTAATATGGAATCAAACAGCGCCACTATTTATGGGACAACACATTCGTAAGACTAGTTTGGCTGCTTTAATACAATTTATCACACTTTTTACTGCTCATGGCATCTATATGTGGTTTCCCTATATTCTCAATAGTACCATGTTATATACACAACAATATGAGGAACCTCTATGCCTTTGTGATATTTTAAGATTTACACAATCCTCGAATTTTTCCACTTCAAACAGTTTAGATGATAATCAGGTAAGAATCTTTTCGTTTTTTTTTTATTAAAAATTATATGGTTAAACTATTTAGTAAAATTATTTTATTATAATTCTATTTTAGATTGAAAACACCTGCACCACAAAGTTAGAAATATCCACCTACAAACATACGATTACATTGGAAGTCATCTATATGTCGCTGATGTTATGTGTGATTTTTGCCAATAAAAAATTCAATCGTATTGGAATTTTATGTATGTTTTTAAACTCGCAAATATATAATGAATGAAAACTAATTTCAATGTTTTTCTCTGTGTTCTAGTTGTTATTCTTGCCGCCTCTGGAGTTTTTGGAATTCTGAGTTTGTTAATCAAGATTCCTGTTGTAGCGATTTATATGATCGTCATTATGTTGTGTTCTGGTGTGGCGACTAGTGTCATGAGTGCTATTGTGGTTGATATTTATCCAACTAATTTAAGGTATGTATAATTATTACATATGTAGTGCTTTTGGGACAGTAACACAAATAATATTCAAACCGCTTGTAGGTTGGTTTTCTGCAAACCTTAGCGTATTCATTACAAGGTTTTGTCGATTAGACAACAAGTACAACATTTACAAAACCCGCATGCAATTTGTTATTGTTTGTTTAGCTGTAGCTGTCAAAGTCTGCCTTTTGCTTTTACGTTTTTGTTTTTGTAGTGTTCGCAACAACAAACGCTAGTGAATTTGACAGCTATAACATATGAAAAAAAAATCAGCTGTGCTATCGCACCACCTTGTAATGAATATACCTTGCTATAAACTTTCAAAAAAAAATGTCATGTAAACATAAAATATTGCTCTCTTGCTATGTTAAAGCTGTAAAAATCATACTCTAATATGATACTGTTGGGCTTTAAAGTGACTGTGGACGATCACATTTTACTACACAGATTTTATTAAATCTAAATTAATATCTGCTTTTTTTTGTTTTCAGAGCAATGGCTGTTTGTATTTCCTTAATGCTGGGGCGCATTGGTAGTGTATCCGGAAGCTATATAATGGGTGCTTTAATAGAAACTCATTGTGAATTAGCTTTTTACACCTCATCATTCGCATTAATATCAGCAGGTTGTTTGGGTTTTCTAATGCCTAAAACTGAGAATACGAAAAAAACAAACAATGATAATATCTAATTAGAATTAAATTACAGTGTTAATTAAGTTATATATAAAAAAACACATAAAAAAATATTAATTTTTATTATTTATTAGTTGAAATTATCTGAACATTGGAGGCATTTAAAATTATCTGTAACAATCAAGGTTGTCAACTCTTCAGCTCAGAAAATGGCTAGATTTAGAATTAAAAATGGCTAGAAATGGCTAAAACTCAAAATAACTGAATACAAATTCATAAATATTGTATTTTTATTTAATGGGATCGACTTTACTAGTATATAAAATATTACATTTCTTAGCAGATTAAAAAATTATAATATCAATAAAAATATATATATATTTTTTTTAAATTAAACTTATTTCTGGGCACTTATAACAAAATCAGACCCATTAATGTAATGAAAAATTCGCAGCCTGTTTACATAAAACCAATAATATTCTCATCGAATCATCTACAGGTGAAAAAGTATAATTTTTTTAAAAGCTGCTTCTTTGTCATTTAATAAAAAATATTTGGTCAATTCACATGGTCTCTTATCAGTCATATCGTCATAATGTCCTAATATATCACGACTCGGCGGCTCGGCTTAACCGACTCTTAGGCATTCGGCGTTGGTCTCTGCTGGTTGGTTACGATAACACAATAAACATATCATAGAAAGTAGTATTATTTTAGGACATTTTTGCTTGAAAAGCAATAAAAACCATTGTGAAATATTAGGACATTATGACAATTAACATAATAAGAGACCTTGTAAATTGACCAATTGTTTTATTTATAAAAAATTTCAAAAATTTTCCAGAAAAGTTTAAAATAAAAAAGTTAGAACAAAATAAAATGGCTATATCTTCCGGCTGGATTAAATCTAGCCATTTTTTTATGGCTAAATGGAAATAAAATAGCCGGAAAATGGCTAAATTGGCAACTTTGGCAGCAACATCAAGCAACTGAATGAAATATTTGTATTTTTACGCTTTATTATTCTCTATTGTTTACATTCTGGATGTGTTCGTGTAAATTTACGAAAATCTTCGTAACCTACCAATGAGCAACTTAATGAAATATTTGTAACCTGAACAATATGAACGCCTACCAATGAGCAACTGAATGAAATATTTGTATTTTTACGCTCTATTGTTTACATTCGGGTTGTGTACGTGTAAATAGACGAAAATCTTCGTAACCTGAACAATATGAACGCGCACCACAGATCTAGATGATATTGTAACATACACTTTGACTGTTTCGAAGAGATTTTGACAGCTCCGATGTAAAATTGGTTCCAGTGGTCAAATAAAAAATCCAACATGGTTAAGTATAAATGTATTCCAATAAGATCTAGTAAACCGTTTAGGATACAGTTTAACTAAAAAAACACATTATTGGTCTGTTTCTCCAAATTGAAGAAAACATTTCGAAAACATTCGAAATACAATTAAATTAGGTGCCTGTATATCGAAAGCGTTCATTCGACTGAGTTAAACGACTACAACGTACAATTTCCGTAATGGAACCGCTGATCGATTTTGTTATATATACAGTAGTTAGATCAGTTAGGATATGTTCCTACATTTCCGATACAAACAGCTAGGTTAGGTTACGTGGGTTGCTCGCAAGTTAGCGAGTTCACTCGTAGGACCTGCGGCCCATTGTGATACCCTTAGAATTACCATTCTCTTATTTTGAACTTTCTTACATAAAGGGAGAATAGTTGCCCACCCTAATTTCGTTGACTATGTGCTTCTTGTGATCCCCGAACCAGCCGGTACTTCTAATAAATCTGATCATATTTACTAGTGGCACATCTCTGAGACAGTCCAGATCATGGAAAAGACCTCTACCAAGATGTAGTAGTCTATGCTCTTGTAAGGCTGGGCAGTCACATAGAAGGTGTTGTACCGATTCTTCCTTCTCCTCATCCAAACAACTTCTACAATAGCCATACGTTCCGACATGCGCCCAATCATACAGTGCCCAGTGATTATACCCGTAAGAACCTGATCGAATTCCTACTAAGAGACAAAAGAGTCTTAGTCCTATTCTTTGTCAGAGTGGGTCAGTGCCCATTTCATTAATCAATTTCGATACGTTCACCAGGAGAGTGTGAATATCCCTTTGCGCAAGAGATACATCTTGCGCATTCCTCGGATATTTCATTTCTCCGGATGCCCTCATGTCCTGAGACCCATATCAACTCGACGTGATGTTGTGTCAGTTGTGCCAGTGATTGAATGCAGTTGAGAAGACATTTCGACTTAATAAAGTTGGAGTTAAGAGCCCTGATTGATGCAAGGCTGTCCAAGTAAATATGTATAGTCGAATTTTCGAGATTCAGTTCCCGGATTCTTCTCGCGGCTGTATCGATGCCATATATCTCAGCCTGGAATCCGGTAATCGAAGAGACAGCAAAAGGTCCAGTTCATCGGAGAAAATTCCCGAGCCCGTGCCTCTTTCTGTCTTTGAACCTTCAGTGTAGACTGAGATCACGTCGTCCCTTAGGACAGTGTTCGCGGCCCAGTCATCCCTTGTTGGTATCTTGATCTAAACGTCCTATCAAAATTCGGTGCAGGTACCAAGTAATCTGTTTCTTGCACCATGAATGGCCTGCCTATCTTTTGTAGGATGGTGCCGTGACCAATACGATCATGCTTCAGTGCGTCGTAGAGCACATATATATATCAAGGGGAGTTATATTTAGCATCGTCTCTAGACTGGCCTGAGGGGTGGAATTCATAGAGCCAGTAATTGCAAGACATGCTAGTCTTTGTACCTTGTTTAGAGTAGAAAAAGTCTTGGTGTCCACCGCTATCCACCAAACAAGAGCCCCGTAGTTCAAAATAGGTCTTATGACCGCTGTGTACATCCAGTGTACAATATATGGTTTAAGACCTCATCTCTTCCCAAAGCTAACTTGGCCCATTAATCTTCGATGCAGCTGTGTTAGGATGGTGCGAGTGGCACACCCATGTGCTATCACTATCGCTGCATACCTGCATCTACAAACCATCATATTTACCTCATGAAGGTGTACTAATATGACCTCAGTGTGATTCCCCCTAAAGACCGGAAAGTCTGGTATTGTCCAGAGTATGTGAAGCTTGCTGCCAAAGCCGGAAAGTGAAATTTTATATCCTCCTCCCCTAGAAACCCCGATTAGCAACGCCGTTCTATGATAAACTTAGTTAAGTTACATAGTCCTTCTCACTTGAATGTGGTTCGTTGTCCCATCTCAACTAAGCAAGTTCATAAAAATTCACCAGCTTACATTATGCGTGTTCTTTGCGGGACCTGTACCAACGTTAACAACGTACTTCCAGGCTTGCTGTCAAGTTGCAAGATCATTGTCTCGCCATCAAATCAATGTGGAAAAGGCCTTAGAAGGCGTTGAACGCAACAATCCTATGTACCTCCATCGCATTTCATCACACTATAACTTGGTTTACTTTTCGCTTCAAAGATCCAATTGCTTACTCTTATCGTTCATTCGATATCGAGAAGCAGGCAGTAAATTTTAAATTTATTTAAACATTCTCGCAGAATGTCGTTAAAACATTAGTTTAAATTTTTATTCAAACCTAACAGTTAACATTTATTGATAACAGTAGACACACGTCTTGAAAAAACGTATATCTTTTCTTATTTCATCGGTAATAATGTTTCCTATTAAATGTAGTCCACAGTAATGTTACTTTTGCTTTAACGGTAGTCAATCTCCAAAGATAACGATTAGAATCATCACCAGCCACCACAACTTGTTTTCTTTTTTAAATTTTGTGACAGAACAACAGACATTCAACGGTTCTACGTAAAAGTCAAATTTTGTGACTACGCCAGAGAAAATTTATATTTAAATTGGATATAAAGTAAAAGTAAATAAACTTTATTACAATTTATTGTCTCTAGCTAAACAAGTGAACGAAAATTAGATGTGTGCATAGGCATTATAGTCAAATATAAAGATAATTTAAGCCACCACATCTTGAAACAATGGTTGCTAAAAATGATAACAAACATATAAATAATAAAAATAATAGAGACATTATAAGCACTAATGGTTCTGGGAGTATAAATGTTTGAAAATATCATGCATTTGAAAAGTAATACTCGTTCGCACCCGTCTGACAATGGATTAAACAAATAGTAGTGGATAAAATTTTTGTTATTTCTTAACGTGTATTTAGTATTTTTTAAGGCATTATTAAAATGGCAAAACAACCACCAGAACCAACAACTACTGCCACCATTGATGAAGCTCTGGAAAAAACACGTAAATTGAAACATACAAAGTTATACATAAGGAACCAAATATGTATTTAAAGATTCGAAATTGATTTTTTACAATTACAGATTTTGGAAAATTCAATATAAAACTTATAGTGTTTTCGGGTCTAGTATTGAATAATGTGATTTTGGAATCGGTTGGCATTAGTTTTGCTTTGCCTGTTGTGGCCTGTGATTTGAATTTGTCTTATCAAGAGCAAGGCATCTTGGGAGCTGTTTGCTTTTTAGGCATCATCTTTAGTTCACATTTATGGGGATTTTTGGCTGACACCAGGGGTCGCAAGCAGACAATGAAACCAACATTGTTTTTCGCATTTTTGGTGACATTCGTATCTAGTTTCTCCTTCAATTTCATAATGATGGCAATTTTGCGTTTTTTAAATGGAGTCTTGTAAGTATTGCACAATTTTTAATTGAAATAACGACATTAATTACAGCTTGATGTGATTATACCAAATAACAATGATGGAAAAGTCGATTACCACGCTCAAGTTTAGTTGATAATTACGAGAACAGTTCCAGATTAAAAAAAAAATATCAAAAACATACTTGGCATTATATATTAAAAAACAATGACCTGTTCATCTGGTCCCACATTAACTTGTATGTTGCAGTGTCTCATTGAGACCTATTTTAGTTATCAAGGAAGACCCCTAGATACTTGGCTCCCTCTGCTAAAATCAGCTCAACGATAACTATTTTCGGCAAATTAAAATTCTCTACCCTATATTCTCTGGTGAATAGTAAGTAATAACTCTGTTTTCGTTGGGTTTACGGCCAGCCCATTAGTCATAGCGCCATCTGCCTAATTTTACTGATTGTTGAAAGAAAGATTCCCTTGATCAGAATCACAACGTCATAAGTATAGACTAAATAACAAATATTTTAAGACTCAACACAGTTACTTGTTTCCAACAAACACGGTTTGGTAATCAAACTTCTTATCCAAGTATGTAGGCCGAATTTTAATTTTTAAATTTCGATAAAATAACGTTTATTAAACATTATTACAATTAAAAATATTATTCTATATTTTTTAAACCACTTTTAGCACACTTCAATTGTTAAAAATTTTATATTTTGCAGAAATAACAAATTTTTTTTGGGTATTTCTGACATGTAATTTTTTGTATTGTAGAATTTAAACTAAAAAGTTTTCGTATTGAAAATTCATACAAATTAAAATTTAAAACATTTGTATAAAACACTCTGTAGCTTGGAGAAAATTAAAATGTGTAATTTTTTACTAACACATATTTAGAGTAAGGTACTTTTTTCATACACATATATAGAGTTAGGTACTGTTGTCAAAGAGTCGGACTACTTTATTTCAATTACTTTTCTACACTTTTAGGATATCAGCTGGATCTGCTATCATTTTTGCCTATTTAGGCGAATTCCATTGTCAAAAGAATCGCAACAAAGCTATACTGTGTGGAGCTTTAATGAGTGCCTTCAGTGCCATACTCTTTCCAATAATTGCGTGGCTTTTTATTAATCAAGAATGGGAGTTCGATATACCATTTTTGCCAATTGTCTATAAACCCTGGCGTTTATATTTTCTTATGTGTGGCGTTTCTGGACTTGGTTGCTCCATATTTTTAGGCTACTTACCCGAAAGTCCTAAATACTTGTTGGGTGTGAATAGAGCTGATGAAGCTTTGAATGTTTTGAAAAGTATGCATCGGAAAAATACTCAAGGAAATAAAAAACTTAGAGATGAACTCTTTACGGTATGTTACAAACAATAACAGTATGCCTACAATTTCAATTAAGTATCTAATTTCTTTTGATATTTAACATGCAATAGATTACCACGCTGCTGCCAGATTTGGATACTCCATTACGCAGTAAAGATATCGATGCTTCAAAATCAGCTTCATCAATACTACAGTTAATATGGGATCAAACAGCTCCACTGTTTATGAGACAACACATTCGCAAAACTTGCCTGGCTGCCTTAATACAATTTATCGTATTTTTTACGGCTCATGGTGTGTACATGTGGTTTCCTTATATACTCAATAATACCATGTTATATACAGAATACCATGAGGAACCTTTATGTCTTTGTGATATTCTAAGATTTACACAATCCTCGAATTTTTCAATTTCAAATAGCTTAAGTGATAATCAGGTGAGTTTGCTGTACATAAAAGAAAGTTGTTAAAAGTTGCGTCAGGAATTGAGCAACAATATATATAAAGACGCATATTAGATGAAAGAGGACTTTTCTTCGCCGATCTGTATTGAAAATAGACAAAGTTTTAATGAATTATAACTTAATTTCGTAGATCATTTAAATCTCCACATAGATTATGTTCAGTCACAGATTGGCTAAAAGAAGTAGATCCTGTCTCTAGCGCCGGGGAAACAGAAGTAGCTGTTTCATATACAAAATTAGTTTTTCTGTTGGAAATATAAAAAATTTATATAACTAATGATTTCAGAATCAATTTAAGAGAGTGGTACTTAATTTTATTCAAAATTTATCAGGATTTCAGAAGATTTATTTAAAGGATGGTCGTTTCATAAAAAATTATAAATAATTAGCCACGAAAGTTAGAAAAAATATAAAAAAAAAACTTAATGTAAACATTTACAGCTGGAAATTGTGTCTTATCCACAATAACTCAAGTGATTCCATGACATTTCAGCGTTTTTTTCCAACTGACTAGAATGCGTAGTGTTTTCACAATAAATGCATTGCACTCGTTCAACAATACTGTATTAACTCAAAAACTGTTAAGTGTTCAGGAGAGACAACCAACTGTTTGTGGTTACATTTTAAGAGAATTTGAAAATCCGAATACATAACCAAATTCCATTTGAAAATATATTTACATTGTTTTTCTTTAAAATTTTTGCAATTATTTGCAAAATAAATCTATTTTTTGAGTTAATACTTCTAGAAATTTTATTTTTTATTATTTTATCAACAAAACGGTATCAACTCAAAATACAACCAAATTTAAATAAAACAATATGATTATTTTTAACTTGAATAAAAGCTCAAATCAAAATAATACATACTTCTTTTATTTAAACTTTTGTATTAACTCAAAATAACACCTTTTTGTTGATATAAATGTAGTCACTACACTATCAGGAAATGGGTCTCAAATGTGGTTTTCGACATGAAAAAGTAATCGGAATACGTTCAAATTTTTACAGTAGATAGATATTGATGTTGTTAGTTGATTTCTTGCAAAAAATTAATTTTTTCTTTCGATTTTCCACGTCTAATAACTACTAACTTCACATTTTGAATTTGATTTTGAATTAACTAAATAATTATTAAATATAAAAATAACACAGCATTTATGTTGAAAATTTATTAAAAATTCAACAAAACAATTAAGTGGAACTGATATGTATGTATTTCTTTTGTGTAAATATTCAGAAAAGAATTGATATACTTTACCAATGTCCCGTAGATATTTTTCAATTTATGTTAAATTATAAAACAGCATTTCTAGTGATGTTTGTATCGCTCAAAAATAATGGATGTCCATCTTTTGGCTGGTTGTCCGTGATTAAAACACAGGTCATAAATTTGAAAAATACATGATTTAATATTACATATTTGGCACATGTCGTTATTTAGGAGAGGGATAAAACCTATGGTTTCATTTCGGTTCATTATTACATTTTCGACAGCGATCATCAATGTAGATTTTGTTTTTGTTTATCGTATGGTATCGTTTAAAACAGTGTGTCTTTGATCTTTGTATGTTTTGGTTTTTACAACAAAAAATATTGAATAAAAATTAGTTTTTCTTTAAATGTATTGGTTTTTGCTCTTCCATAAGGAATTTTTGGCCACCCCTGATCTAAACTAACAATCTCAATAATTCTAAATCTTACCACAGTATTGTGACCAGTGGTAAGATTACTAATATTCCTCAACTGCTTTCTATTCATTTCTAAGAGCTTTTTACTATTCTTGATTTTGGTTTCATCCCATAAGTAATTGGGGTGTCTGCAACTGTTTAACTCGTTCCAGCGATTTATCGACTCACTTGTATATGTTTTATACGTTGAAATTAGTTTTTCTGAGCTTTAATTCATTGCATCCATCGTAATTCCCGCTATTTTTAGACAGTTATGTTTCAACGGATGTTAAATTTAAAAAAAAAAATTCAGCTGATTTTTGTATCGCTCAAAAATAATGAATCTAAGGATCAATCGACTCAAAAAGTGATTAAAAATTCGTGTTCTACAATCTTTGTATCTGCTGGCTGGTTGTCAATGTAAAACTTGAGGCCAAAATATATACATAATTTAATTATTATTTTGTTGTCTATCGAGCTGCGTACCCAGGTTTTTAAATATTTTAAATTAATTTTTCACTTACCTTACTTTAGCCTGTTGGACAAATTGGAAAAGTAGTATCAATCATAGAGAATTATACATAGAGACGAGATACTCTGGTTTGTCAAACAAAAATAAAACAAATCATATGTTTGATACAACAAAATACATTGACTAACATTTATTTTGTTGGAGCAAGAGTTAGGTTTTTGACAATTACGTTTCGTCTCTATGTTACAATTTCAATATGGTATCAATTTTGTTTCCCATCGAAATGTTTAATAATAAAATTAAATTATTCAGAATGTTTGAGATTACTCGTTTAATCTTACTTTCAAATATTTCCATAAAATTTTCTTTTCAGGGTAATAAAATATGTACAACAAAGTTAGAAATATCCACTTATAAACATACAATTACATTGGAATTAATCTATGTGTTACTGCTGATATGTGTGATTTTCGCCAATAAAAAATTCAAACGTACACCAATACTATGTAAGTTATTTTTGTAAAATATAAAAGATAATTTAAATATTTTTTAAAATGTTTATTATAGTCATTATTCTAGCAACCTGTGGTCTTTCTGGCATACTGAGCTTGATAATCAAGGTTCCTCTGGTGGCGATATATATGCTAGTTATAATGTTGTGCTGTGGTTTAGGAACAAGTGTCATGAATACAATTGTAGTGGATATTTATCCAACAAATTTAAGGTTTGTATGTTAGATTTCTTATCGTAATATGAGTATAATTTATTTTGATGCGCACATCAAAATTATTAATTATACTTTTTTAAACACGAATTTATTTATTGGGAACAAAATTTATTGCCACATTAATCAAGGACTCTAAATTATAACATTTACATTTTACAAACGAAATGTAGTTTATCATAAAAGCTAATGGATTAAATAGCATTCAAATTAAATTTTTACACTATTGATTGTAAATAAAGAGAGTTGGGTGTAATGTAAAAGCCACAGAGCTATTAAACTAACAAATATAAAATTGCAGTTTTAAAAAACTAATAAATAAAAAGTCCATACATAGCAGTTTGAATTGCTGAACAACTACAGTTTTCGTGACATGATATTGACAAGCGGTGTGATTCAATTAGAAAGAACACACTGAAATCCAAAAAATACCTTGCAGTGTTTATACCATTAAAAAGTTAATGAAATTGAATAAGTCAGAGTGCCGAATTTTGTAAAGCCTTCACTTTAATAGAAAATACACCGATTTTATGTGACCCCGATTTTATGTGAAAATCGGCAAATACATGTAGAGTCATCGTATTATACATTAAATGAAAGCTTAATACATCCTTTATCTAGACATGTACTTATATAGGTTGTTTTCCAAGTCGAATCTAATTTCTAAGTTGGTAAGGCCTTTGAAATACCAATAATATTCTGATAGTTTTAAATGTTTACGTTATCTGGTTGCTTTTAAAAATTAATTTGTGTGTATAATTTATAAGTAAACAATTTGTATTGTATATCTCAGTCGATTATGAGCCGATCTAGCTGATTTATAATACTAAAATTTGCATGATTGTGATTCGGAAAACGATTTTTAACACAGGGACATATTCCAAATAACTTTAATAAAAAATTTAATTCACATTTGTAAAACTAATTTTATGTGTGAAAATTTTATTTTCAGAGCAATGGCTGTTTGTATTTCATTAATGCTGGGACGCATTGGCAGTGTAACAGGAAGTAATGTCATGGGTGCCTTAATAGAAACCCATTGTGAAGCAGCTTTATACAGTTCATCATGTGCATTGATATTGGCCGGTTGTTTGGGTTTTCTAATGCCAAAAACTCAGGATAATATAAAACCAATCAATAACTATAGTGAAAATAGTTGAAGTCATTTTTATAGAAAATTACACAGATAATAAAAGACATACAACAAATGACAGTTGTCAAAAACGTATTGTAATATCGAACCGTATGGATCTACAACCACTTTTCAATGGTTTCGGTTTGCAGAGCGAGAGAAAAAATCACAATGTTCAATTGTGTTTTCAGAAGTTTCTAATTGTACTTCAGAAATTTCCAATTGAATTTCAGAAATTTCCATTTGTATTTCAGAAATTTCTAATTGTATTTCAGAATTTTCCAATTGAAATATAAATGGAAAATTCTGAAATATAATTAGAAATTTCAGAAATACAATTAGAAACTTCTGAAATACAATTGAAAAAGGTGTAGTGTGATATACATATATTTGTCCCTCTTTCCAAACCACAACCATTTTGACATTTTATTTTATTAGTTTTCTATTGCCATATTACTGAAACCGGCTGAATCATATCTGTATAATTTGTGGTAAATTATTAATAATAATAATAAAAAATAATTGTTATGTTTTATTTTTGTCAAGTCTCTTTAATGTTGTAGTTGTCCAGAATCATTGATAACAATTGTTTTACCAGTTTTACCCGATTGACTGCCCATAGCATCAATTTTCTTTACAATATCCATGCCTTCGACAACTTTGCCAAATACAAGATGACGGTTATCCAACCATGAAGTTTTGACAGTGGTGACAAAAAATTGAGAGCCATTTGTATTGGGTCCTGCATTGGCCATAGACAAAATACCCGGTTCAGTGTGTTTCAAAATGAAATTCTCATCATCAAATTTGTTGCCATAAATCGATTTTCCGCCAGTGCCATTGTGAGCAGTAAAGTCCCCGCCCTGACACATAAAATTAGGTATTACACGATGAAATGTTGATCCCTTGTAACCGTAACCCTTTTCACCCGTGCAGAGAGCTCTAAAATTTTCAGCTGTTTTAGGCACCACATCTGCGCGCAGCTGTAAGTAAATTTAAGAAAAAATAGCAAAAGAAAAAACTATATATACAAATATATATAAATATATATTGATCGCTTCCAAATACATATTACATATTGTCACTTAAAACGCAAAATAAGGTATCATCGAAAAATTCGAAATTGACTTTTTTATGGATTTGGATTCACTACATCAGATTACGTATGTGTAGTACAATATTTTAAACTTCTGCTATCAAAAAATAACCAAGTGGTATCCAAAATTCAAAATAACGTATAAACCATGGCAGAATAAACCAGGTACAATTATTGGGGAGAGTTGTCATTATTTATCCCTACAACGTCAAATAACGCATTTACTCTCATCAATTTTTATTTTGTATCCACGATTTTTTGCACATTCTATTAAAGCCAACATATTTATTTGGACACATTTTAATTTGTATTAAATATTTCACGAACAAATTTACATAAATACATAAATATTTTTTAATACAACCACAAATTAATTTATTTTTATTTTAGACATTTCGTTTTGATTTTTTTCTAATTTTCTTTTGTTTGACGTTATAAGGAATGTATAATTGAGAACATACTTTCTATTAATTGTACCTTGTTAGTTCTGCCATGGTATAAACCATGGCAGAATAAACCAGGTACAATTATTGGGGAGAGTTGTCATTATTTATCCCTACAACGTCAAATAACGCATTTACTCTCATCAATTTTTATTTTGTATCCACGATTTTTTGCACATTCTATTAAAGCCAACATATTTATTTGGACACATTTTAATTTGTATTAAATATTTCACGAACAAATTTAAATACATAAATATTTTTTAATACAACCACAAATTAATTTGTTTTTATTTTAGACATTTCGTTTTGATTTTTTTCTAATTTTCTTTTGTTTGACGTTATAAGGAATGTATAATTGAGAACATACTTTCTATTAATTGTACCTTGTTAGTTCTGCCATGGTATAAACCATAGTAGAAAAATAGAAGGTAGTTTCATTCTCTCTTTATTTTTTCAAATTCTATATTAGTAATTTTAAATCTTCCCTTACGTTCTTTGGGAATACATAATTTTCATTAATTTGAATATGTATTAAAAAATATAAAAAAATATTTACTTTCAAATGATCATTTTCAAATGATGAATGATACATTACCCAACAAACGTAAACAGTGGCTGGATATACGCAAAACATTCGAAAAAGATTTGCCAAAAAAGCCAATTAACTATGCACAGTAGAGCAGAATCGAAATATTTGGGAAATAAATCTTATAAGCAGTATTCGCGTTTTAGATTTAAAAATGTGCACATGTGCTTTAGTGGCGGCGCTAAGGGGACACAAAGTAGGGCACCTTTGACATATAATTTTTTAAACACGTGCCATCCGATTTTTTTCCATCCAATTTCAAAGACTTTTTAGATTTTCTGAAAGTGCCCGGCTAGATCTTGAAAATACATTAATGAGTGTACTATTAACAATTAAACCGCCATTTAAAAGATATAAAATATTTGAATAGTTATAAAAAAAATGAAAAAAATACATACTCTATTCCTATAGTCAACCTGTTTCAATTATAAGTAAGCGAACGCTAGGAATTGAATCAATAACATCCAACACAACGTAATACATATTTATTTAAATACTAAATTATAAATTACACATTTTTTGTAAAAAATGCCTCGAAAATCAAATAATTTTTAGGAATGTGGCAACGCTTTTTATAATGCTCACAAAAAAAGGAAACTTCAAAAAAACTTATTTAAAAAAAAAAAAAAAAAACTCAAACAAAAAAATTACTCAAAATAATTACACATATGAGTGTTGTTTTTGTTTTCACATAGTTTTTTTTACTAATACATTCTCAGCACTTAGGTTTTTGACAACTGAGTTAGGTCTTTGACAGGTGAGTTTCTGATCTATGTGTATTTATCTATGCTTGGAACTACCTTCTATATTTTTATCATGGTTTCCGCTCTATTTATATCTTCTCTATGTTGCGAACAATGATATTTGTTTGAAATTGTCAGCTTCGGAATAACAGAATTACAAAGCCAGTACCCGTTCCCTATAGCGGTTCACCAATTCTCTAATCAATGCATTCGTCACCCTCGGAACTAATTTTTATTTGAATTTTTTGACACAAAAATTTAATTTTCTTCCATGGCAAAATTAAGTTTTTATAACAGGTTGAATTGAGTTTGTGTTCTTTAGAACTACACCATTTCCAATTGTATTTCAGAAGTATCTAATTGTATTTCAGAAATTTAAAATTGAATTTTAGACATTTCCAATTATATTTCAGAATTTTCTAATTATACTTCAGAATATTCCAATTATATTTCAGAACTTTCTTAGAACTTTCTTCTTAGAAATACAATTAGAAAGTTTTTCGCCCTTTTTTGAGTTTTCTTTATAACTATGTCAAAACCCACGGTTTTCTTTAATTTTGAAGAAAACATTTTAAAAGAAAAATGTGCAAACTTAATTTTTGTGTGCAAAAACTATTAGTTTTTGTAATGAATTAGCTCATTAAGGTGCCCTACATTAAAATTTTTCGTAATTTTTCCATAAATTTTGTAAATAACAATGTAGTTTGAAAGATCAATTAATTCTTAACCCGACAAACCCGATTTTTGTCAAAAACTCGACTTGAGCGACCTCTAAACCTCTTTTTGAAATTTACCAAAGGTATTTGCAGACAGTACTACAAATACATTTCAAAATAGAAATAATTTCCAAAAATACATTTCTTGTTTACAAAGGAGTATTACAAATGTTTTATTTTTTTGTTGATTTATATTTATCTGTAAAACCAATTTTTATTTTATATTTTCTTCGCATTTATATAAGGCAAACATTATTTGTATTTATAAATACATAACCAAAGAATAATAACAAGAAATGAAACGCTGTCAAAAAAAAACCTAACTCGGTTGTCATAAAAAAACCTAACTCTATGAATGTACTGGTCAAAGTATACCAAGTAGTCCGACTCTCTATTTTTCAATATTACTCTCTCACATATACGGGTACCATGTGAATTCAACACCCTTGTGAGAGAATTAAACACTTGAAGTTTTAACTTCGATTTTCCGACTAAATAAAGACCGAACCACGTTTTTACACTTCTATAAAATATTTTATGAATTTTTTGAACACTATGCAGCACAATTTTATTTCCAAAAAGTTTTAATTTTGAACAAATGAAAAAACTTTTTTTTTTAATTTTTGACACTTATTTTTATTTGTGGTAGAATTTAAATTATAGAACAGATTGAAACTTAACACAATTTTATAAAACTGAAAATTAAAAATATACCAACGCATATACATTTTATTTACTAACACATATTTAGACTTAGGTACTTTTTCACTAACACATGTTTAGAGTTAGGTACTGCTGTCAAAGAGTCGGACTACTTGTTATACTTTGGCCTGAAGCGTTATAATTTATTGTGAACATTTTTGAATTTCATCTTTATTTCAAAAAATATATTTTTTTCTTTGAATAAGACTTGAACAATACACATTATTTATTATTGGGATTTATTGTATTTAACTATTGGGATTTATTGTATTTAACTACTCACAAATTTTATTCCAGAAATTTCATTTAACATGTAGATTTTAAATTATTTTCTGCATATACATACATAATTAACAAACATATTGGGAATTCCTACAATGAAATTTACTACTTCAATTCACCACAATCATCAATAACAATTTGCTTCATTGGACGTCCTTCGGGACAACCATAAGATTCGATTTTCTTAACAACATCCATGCCTTGTATAACTTGACCAAAGACTACATGTTGTCCATCTAGCCAAGGCGTTTTTACCGTACAAATGAAAAACTGTGAACCATTGGTATTTGGACCTGCATTGGCCATGGATAGGATGCCGGGGCCAGTGTGTTTAAGTTTAAAATTCTCATCCTTGAATGTAGTGCCATAGATTGATTTGCCCCCTGTACCATCGTTCTTTGTAAAATCTCCACCTTGACACATAAAATTTGGTATGACACGATGAAAACTGCAACCTTTGAATCCATAACCTTTTTTGCCGGTACATAAGACACGGAAATTTTCTGCTGTTTTTGGAACCACATCCTTGCGTAACTGAAATAAATTATTATTTATGTACCTCAAAACTGGCGGAAAGTAAATACTGATGGATGCATGATATGAATTTCTAATGGATATTCTATTAAAATCTTTAGACTTCAATTAATATTTTCATATTAGATCATGAGGGAAAAAAAACTTCCACTACGACACACAGTGCGACCAAAGGCAAAAAATCGAAAAAACAAGTGTTTAGTTGGGGTTTTTTTTGTCATTGGGTTGGTTAAAAAAAATTCTCTAGGAGATTGTAAGGTGCCTTGCCTCAAATGTCCTTCATAATTTTTGTTTGAAGTAGGCCTTCACCCGAACGGCACACTACCGTAGGAAAGATCGGCTAGTAGACGCATCCGTTAAACAAGTGTCAAAGTTCTTGTAATCAAGCAAATCTAAGGAAACAAAATGGATTCTACAGCTGAATAAACAGCAATAACTTATGCAAAAAGTGTATGTATTTTTTTATGAAAGGAAAAAAAATAAATGCCTAAAAGCTTTATGGGAATACGTGTCATATGGAATTTCTGATAATGATGGATTATAAGAAGCATATTTATATTATGTGCAAAAGATAATGCAGGAATTTCATACAAATATTTTAGCTCTTGAGAATGACTCTTGTACAGTTTAAGAATTGCACGATACTTATGAATAAATGTGGGACAAATGAAAAGCTATCCAGAAAACTTTATTTTACTTTAATTCTTCGATGAGTTGCATGTTTCACATTTAGAAGACTCGAAGTAATAACTTTACATACTTACAAACGTTTACTATCATTATCCAGTCTCAAACTTTGTAGGTACTGGACTAATTTTCATCACAAAATTTACAAATCAATTTACGTTGATGCAAATTGTTAGGTAATATTTTTAATACTACTTGATTAATGAGGAACGTTCGATTAGTTTATTAATAAAGATTTTCTAAAAAATAATTGTTGTAATTAACATTACTTCACTTAGTCCAATGGATTTGTGGACCAAGCAACGATTAATTTATAATGTGTGTATTTTGGAATGAATTAAATCATTGGTTGATAAATGTAATATCTAATTATCAAAATTTATCACAGCATTGAAGAAAATCATCTACTTTTCAAATTAATCATGTTCAAATGACCGGGGATAAAATATTTGATCACATTTCCATTAAAATATTAGCAAACTTCACATATAGCACTACACCTTCTTGTTCATACACGTAGTCCACATTGTGGTTTTGAAGCACTATACTTTGACTTATTCGTTAGTGACAACCTTAACTAGTACCCAGGGTAAACATGTATCACAATTGTATTACGATAATTGAATAAGTTATCGTGAAATTATAAGTTGATACAAGTATCAGTATAATTACTGAATAAATAGGACCATGTTATTTTTTACAAATAGGTTCTAGATCTAATTTCAATAAATAACTTTCGCTTAGTGAAAGAACTAGCTAAGTTCCTTAGATTACAATTTCAAACCACTAGTGCTATCAGCAGTTTCAAATATTCCCTTTGTTAAAAATATTAAATGCGAGGATTTTGGAATAAGACAAATTAAACGGTGTATTCACACTTGTTCCTATTGGTAATTTTAAATACACGAGTGCCATATAATCTTGTTTGTTTGTTTGATTTTTAAGTTACTTAGCTGCGCAGCAGCTAAGATTTATTTGGCCTGTAATTATACATAACGCCAACTCCAATTATAGCTAGAATATACTAGCTCAGTATAAATTCAAAATGAGTTTTGTTTGGTTCTCCACCATATCAAAATAATTTTAGGTTATAATTTCCAAATCGATTGCATGTGGCCAATGTACACTTCGAAGAACCGTAACGCGGTACAGTTATACGACGAATTAACACATTAACCAATGCGGGTGAAACGCAATTCCTCGAAGGCAGCGAAAAAAGGACGGCCTGATTGCCTTAAGCGACTATGACAATGACGCGCGAGTTCTTTCTCCACCCAGAGCTGAATTACGAATGCATATAATCTTATTATGGGTTGATTATGGATGGCAACCGAACTTCAGTTGCGTTGCCAGAGGGCAACCACAAATTTCTAGTTGCCATTTGGCAACAGAAAATGATAGCTGCCAATTGCCATCTGTAATACCCTTTAGGCAACTGACATCGCAACTGAAGTTCGGTTGTCAACCATAATCGACCCATTAGAAATTGAAATTTTCGCATATGAACAAACTTGAAGGAACAACTACATCATCTATTATTTAGTTTATCATTCTTGTGTATTTATAACTATAGAATTTCATTAAAAAATATTAAGATTTTCAAAACAAAAAAATCGCCTAAAAATCTTCTAGAATTTTTAAAAATTTTACACATTAAATAAAAATAAGACAATTTCCTAAATATTGATACATACTATATAATCAGTAATCACGTGACAGTCGTATACCAAAATCGGAATCTATACAAAATTCTAAGAAAATTATCAAAAGAAAGTATGGGTCTAAAATTAAAACCTAGCTCCAGCCGAGAGACATAAAGATTTAAGATTTGTTTTTAAAAATTTCTTAACTGTGTATTTTGAAGTCTCTAAGCGGGAGATAGATTTTGATTTTAGACACATAGTTTCTTGGGGAAATTTTCATAGAATTTTTCGTAGATTACGTTTTTTTACGCCAGTTGACCAACAAAATTGACCCACCCTGTAATCACTAGGGTGATCGACCCAGTTTTTAATAACCGGTTCTAACTGGTTTGCTTGTTTAAGTCGGCTTCGGTTTCTTTGAAAAGCTGACATTGCGAATATCGAAGAAACCGTTTTTTTCTCCTCGAATTGCTTTGTTAACTATATGTCCTACAAGTACACTGAGTGAAATATCATTTTCAATGTCTGGCTTTATAAAAACAATAGCAAAAAATCGATATACTCCAAAGCACTTAAATTGTGTTTTTTCCCAAGAGATTATTTGAATTTGATTATATTCGGCTGTGCCGAATCTTATATACCCTTCAGCAAATTATACTTCAAAATAAAAATTTTTTTTATATTTTTAAGTAAACAAAATTTAATTTTTTTTCCAAAGTTGTTTTTTCATTTTTTGGAATTTTTCGAATTGTCTTTTTACATTTCTTTTTTTTTAAATATAATTTTTTTTTTTTAAATTTTAAAAAAATTGTCTTGTTTTTGCAATTTTTTTTTTAATATTTAGCGAAAAATACTTTTGGTGAAAAAAAAATCGGGTTAAAAAATCTTTTTTTTCGATTTTGACCTATTATAGGTCCAACTAACTATGGTATTATATTGCAGAGGTCTTTGAAATATCTTTCATTAGATATCCATATTGTCTATATTAATGATTTTAAAAAGCAACCGAGCCGGAAGAATTCCGGAGATATTGATGTATGAATCGTGTATGTAAGATGTTTGGGGGCTTCGGAAAGTTGAGTTCAACAGACAGACAAACAGACGGACATGGCTTAATCGACCCCGCTATCTATAAAGATCCAGAATATATATACCTTATAGGGTCGGAAAATTATATAGTGGAAATTACAAACGGAATGACAAACTTATAATACCCTTCTCACGAAGGTGAAGAGTATAAAATGTATTTAAGCGTTTGTTTTAATAACTAAGTACTAGGATCACCCCGTGGTCGAAATTCGACCACTTTTAAAACGTTTTTTACCATTTTTATAGGAAGAATTTTGAAACAAATGTTAATATTGTGCATATCTAGAGAAAATAACCTTTTAAAACATATATGTTTCATCAATGTTGGTAAACAATACATACTTTAAAGTGTAGCACCAAAAACGGTTAATATTAAATTGCAATTTTTCGAAGAAACCGAAAACAGGTTTCTAAAAAATGTCGAAGAATCGATCACCCTAATATTCACCCTCTAAAGGTAAGGTCACACACGGCAAATAATTACACAAAATAGCGTAACCACTTTTTTTAGCACAAATTTGTTAGACGTTATTTAATCTTACGAGTGATTTGTAAGATTAAACAGCATTAAATAAAATCAAACTAAATATTTGTTTTGAATCATATTCAAAGATATGTTTTTGAAATAAATAAAAGAATTTAAATTTATTTTATTTAGTGGTTACGTCTTTTTCGTCAAATATTTGCCATGTGTGACCCTACCTTCAGTCGCTGTCGACACAATGTCACATCGAAAGAAATGGTATATGTTTTGCTGATATCGATAACAATTGACAGCTTTTTGTACTTTAACCCGACTTATGAAGTTATGTCAATAGTGTTTTTGATATCGACGAAACATATACCATTTTTTTTTTTTGCTGTCGACAACCACTTACAGAATAGGGGTGAATATGTCTACCTTATATTTTATACTAGTCTCATCATTAATGGCTTCAAAATACATAACCCGCCGTAATTGGCTTCATATTGTTGTTTTCTCCGATGTTTGACAATGCAGTGACCAAAAAACAAGATTCTGTAAATTATCTGTATGTTGTTGATTTTGAATCCATAAATTTGACTAGTGAAAAAGATATAATTTGTCAATTCAAAAGGTCTCTTATCATGTCATATTGTTTTATTGCTTTTCAAGCAAAAAATGTCCTAAAATAATACTACTTTCTATGCTCATATACGAACCAGCAGTGACCAACGCCGAATGCCTAAGAGTCGTGATATATTAGGACATTATGACAATATATCAAAGTGTAGGAATTATCTTTTCAAAAATGATTAAATTTTTTCCGAAAAAAATAATATTTCTGGCGTAATTGGCGATTCGAAACGTTTTAAAAGATATCGAAACATTTGAGATCAATTGGAGATATTTATGATTTAAGCTGTTTAAGGATGTAAATGCATGTATAGTAGACTGTCCACAAAAAATCGATTTTGGAATCTTGTTGGTCTTAACCCCACAAAACGATTCCCCTTTCCAGATATTGAGATAGCCGAAATTTGAGCTCGATTAAACGACGTTAACCCGTGCCGCTCGTCGCTCAAAGTTTGAAAAAATCATCATTTTTGGCCAAAAAGCTAACATAAGAAGCTATAACTCCAGAACGGTAAATAATAGAAACACGATTAGTATCTCAAAACAAAGCTAATATTGTTCTTCAAAATTTATTTTATATACATTATTCTTGTTACTTCAAGCCAAACAGAGTTACAACAGCTTTTGTCTCCAAAAACGTGACCTAGTCGCGGTAGGAGCATACTTCGTATATTTTGATATTATGTGAAAAATGTTGCTAGTAAGTAAATATTTTTATATTTTATTGTTATTGAATCATAATGTACATCGATTTAGTATTTCAAAAAGATATAAAACACAAAAATTGGTTGAAAAATGTAAAAGTTATTAAAAATTCCCCAGGCCATTAACTTGTCTCGGAGCACTTGATTATGATATGTGGAAAAAAATTTAACTTATTTTGAAAACTATACGAATAAAACTATTTTATTACATAAAATATATCTATGTTTGCTCAAATATAAGTTTTTTTCCTTAAAATATAACGTGAATCTGTTCTCAGCTATGGTAAAAAAAAAATTTTTTTTTAGACGACAGTTTCAAAACACCATTTTCAGTTTTTTTTAAACTTTGTTAAACAAATTTTTAAATTTTTTAAATATCACCGGGGGGTTTATGGTCAATAGATTAGGGAACAAAACAGTGAAAAAATTAGGTCAATACCTCTTATAGTTCAGGTGTACCTGCGGTTTGAATTCTGCGGATTTCGCGAAAAACTCATTTTTTGGAATATTTTAGAAAATATGTCATAATTTTTTATTGTTATACATTTTAACCAAAATATTTACAGAATATTATTTCTCAGATATTAAAAAATATGTCCCTGAAGTTATATATAAATCGGGAAATCCTAAGGCGTAAACTTTGGAGGTCAAAGGTCAAATTTCGCAATATTTTGAAATTCACATTGAAACATATGGAAATAATCTTTATTTGTCGACCATATTTACTAAAATTACAGGATTTTATGGTATATGGTCCGATATTTCGAATAACATAAAAAAAAATCAAATTAACCCTTTAAAGCATTTTTTTATTTTTAAATTTATTAAAATTGATTTTATTAACTTTGGGGACATATTTGACCCAAATGCTTTAAAGGGTTAATTTGATTTTTTTTTTATGTTATTCGAAATATCGGACCATATACCATAAAATCCTGTAATTTTAGTAAATATGGTCGACAAATAAAGATTATTTCCATATGTTTCAATGTGAATTTCCAAATATTGCGAAATTTGACCTTTGACCTTCAAAGTTTACGCCTTAGGATTTCCCGATTTATATATAACTTCAGGGACATATTTTTTAATATCTGAGAAATAATATTCTGTAAATATTTTGGTTAAAATGTATAACAATAAAAAATTATGACATATTTTCTAAAATATTCCAAAAAAATGAGTTTTTCGCGAAATCCGCAGAATTCAAACCGCAGGTACACCTGAACTATAAGAGGTATTGACCTAATTTTTTCACTGCTTTGTTCCCTAATCTATTGACCATAAACCCCCCGGTGATATTTAAAAAATTTAAAAATTTGTTTAACAAAGTTTAAAAAAAACTGAAAATGGTGTTTTGAAACTGTCGTCTAAAAAAAAAAATTTTTTTGACCATAGCTGAGAACAGATTCACGTTATATTTTAAGAAAAAAAACTTATATTTGAGCAAACATAGATATATTTTATGTAATAAAATAGTTTTATTCGTAAAGTTTTCAAAATAAGTTAAATTTTTTTCCACATATCATAATCAAGTGCTCCGAGACACGTTAATGGCCTGGGGAATTTTTAATAACTTTTACATTTTTCAACCAATTTTTGTATTTTATATCTTTTTGAAATACTAAATCGATGTACATTATGATTCAATAACAATAAAATGTAAAAATATGTACTTACTAGCAACATTTTTCACATAATATCAAAATATACGAAGTATGCTCCTACCGCGACTAGGTCACGTTTTTGGAGACAAAAGCTGTTGTAACTCTGTTTGGCTTAAAGTAACAAGAATAATGTATATAAAATAAATTTTGAAGAACAATATTAGCTTTGTTTTGAGATACTAATCGTGTTTCTATTATTTACCGTTCTGGAGTTATAGCTTCTTATGTTAGCTTTTTGGCCAAAAATGTTGATTTTTTCAAACTTTGAGCGACGAGCGGCACGGGTTAACGTCGTTTAATCGAGCTAAAATTTCGGCTATCTCAATATCTGGAAAGGGGAATCATTTTGTGGGGTTAAGACCAACAAGATTCCGACATTTTTTTTCCCCCATACAAATAGTGGACAGTCTAATGTATAGTATGTAATTGTATTGCTAAACCATGCTAAAAAACAACAAAAGCAAAGCTCTAGAAGCATATAGTTGACAATACTAAATTCTAGGTTTTTAAAGCTACATGTTATGGTATAAAAAAATCAATCAGCTAAAATAATCTAATTACTAGACAAAGGTGCTTTTTTTAGTATTTTACTGTTCTATATGTATAAATATTTAATCTCCTAATGCTTATGGTTGCCTATGATAATTTTAAAATTCATGGTACTGCGTGCTGGTGGTACGTAATATATGTATTAAATTAAAACACAAGATGATAATTTTTGGACAGGAAAAAAGTAGAATGTTTTATTTTTGTAAAATAATAAAAAAGGTTTTCTTTTTATCTGGGAATAATATTGAGTGAACAATATAATTTATACTTTAAGCATATTTCTTCTTTTGTTTATTTCAATTGGTAATTTTTTGCGATTTCAAACTATGTATGTTTTTTGTGAAAGAGAGAAGAAACTGAGAAAGAAAAGTGAACAAATTGTATTTAATCATTTTCATTTTCTTTGTTTTTTTTTTTTTTTTGTTCAGTATGTTTAGTTTAAATGCTTTTTCATCTTTCATTTGTTGTTTTTGCTGCTGCTGTTGCGATTACTCTTAAAATTACAATTATTAAAATAGTTTTGTTGTTTGTTGTTGTCGTTTAGATGTTGATGCTGGCGTTTTGCTTACAGAGCACCAGAGTCAGCGACAACAATCTTCTTGTTTGTCTTGCCGGATTGGGTGCCGTAACCTTCGATTTGCTTAACGATATCCATGCCTTCAACAACTTGACCGAAGACAACGTGTTTGTTGTCCAACCAGGCGGTCTTGACGGTACAGATGAAGAATTGAGAACCGTTGGTGTTGGGTCCAGCATTGGCCATGGACAAAATACCGGGACCGGTGTGCTTCAAGGTGAAGTTCTCGTCAGCGAACTTGTTGCCATAGATTGATCTACCACCGGTACCATTGTGGTTTGTGAAATCACCACCCTGGCACATGAAGTTGGGAATGACACGATGGAAAGAGGAACCCTTGTAGCCGAAACCCTTTTCACCGGTGCAGAGAGCACGGAAATTCTCAGCGGTCTTTGGAACAACATCGCTACGGAGCTGCAGAAAGAAAATATACAACATGTGACGTGCACAAATGATTATTTATGTTTTATTTGTTTGGTTTGTTTGTTTTTCTTGTTATTTTAATTCTATTTGGTTAATTTGTATGGTTATTTTTAAAATATTTTCTAAAAAACACTATTCTTTCTGGATATACACTTTTCAGTGCACCATAACATCCATCCATTTTTGTGTTCAGAAGTCGGACACTTTCACATTGGAAATACATCAATAAATTACTTGGTAGGTGGTACATAATGAATAAGAAAAACTAAAATATGAATAATGTTTTGGCAAAAAATGATCTCTATATTCTCTGTAATATTCCTTACATATTATGACAATGAATTTTTATAAAAATTTTTATGAATACTATTTAACTTTGTGCTTTTGTAGGGGAAAAAAACATAAATTAAGACTGTAATGTAGGTAAAATAAACTACTGCAATTGACCACAATCGGCAATAATAATTCTCTTGCTAGTTTTGCCGGATTGACTACCCATTCGCTCCATACTTCTCACTACATCCAGGCCATCAATGACTTTGCCAAACACAACATGACGATCATCCAACCATGTTGTCTTAACGGTGCATATGAAAAACTGTGATCCATTCGAATTGGGCCCTGCATTGGCCATGGATAGTGTACCAATTCCGGTATGCTTTAATATAAAGTTTTCATCGTCGAATTTATGTCCGTAAATTGATTTACCCCCAGTCCCATTGTGAGCAGTAAAATCGCCACCCTGACACATAAAATCCGTTATAATGCGATGAAAACTAGAACCCTTATAACCGAAACCTTTTTCACCGGTGCACAGAGCACGAAAATTCTCGGCAGTCTTTGGCACAACATCTGGACGCAGCTATAAAATATAGTAATTACAATATTTAAAGAAAAGCATAAAGTTAAATTGTATTGACATTGTTAACATTTATTTTTTAATTTTTGTTGATAATACATATTTGTGTAATACCTACAACATAGGGTTGAACTAACTACAAATATGTTCATAAGAATCAAGAGTAAACCGCAATACATACATTATTGGGTATTAGATGAATATGAATATCAGTGTTACACACGGAATTACAAACTTATAGCCTCATCATTCACCAATTAGGTTGCTGGTGGAGAGTATAAAAAAAGAAAAGAAAATATTCTATAAATATTCTCTCATTTATATTAATTTCTGAAAAATTAATAAAACTAAGCATAAATTTGACTTAAAATTTCTTGTTTTATTCATAATTCTTTTTACTGCATTGCTAGTTCGTTTTCTGTTTATTTTTTGTTTAAAAATTACTCATAAGTAACCAGTTTTAACTGAAATTATGTTCTAGCTTTTAACAGTTTTGACAAAAATAACAAAAATTGGCAACAACACGTAAACTTGAAAATGAATCACAGAATAATATTATATCTAGTATAATAGAAATTGTGTATAAAACATTTGATATCAAATAGTTATGACATCAGTTTAATAGAAAAAAAAACAATACAGATTACGTGAAAGAATTGAGAAGAATATAAACAAATCTAACACAAAATACATTGAAGCATAGATTAATCAATTTATGGTTATTAATTCATAATAAAATAATAACTGGTCATTCCCCTAACAAATCTACATATCCTAGTAGTTTAAAACGAGTAAAACAGGTTTATAATTGAACATATAGTCGAACAAATTACAACTACTGTTGTGTAAATTAAGTTTTAAGGAAACAGTTTGAAGTAAAATAATTTCTGTACAAATCAAATAAACATATTCCTTTAACCTATAATCTAAATTCTGTGAGATAAAAAGTATACAATTATTTTCTTTTCAAAGACAATTATTAAAAAAAAAAAAAAATAGTTTTATTGTAAATAATTCATGATGCCTTATTTTAAATTAAAATCTTTAACTTTATACCTAAGTATTATTTATATTAGCGTCTCAGAATTGTTAAACTAATTTCCTTTAAACTCTATGATTTTTTTGTTATTCCTTGAGATTATCGACAAATAAAGTAAATTAAAGAGAAAAGCACTAACATAAGCTTTTAACCCAATTGCAATTATTGTCTACTTATTTCAAACAAAATTAATACATTACATGGCCTTTGATTTATTTAGTTTTATTGTTTTTCTATTGTAATCATTGTTTTTTTTTTTCCTGATTTAAGGACACGTGTCGTCAGATGACAACAATAACAAAGTGAAAAAGCAGACGGTTAAATTATTGACCAACCTTTCAACTATGTATTCAATAGTAATTAATCGATTATCTCATGCCAATAAAGAAAAACAAATGTAGGTGGCTTAAATAGACTACCATCCTTGTATGAAGGCTATAGGTTGGTTTGGCTGGATGTTGGTTATAAGTGTCTGTCTGTTCTCTACCATTTGACGTTGTCATTTACAATAAGTACGTACATACATATATATAAATTGTACTAACTACTACTATTCTATAATATTCTTGCAATTACAATTAATAATACGTACATAACACATTTAATACAGAAAATAAATACATAGTACATGTACATTTGTATATTTAAATACTATATGTATGTTAAATTACAAATGAAAGTAAAATTAAAAAGTTAATATGTATGTAAGTACATATGCAAGGTATACAATAACAAAATAGACTAATAGTGCAAAATTACTTTCTAAAATATGTAATTTTTATGACAGATTATATTTTCAATGTCATGTCCTTTTTTTGATTTATTGCTCTGTATTTGTTTTCGTTATTCCTAAGGTCTAACGTTTAATCAAGTTTCATATACTAGGGAAGAGGAATGAATAATTTGACTTGTATCTACTATTTATAATTATAGTAGAACTATGCAAACAAATACTTTTTTCAAAACTTATAAAATTCATATACAACTGCATAGGTACATTTTGTTGTTGTGTCCACATGGGTGGAGTTAAACTGAATGCTTAATTGGTTTTGTTTTTAAGGACATTGTAAATATTTTAAAAGCAATTTTTATGACGTAATCAAATAAGTATAACTTTTATAAGGTTTAAATACCTGTTTAAAAAAAGTGTTGTAGGTAATTTAACAAAAAAAAAAAACTTTATCAACTTGTAGTGTCCATTACAGACAAAAAAATGGGTTAAAACAATATCAGAGCATATTAATTGAAAAAACGTGAGTAATGTAAATAATACTTTAATGTAAATAGAACACACCATTATATTAGTAACTAATTAGATGTTAATAATGGAGAAATTCTTTAAAAAATTATAAAAATTAAACATGATAATGCATTCTACAATATTTTAGATTTTAACTTAGTGAAGATAAAAATAAACAGAAACAATTGTATATATTAACGTCCAATAAGATTGAATGTTAAGCATTATAGGCACATACTTGCATTATTTGAATGTTGTACATTTTTAAATTAAAATGTTTTTTAATCGCTTTGGTAATTCGATTCGAAAGTATTTTGGAATCTACATACAGTGTCTCTCATTTTATGATCTAACATTAGTCACAAAAGGAACCCTAGGAACTTCTAAAACTCTGGCCAGTATTACATGCAAATGTTTCTGATAAAACATTGCGAAGTGTGCCAAGGAAAAAAACATTTTTTAAGTGAAGCCTTGATTTTGTATGCATGTATGTATGTACCTTTGAGACAAAGCATTTCATATAGCGAATAACATAAATTTAAAAATCTTTGGTAATACCTAGGTCGTTTAGGTGGTCTTTGTTAACATAAAATCTACTAAGTTAATGAATGCTTCAGTTAAGGCACGCACGATTTGGTGTTTCCAATTAAATTAATTTCAAACAAAAGCATTTTACTGTAATTCAAATGTGTAATCCAAATGTATAATCCTTATAACAAAAAATATTTCCTTTAGATACTACAAGGTTTAGACTGGTCCCGATAAGATTGTTAGTTCATAGGTACTTGGAGTAAAAAGGAAGGTAAACGCCCATTTAGTATTTTTATGAAGATTTGTACAAAGTTAGCAGTATTCCCTAATAACAATTGATATCACAAGGAACACCTCAAAATGTAAAGAAAAAACTGTAAAAATACAAGCTGTTGTTATGACCTTGATTGAGTGGAAAAACATATTCTAGTAAGATCACCAAACTTAAACGATAACTTTGATCCAAATGCGATTATCAAGAAAACAATAAACATTATGACCCACCCTATTATACTATTCAAAAGATAAAAAATAACAAAAACAATTTATAACACTATAAATGACTGCTGGGGCTTTCCCCCACCGATTACAAATAGAGTATTGCCAAATAAAATGGAAATTAAAAAATAAATCAATACAATTAAATATATTTAGTAATCCGTATACAGACACAAAACATGTAGCAGGGCAGGACAACAAAAATTACTACTTTTAAAATGTGTATTTTATTTGCAACTCATGCGCTCATGCTCAAGGTCACAACTGGTCATTTGCATTTAGGTATAAATTCAATGTCTGTTTTTAGAAATTACTATAAAAGTGTAATAGTTTATTTTACGAACAATGTTTAATAAAATAGAACACGTTTTTTCTTATTTTTTCAAATATTCAACAAAAAGAATTTTGTATACAAAAACATGAACAAAACGTGTATTGAGATAAAAATGTGTATGAAAAGAAAAAGAACAAAATGGAAAATTCCAAAATGAATTTATAGTAGCAGCGCAGCAACTGAGCAGAAAAAATATAGCAAAACTGAGCCGTTTTATTCCATGAGAAAAAAAAAAAAAACACGCGGGAAGGGGTAAAAACATGGCAAGCAAAGTGATTAGCAATAGAATTTATTAAAATTATCAACACTTATGCGTATACACACACACACACACACATGTAATATGCACGAAAACGTTGTTGAAAAAAACAATGACATCAACAAGAACCAAGCCGGCCGGCTAGCAAATAGAAAAACGAAGCGATGGGAGGTAAATTCGATTTGGATTGATTAGATTTTGTGGGTTAAACATTTTAAACGATTCAATTATTTTCCACTAAACAATTGTTGGTTCACCCGACGTTGGAATTAGAGATGCCACTATTCGTATACACCAATACTAGCCCGGTAATTCACACCAACACATGCGCCCACTGGTTAATCATTCCACAAACACACACACACCGTCAACGTTTTGCTAACCGACAACTAACTTACAAATTAAATTGCAAGTTGTCTTTTCTTTTCCTCTTCTGCAAAATATTCACAAACCTAACCTCACTTTCACGTTTTAAGGTAAAAAAAAAAAAATATATACTTTATGTACACGAACAAAAAGACCTAAAGATAATTAATTCATGTCAAATATGTAAGAAAAAAATTATTCACTCGAAACACATACACACTTTTTTTATCTTAAACATGAATATAAACTATGATGAGAATGCAATAAATCTTAGGTTATATCAAGATATTACTTGTAAATATACGATAGTAAGTGCTAATGAATACATATCAATTGTTAAAATTCCCTTACCTCCATAACAATACGACCCAAAGGTTGACCATCAGCGGTCATATCAAAGAAGACACGAGGTAAACCCATTTTTCCTTTGCTAGCAAAATTACGTACACTGAGAAATCCAAATTGCAACTGATTCGTTTTAATTCCAGTTGTCAATGGCGAAGCTTGAATATTTGTTGTTCTGGCAAAAATGGCGATAGGCTGCGACGCGCCAACTGTCATTTGACGACAGCATCGTGCCAGTGTTGCCCCTAGGAACGACATGTTTACCTGTATTTACAACTTGATTACAGCTAAATTAACAGTATTATTTAATTAAAACAAGATTGTTTTAATTCGTGCCTTCTCCACAATTCACGTGCTTCAAATGATATAAGAATAGCGGTATCTCTTTTTGGAAAAAAATTGCGTAAGTTTTTTTGTGATGCCAGACTATTACCATCTAAAAAATATTCCAAAAGTGAATAAGTATAATTTCCAAAATAATATGAACATTGAATTTTCAATTTTAAATATGTACAATATTACCGATTTATTAATAAAAAATATATTTTATTTTTTTATCAAGAATGCTAAATAAAATTTTCCCTAAATTGAAAGAAAATCCAGCCGATACATAACTTTACAATATTTCAAAACTAATTCTAATTTAAGGAATTATGACTATGAATTAATTCGAAATAAACGCTTTTAAGTATTGATTTTAAAATTTATTTTGTCAAATAATTAATAAATTGTTTCGAACCTTTAATGAAAAGTCATGTGGATATATAAAACATTTAAAAAATTACCATCATATATCAATTTAATAACTTCGAAATTTGTTTTATTCGAATTATGTGATAACACGCACCATAACAAGAGAGAATAGAACAACTAAAATGGGTACATACTCGAAATATCAAGGCAATAAGGGTAGTGCGACGCGGCAACAAATTCAACAATTTTACGGATGACTTACATTAAACTTTCCGGTCACTTATTAACTCACATTGCGAAATTCGTTTATATTCGTATTAAGGTGCATTTAATAAGGGGTCATCGCGAGCATAGCATATTATAGAAATACCACGCATAAATGCAATATACACATATATTAAATATTCCCCTAAACGCATTTTTGTCAAACTCCATATCATAGAAATTAATTTTTGAAAATGAGCAGACATTCATATTACATTGATAGCACGGAAACCAATAGAACTTTTTAAAAACATATAAAATAAAAGTGTATAAGTGTGTTTCACTTTTATATAGAAATTGCCAACCAATTTTAATACAATAATACACTCGATACAGGGGGTTTTGTGAATTGAAGGAATAATATTTAGTATGTATTTGTTTCTATTGAACATACATATGATAGTGACAATATCGTTTTCTCACACATTTGCATTATTCCCATAAACTTTTATTGTGAGATACGGTAATACTTTTTTCCCGAGACTATACAATCGGCCACATATGTTTAAAAATGTCAAAAGTATTCACGATGTCTGGTAGCCTTAAATTAAACAAATAAACAAACAAAAATTCAAAGACAAGGGGGTAAATAATTGTCCGCAAAACGAAAATAAGTACCAGTAGTTTAGCAGTGTAATGTAAAAACGACCTGTAATTGTTTAGCAAAAATCGCTAGAAAATATATGATTTATTTTTGCTAATTAATAATATTATTTTTCAAAACTGCTATGTGTTTTTATTCAAAATTTATATGATAATTTAGTGGAATGTATACAATTTCATTCAAGGTCGGCCACTGATTCGAATCGGTTGATAGGAACGGAATTATAGCGGCAACTGTATTTACTGTTATTTCGGTAACGGTATCTTTATAATACTGATAATTTTGGTCTGAACTAAAAAATTATAAATAAGTTGACACAAGTGTTATATTATACTTCTGCAGATTTTAAGAAATTAATTTATTGAAAGCTACTTTAGTGGTAAGATTCGATTATTTCGGTAACGGTAGTCAAACTGAAAACATAGGTCGTTGCCAAAACTTAACCAAAATATAAAAAATTACAGAACGGTACAAAACAGAAACGTTACAGAACGCAAAGATTAATGGAGCCTTAAGTCTGTTGTCAAAAACCTAATTCATGAGAATGTATTGCCATGTATTTTGTTATTGTATCACCCGTATGTGTGAAAAGAGAGTAATGTTTTCCATTGATATTTCACTCTCCTCTCCTATATAAATACTTCTCAGGAATTATTATTTAAACAATTTCGGCATGATTTCTTTTTAAATAACCAATGTTCCGAACTAAGTGAATGTTTACATCTATTTACGATACTATTTCTCAAAATGTTCGTTGATGAGCTGGTTCAAATGATAAATAATTCCTTTTGCAAGTTTTTTACGTATTATTTTCTTGAAAGATTTACTGACTAGGTTCAAAAATATCTCAATAATTTTTGAAACAAACTTTAATAAAGAAAGACAAATTTACATAATAAAGATTTCTTAATTCTAATTTTGTTTACTTTTACCATAGAGAAATATACATAGAGCGGAAACTCTGCTGTCAAATACCTAACTTAGTTGTCAAAAACCTAAGTGATGAGAATGTATTTGTGAAAAAAACAATGTGAAAGCAAAAACAACACTCGTATGTGTAACTTTTTTGAGTAATTTTTTTGTTTGAGTTTTTTCTAGTTTCCGCTCTATGTATATTTACTCTATGACTTTTACTTAAAAAAAAACACAATTATTCTTGAAAAAAGTCTCAATAAATTAACTTAATTTAACTTACTTTTTACATATTGGTTTTAGCAGAATATAAAAATCGAAAAAATCAGATTATTTTCGCAATAACACTGATTTTTAATTTATTGAAGATTTAAAAAAAAGCACACCTTGCGTTGTAATTCATTACAAAAACATTTAAAATACTCTTCCTGTAGTGGAAATAATAAAAATATATTTTTTACAAATTATTTTATTTTGAATAGAAACAAATCTTTTTAATATAAGGAAACCAATAAACTAGAGTGTAGCCTAGTTTAAACGTTTTGCGAGTAATTCGTACAAACTGGTTTTATACAAATTGTGTTGATATAATTCTCATACAGTTCATTTTTATTTTTCTTAAGTATATAACCATATAACATAGCGTGAAGTCTATAGTAACTTTAAAAGCTTATTTTCTACTGCACTTTAGAAAGAAGTTATTTTACCCACATGAAGCAATCTATTGGAGAGTTGTCTTAGGAAGGTTTGTTTACAAGTAATCTTTTATTGGACTGCCTATAATATGTATTTTTATATGACTATTTTATCAAGTAACCAGGTATGTAGCTAGTATGGTAACTGACGCTATATAACCAGTATGTGAGTTCATTGCGTTGAATACTTTGGACCAGCTATCAGACAGTATCATTGTAATCAAAAAGGGTCCTGCTTCGGACATGTACGTGTTAAAATAACTAGTCACGTAGCTAGTTATAAACTAGTTGTCACCCTAAATGATGGGTAAAATCAATAATTCCGGACTCTGTCCTAAAACTGCTGGGGAACTTGCTTTCAATTTATCTTTCAAGTTGGTGTTTCAATTTACAATCAAGAAAACAGCTGATTACATTTTTTTGTAATCAGCTTTAAATTTTTGAAAATTTTGACAAACAGTATATGTAAAAGCATAGAATATATATACATATACTCTGTGTGCAAAAGACTATCAAGAAAAACTTGATCGTGTGGCTATAGTATATTGAAGATATTGATCTTGGATTCTGAAACATTGCAATTTTGTTTCTAGTAGTATCGTTGACACAAACTTATTTGCTATTTTGTCAAAATCAAACATTTTAAAAGAAAAGTGCGTTGTAAGGAAAATTAAAAAATACATATTCATATACATATTCTCTATGGGCAGAACATAGTATTCGAAAAATATTCAAAATACTTCCAAAAATCGAGTTAGTCTGGTTAATCATGAGGGTTTTGGAAAACCTACTTATATCAACCAACACACAGACATCGCTATGTCTAAGGATCTATACTATATATACTTTATATGGTCCAAAATTAATATTGTAGAAATTACTAACTTAACATACACTTTCCTTATATGGTGAAGGGTACAAAAATAAAATGTAATTAAAAAAATGACGTTTAAGTCTGCAAATAAGAAATCTCTAGAATTCACGCCAATATCTCAAATAATTTCCTCCCGCTAAATTAGTTTCAAAGTCACACGATTTCACGCGAAAATCGCTAATTTAACATCACTGAAAACGACCTAAGCAATTGAAGAAAAGTCGGAAAATTCAATAGGTGAAGAAGTGTATAATTGCAATAATAACAATAAAAAGAATTAATTCTTAGATTGCAAAAAAGTGCAATTTCTTTAAAGAAATTAAGTATTTTAGTAACGGAAGCAATTAGAAGGTAAGTACAAATTTGAATTTTAAAAGTAAGTTTATTGATTTCGAAAAATAAATTCAACCTTCAAAGATGGTAAAAATCAAAATAAAAAAGGAAGTATGAAAAAAGGATAATAATGTAAGGGAAATAATAAAACGAAATACTACGTGTCATATTCTATTGTTGTTGACACAAAAGACGATGGTTTTATTTTTATAGTAGTTTCTAATCTATTTTTAAATTTAAATACAACCGCAATATTTTTTTTATAAAATTGTATATTTATTTTTTTTTGCGAAAATAACAATTACAGCAACAACAATAATTTAAGTAAAAAATACCCACACACATAAAAAACTATCAAAATATTAACACATAATGCCATCTTGTGGTGGTCCTGTGTATCAACCCACAACGGTCTCCTATGAGCCTCGTTCAGGTGGCGGTAATGGTTCAGGGGGTGGCCTAGGATTTTTAGGGCCAGCGTCTTCAATTGGAGTTGATTCTCCATTGCGCATATTTCGCAAGCCTAAACCTCAGTTAGCACTGCTCTTGTTTGCTTTAATATCCTTGGCCGCCGGAATTGCTATGCTGGCTAGCGGTGCAGCCGACTGGATTGAAGACCAACAACAACAACAACAACAACAGGCACCCATTGAACAAACCACTGACGATGAAGTAAGTGAAACTCAAACAGAAGCTATAAGCCCCTGTGTCAACATACCCTTGGGCATACTGTTGGGTGGCGTATTTATGACCTGTCTGGGCATAGTTGGAATGGGTGAGTTTCCCAATTATTAATACGAAATTTTATACAAAAATTTTTGTTTTATTGAAGGACTCTATTTAAAAGTTGCTGACTGGCGCCGCAACTGCGTGTGTCCCTGCCCGTGTCCATTTTTCGACAAAAAACAGTCGTTGGCTCGTCAATTGCAATGTCAAAATGTTGATGGCGGATGTGGCCAGGGCATTATGGCCTTGAATCCTTCCACAGATCCATTAGTTTCGCACACACAGTATGCTCCTGTTTCGGAGTTGCCCTCGTTGCGTGTCGATGATGAGGAACGCCGCAATTTAATGCCCGATAATAAGGATTGGTAAGTTTTTATAAAAAATAAAATCAATATCTGTTGATTTAGTTAGTTTCTACGACTTTTTAAAAACTGCTTTAGCTTGGGAGATTTTCATCATTGTATTGTAAATAAATTAATTTAGACAAAATTATTTTATTTACAATAGTATTTTGATTTTTTATGTTTTTGTTTAATTTTAGAGATCTTTTTTTTTTATTTAAAAATTAGCAATTAATTTTATTTAATAAAACTTTGACCTTAAAACGACAAAGAACGTATTATTGTAATGTAATGTAAAGTAGGAATGTCAAACGGGACAGGTTTTTACAAACCCGGCGTTCGGTATTTTTAAAATTATAATCCCTCAGAATTGATTGAGATTACACGAATTTCATTATATTTTATATTACTTTTTCTACTTTAATGTAATAAATCGATATATTTTCAATGAAAATAATTTTGTTTTCACGTTTGTAAAAAAAAAAAAAAAAAACGGTATACTTCAAAACAGTTTCATGTATGTACAATTATTTCAGATTTTTTACAGCTTTATCGAAATAATATAAAAAACAATATCTAGTCGATATAACATAATAAGGAAAACGTTGTTTTAATATTTAATAACCAGGAATATTTTTAGAACTTGTTCTAAAGTAACTAGTTTTAATTAATGGCAGTCTTGGAACTAGTGATGTCGCATTTACTTCTTGAGCGAGATCTGTGGAACACAATTTTGGTTCTAAAGAACTTCTATAGAGTTTTTAAAGATGCTGTTCTTTGGCAATAGTTATATATATATAAGTTTATAATACAAAATTTCCATACAAAATTTGTTTTATAAACCTGTAATACATTTAAAAACTGAGTATCAATTAGGCCTTAAATGTATACATATAATTTTGAAAATAATATAACATTGGGTTCTGCCTCGATATTTGCGATACGATTCATTTTCCAAATCAATTTTCAACATATAAAGAAATTTATTAAGTTCCTTGATATTCCTCATCATTCCGAGAAGATGATTTCCAAAAAAAAAAAAGATTGATTATAAAACTGGTAACAGAACCGTTCCTAATAACATTTACTAGCTTCGCAACGCTTCTATATAACCGGTTGCATTTCAGAAGTTTCTAAATGTATTTTAAAAATTTCGATATATTCATATTTCAGAAATGTCTAAATGTAGATATTTCAGAATTTTCTAATTATTTTTGAACATATAAAGTCAAACGACTTTTTGATCACAAAATATATTTTTGATTTCCACTCTTATTAAAATTTCCATAAATATAAAAAATCGTACACTACTTTAAAAGATATTTAAGATTAAATTTTGGAATTTTAATTTTATACCTTGGCTTTATTTTGTTTTTCCCAAATACAATGACGGACATTACAATAGAATCACTACCAATATTTCATTTAAAACCAGGATTTCTATTTAAAATTTTAAAAATTCATTATTTTTGTCAAAGAATGTTGTCAGTGTGGTCAATAGCTACAATTGAAAATTATTTTACTATTAATAACATTGTTACTTTTAAAATGAAGTCATATGAAACGTAAACTTTGCTGAATAAATTGCGACAATAAATAGAATCACATTTAAAAAGTAAAATTAATAGGTGGCGTTGACTTTTAATTTTATTTTTTGTTAATAAAAAATATTTTATTATTAATTATAATTAATAATTATTGAACTATTGCTATCAATAATAAAATAATTACTGAAAAATGGGCCGCGCAAAGCATTGCACAGAAGAAGAAAGAGAAGTCATTAAAAAGTGAAGTAGTTCGGGCCGATCTCAGGGTGAAATTGCAAAATTAGTAGGAAGGTCCCAAAAAATTGTGTTCAATGCATTATCCACCCGTAATTCTCCACGTTCCATAGGAAAACCCCGAAAAACTAGTCCGTATGAAGATAATTTTATTGTTATTTTATCGAAAAAAGACCCTTTTAAGTCCGCTAGTGCCATCCGGAAGGAAGTTGGTTGTCAGGTGTCCACAAGAACTATTCAAAGAAGATTGGTTGATGCTGGTCTTCATGGCAGAACATCAAGAAAAGTCCCCATGTTCACTAAAAAGCATGTGGCAGCAAGAAATAAATTTGCGAGAAATTATAAGGATTGGTCTGGCCCAGAAAATATAAAAAAGTGGCGAAATGTGTTGTGAACGGACGAAATGAAAATTAATTTCATTGGTAGTGATGGTAAGACATGGGTTAGACGTCCAAAAAATGCAGAATTAAATCCACTATATACCACAAAATCGTTTAAACATGGTGGGGGAAATATTATGATATGGATAAGCAACTTGCAGAATGGAATATGCCCTTAAAATGGCTATTCCAGCAAGATAATGACCCAAAGCACACGTCAGGTCTTGCCAAAAAATGGTTTTTGGACAACAAAATTGATGTTATGGAATGGCCGTCGCAATCACCTGACTTAAATCCCATTGAAAACCTTTGGAAAATAGTAAAAGACAAACTCGGACCTTAAAAATTGAAAAACAAGGAAGAACTTTGGCAGAAAATTCAGTAAATATGGTATGCAATTCCCCGATCTACATGCGAATGTTTGGTAAATTCAATGCCCAAAAGATGTGATGCTGTTATTAAAAATAATGGATATGCAACAAAATATTAAAAAAACAACGAATTTTTATAATAATTTTTTATTTTTAATAATTTTAAGACTGATGATTCTATTTGAATGTCGCATATTTTATTAGATTTTTAGATTTGACATCGTTTTTAACATAAGAATGTGTTATTTTTTTATTTTAGTTTTGTTTATTTTTTGTTTACATTATGAGCATTAAAATATAATGAAAAAATTTTTTGTTTTGAAATCAAATTGTGTAGTTTTACCGCTTTAATCGAATTCATATGTAGTGATTCTATTGTACTGTCCGTCACTGTATATGCTTTTATAGACGGCAATACTGAGTTTTAATATTTGTCAAAACGTATGTATCATAACAAAGAATAACAAGAAGGGAAGCCTCTCAATTTTTCTACAACAACAACTTCTCTCTCTTCTCACATACAAGTAGTATGTGAATTCAACACACTTGAGAGAGAGAGTTGTCTTCAAAACTTTTTATTGAAAATTGCAATGAAATTGCAATTCTAACACTCACTTTCTCAAACACATAATATTTTTTAATTTTTTTCCACACATTTAAACCATTAGAATAACCGAAACATGCATATTTTGCACAAACGAAAAATATATTTTTTTATTTTTTTTTGACATTCAATTTTTGGGGGTTGAAATTAAAACATAAAAAAACACATTTGTAAAATTTCGTATTGAAAATGAATAAAAAAAATCAAATAAATTAAATTTTTGCAGATATTATAGAATAAAAAGCAGAAAAATCTATTTATAAAATAATTCCCGGTCAAATATAAATTAAATAATTTGAGAATTGTTCATATTTTTAAATATAATTGAAATAAAATTTTGTTATTATTTTTAAGGTCGCTTTTTTACAACTATGTGTGTTTGAGGAGTGTGGTGAAAGTGGTTTGTTCACCAATACATATAAACAAAATATTACTAATACATTCTTATAGTTAGGTTTTTTTTGACAACCGACTTAGGTTTTTTTTGACAGCGTTTCACTTCTTGTTATTATTCTTTGTATCATAATATAATTTCATAGCCTAAAGAAAAATTGTATTCGATTTTCAAATATTACAAATGATTATTTTGATTTACGGTCTGCATTTATAAATTTGTTAAAACAATTCAACAAGTTTTTATTTCCATATGCGTTGCGTATGTATTTATGAATACAAATAAGACAAACAAACAATTAACGTGAAGAAAATATAAAATATAAATAAAATTTGCAGAAAAACATCAACAATCAATACAAAAATATTTTTAATACTGCCGTGTAAACATGAAATGTATTTTTCAAAATGACAAACTGGGTGATTTAAATATTTTAAATTTGAAAAGTATTAATACTCAGTATTGCCGTCTATAAAAGCCTTAAGAAGTATTAACAAAAATTACTAATTATAAATATAGATCTTTCATTTATTAAATATGAAGTTTTTAAATGATTATGTTAGTCGTAAGTTTTGTTTTACTTTATCTTTTTTTATATATATTACAGTCTCAGCAGTGCTGAAGAATCTGATCGCATGCTTGAACCAGATCCAAGAATTGTTTTACGTCCTGTCGGTCGTGTTGCAGATGCTTAAATTATTGATAATAACCATAATAATGAATTCAAATAGCAGCGAATGAAAAAAAATGTAACAAGAAATCTCAACAATCAACACCAACCAACTCGTAATATCTATTTCAATTATTTTACATTGTCTTGTAAATTTAGTTTCATAAATTTTATTAAATTATAATTTATTTTATTTAATTGAAACGTTGTCTCAAACAAACAAACAAACAAACAATATTAATTATATTCGAATTTATATGCATACAAAAATAATAATTTATTAAAAAAAAAAAATAAAAAATTCATATAAAATATGAATTAAAAAAAAAACAAACAAACAAATAGAAAGAAAGAAAAAACAACAGCAACAAAATTAAATTAATTAAAAGAAAATTGTAATTTAAAATTTTTCAATCAGTACAACTACTAGTACTGTTTTAAACATGATTTATATTTTTATTAATACATACATATGTATGTATTACTAATGCCATGACTAATGATTAATATGAATGGACTTTTTTAGTTTCTTATTATAATTTTTACAATTATATTCATGAATTTTATTGAATAATTTTCTCATTAAGGATGAGGGTAGATGGTAGATTTACGATTGAATTGTAATGTACAAACAAACAAACAAGAAATATGAAAATTTAAAGACATTTGATATATTTTTGCCAGGCTTTTGTACTTAAATTTTAGTATGTAGTTTTATTTGTTCACATTTTTGTTAGAATTTTAATTTAATTATTAAGAATCTCATTTTAAACTAAATTTAAATATAACACATACATACTAATGTATTAAATGTATTCACTCCGTCGTTCTTATTTCAAGACTTAATACGTATTTGATTTTATTTATAAATTAATGTATTTAAAATACTTTAGCTGTACTATACATCAATGGCCGAATATTAATAATTTTACTTAAGTAGAAGATTAACAAACACGAGTCATTTACAATATACAACTTTTTGCGAATTAGCTTAATAATTTTATGAATATTTTATGGATTGAACTTATGAGAATACATACTTTGTAATTCATAGTTTATTTTTTAATTTCTAATGTTATTTTTAAGATTAAAATTACAAAAGAAAACACGTACCAATTTAAATGCAGTTTGTTAATAAAGCACGTCCATTGCAAGCAAGAAATTAAAACAAAATAATAATAAAAAATAAATTATAACAATTGTGTGTATTTCTAAATCTTCATTATAATTTCAGCAATTACATACATTTCATAGCTTAATGTAATTTAGGTCAATCTGATCATATATTCCAAAATCATATATTCCAAAGACCGAAAATAATTGTTATTTATGCAATTTCCAACTCAAAAAAACAGTATTAGAAAATGCCTTAGAACACCATAACATTTCTTGTAACTTATTTAACCGATTGTTCAATAAACTTTTGTTTTCATGATTTTTATATTATGTTCAATAAGTAACATTTTGTACAGATTTAACTCGAAAAACTTGCAAGAAAAATTTAAAACAAGAGTGTTTTCTCGTGTAGATGGTGTTCCGAGGTGATTTGAATGAAGCTTGTAGCAGTCCTTAAGGCAGCATTTGAAGTCCACTGACAGACCAATCGTCTTGTAGGTAGCCAACAAGGTTTCTTTATGCATTTACCATGTGCTGCCGGCTAGAGCTTTGAGAAGCTTGTTTCTACTTCGCAATTTGTGCGTGATTGCAGTAGCATGATCAGAGAAGGTAAATATGCTGTCAAAGGTGACCAACAAAATTGTTGGCTGGTTCTTAATCGGAATTTGGGCTCCATCGACTACGACCTGAAATGTGGTAAAGAGTGTTGCTGAAGACTTCGATGGAGATAGCTGCAGGTTACGCGCAGTGAATAATTTGTGTATTTCTCCGAGATAAGCATTCACACGGTCACATAGTTCATCAATGTTATAACTCGTCCAAACCATGTACAAGACTAATCAAGATTTGGAAATTGTATTGTACATGATCAAAACCAAAACAAAAACTTTTCAAGTGACAAACCAAACGTTTGTTAACATTTTTTTCTCAGAATGTTTCAATATTGTTCTTACTCTTTTCTTTTCTAGATGCGTACTGTAACGAAATTGTATTTAATGGCTTGTTTAAAGTTGCATAATGTTCCTCAACTGCTGTTAACATATCTGTGGGTATTATTAACATAGGTGTGGAACATAGAACATTGAATAAAAGCTTTGAGTTGAGCATTATTTGAAAGTATGGCAACATTGAATGTTTAAGATGCTTACATTAACATCGAAAGCTTTAGAATTCCGTTAAGATCATTGTAGAAGGTTCACGAAAGCTGGCGTGTGTATAAATTAGAGTTTCCAAAAAACCGAAGAATTTCAAAACCGCGGTTTCGGTTTTAAAAAATTGAAAACCGATCGAATAGGGGGCTCAATGGTATTATAATACCAAAAAAGAAGAACTAAACCAAACTAAGGAGTACTTTTTCGTTCTTTAAAATGGTACTTTTTGAATTTTCTATAATATTTAACCTAGAATCAGGAAATTACTTTGATTTCAAACTTGACGGGATTTCAAGTGTGAACAATTTTTACTTTTTCTTCTAATGGTAGTTTTTAATACATTAAATTATTTTACTTATATGTATACACAGAAAAAAGAAATTCATAATTGGAATGAATTTTGTAATAAATATTATTAATCGAACATGACTTTTTTTTCCCAAACTATTTTCATTCAGAATAAGAACATGTTCATAAATATTATAAAATTGTACATGACGGAATTTTTTGCTTATTTTGCATAAATTTCTTGATATTTTATAATAAATTGCATTACAATTGCATTACGTAATGCCTCAGTTCAAATATGTTTGCAAAATAGCCCTATATTACCAATTATTCAAGATAAATCAAAAAAGTCTGAAAAGTAAAAACATATCATTAAACATAATTTAGCATCCATTAATGTTAAAGCATTTCATCTGCTGCAAAAAATGCAGTCAATTTCACGCATATTTTCTCATTTTGTAGCTGAAAATCATAAAAAAACATAAAAAATTTCCAAAGAAAATTTTAAACATTTTCAATCAACATAAAAATATACAGTTTGTCAAGAAAATGTTTTGACATAGTAAAAATAATTTCTGTTTTGACTTTCATCATTAAAAAAACAAAATCCATTTAATTTTTACTATTTTTGTTTATTAATTCATTTTAAGCTATATATTAACTAACAAAGAACAGCAAGGAGAAAAAACCAAAAACTTAAGATTAAGAAATATGACCAAAAAACAAAAGAAACTCCAGAATTTTTTTGTCAAGAAAATGTTTTTACATACTAATATAATATGAGAAAATGGGGTGTATCTTTAATTGAAGAATGATCAATATAAGGTGTGGCCACCATTCGCATCAATAGTGGCTTGCAGACGCCGTTTTATAGAATTGATTAGTTTTTGCACATATTCGTTGGTATTTTATTCCATTCCTCCAATATTACAGTTCTGGTTTTTGGGACGCCGTTTTGCAGTATTTTTCTTCAGATAAGTCTATAAATTATCAATCGGATTTACATCTGGACTCTTAGAAGGAATATCCAGTACCTTACCACAGTTGTAGAGAAGCAACGTCATTACCAACAGAGCCTTATATTTGGGATCATTATCATGATAAAATTTTAAATTCGGCTTCTTATCAGTATAAAACCCAAATCTATTCGCTGTGTTAACTAGATGATGATTTAATATATCCAGGTATTACTTCGCATCCATGGTGTTCTCAATAAAATAAATATCTCCAACTCCCTTACTAGATATGTACCCCAAACCATTACCGAAAGTTTACCAAATTTTACAGTTGGAATTATGTTACGGCTTTCCAATGCTTTTAAAGGATTTCTTCATACCCTATTAGGTCCAGATTATAAAAAAGCATAATTTTGGTTTCGTCGCAAAATATAACGTCAACTCAGTAGTCGTCGGGTTTTAAAATATGCGTTACAGCAAAAGATAATCGACTTTTTGTATATTGTATTGTAAGCAGTGTTTTTTTTCGAGCTACTCTGGATGAATAGTCGTTCTTTTTCAAAACTTTCCTTACCGTTTCGTGAGAGACTGTCACGCTACATTCTTCTTTAAGTTCATATGCAAGCGTTTGTATGGATACCAAAGGGTTTTCGTCTACCTTTCTTCTTAAAACTCGCTCTGTTCTCTCCGAAAGCTTACGTGGGCGGCCAGTTAGAAGCTTCAAAAACAACATATTTACGTATTCAGCGCGATTTTAAATTGTGTACACTGTTTTCCTTGTTACTGAAGACGTTTTACATAATTCATGCACAGTTTTTCCGATCTGGTGGTTATAATAAACTTACTGAATCACATCCATGGATGTTCTTTTGCCAGGCATTATAAATTCTCGAAAATTTATCATTTTTAGTAATAAAAAAACAAAACTTTGGTTAAATCATTATCAATGATTACTTGACTAAAACAAATTATATTTTGAGCTGTAAAAATTAGCGGAAATATAAAAAACACACTAAAAAAGAAATTGTAAAAACATTTTCTTGACAACAAAATTCTGGAGTTTCTTTTGTTTTTAGATCTTATTTCTTAATCTTAAGTTTCTGGTTTTTTCTCATTGCCGTTATTTGTTAGTTAATATATAGCTAAAAATGAATTAATAAACAAAAATAGTAAAAATTGAACAGATTTTGTTTTTTTTAATGATGAAACTCAAAACAAAAACTTTTTTCACTATGTCAAAACATTTTCTTGACAAACTGTAAATGAAAATTGAAATATTTATTTTCAAGCCTCCTAGATTTTATTTAAAAACAAAAAATATGAAAAAAATCATACTATTTAAGAAATTATTTATAAATGGTATGAATCGAAATCAATGAAATCAAATCATACTATTTATGTTCAAACTTTTTTCTGTGTACATAATAGTTGGCTGATATTATTTTCAGTAAAGAAAGAAAGTCATTAAGCCATCTATATGATATTGTGGTAACAAAAACTATTAGTATTTTTTAGAGACTTGTTACAATTTTAAACTACTAAACTGCTTTTATTTGCAATCAAAAGTATCCGGTTTATTTAAAGGAAATAAATCAACGTTTTAAAAAGGTTAAAACGTAACAATATAAAGAAACGAAAAAAGGCTCAATAAAAAAGTAAATGTTTTTGTGTGGGCCGGTGCTTCGAAGTCTATTTTGGAGTTACTCGACCGCGTACAGGAGAGGGTGAAGGTGCTTATCGGTGACAGTAGGGTATCCAGTTCTATTGACATCGTCGCAATGTGGGTTGTGTTTCACTGTTCTACCGATACTACAATGGTACGTGCTCTACTGAAATTTGGGAACTTTTTTTGCTCATTTAAAATTTTTGAGAAATTGAATTTTTTTTATTTTGCGCCAAGTTTCTTTTTGGTAACAAGTTTCTAACTTATCAATAGAGACATCTAACTGCCATAAGTAACCACATTAAATGTTAAGGATTTTTGATATAAAATCACTTTTATATCGAAAAAAAACCTTTTGTTAAACCAAAAGTAAAAAGGTACGTTTTGTTTAAAACAAAATTAATAAAGTAAGGTTTTTTTGCGTTTGTTTAAACGATAATACACAAATTATACAGATAAGAATCAGCTGGTTTCAGTAAAATGACAATAGAAAACGAACAAAAGAAAATGTCAAAATGGCTGTGGTTTGAAAAGAGGGACAGATATATAACACACTTGTTGCCTATTGAAAATTATATTTTTTCTCTCGCTCTGAAGACCACAACGATTGAAAAGTGGTTGTTAATCATCAAAATAACCATACGTTTCAATTTTAATTTTTTGAAAACTGTCATTTGTTTCATATCTGTAATAATCTGTGCGATATTTTGACAGAATGATTTTAAACCTGATCTAATACATTGAAATTAAATATATTTGGTCAATTCACAACGTCTCTTATCATGTCATATTGTCATAATGTCCTAATATTTCACAATGGTTTTTATTGCTTTTCAATCAAAAAATTTTCTAAAATAATACTACTTTATTGTGTTATCGTAACGAACCAGCAGAGACCAACGCCGAATGCCTAAGAGATGGTTAAGTCGAGCTGCCGAGTCGTGATATATTAGGACATTATGACAATATGACTGATAAGAGACTTTGTGAATTGACCAATTATTTTTGTCGTTTTATAATAGTGTTGTTAAAAAAAAAAAATAATAAAAAAGGACGTTTTGTTAAGCACACATTTTTTTTGAACCCATTTACTTAGTAAACATTTTTTAAAAATTTTGCTTACTTTATTGTTTTCAGAAGATTTCAACCGAATTATTTTAAAAATACCAAAAGCACAAGCTGGCCTTCGTCAAATCCTTCAAAATTCGCTGTTCGATCATATCTGGATTTCATTTAGTAACTGGTCTTTATAAAGAAATGAAAAAAGGCTCAATAAAATTAATACTTAATACTTAGTAACTGGTCATTTTAATTCATACGAATTCATGAAGTTCGTTTAGGCCCTCTTGCTCCGATTACAGTTTTCATTGTCTTTATTTAAGACTGAAGGTTTGATACCAAATTCTTAATTGCCAGGCAATTCAGCTTAGTTCCAAATACAATTTTTGCAGGTGTTCAAGAGCTTGAGTCATGAACAGCTGATCTGTATGCCAATAGAAATGTCGATATGTGTTCATCCCAGTCCTTCTGATGTGCACCGTCCACAAATACTGCTGGAGTTCTCCACGACTTATTCTTACTGGGCACCTCGCTGCTATGCATTGTGGACAATTGGCTACCTAATCGGCTACTGCTTGCTGACAACCCAACCAATAAAATTGTTTTAATTTTTTTAAGGTTTTTTGTCACACCAAGATGACCACCACTGGGACCATCATGGAACTCTTTCATTCAATGTTTGCATCCCACGTTGCAGAGCCGTCTTGAGAGAGCGTCCGCATAGCTCTGAAGCCGCTCAATCCAGCGAGCTAGTTGTCCTTCAGATTGTTTAAATTGCAGCAACCACCTGAGGGCAGCATGATCGGTTTTCATATACTAAGGGTCCCACATTTATGTTAAATACGTTCCAAACACTGGTAAACTAGTTTTTAAATCGGTAAAAATAGATTTCTTCAATAAATATTATAAAATTATTGAATTTTGAATGGAAACAAATCAATAAAAACCATAAACAAAAATAATTTTAAAAAATTAATTGATTATATATATTTTTTGGAGAAAAAATTGGTTTTTCACCAAAAATGTATGAAAAATATGTAATTTTCAAGTGAATTTTTCGGAAATTTAGAGAAGACATGAATCGGGTCATCGCCAGAGTGAGAGTAGCCTAGGACTAGTAGATTCCAAAACTATATTGTATATGTCTGGAACCAGCCCTGTGTTCGAGATAAAATTTTTTGAAAAAATTGGTATTTCACCAAAAATGTATGAAAAATATGTAATTTTCAAGTGAATTTTTCGGAAATTTAGAGAAGACATGAATCGGGTCACCGCCAGAGTGGGAGTAGCCTAGGACTAGTAGATTCCAAAACTATATTGTATATGTCTGGAACCAGCCCTGAATTCGAGATAAATTTTTTTGAAAAAATAGTTTTTTCACCAAAAATTTATGAAAAAATGTAATTTTCAAGTGAATTTTTCGGAAATTTAGAGAAGACATGAATCGGGTCACCGCCAGAGTCGGAGTAGCCTAGAACTAGCAGATTCCAAAACTATATTGTATATGTCTGGAACCAGCCCTGTATTCGAGATAAAATTTTGTGAAAAAATTGGTTTTTCACCAAAACTTTATGAAAAATATGTAATTTTCAAGTGAATTTTTTGAAAATTTAGAGAATACATGAACCATGTCACCGCCAGAGTGGGAGTACCCTGGGACTAGTAGATTCCAAAACTATATTGTATATGTCTGGGTTGTGTACGTGTAAATTTACGAAAATCTTCGTAACTTGAACAATATGAACGCGCACCACTGATTTAAAGGATATACAATTAAAGGTATTTATGTATGGAATTGTATTTTCAATTTGAATACATGTTTATCTTTATTTAGAAATTAATCTGATACATGTTTTTCTTTACATAAACAAATGTATTATTTATTGTGTGTTTTGCTGAATGAATGAATTTTATTTTAAAATTAGAATTAATTAAACTTCTACTTCTTAGTGCTAACGGTGTCAGATTTCTTTACTGCTTTGCCAGTAGCGGTTACTTTTTTTGCAGCTGGTGTTGTGGGCTCCTTGACTTTCGTAGATTTCTCACTGTTATTCTTTTGTGGCATTGGTTTGTTGACTTTATCATTTTTTGTTGTCGGTTTTTCTTTTTCGTCTTTAGTTTTCTCCTTCTCTTTGTCGTCTTTTGGTTTTTCTTTTTCTTTATCCTCCTTGGGCTTTTCTTTATCTTTGTCATCTTTTTTAGCGTCCTTCTCCTTTTCTTTGTCGTCTTTAACTTTCTCTTTTTCTTTGTCATCTTTAACTTTCTCTTTTTCTTTGTCATCTTTAGACTTTTCTTTTTCTTTATCATCTTTCTGAGTTTCCTTTTCTTTGTCATCTTTCAGAGTTTCCTTTTCTTTGTCATCCTTTGATTTTACCTCAGATTCTTTATCTTTTGACTTATCCTTTTCCTTCTCCTTATCATCCTTGTCTTTGTCGCGAGTTCTATTAAAAACAAATTATATTTAATTGATAAAATTGCTTGCAGCCTATTTTCAATTTATATGTAAATATTACCCTTCTGTTTTAGCATCCTTGTCCTTATCCTTTTCTCGTACAAAATATGGTGCTACCCTCGTGTAAATATAGGATAAAGTAGCGTTTTGATCTCGGTATTTGCGCTAAATTAAATTTTTTATTGTTAACGAGAGCGTACTTTTATTGCAACAAACTATTTGATAACTTACATTTAAGGAATAGAAATCTTGATTGGCATCTGTTAATTTGCGTGAAACACTTTTGATTTCTGATTGCAAATCCTTGATCTTAGTGCTGGACTTGTTGTGGTCTTTCTGTAAATCAGTGTGTTGTTTAAGCAAATCATTGTAAAGTTTTTCCAAATCTGAATAATTCTTTTCAGTGCGATTGATTTGATTTATCAATTTTCCCACATGCACAACAGTACCATTGAAGTTTATTAGTCCTATTTAAAAAGGTTAACAAAAATTAATAACAAATTTACATTCATGTAGAAATATAATGGTCTTGTTTAAGGAAAGTATCAAAATATTGGGATATCTTTAATGTCTGAAAATTTGTTCCAACTGACGACGCGTCAAATCGGATCGCAAACAAAAATTTGGCATCATTTTTAATTTTTGATATACCCGAGGTGCCCCACTTTGGGGCATTGTGGCTCGGCTCCCCCTTGGTTGCTTAAGCCTAAATTCAAAACTTAAACTTATCAACACCTCCTCTATAGCCATGCTATCGAGCTATTCGTTTAGAAGTTACAGATTTATTTCCACTTTTTTTTCAGATCCCCCACTGTGTGACACAATGTTTTCAGGCTAAGCAGTTGCAAACATTTCTTATTTCTTTGCATACAGCATTTGACAGATTATTCGGATAAGAACTGAATTTTTTAAACAGATTTTTTTTAATCAGGTGATGAGCAACTTTGCGGGTTGCCCACTAGCCTCTATTCCAAGTAAGAGCCAATGTAAATACAAATTAACTCAAAAACACTTCAGCACTGACTGATTCCCCGTTTGGCATCTCTAATTACAACTCATTATAAACGCCTTTCTAAATTATAAAAATTTCTTCCATAATATAAACATAAACACATAATGTTCAATAACACGCTAATGTAAAAATCATGCATGTTTGACATAAATAGAACCACTTCGTCATTACTTGAACCCCTGCCTAAACTACTTCTTTGTTAAGTAATTTTTTGCTGGAAGTGTTTTATTTAAATTAATAAAAACTCTTAACCATTTACATTACCTTTTCATAAGAGACAATTTAACTTACCATCTTTGCTATCATCACCTTCAATAGCAGATACCTGTTTATGGTCATTATTGCTGCCAAATACATTCTCGTATTGATTATTGCCAGCAGCAATACGTTGAAGTTCTTCAATTGGTAAATCATCGACATCTTCAATGGCGGGTGTGGATTCTAAAGATTCTTCCTTGTCCGTTAGTTTTCTAAAGAAAAATATAAAATATGTTTGCAATGTTATAAAATGTATCCCAAAACTAAAACGCTTTTAGACTTTTGGAAGAATTTAACAAATATTTATAAAATGCCAGAAAGTATTACCAACTAACGTACATACTTTTCTTACCATGTACATGTATGTACTTGTTATAACCTTCACTATGAGTGGCAAGGGTATATATACGTTTGTAATTTCTAATTTTTTATTTGCGACCCCATAAAGTATATATATTCTGTATCGTTATAGATAGCGGAGTCGATTGAAATCAACTTTCCGGAGCCCTTAAATAACTTACATACATGATTGATATATTAATACATCCGCAAGGTTGTTATTTAAAATTCACCCATAAACGGCTGAGATAAAAGCAATAAACTTGCGAATACCTTGATTTTTTCAACTATTTTTCACCAACATTTTGTTCCACAAAAATTTTTTTTCACCGAAAATAATTTTTTATATTTATCTTAAAATTGACATTGGTGAAAAGTATATAAGATTTGGCACAGCCGAATATATCACTCTTACGTTTATGTGCTAAATTTATTCAAACCTACCGATAGTAAATAGCTTGGCGAGTAGCCAATTTTCCCAGCACTTTTTTGATTTGTGAACGTGACAGATTCAAACCCAAGACTGTAAATAACTCTTCCAAATCCTTTTCGAAAATGTAACCACAATGGGTGGTATCGAAGTAAACAAAGGAGAGCAGTAGTTGTGGTTTGACCACCACCATTTTCTTGTCGCTAACAGATAGTTCGTGCTCCTTGCCATTAGCTGTTGAGGTGGATGTGCTCATTTTACGTTTCCTCGATTCGGATTTAATGGATTGTGAATCATCGTTATGTTGATCCTTAGTGGATTTGTCTTCACTGGTTGACTTGGTTTCTTTCTTTGAAGATTTTTCTTTTTCATCCTCCTTCTCTTTAGTTTCTCCTTTGATTTCCTTGTTGGTATTCGTTTCCTTTTTAACTTCCTCCGTTGTTTCGGTTTTTTCCTTTTTAACATCGTCTTCTGCCTTGATTTCTGTGATCTCACAAGTGTTATTTGCTGCAGCGGTTTCTTCATAGAGATAAATTTCTTTATAAATGTTAAACGCAAAGTCGCGCATTAACATGTCGTTAAAGAGCGAAGCAAATAATGAGACCTAAAGATATAAAACAAATGTATGATGAGTTTAGATATTTTTGGTTTATTTAACACAATAAAACCCACCTCAAAGAAACGCTCTTTAGCATCATCTTGGTGATAATCCAATAATACAGACAAACACATGATGTCACAATCAAATTTGCCACCTTTAGCCTGTCTATTGGGATGGACCACAATATGAGGAGTGGAGGGTAAAGTGTAGCGGCGTATAAGTTGAGCTTTTTCTCTGTCGCTCATTTCCTTCAAGGCATTTTCCTAGTAAAATACATACATAATATATGTGATTTATTAAATGTGATGGACATAAGGTGTAATTGCACAAGGCTGTTAAATTATTTTTTAAAAAATTTTCTAAAATAAAGTTCTTTTATGAAAATGAATCATCAAATTTTTACCAAATCTACAGCTAAATTAGTTATTTTAGCAAGAAATGCAATTAGTAATTAATTTTTTTTAAAGTGTGGTAAATAAGTTTACCCACTTACTAAAGGAGAGCTATCCTGCCCGGTGAAGTTTCCAAGCAGGCGGAAGCAACCAAAATGGTGGTATGTTTTAATAAGTATAAAGGAGATCTCAAGAGAGGAAAACGGAATTCATGGGTAATATACTGCGAATCCGTTGATAACGTCAAGACCCAAAAGCCGTAGAGTACATTCAAAGGGAGGACAACTCATGGGCGGAGTCTAGCTTAGAGACACTCCCTGCTTCTGGAAACACACTTTACAGGTCGTACAGTAACTGAAATTATGGACGACCACCAGGGGGACACTGCACCTACGGGCGAGGTTTCCTATGCTATGTAATACACCACCTGACGCATTATTTCTATTGGCTGGTATCTTCAGGAATTGTATTAGTAGGGGTATCTGCTTAGAGGGTGGAGAGAGGTAAAGGTAATTCTTATACTCAAAGTCGGTAAGCCGTGCCACTCGAAGCCAAAGGATTTTAGACCTATCAGCCTGTCGTCTTTTCTGTTGCAGGCTCTTGTGCGACTGATAGATCTTTATCTTAGGAGCAGTATAGATACCAACCTCATTACACGCTTACCATAAGGGTAAGTCTGTGGAGAGTGCACTGCATGAGGTTGTGGGATACATTAAGCACGGGTTAGAGCATAGGTAATATACTTTAGCTGCGTTTTTGGAAATAGAGGGAGCCTTTAATAACATTGGAATAGAGGCAATAAGAGAGTCGTTAGTTGAAGTCGGGTTTAAGAACTTCCACGTGAGTTGGATAGTTTCGATGCTTGGTAGCAGCATTATCAACTCAAGCCTAGGGGATGACAGGATTAGAAGACGGAACACCAGGGGTACACCACACGGTGGATTATTGTCTCCCCTGTTATGGTTACTAGCGGTGAACTCTATTCTCAATATCTTTGAATCTAAGAGTAGGAAGAAGTTGTCTATGCGGACGACGTTGTGAATTTAATCAAGGGAAAGTTTCGACAATCAGCGAAATCATGCAGGCGGCGCTAGGCGACCTCTCAACCTGGGCCAAGGCAAAGAGGTTGGGTTTAAACCCAACGAAAACAGAGTTAGTACTCTTTACCAGGAAATATAGGGAAGGGAGTTTTAATGTGCCGGAAATAGATGGCGTTGAGCTTACTCTATTAGATTGAGCCAAATATTTAGGGACCTTCCTTGATAACAAATTATCATGGAAGAAGAATACTCAGGAAAGTTATCTCAATTCCTACTACACCTGCAGGAACTCTATTGGTAAGAATTGGGGACTACGATCAGTCATGGTAAACTGGATTTACACATTGGTTGTAAGGCCCATTACACAGTGCAACAACCAAAATCGGAATGGAATGAAACTAAAAGCAAATGAAAGGTGACGTTTTCCGTAACAAAACCCTCAAGGCTTTTTTTCAGTTCAGCGCTAGTTTTTTTTTTATACGCATTTGAAGTTGGTGATTTTAGACCACTGTCTAACAAGAATAAATCATTAAAAATTTGATAAAATAATGCTTATTTATTTTAATTATCCTAGAAAGTTGTGTTATCTTAATGTTTTTGGGGTCGAGGAATCCATTTTTGATATTTATTTTCACCTAAAACGCACGCTAGAGGGCGCTGCACAGTGGTATAGAAAAAAAAATATGAAAATAAATCTCTAACATCTAAACGGATAGTCAAATTTGAATAAAATTTTACATACGCAAAGTGGAAATGTTATCGAGTTTATGTTTTGAATTTGGAGCACATTGGCTCACCAGGGGTGCGGCCAAAGCTCCCCAAAGTAGGACACATCGTATATGTTAAGTTTTAAAACGATCCTATTTCTTCTTTTGTATACCGATTTGCAAAAAATTTAACATTTAGAATCTTCTAGTCGAGCACTACAAAAAACCTTATTGTACCTATGAATTATCTCTTATAGCTTAGAAGATATTTGCATTTGAAAATTAAATTTTCAACATTTTTACCCACCCTAACCAAGTTTTTTGATAACACCGGATCCAAATGTTTCCCAATTTTCTCAATTTTTCCTATACCGGACTAACAATAAATCAATGTGTCAAATCAAAAAAGACTTTTTAAAAATCATGACTGGATCCAAAGTTATATGCAGTTAAATTTAAAAGATGCGATTTTCGCAAGTTTTTTGGAAAAAAAAAAAAAAACTTTTTTTCTTTTTAAGTTATCTAAAAAATTTCTTAAAAGATGTATAAGGAACTTATGCTTTTGTAAAAGGAAACTTTACATTAAATACTAGAAATGAAAAATAAATTTAAAGTTTTTGATACCGAACGGTCCAGGTCCATCCTAAAAACGTATATTTTTTATGCAAAATTCAAATTTAGGGCAAAAATTCTCAAATTGCATAATCGATTTCAATAAATTGTAACCGATTTTATATGGCCCAATATGTTCCTAATTATTTTGTGAAGGGTTTTGATAACCCCTACCCTGGTATGGATATTATAGTCAAAAACCTAAAAAATCCAATTTTTGGGATTTTTCAAAACTTTTTTGGGAACTGCGGGATTCCCGAAGAAAACTTTCAAAAGTTTTATATATTCTAACTAATTAGGGAAAACTTAACATCTCGCAGACAATTAATCTAACAAAAAAAAAGTTGTTAGTTAGGCAAATTTTTATGAATTTCTATGTTAAGTAAATTCTTTGGGAGCTGATAAGATTTCCCTAATTAATTTGTCACGTAAAAAACATAAGGTAGACATGTTATATATCAACGTATAGGGGATTTTATCTATTTTTCAAAAATATATAACTTTTGACAATTAACGAAATCATGGAATAGTTTTTTGAAAAATATGACCCAAAATAAAACCCATTTTTATTTAGTTTTTGCATATATACAAATTTTTCAAATTGAAATTAAATTTGTATTAATGCATATTTCTTAATGAAATTATACAGTTTTATAGATTTTTCTATTGAAAATGTAAAAACAAATTTTGAAAGTTGTCTTCGGGAATCCCGCAATTCCCAAAAAAGTTTTGAAAAATTCCAAAAATTGGATTTTTTAGGTTTTTGACTATAATAACCATACCAGTGTAGGGGTTATCAGAACCCTTCACAAAATAATTAGGAACATATTGTGCCATATAAAATCGGTTACAATTTATTGATATCGATTATGCAATTTGAGAATTTTTGCCCTAAATTTGAATTTTGCATAAAAAATATACGTTTTTTGGATGGATCTGGACCGTTCGGTATCAAAAACTTTAAATTTATTTTTCATTTCTAGTATTTAATGTAAAGTTTCCTTTTACAAAAGCATAAGTTCCTTATACATCTTTTAAGAAATTTTTTAGATAACTTAAAAAGAAAAAAAGTGTTTTTTTTTTTTTTCCAAAAAACTTGCGAAAATCGCATCTTTTAAATTTAACTGCATATAACTTTGGATCCAGTCGTGATTTTTAAAAAGTCTTTTTTGATTTGACACATTGATTTATTGTTAGTCCGGTATAGGAAAAATGGAGAAAATTGGGAAACATTTGGATCCGGTGTTATCAAAAAACTTGGTTAGGGTGGGTAAAAATGTTGAAAATTTAATTTTCAAATGCAAATATCTTCTAAGCTATAAGAGATAATTCATAGGTACAATAAGGTTTTTTGTAGTGCTCGACTAGAAGATTCTAAATGTTAAATTTTTTGCAAATCGGTATACAAAAGAAGAAATAGGATCGTTTTAAAACTTAACATATACGATGTGTCCTACTTTGGGGAGCCCTGGCCGCACCCCTGGTGAGCCAATGTGGTCCAAATTCAAAACATAAACTCGATAACATTTCCACTTTGCGTATGTAAAATTTTATTCAAATTTGACTATCCGTTTAGATGTTAGAGATTTATTTTCATATTTTTTTTTCTATACCACTGTGCAGCGCCCTCTAGCGTGCGTTTTAGGTGAAAATAAATATCAAAAATGGATTCCTCGACCCCAAAAACATTAAGATAACACAACTTTCTAGGATAATTAAAATAAATAAGCATTATTTTATCAAATTTTTAATGATTTATTCTTGTTAGACAGTGGTCTAAAATCACCAACTTCAAATGCGTATAAAAAAAAAACTAGCGCTGAACTGAAAAAAAGCCTTGAGGGTTTTGTTACGGAAAACGTCACCTTTCATTTGCTTTTAGTTTCATTCCATTCCGATTCGAAAAGTTTGATATTGTATCACTGTGTTATTAATTATGTTTGTACAGTTTGGTGGGAGGCAATGAGAAAAAGTAGTTATAGGAAGATACTCAGTAAAGTTCAGAGATGTGGTTCCATTGGTATCACTGGTGCCATCGGTAGCACACCTCAGGCAGCATTGGATATAATCCTTAACTAACTGAAAATTTAGGAATATGTGGCAAGTGTGGCGGCTAGGAACTTGCTTAGACTCTTTGAGTCTTCCCTGGCAAGACCAAAGCGGGTTGGGGACGCGAAAAATCCCTACTGGGATTTCGGACCATATGGTAACGACTTTAGACTTCGGTATTTCACCTCCAATTGTATTTGAACTGAACAGCTGTTTGAAAGGGGTGCAGTTTTCGCTGATGGATACAAAATGCAATCTGTCACGGCAGCCGGAGTTATTTGGTATATGAAGACATACAGCCTCCCAGACGAATGCAGCGTCTTCCAGGCAGCGATCCTAGCGATCTTAAAAGCCACGGATTTGATAAAGTCTGTAGTAACAATTTATGTAGATAGTCAGGTAGCACTGAGGGCTTTGAAATGCCATATGGTACACTCGAGCATAGTGCTGAACTGTATGAGGGCTTTGAAATGCCATATGGTACACTCGAGCATAGTGTTGAACTGTATAAGGGTTCTGAAAGCATTAATGGAACTATACGCAATCAGATTGTGTTGGGTACCAGGGCACTGTAACATACAGGGAAACGTGATAGCAGATAAACTGGCCAGCCAGGTTTCGGATATGGACTATATTAGTATTGACTGGGTGGTAGGACGGATTGCAGGGTGTCCAGGGCAGGGATATTGAGGAACTAGAAACATTGGGACATATTCCGTGTAACGGGACTGTGAAAATCCCAGTCTATACTTATATTCTGTCATTCTTCTTTTGTTTCTTATTTTTCTTTCGCTAAGTTTTTCACATTAATTATCTTTACGGTATCCAACTTCTTTCTTTTTTTTCTCACCAATTTCATTTCTTAAGTTCATATCGGGTTATATTTCTAAAGGGTATCACAATGGATCCTATGTGTCTCCGAACGGAAGTGTACTTCTATAGTACACACCCCTTCAAATCTAATTTAAATTATTTTTTAAGATATTCGATTACTGCGCTGTTAAAAAATTAAAAAAAATTTATAAAATTACCGAAATTAGTAACAGTATTTTTTAACAAAGTAGAAGAATTTGAAGTATTTTGTTAGAAATGGCTTAAAGTATTTTTAGGAAAAGTACCAAACAAAGTAGTTTTTACAAATAAAGAAACTTCCAATAAAGACTTCCGAACGTTGACAGTTGATAGCAGCCATATTGTGAAGCTACCACCATGGACGGATATTGAGTTCAACAACACAATGATAAAATGGGTGTTCTATTCTGGCAACATTCCCATTTTATGGTAAAGTCCATTTCCTGACGAATGGGTCAACGTCAACAAACAAAATTATCAAATTTGGGACGATACCAATCCACATGAGATCCAAGAGCGTAAAATGCATCCCGAAAAAGTCACTATTTGTTATAGATTTTGGGCTATCGGCATCATCGGTCATATTTCTTTGAGAACGATGTTGGTCAGGCCATCACCGTCAACGGCGAGCGCTATAGGTTGATAATTACCAACTTTATTTGACCTGAACAATATGTGGCTTCAACACGACGGCGCTACGTGTCACACTGCCCATAACACATTTGACATTCTGCACGAACGATTTAAGGGCATGGTCATCTCACATGGAGGTGACGTGAACTGATCACCGAGATCGTGCCATTTTAACCTGTCAGACATTTTTAGTGGAGTTTTCTTAAGTCGCAGGTCTATACGAATAAGAAACAAACCACAGCGGCCCTTAAAACCAACATAACCCTTCCATCGGTCAAATTCAGTCTGATTTATGCGCCAAAGTCATGGAAAATTGGATATTTCGGATGATATCTTTGTTTTATTTAAATTTATAGGTAGAAAGCGCTTATTGAAATACCCATAATTACAAAATTAGCATAAAGTAAATAAAGTTTATTACAATTATTCACCCTTATTCTATATGGCGTCGTCGACATCGTCGTCAATATTGACTCAAAAAATGGTATATGTTTCGCCGATATCGATAACTTTTGACAGCGTATTGTACTTTAATCCGATTTATAAAAGTATAAAATTCTGTCAATAGTAACCATTTGTTACCGATATCGACGTAACATATACCATTTTTTGACACAATATAGACGACGATGAATAGATAAGGGTGATTATGTTTTGAAACAAGTACTAAAGTAATTTTTTGGCTAAATGTATTTTTAAAACAGTTTTAAATTTAGTACTTTTTGAATGAAAATAGCACCAAAATTGGATTTTGAAACAAGTACTAAAGTAATTTTTTGGCTAAATGTATTTTTAAAACAGTTTTAAATTTAGTACTTTTTGAATGAAAATATCACCAAAATTAGCTTGAAGTAAAAAAAATTACTTAATTTAGTTACGATTTTAAAGAAGTACCAAAAATAAGACTTGATTAGGTACTAAACAAGTACCAAAAATAGTAAATTTTCAACATTTTTTAAAAATAGTACTAATAAAGACAATTTACTAAAATGATAACGATTTAAAAGTATGTAGTAACAAAAACAAAACTATTTTTTTTTTTTTGGCAAAATGTACTTTTTCAAAAAGAACTAAATTTAGTAATTTTTGAAAATTGTTCCCAAATTAACTTGGTTAAAAAATTACAAAATTAATTACTTTTTAAAAATGGTATTCAAATTAGCTTGAAGTTAAGAAAATTTAATAAAGTTATAAGGTTTCATAAACAAGTATCAAAAATCGTACTTTTTTGAAAAAAGTCATGTTACGATTCCTGAAACAAAAGTCAATTAATTACCTCGGGATTTTTACTCGAATCGTATTCATCGAGTATAACAATGTCACTTAATTCAAAGTCAATAATATCAGCCCAATCTTCTTGATCTTCTTTGTCATTTTTGACTTTAGCAACATTCTTTTTGTCGGTGGTTGCTTTTCCTTTAGCTTTTCCATCGCTGCCTTTGACATTGACATCTGAGGTCCTCTTTACGGGTTTTTTCTTATTTGCCTCTGAGGGTTTTTTATCGGCGGCTTTGGAAGTTGTCTCAGAATCTACGTCCATTTTTTCTTCATCCTTCCTGGCTTTACTATTGGAATCGTTTAAGTTTTTGCCAGCAATCGATTTTTGAGGCGACTGCTGCTGATGTTTGTTTTTGCCTTTGTTTCTAGTTTCTTCAAATTTTTCTGTATTTAAAGCCTTGGCTAAGCGGGCCATAACGACATTGCGTACACCTTTTGAAAAATAAAGAAAGTGATAACATTCAAAGGTTAACAAATCGAATATTCACCCACCTTTATCGGGCAAATTGCGAGCCAAAAGTTCATCACGTATTTCCTGAACCTTCATGTTTTTCAAATCCAACAGCGAGTAATGTGTAGGTTCCGGAGCTGGTTCATCCTGTAACATATACATGAGATGACATTAAAACATTTTCCTTGTTTCACACCCCATTTTAAACATTTAATTAAACAAACATATTTCAATGTACCATCCATCCATCCATGGTAGGTGACGATGGATGATAGGTATAAAATACTGCCTCATGGGATAAAGTTTGAAAAATTATGATGAAATTTATGTAAACTACTGAAATTATCAGCATCGCGTAGTTTAGAAATTCTGCTTAAAAGAAGCAAAGAAGAGTAAGACTAAATAAAATGATTTAAAATCGCGAAACTTAAAACAAACATAATTTGTGTGCAGGCAGTATTAGAAGAAGAAAGAAAAAGTCTAATCATTTTAAAATGTAAATTAACAAAATAAAATTATAGATAAATCGAACGTGTGAAGACAGACAATAGAGAGGAGGATCATATTGACCGTCATCCTTGTCTTATTAGTATAAAAATTTGAGACGATGAGACATTAAAACTTTGATAAGATCTCCTATGTCCATTCGCCAGCTGAGTGTGACTGAGAAGGACTGTGAAAAGATAAAACTGATTGATTTTGGACTAAATAATCGCTTATTGTCTAGAAAACTAAAAAATAACAAAAACTTAAGCTATTTTGAATTATTTTTTGTGCCTGTTCGTTAACACTATCATCACCAACTTGGTCAGTTACATTTTCATCTGCAGCTTCAGCCGCAGCTGTTTCATCGCCATCATGTCCCTTATCTGCGGTCTCATTAGCGGTATCTTCATCAGCAGCTGCAGTGCCACTAACATCCGCCGATGCTGTCGAGTCATCCATTTTTTCCTCTGGTTCTTCTTCGCCTTGGTGTTCTCCATCTCCCTCTCCAACTCCACCTTCATCATCATTATTTAGTGCAGCAGAATCATCGTTGTCAGCTGGTTCTTCAGCGCCTTCGTCGGCCAACGTAGAGTCGTCTGCCATCGAAACATCAGTAGTTTTGTCGTTGTCTTCGGTTGCATTTGCCGCAGCAGCAGCGACTAAAGCCGTTCGGCGAGCAATAACATCATCGGCGGCATCTTTGTAAACCTGGGTCAATGTTTGCCACTCTTCAATGCTGGGCATGCATGAGTGCACATCGGGCAAATAAATAACAACAGTTTCTACGCGAGGTGGTCCATCTTTTTCCATATTTTTGTACTCAGTGCGATGATAGTAGAGTTCCACAAAACGATACCTAATCGAGTAGAGTAGAATTATGCAGATGCAGATGGAAGAAAACAACGTTGTAACACATCATGCGGAGTATTTAATTTTTTCCAAATCACATCAGAAATGTCCACATCCACATCAAATGAATTAATTGATGGTTTTTAAAATACCAACATCAGCCAAATAATGATTTCATCGACCAACCAATTTGCACAAGCCGAACAAATTGTTCAAGATATGAAGTGAGAACAGCAGTATCAGCAAGCGAGCCAGCCAGCCAGCCATCAGTCCGAATAAGCGACGAACACCAACCACGAGCAACAGTTATGAAATGGTGATGAGTTTTGTATTCATTTTGTATTGTTTTAAATATTATTTATTTTTTGAGTTTCAGTACAACAAATTGGTCGCGTAAATAAACATGGAAAAGAAAGAAAAAAATCATAAGGAATGTGGCATAAAACTATGCATTATGCTGGTTAGAAAAAATTATAAAACAACAACAACATTACAATTATAATTGTTTATAATTTATAAAGTAGAGAAATCAAATTTAGAATTAGGAAATCAAATAAATTTGTTTCTATATTTTGCTCTTTGCATATATATAGAAGATATTTTTGTATATATATTAATAATTTTTTTATTTTTATTTTTTTTGCTTTAAAGTGCTCTTAGCATAATTTAGCTGGAAATAGAAGTGGAGTTTCATTTTATAATTGTTAAAAATAAAACAAATAAAAAAAAAAGAAAACGGTAACAATAATAATTAACATAGTATAAAAGAAATGACTTAATCATTTAAGTTTTAACTCTATAGATGCTCTTTCAATACATTTCAAGAGGAATTATTCTTTAGCTTTAAAGAACATTTCATCACGAAATTCAACTCTTTTCAACTAGATTCATATGTATATTCATTAAATTTGTTTAGAAAATAATTCTTGTTTTATTAATCATACATACCATTGAGTACAATTGGACAAATCAATACCAGTAAGAGCTTTGCAAGTACGTATGGCTGTACGTATTAGTACAGATGGATCTGTATCGGGATTTTCACCATCCAATGATGGTGACCAAGGACCACCAATGGCCATAGGACCGCCGCGACCCTTTACGCCCACCAGAAAGTTTATTAAACGCGATGGATGCACTGCACGATGATGCACGTCATCGTCATCGTTTTCAAAGCACTTTTTATACATTTCAGCAATGGGTGGTAATGACATGAGCATTACTTTGGCCGAATACAAGTAGTTGGCGTCCTCCGGTTCTAATAAATCAATATTGTGTTGCGTTGGAGGTTCAACGTTTTCATACATTATATGAAATTGGCAAGGACGTCTCAACGAGAAGGGATTGTCGGGTGTAAACGAGTCCGACCATTTGACATTGGCATGGAAATAATCTGATGGAATGTAAAGATTTGCGTAACGTTGACGCAAATCTTGCACATTAGCAGTTTTACTGTAATTAAATAAAATGAGAAAACAAATTTGATACACGTTTTATAAAATAGGTTTTTTAATTAAGAAAATAAAATGAACTTTTTTTACGTAAAGTTTGGGATATAAGTTCTATAAGCTAGTTAATTTTCGAACATTTAAATTGCTTGATAATAAGCTATGTGTGTTTTCTGAAAATTGCACTATAAAATAAAAATACATCTTCTGTATAATTAACAACGAAATTTAATTTCAGTATTTCTGAAAGTAAAAAGATAAGAAATCATAACACAAAAAAACATATTGGATTATATAACACATATTTTGTTGCATAACCACAATTCTTCAAAAGAACTAATAAGTTTCTCTATTATTGTCATTGGAATAGCTTGATACAAATTATTTAGAATTCGATGTATCAATTGCCGATATACCTCTTTATTAACTATTTTTCATAAATTTTCTAAGGGATAAGATCGGATGAGTATGATGGTCACTGCATGACCAGGATGTGTGGTTATGGTCATGTTAAAATATTCATTATCCTGCAATATGTTTTTATACACTTATTTGTCCATAATACAGTCAATTTTGTGTAACGGTCCTAACGAAAATTTAGGGGAAATATGGAAGAAAGATATGGTAAGTAACTTACAGGATATTACTTTTCAAAGCTAATCGAAAAAATAAACTGAGGGTATTCATTTAAAAAAAAAAATGGAAATTTACACTTGGTTATATTTTGTTAAAAATACAACTTTTGTATTTTAAAATCACTGTATTTAAAAAAAAAAAATAAAAATTAATAAGCATCGCATTAATAAAAAAAAGTTATTTAAACCATATAGCCCATTCTGCGCCACCCTGTAAAACTCTTAAACCATGTTTGGTAAATTAAAGCTTACAAGTTCCAAATACTTACACAGTTAATAATGATTTCGGTATTTGAACCATATAGCGCTTTATAGTTCTAGGACGACGACCTTTGGGACCTGCACGATGCAATTCAGTGTCGCGAGCACGCTCCTTTTCTCTTTCACGTTCACGATCTGCTACTTCGCGCTCCTTCTTTCTAGACTCCCCACGATCTCGTTCCTTTTCATTGCGACCAGCATGATTGCCACGACCTTCAACAGCGGCAGCGCCAACACGATCACGACTACGATCGTGATCTTCACGTCTTCTTTTGCGATCATGTTCAGCCTGCAGGATAACAAAAATAATTACATATGAAATTGTATCTAAGTAAAAATGTATATGATCAATTTTACAAACCTCATCCCTATCACGGGAACGGTGTAAACGATCTCTTTCTCGATGATCCCGATCTTGTCGTCCCCTTATGGGAGAACGTTTTGGTGAATTTCGACGCATCTGGCCGCGTTGATACTCATTGGGTGGTGCCACAGAACTATAGCTTCCTTTATTCGAACCCATCAGGGGTTGGGGTTGTTGCATTAATTGAACACGAGTGGCATTCCACTTAAACTGTCCATTATTAGAATAGGAGGCCTCAAAAATGACACGATCTCCCAGTTTAGGTTCTGGACCCTTGCAAACATTGCGGTAAAAAAATACCTCATCGTTGACGAGACCACAATCATTACTCATTTTCGTAACAGTCCCGATGGAATTATGCGTCTGAGGGTTACCACCTTGTTGAAAAGCAACTGGGTTTAAACCACTTCTAGGCTGTGGATATGAAACCGAATTTCCCACGCCAGCTGGATATATATTGCCACTGCCAGCACCTTGCATGCCACCATGACCGAACGCCGCCATGTTATTTTGCTGTGCATTTTGCATAAACATTTGCGTGCCCTGATGAAATCCGCCAGATTGTGGATGACCTTGCATCACATTACGCTGCCATGGCGCATTAGATTGATTGCCGTACGACATTTTTAACAAACTATTCCAATAATTTGCAAATTACTTTCTTTAGATTTATTTAATACTTTTTTCACTTTAATTGCAGCAAGAAGAAAAATGCCGACCACCTCTAAAACAGTGTTGTCAATATTTTTTCAGTTCTCATCCCCAGTTAGTGTTGCCAAGTTTCAAAACAGTATATTAAACAAAATCAGTACACAATGGATTTTTATATATGAAAATTTTTAGACATATAGACTTTTCAAGATAAGAATTTCGAAAATTCCTAAGAAATTAATTGAACTTTAAATTGCATTAATAATATATTTTCTAAAAAATTTTTTGAACATTTTAATTTTTTTTTTTATATTTTGTTGACAAATTTGTGTCCAAAGTACTGGCGACGTTTTGTTCTTGTGCGCTCATAACGACGAGGGCTAACGGAAGTTCTTAAAATCTACGTATCGTTTTAATTGGCATCGTTTTAATTGACACTAAATGGGATATAAAACTGAATTGCAAAAAAGAATTTTAAATCTAAAATAAATTAAAGGAAAAAACAATAAAATATTTGATCCCCAAAAATGACGAAAAAAATTCTATATATGGAAATATGTACCCTAAACTGGCAACACTGATCAACTTTAAAACTGGCAAATACATGAAAAAAATTGCCAGTTGCATATTTATGTACTATTGCAGAATTTAATACTCTTTTATACAACTGTCTTATACTACTTTTATTGAAATACCATTTAAAAAAAATAATTTTAAATTGTTAATGTCATTAATAGCTGTTAAATGTAAATTTCATTTAATATATAATCAATTAATATCTCTTTATTTGCCTATGTATATATACACATAGGTAATATCATTAACACTTTCACTTTGTGAATATATACAACTTATTTTTTTTTTGGAATTTTGCATAATTAATGTTTCTTCTTTCTTCTTCTCTAGAATGTTTATTATTTCTAAATCCGCTGAGAAACTTAAAATCAGTTTATATTCAACTAAGTTAGACCGCTTTCACATTAGGCACAGAAGACTTACGCAATTAAGGCTTCTGTGCAATTTTTGTGTTTGTAGAAGTCATAGGAGAAGAAAATGTTTCAAATTTGAGTTCAGACTTTCTTGTACATGCCTAATTGGTTTGTTCTTTCATTATTATTTTTTTTTTAAATGAACAGACTTGCGCAACTAAATTGACCAATTTTAAAGGGGTATTACAGGCTTAGAAGTGCATAAATGTACGTAAACAGGTTTTTACCCGAAACTCAATATTTTTTAATTGTTTAGCAAATTTAAAGATAATGATTCTTGTTGTACTCGACACCAGAAAAATATATCACTTCCCATGTATTTTCTTGTCACACAGAGTTATTCATCCTCAATTCCGGATGTATGATATTTCGTTATCTACGCCTAAATTGGCTCCGTAATGACGTTACTATTACCGGTAATATGATCACTTGCAAATATAAATAATTTTGATGAAATTTTTCTTTTTTGCTTAGAGTTGTACATCTCCAAATAAAGCTACATATGAACTTAATTTCTTACATGCTAAACAAACATCTCTAACACAGTTCCGAAACATAAATTGTTTTTCAAAATATCACATAAACTTAAAACTACTTAATTACTTCAAAAAATTCCGTTTTTTCATTACTTAATTATATGTATAAATTGAAGCGCTCTCCTAATAAAAAGTCGAAATTTACTTTTTGGTAGGTATAAATCGAACATTGAACTATTACGTTAAACAAAAAAAAAAAAACTAAAAAAGTCGATATAAGTTGAAAAAGTTGATAGTTTATTTCTAATGTTTGTTGTAAAAATTTTATAAAATGCATTTTTCTTATTGTAAAAAGTTGTAAAAATTTTATAAAATGCATTTTTCTTATCATCTAGAAATCATAAATTTTTTACATTAAAATTTGAATTTTTGAGTAGTTCGGCTTTTGTTATTAATGATAAGTCGAAATTTTTCGACAATTTTCATCTAATTTTGATGTAAAAACTATATGGTTGCTACATTTGTTCTGAGAAAAACGCATTCTATTATATTTTTACAACAAACAACAAGTAAGAGAGCTATATTTGTCTGTGCCGAATCTTATATACCTTTCACAAAATTAATTTTTTTTTTTAATTTTTATCCAATTTTTGTTAAATTTTTATCCAATTTTTTTTTTTTAATTTTTGAAAAAAAAATTTATTAGTGAAAAAAATGTATGACAAAAAAAATTTTGGCCAAAAAAAATTCGGGTTAAAAAATATTTTTCCCGATTTTGACCCATTGTAGGTCCAAATTACTATAGCCTTATATACATCGTTGCAATGGACTTTGAAAGATCTATCATTAGATATCCTTATTGTCTATATTAATGACTTAGTAATTCATATATGGATCAAAAATAGACAAAAAATCGATGTTATGCAGGCTTTTTCCTTATATCTCAGCCATTTGTGGGCCGATTTTCTCGATTTCAAATATCAACCGAATTGGAAGAATTCCCGATATATTGATGTATTAATTGTGTTTGTAAGTTATCTAGGGGATTTGGAAAGTTGATTTCAACCGACAGACGGACTTGGCTATATCTACTCCGCTATCTATAACGATTCAGAATATATATACTGCTACAAATGTGCAATAGCGATTTGAATTTAACGGTCTGTATCGACTGCCTGCAACATTCATTATGTTTATTAACACGTCCATCAGTAGAAGCTTCTACTTATCAACAGTGTTGATAGCATGCGATTATTAGCATTGTTTGTAAGTACATTAACATCGAATCTCTAGAATTCGAATGTACTAGTTTGTCCGTTAAGATCATTGAAGAAGATTCACAAAAGGTGGCGTGTGTATAAATAGTGGCAGAGGTTGCAGTCGTCAGTGAGTTTATCATAGGCGCTGTTAGAGTTAACATCAACTGTCTTGTACATTTAAGCTTGTAAAGTGTGAGTACATTTCTGCGAATTGATAAACGTGTATAAAGACACTGATTGACTATTTAAACTGTTGTTGTTGTACATTTTAAATAAATAAAGAGTTGTTCCAATTTTAAACTACTAAAACTGCTTTTTATTTGCAATCAAAAGTATCCGGTTTATTTAAAGGAAATAAACCAACGTTTAAAAAGGTTAAAACGTAACAATACTCTATTGGGGCAAATGAAAAATGTAGAAATTACAAACGGAATGACAAACTTATATATACCCTTGCCACTCATGGTGAACCGTATAATAAAAATAACAAGTAAGAGAGCTATATTCGGCTGTGCCGAATCTTATACATCCTTCACCAAATTATACTTTATTTATTTTTAAGTAAACAAAATTAATTTTTTGTTCAAAATTTAAAAAAAAAAATAATTTTTTGAATTTTGTTTTTTCGAAACAATGTTTTTTTTAACGATTTTTCAATTTTTTTTTTTTTTTTTAATTTACTAGTGAAAAAAAATTTGTGAACAAAGCTAAAGTATTACCTGTTATGAATTAAAAAAACTAATAAGTCACTTGCAGGCATACTTCCGAAAATCATTGTAACATGCATAAATCTAGATAAAATTGAACTTCAAGCAATTGTATATGCACAAAAATCATGCTATTAAATATTTTGACGCTCGGTCCGTAATAAATCAGAATTAAAATATCTTAAAAGCAAGTTTGTACAATGTAATTGTTTTTGAATTTGTATGTACATTAGAGCTTACCACCTTACAATCAAAAAAAAAAAATACAAATACGTGCGCCGTACACCCTCTAGTAGTATTTGTAAGATCTACGTTCGGCAAAAAAATAAAAAAATTATAACTGCCTTGCAGATCTCCATTATATTATGGGTGTAGGGGGGAATTTATTTTTGAGGTACGGTTTAATGTACATTGTACATACAAATAAAACAATATTTTTATTATTGAATATGAAAATAAGCGTTATTGAATTGTTTCATATTGTTACGAAGTTGCATTATCAATTTGAATTAAACGGATTGTAACGGCTGTTTTCAATATTCAACATGTTTATCAACATTACTTTTAGTGGAGTATTCTACTAAACATGGTGCTGCCAACATTGTGGCGGATTATGTTAGAACATTCAATGTATAATAGTTTTAAAAGTATTGCATACTCATTTTAGAAGTAGATTACTATCGAGTGTCTCCGCTAATCATGCTGGTATATAAATAGCAGCAGCAAGAACCAGAACCAGTGAATCTTGATTGAGTGAACATCAAAACTGTTATAATTTAAGTGTTGAAGTCAGTGTTTGCTTGAAAATAGTAAAACCACCTTAAAAATGCTTTGCCAAATTTTGGCCAAAAAAAATTCGGGTTAAAAAATATTTTTCCCGATTTTGAACTATTGTAGGTCCAAATTACTATAGCCTTATATACATCGTTGCAATGGACTTTGAAAGATCTAGCATTAGATATCCTTATTGTCTATATTAATGACTTAGTAATTCATATATGGATCAAAAATAGACAAAAAATCGATGTTATGCAGGCTTTTTCCTTATATCTCAGCCATTTGTGGGCCGATTTTCTCGATTTCAAATAGCAACTGAATTGGTAGAATTCCCGATATATTGATGTATTAATTGTGTTTGTAAGTTATCTAGGGGATTTGGAAAGTTAATTTCAACCGACAGACGGACATGGCTATATCGACTCTGCTATCTATAACGATTCAGAATATATATACTTTATAGGGTCGGAAAATTATATTGTGAAGGGTATAAATATGTAGATTTTTTTAGTTAGTTGACTTTTTTGGGATAACGACACGTCGATTGTTGGAACGATCGACATACAGAACCCTAATTAAAATAGGACGGACATGCGGATATTAAAACCATACCAAATCCACTCATTATACCAGACTGTCATGATTCTGAGCATATTTCAATCACAAGTTAATTTGTATACCCTTCACCTTCGTGAGAAGGGTATATATAAATTTGTCATTCCGTTTGTAATTTCCACAATATAATTTTCCGACCCTATAAAGTATATATATTCTGGATCCTTATTGATAGCGGAGTCGATTAAGCCATGTCCGTCTGTCTGTCTGTCCGTCTGTCTGTCTGTTGAAATCAATTTTCTGAAGACCCCAGATATCTTCGGGATCCAAATCTTCAATAATTCTGTCAGACATGCTTTCGAGAATTTTGCTATTTAAAATCAGCAAAATCCGTCCATAAATAACGGAGATATGAGCAAAAATCCGAGACAACCTCTGAAAATTTCATAAATAAAGACAATTTATTGCATGCTTTGACAAAAAAGCAACAAAACGTATGTGTGTTGGATTCATTGTGTGTTGGCTTCTTGCTTTGTGTATTTTGTTTTTTTTTTTTTTTGGTGTTTCACAAAAAAGCAACAAAACGTGCATATATTTGTATGTTTGTTGGCTTCATTATTTTGTTTTTGTTTTTTTTGGTGTTTGACAAAAAAGCAACAAAACGTACATATGTATGTTTGGATGTGAGTTGGTTTCACTGCTTTGCGTATTTTGTTTTTGTTTTTTTTTTGGCGTTGTTGTTTTTGAGAAGGGTATATATAAGATTGTTGTTTCGTTTGTAACTTCTACAATATAGCAATAGCAATTATATGTAAAATTTTTAAAAGTTTTCTTGATATATTTAGGATGATATACGCTGAAAATGGGCAAGTAATGCATCCACAACAAAGGTGAAGGGTATATAAGATTCGGCATAGCCGAATATAGCACTATTACTTGTTTTTACATAAATTTGAAAATGTTCAATATCATTATGTTTAATGAAAATACATCACTGTCCCTATATTCACTATTGTGCGTGGTTTTAGGATTTATGTTTATCTATGTTTTAACCCCCTGTCTATACCTGATAAATTTGTATCATGATAAACGTCAAAATGGTTGTCAAAATAAAAAAATATCAGGTATAGACTCCATTTATTAGTATTATTGCTTCGTTATGACAAAATTGTTAGTGCTTTTGCTCAGACAACTTTGTCTTGACAACAAACGTCATTAACTGTTATGATAAATATTTGTCAAGTATAGACAGGGGGTAACATACATACATCAAAAATCACATACATACATACATCAAAAAATCCGAAAATCACTGTAACATGCATAAATCTAGATAAAATTGAACTTCAATAAATTGTATATGCACAAAAATCATGCTATTAAATATTTTGTCGCATAATAAATCAGAGTTAAAATATCTTAAAAGCAAGTTTGTAAAATGTAATTATTTTTTAATTTGTATGTACCACCTTACAAAAAAAGTGCGCCGTACACCCTCTAGTATAAAGTATTTTTGTACGGCAGTTACGAAAATTTTTTGTTTTTTTTGCCGAACGTAGGGTTCGCCTATTTACATTTTTTGTTATATCTTTGCCATTTACAGTCGGATCTTAAAGTATGATATATCAATGATTTCCTAACGAAGTAATTCGATAACTCCAGCAGAAACACTTTAAAATTTAATTATACCAAAAGAATAACAACAAGTAAGAAAGTATAGTCGGTCAAGCAAGAAGATGATTATAAACATTTTTCTTTTAAAATGTGAGCTATGACTAATTATGGACTGATCATAATAAAATTTGGTGGTGCGAGTTCGGCTTATATAAAACTTATTTGTGCTGAATTTGGTTTGAATATCTATGTAACTATTTATTTATATTTATAAGAGCTTAACTATTTTCAGATATGGCAATTATATGGGGGCTATGAGAAATAATGGACCGATTCAAAAACATTGATATATCATAATGTAAATGGCAAAGATATAACGAAAAAGGCGACCCCTACGTTCGGCAAAAAAATAAAAAATTTATAACTGCCTTGCAGATCTCCATTATATTATGGGTGTAGGGGGAAATTTATTTTTGAGGTACGGTTTAATGTACATTGTACATACAAATAAAACAATATTTTTATTATTGAATATGAAAATAAGCGTTATTGAATTGTTTCATATTGTTACGAAGTTGCATTATCAATTTGAATTAAACGGATTGTAACGGCTGTTTTCAATATTCAACATGTTTATCAACATTACTTTTAGTGGAGTATTCTACTAAACATGGTGCTGCCAACATTGTGGCGGATTATGTTAGAACATTCAATGTATAATAGTTTTAAAAGTATTGCATACTCATTTTAGAAGTAGATTACTATCGAGTGTCTCCGCTAATCATGCTGGTATATAAATAGCAGCAGCAAGAACCAGAACCAGTGAATCTTGATTGAGTGAACATCAAAACTGTTATAATTTAAGTGTTGAAGTCAGTGTTTGCTTGAAAATAGTAAAACCACCTTAAAAATGCTTTGCTTACAGTTTTTCTGCAATTGAGTTGAAGCTAAACAGCAAAAAATTCGGAGGAATTTTAGATATTGAAGTTCTTGCCAAAGTTTCGAGCAAAACTCTTCAGCCGTTTTTCGAAGCACTACCTTAGTTCACATTTTCGAGAGTTTACTGTATATTTATATATATAAATGTGGCGTTCTATTTTACGTTTTTTCATGTACATTAAAGCGTACCACCTTACAAGCAAAAAAATGCGCCGTAAACCCTTTAGTATAAAGTATTTTTGCAAAGCAGTTACCAACAACAAAAAAATATTTTTATTTTGCAACTTGCAGATACGTGCAGCTGAATTTTGTTTTATTTGTTACATAATACTTTTACTTATTACCTCCAATAGCTTAAAAAATTAAAAAATAGTCCTTACATATTACTTTCTAACAATTTACTATTTAGAAATTTACATTCAGAGTTTTGATTATACGTATTGTACTTACCTTTAGCTGCAGAATCCATTTTGTTTTGTTTGATTTGCTTGATTATAACAACTTTGACACTTGTTTAACGGAATCGTCTATTAGCCGATCTTTCCTACGGTAGTGTGCCGTTCGGGTGAAGGCCTAATTCAAACTCAAATTATGAAGGGCATTTGAGGCAAGGGACCTTACTATGATAATTTGTCATCTCCTAGAGCATTTCTTTAACCAACCCAATGATAAAAAACCAACAACTTAAAACTTGTGTTTTCGACCTTTGGCCCCGCTGTGCGTACGGCAAAAAAGTGTATAACTGCCTTGCATCTCACAAAGAAATATATACATACCTTTTTGGTTTACAGCGATGCGATCTAACGAAAGTAGAGAAAATATTTTCACAGAAATGCTAAATGGAACGCTGGAGAACGTATGAAAAGACTAGAGAATATCGAAAAAAATTAAAAAATAAAAAACGACGGTAGTAAAATTCTCTTTGAAAATATAATCCTGATAAATGAACCTATTGAATTGTGTGACTTATAAGTCACACAATTAATTAAAAAACCATGGTTAGAATTCCGTATAAGACTGCAAGTTTTTTAACTTGCCAGATTTTTTCACCGCGGTATTTGTATTGCTTGTTTCTCAATATGTATATTAATTTGTTTTTTAAGAATTTTTATTTTGCAACTTTGTATGTCAACGTCAGACAATTGTAGTAATATATTACTACAATTGTCTGACGTTGATATACTAAGTTGCAGAATAAAAATTCTTAAAAAACAAATTAATATATTGAGAAACAAACAATACGAATACCGCGGAGAAAAAAATCTGGCAAACAAGAAGTATGGATTTGGAGACCGAACTTACAGAAAAGTTAAAAAACTTGCAGTCTTATACGGTATTCTAACCGTGGTTTTTTAATTAACAAATTTAATTTTATATATAATCCTAATTTTGATAATAGTGACTTATTCTTCGAAATACTCTGTACGTATATAAAGGTTCGGTGTACTATTAACTACTTTTGCGTCTAGAATCCTTATTTTTCATCGGAATTTCATCACAGATACCACTTTTGAAAGGTTTTGAAATTATCTATCTTTCTGTTTCGCCAATTGTTGCTAAAAGTGGCCGTAAGGTGGCGGTAATGACATTTTTCTTATAAATTTAAACATTTTCGATCTTGGTACATTCAGAAAAAATATAGACCTAACACTCCTGGACAAAGTTGCGAAAAGGCGATTTTCGTGAGTAACATAAAAATAACGGTCTCTTTTCAAAAAATTCAGAAATGCAAAAGTCGTAGAACAAACATTGTTTCGGATACCCCAGAGATTAATTTTCAACAATAAAAAAGTTATTTTTCGCAAGAATAAGACAATTGGTTACTTTATACATCCCTTGTAATCTAGCGTGAAGACAGTAGTCACTTAAGTGTCTCTAATCTGGAATGTTGTCACTTTAAACGTTTTGTGAGTAATTCGTTCAAACTGGTTTTATACAAATTGTGTTGATATAATTCTCATACAGTTAATTTTTGCTTAAGTATACTGATATCCCATGTGACATAGCATGAAGTCAAAAGTCACTTTAGTGTCTCTTAGTAACTTATAGTGAAGTCACTTTAAACGTTTATTTTGTACTGCACTTTAGAAAGTAGTTATTTTACCCACCAGAAGCAATCCATTGGAGAGATGTCGAAGAAAGGTTTGTTTACATGAAATCGTTTATTATACTGCCTTGATGTGTCTTTTTAGCTGACTATTTGAGGTCAATTCCAAATTCAAAAACAGTCACAACAAAAACCGAAATTTGTATTTTTATATTTTTTTTCAGTGTCTAGAAATTATTAGAATTATAATTATTTTATATTTGTGTATTGATTTGTCATTTATTTAAATCCATAATGCAACGAGAAATATTGCCAAATGTGCCAAAGTATGGTACTCGAGCTGTGCGGTCTAGTAAGTTGGAATTATGAGTCCTTTTATAAATTAAATTGAAATTCTTTGAAATTTCTAGCGGACACTGTATTTGGTATTTCGGAAAGAATTTTGGTGTTTTTATCTTATTTGCTTTTTCTTGTGACATTTCCGATGACGATATTTTTTTGTTTAAAAACTGCAACGGTTTTTCAGCGTGTGGTCATATTTCGTTTGGGGCGTTTAAGGTTAGTACGGTAGAAAATTAAGTTTAATTTTGGAAATTTGTGTTATTTTGAATTGTATTTCAGAAAGGGTGGCGTAAGAGGACCGGGCTTAGTTTTTGTTTTGCCTTGTATTGATGAATATGTCAAGGTTGATTTACGCACACAATCGTTTGATGTACATCCCCAGGAAATTTTAACGAGAGATTCCGTGACCATACAAGTGGATGCTGTTGTCTACTACAGCATTCGCAATCCTCTCGACTCGGTTATACAAATTTCAAATGTGCGAGATTCTACGAAACTTTTGGCTCAGACAACTCTGCGCAATGTTATTGGAACAACCAATCTAATGGAATTGTTAACGGCCAAGGGAACGTTGTCGAAAAAAATTGAAAATATTTTGGATGAAGCCACCGATCCTTGGGGAGTTAAGGTAGAGCGTGTAGAAATGTAAGATTTTATCATTTAATAACCAGAATTCCTAAACTCAACGCTTGTTGAGTTTTATTTAAAAATTTACAATATAGCTAATTTATATTTTTGTTTCACAGTAAAGATGTACGCCTGCCAGTTTCTATGCAAAGGGCTATGGCTGCTGAAGCCGAGGCAATACGTGAAGCTAAAGCTAAAATCGTAGCAGCAGAGGGCGAATTGAATGCTTCCAAGGCTTTAAAAGAAGCTTCCGATGTGATGTCTGCAAATCCTATTACATTACAGGTATTTTTTTTTTTAATAATTTTTAATATTATAATTAATTATTTAATTATCCTTATCAGCTGCGGTATTTACAAACATTGGCGACCATTTCAAGTGAAAAGAATTCTACTATTGTCTTTCCCTTTCCCATAGAATTGATGTCAGTAGGCGTGCCTTAAGCTGGGGAGAATCATCGTAATAAATCATCAAAATAAACTTTATATGCAATATTTAATAAATAAAAATAAAATCAAAGGTATCATAAACATTATTCGACTCTGGGAAAGCATGTTGCCATTTTCTCTGCCTTTTTTCGAAAAAACTTGTACGTAAAGTACTCGACTTTAAACATGGACATATCTGATATCAAATTAAAGCAATTTTCAAGATCTATAACAGTAAATATGATATAGCTAAACAAATAATGAAAAATATTCTAAAATTTCTCCCAGTTACAGCATTTTATTCCATATTTCCGCATTTTGCTTGAAAAACGAAACATTTTTTCAGACTGAAATCATTTTAAGTTTTCAAAGTAGAGTTAAGTTTAAAATTTTTTGGTTTTTTAAAATTTTACTTTTCTTTTAAAATTTCCTTACCAAAAATACTGTTTTGATTTAGATTTTTAATTTGTGATTTTTTTTTTTTTGCATATATCTCAGAAATTTATTCAATACTATATCTGATATATGTGGTATTACCACATGTAGATTATCTGGTGGTTTCCTATTTCAACCAATGCATCGGATACTCTGTTCTGAAGTGAAGCGTATCCCAGATATAGCGTTCTGTATCGATCAAATCAAATAGTAGTCGGACGGGAAAGTTCTGGACTATAAGGCGGGTGAGGCAAAACTTCCCAATCACTTCATTGTAAATAGTTTTTAACAGGTATTGCAACATGTGGCCTAGCGTTGATATTACACTGTGTGTAATTTTTTTATAAAAAGTTACCATATACCGACACCACTACGTGATAAAAGCCCGTGTCACCCAGTTTTACCCAAAGTCATGCACCTTTTTTTTTATGGGCCCCTAAAGATTTGGCGCCTCGGTGTAATTTTTGCAAAAAAGTGATAATTTTCTCAGGCTAATATCTTGCAAACACTTCGGAATTTTGATTTGAGGTAAAGTTGTAGCCCTTGTCATAAAGATACAAAATTGTGAGCATATAAAATCAAAAAAACTTCATCTTCAAGATCAAAATCGCAAAAAACTTTAAAAAAATCGAAATAAATTTTTTTTAAGCTGCCTAAAAGTATGCTTTAGTTTATAATAATTTAATAGTTTATGGCCCAAAACACTGAGATCTTAGGTACATAGTTGATTGTTTCCTTGAATTTTGAATGGTAGGTAGCACCTATGGACCTGAACATAGAAAAAAAGGGGGAAAAAAACGAAGTTTTTAAAGTTTTTTGCGATTTTGATCGTCAAGATGAAGTTCACAATTTTTTATCTTTATGACAAGTAAATCAAAATTCTGAACTGTTGCAAGATATGAGCCTGAGAAAATGATCACTTTTTTGCAAAAATGATACCGAGGCCACAAAAAAAAAAAAAAAATGTGGATGACTTTGGGTAAAACTGGGAGACACGGGTCTTTTTTTGGACTTTTATCAAGTAGTGGTGTCCGTATATGGTTATTTTTTTGGTATTGCACTGTGTTTTGGAATACTAGTTGACTACTAGTTGACTTACTAATGTTCTGCCTAGATTTCAACATCTCATATCGCAGTTATCGTAATGGATTCATTTTTCATCGCAAGTAATGATTTGGTGAAAAAATATTTTTTTTATAGCGTTCAAGCAGCATTTGAGATATACAAAATCATCTTTCAAGGTCTCTAAGCTTCCATGCTTTTTTCCAGCTTTTGGATGGATCCTGCTGCTTGCAAACGTTTTGAAATAGCTGATTGAGTAGCTCACAGTAATTTTTCTAGCTCTTGTTGAGTTTGACAACAATCTTCATGGAGTCTAATTCTTGGTCTTCAAACGGCTGGCATGGGTGATCTTTCACTTCTGTGTTAAAATCACCACTTCTGAGCGTTGAAACCGATGAAACACATCCACCATAGGCTTCGGTGTGCTTCAGCGGATTTTTAAAGCAAAACTTCCTGCATATTAAGCTTTATTGGCACAAAATTCTATATAATAAAATATTAAAAACAAAAACCGCGTTCAAAAAATCTTACTATCTGTTTTAAAATAAATTAAAATAAATAAATAAACGAATCATATTAACCGTACGGTCTCCAGATTTTGTATAAGTTATAATTATTTATTTTACAATGTACACTTTACCTTGTCTACGATACATAAATTATAGCAAGCGGATCCAGGGGTGAAAAAATTAAATTTTCCTCTCAAAACCGAAAAGCTTTAATAGAAAAAAGGAAAAATGTAAAATAAATTTTACTTTATTAAACCCTCCCCAAAATGGTTCACCTGGATCTGTGCCTGCTTTATTGTAGAAATTACTGAATAATACACATATATACTGTCGTGTCTCCCCTGAACCGGTTAAGATTACATTCCTAATGTAATAATGTGACCGATTATTACATTAGAATGCTACCTTGTAAACTACTAGAATGCTTACACAGCTGTTCAGGGGAAATAGGGCTGTTCAGGGGAAATATACGTTCTTTTTGATGAAAAAAGAAAATGATGATGTGAATTATGTGATGATGATTTCAATATTGTGAGAATGAAGTGAATTTTGAGACAAAACATGAAACTAAAAAGATAGATACTGTAATGTATTGATTCAGTTTGCATCGCACTACTTGGTTGCTATCCCTTATATATTGTTACGAATTTGCAATAGCGATTTGAATTTAACGGTCTGTAAAGACTGCCTGCAGCAATCATCATGTTTATAAACACGACCATCAGTAGAAGCTTCTACTTATCAACAATGTTGATAGCATGCGGTTATTAGCATTGTTTGTAAGTATGGTAACACTAAATGTTTAAACTGCTGACATTGACATCGAAAGCTCTAGAATTCAAACATACTAGTTTGCCCGTTAAGAGCATTGTAGAAGATTTTCGAAAGATGCCGTGTGTATAAATAGTGGCAGAGGTTGCAGACGTCAAAGAGTTTATCATAGGCGCTGTTAGAGTTAACAGCGCCTATGATAAACTCATAGGCTAAAGTGATAAAGTGATTCCATGCGACTTGTGAAATCGAGTATTTAGACGATTTGCTCATAGTTACTCCTTACTACCACATCCACATAACTATACTTGAGCGGGTTGTGATTACTTTGTAATGTTAAATTAAAATCAAAGTTTTGTTTTAAGGAACTTCGGTATCTTGGATATATTGTGGACGAAGGTAAATTAAAGGCAGACCCCTCCATCGTTGGTATCGGCGTTTAATAAAAAAAACGCTGAAAAAATCGAAAACATTTTATTTCAGGAAGAGGATAAAAAAAGGCATTTAACGAATTAAAAGCGGCATTCACCTCAAGTCCTGTATTACGCCACCCAGATTTCGAGAAACGATTCATTGTAAAGTGTGACACATCGGACATCGGTATCGGTGCGGTTCTATTCCAGAAGGATGAAATTGAATGTGAGCATCCAATCGCGTTCATGTTGCAGAAATTATCGCCAATACAATGTAATTATTCCGTGACAGAATGGGAGTGTCTGGCAGTAGTGATGGCAATAAAAAATTCCGTGCCTACATCGAACTCATACCATTCACTGTCATTACAAACCACTCCTGTCTAAAATGGCTGATGCCAAACAAGGAGTTGAGCGTTAGATTGCCCCTATGGAGTCTATTACTACAAAGATTTACGTCGATTTTTTAGGTCCGTACGAAATCCAATAATTGCTATATATTTATCGTGTTATATCACTTTTCCAAATTTGTTCTATTAAAGGCTATGGCGAAAGTCAATAATAAAAATAAAGTTCGCTTCTTAGTGTCATAAGTGTTTTATAAATTCGGCGTACCGGACAATGGAGTTCAGTTTGTATCAAAGGAATTCCGGAAAATGACAGATCTATTCGGAGTACGTCACATGACGACCGCAGTATATTCCCCCCAAGCAAACACGTCGGAGAGCGTCAACCAATCAATACTAGAGTCAAAATGATACGGGATAAAATTCGAAAAAACTGGCCCTCCGTGCCAAAGCGTAAAATTTCGGGCAGGTCAAGAAGTCTATCGACGCAATTTCACTCTCAGCGATTCCAGTAATTTATATAACGTGAAAATGGGCAAGAAATCCCTAAAATGTCGCATCGTTCGTCCGGTCGGGAATTGTTACTACGAGCTAGTAGACCTGCAGAGAAAAGTAATCGGGATCTACCACGCGAAAGACCTACCCAGTCGTTTCTTCCATAGCCTTCTAGTTCTTACCGTCGTACTTTTACTAAATAAGGTAATGGTTGTTTTACCAAATTTACTTTAATACTTCCTGTAGTTGCCTCCTACAGCATTTGTTTTTGTTATATAATTATAGGTATTTGTTGATTTTTTACTTATAAGAAAACTAGTTATCTGAATACCTCTTTTTTATTTAAATTTAAACGAAATGAATTTTTCTGAAAATGAATTTATGCATTTACTTCATACCTTTAATATGCCACTTAGTTTAAGAGATATGCATTATTATTTTTTTGTAAGTAAAATATAATTGAATTATTTATTCTTTGTTTTATTATCCTACATCATTTAGAACGTAACTTAATTCGAATTACGGAACTATATCAAATCTTTAAATTTCATTAGGATCACCATAGTCAGTTATTTCGATATTTGCTTATAATGTATAATTCGACAATTAGTCCCACCAGAAGCTTACATTTCTAAACTAGTTACATCATTGTCCCAATAGTGAAACTCTGTATATGCTCTAAAATAACTATGCCAATAAGAACTGAGAGTCGTTAGTCATCTGACACAATAACAAATTCTGAGTTCGGTCTTACAGCAGGTTTAGACAAAGATGACAAAAGTTAAAACCTAAGTCATTTCAAATTCCACACGGGTTGACAAATATGTGACACATAAGATTAGTGTCAAATTTTATATGATTGCACTACATGTTTTGGACAAAAATATTGCTTCTTCACCTCACCTGTGCCACAGTGGGACAAAATCAAAATTTTTTGGAAATAAATCTAAAAAACCGGCTTGTCCGATCGGATTTAAAATTTGACATGGGCGTAAACAGTTTTCCAAAAATATAGAAATCTTTGAAAACGGATGGGAAACAAAAAAATGGCACGTGTTTAAAAATTTTACATGTCGAAAGTACCCTTCTGTGCAGTGTCATGGAAAATTTCACATTTATAATGCACGACACCCAGCGAAGTCGCGGTGGGCATTTGCACGATGTTCCATACATAATGACATCGATAGGCTTTTCAAACGAAATAAAAATTCGAGGATATCTCACACACACTTTGTTTCGCTTATTGAAAGACCCTTTATATACAAAAAAATAATAAAGAGAAAGTTCCACAAATAATGTTAATTAAAAGATAAAAAGAAATTGAAACAAATGTGCAACAATATTTTTGGTCGTTATTTAAAGCTACCAATTTAATTTCTTTGTGATAAGGTTTATCGCTTGATTTTGATAAATTAAAGTGCATTGTACTGTTGTGGTAAATTATAAATAAAAACAATGTAATTAATAATAACCACAATAGTATATTTCACACAATTTCTGAGGATGAACGTAGTCTAGTAAAACCTCAATGTTTGTTTTGGATATTAGTGATAAATAACTTATTAAGTAAATTTTTTAGCGATATCATTGTATCATTGCCTTTATCTAGATTTTCACTTATATGAGTTTTTTATTAACATTTTTTACATTTTCTTCAAAAAGTCAGGTTAAAAATTTCCTCGAAATATAAAGCCTCACTCAAGAATGTTTTGAGTTGTCTGGGAGCTTACTAAAGTTAATTTTTATATATAAATTTTCAATAACAAATTTCTAATAACTATCTAACATATTTAAACAACATGAGGATTATCCGGGACCTCCGAAAAACTAAATTAAGGATCGCACGGACTTTGCTTAATCGAATCCTCCGCAATCAAAGAGGATCGAAAGTTAATATTGTAGAAATTACAAACGATATCACAAACTTATACATATAAACACTTATTCCTCATGGAGATGTATATAATATATAAATTTAAATTTGTTTATTTGTATAACTACTAAAAACATTTGCCCAATTCGCAGCCGAATTTTTATAATTCAAAGGTTCGAAAGATTTAATTCTTAATCCCATTTTCGAAATCAAAATTAATATTATCTCTTAACCATTCCGTTAATAAATTCATTATGAATTAATTCGTAGGCTTAATTCCCTTGTACTTCAAATGTATTGAATTCATTCCTTTGAGAATTCTTTTTTTATATATTTAATTCTCTGTTGAATCATTAACATTATCTTGTGAAATAATTTGTATGAGATTTACAAATTACTTAGAAATCTTCTTCTTTATATGGATGAGGATCACTGTTCTTTTGAAGGACGAAGATTTAAAGTGGCATATTTTTGAATATAATTGAGATATTGACTTTTTTTTTTGTAATATCACAAATTAACTTATCTAAACAAAAAAAATTAGTTCGGAAAAAATGTGGACCAAATTGTTCCTAATATTTGAAATCCTATCAAAATTTTGATACAAATTTTAGTTTTAGCGCTCAATAAATATGTAATAAAATCTTTATTTATTAACAAAACTAAACGAAATATGTAGTTTTTTAAATTTTTCATTCTAAATAACATAGTGTAAAAAAATTTGTCAAAAGGTCAAAGGTAATCCCGCAATTCTTAAAAACTGGAGCGAAAATCCCAAAAATGGTATTTTTTACAATTTTGCTCACAGGTCCTACATTTCCTTCGAGGCTGGGAAAATGCTTTAAAAATAAATAGGAATCACATTAAGGTTTCCAAAGTTGCTTTCAGTTTTCTGATCCCAGCTTTGGGATTTTAGAACATGTGGTCCAAAGTTAAAATTTTTATGAAAAATAGGTCAAATTACGAAGGGCGTAGGGGCGACATATTCGAAAAATATGACATGTTTTTTTATACCAAAATATTCTTCGTAAAGATATCTTACAGAAAAACATAAAACTGTTATATGTTCTTAAAGAAAGTTTTATTTTAATAAAAAAAGAGTTAAGTCACATTTTCGCCCACATAAATTGAAAATCGTTTATTTTCGGATCCGTAATTGATATTGCTCTGAAATTTGTTTGCATATTATTGGTAATTTATTTATCTAACTAATGAACAAAATTCGAGTCCATTCGGTTCAAAAGTACGACCTATATTCTTAAAAAAGCGGAAAAAGGTATGGCAAAATTTGAAAATGTTAATTTTGAAATGCTTATAACTCGAAAATTATAAGAGATAAATAGCACACGCAAGCATGTTTTTTCAAGACCTTTGAGCCCCCATAGCGCCGCGCCTGGAGCATTTGTAGGGTCCATTTTAATAACTTGAACTCAAATACTTTTTGGTTACCCCCATGTCAAATTTTGTCCCAATCGGGACATCCGTTTAGAAATGCCAGATTTATTTCCAAAAAAATTTGATTCTGCTCCACTGTGCAATGCAATAAACCATATATTATTTACAAAAATGCTTTTGGAAGCATGTCCTTTATGCTTAAAATAGTGCAGTCGTATGAGTCTGATAGTTTAGATCTGTTACTCAGGCCGTCTGGTCAGAGATATTCCCTTAAATATTGAATTAAAATTGTAAAAATTTGTGAAAGCTTAGTAATCACGTATGCTAAAGATAGGACTCTATGAAATAGGAACAGTGTCAAATTGAATATTATTTATGGTTGTCTTCCTCTGTGCTGGAATTCGTTTACTTACCAAAATAAATGTATATTTGAACATGATTTCATTGTTTGTAATTTTTACAGACCACATGATGTCATATAATTGTGAAAATATTATTTAGCAGATGGTGAGAATTATATTCCGTTATAAGAAAACTCATACCAGTTGAAGATCACATAGCAGAGCGTTGCATTTTTTATGCTCGGTACTGTATATTGGAGAAATATACATATTTACAATTGTTTTGGTACTTTACCTTTAACAGCGGGAAACAATTCTAGGTCTTCACTTTGTAGGCCTTCTAAAATACCTGTTTACACATTTTAAAAGATGCGATACTCATTCTACTCTGCCTTCTCGCAGAAGACGTTCTAGAAGGGCTATGCTTCTCCTTCTTAAAAATGTTATACACAATCAAAATTACATGGAAAAATATTTATTTAATATTCAATCATTATTGGTTTTGCAATTATTGTCTCTCTTTAATAGTATTTATTTTCCTCTCTTTATTATTAATTGTCACATGAAACCAGAAGAAGGTTCAGAATCTTCTAAATAATTTAATCTTTTATAAAATTTGAAGTTGTGAAGTTCGCGTAAAGGAGTTTTTCTTAATGTTATATACTGACTTTCAATTAGGCTTTAATTTTCAGGGTTTTTAATATATGTTAATAATGTAGACATTCTGTGAGGCATTACACGGCAGCCCTCCATACAGGGCTTTAACGGAAGACCTTCTAATATGCCTTCCCTCACCCCTCTAACAGCAGTGAGTACGCAATGCCTTGGCTCGAAATTACACGCCGTGTAAAATTGAAACGATTTTGCAATGCGGCTGGGTGTCCTTGTGTCTGCAAAATATAGCATTTAGGAAGGCCTCTTTACTGCATCTTTTTCCCGCTGGGTTGCAATGTGTTTTACCAAATTAAAATATAAACGATGTGAAGTTCGTTAAACGTCATAAATTTGGGTTTGATTAAAAATAATGGATAAGTAAAGATGGGGAAAACTTAAAACTTGCAACTTAAGGCTTCTTTGCTAGGCAAGAAGTGAAATTTATAAATTATGATTTTCATAATGAAACTTATTTTATGTTCCAAAACCCGAAGAGTTTGTTGGAATTCTTTTTACATTCTTAAGATACCGATAGCAACATTATGTTTACCTTACTTAATCACTAACATTTTAGTTCATTATCATGTAAATATTAAGGTAGTACTTATTTAAATTCATTACTAAAATACTAACAAATCATATAGTATTTAATTTAGTATGAAATTCAATAGATAATTGGTCAATTCACAAGGTCTCTTATCATGTCATATTGTCATAATGTCCTAATATTTCACAAAGCAAAAAATGTCCTCAAATAATACTACTTTCTATGCTATGTTTATTGTGTTATCGTAACCATAAAAAAAAATCAATTAATACTACAACTTCAAGAAAAACAAGTAAGAAAGTATGGTCGGTCAAGCCCGACCATATAATACTAGAGTATTATATTATTATACTTGTTTTTCTTGAAGTTGCAGTATTAATTGAATTTTTAGTAAATGAGCAAAAACATTTTTCTTACAAAATTTCAATAATTTATATTCGTGAGCGATTGGTGACATGAATTCCGTATATATAAAACTTATTTGGAGACAAATTTGTGTAGATACCTATATGAATTAAACATTTATGACCGATAAAGTCCAATTTCGGGAGGACATTTGTATGGGGGCTAGGTGAAATAATGAATCGATTTCAGCCAGTTTCAATAGGCAGTAAAAATTATATGTACCAAATTTTATCGAAATATTTTCAAAATTGCGACCTGTACTCTGCACACAAGGTTTACATGGACAGCCAGCCAGCCAACCAGCCAGTTAGACTAATATTTTTGGGCGTTGCAAACATCTGCACAAATTCAATATACCTATGGTGGTGTAGGTTATAAAAATAAATGTATACATAAATACTACAACTTCTGTTTGGTGACTGCGCGAATTATTGACTGTGATAATGTTAGACTGTGGGCTGTCTTCGTTGGGTGCAACAGGGTATGATGAAGTTGCTTGCATTTTATGCATGACTTCATTGAGGTACAGGACCGTATGTTATGGCTTCGAGTCAAACAATTGGTGCAATACCGAAGACGTTCAACTACGTCTCGTCTTCTTTGTGGCGTCATCTTGGGTTAAAAGCCACTAAACAACAGTGAATTTTGAATAATAATAACTTTTTGTAGAAAATAATAAGTTATGATATTTGACAATTTTTAATTAGAGGATTGAACTTTTAGAGTATAGGTCAACTTGAGCTTCCTCTTGATTCAGAAAAGGGAGGTACGCACGTCGACATTACCATCTGAACCAGAAAATGATTTTTTAAATTCGGCCAAGATTCCATTCGTGAGGTGGTAGTAGATCCTCCATAACAATCACTAGATCACCAATCTGCATATTTTTACATGAGGTTTTCCAGTTATACCTTTTATGATGTGATTTTAGATAATCATTATCACTTTTCCCATCTATTTAATACCGACATATTCGAACAATCTTGTTCAGGGAAAGCCATCAGGGGGACACCTCTTAAAAAATGTCCAGGCGTTAGAGCTGTGAGATCTGAAGCTTAAGTAAATTATTTGAAAATCATTTTGTAAATTATTAAAAGCAAAACTAAATGAAGAAAAAAAATTTTCATTCAATTTGAATGAACCAACAAATTTAATCATTCAAAGGTTGAATGAATTCCATTATGATTAATTCTACTTAAATAAAAGCCTTTAAATGAAGCTATATAACTAGATATTGGAATAGATTTGTGGAATTAATGAATTTAATGAATCTTGAAAATAAATATTTTTCTACTCAATCCTTTTTTTATTTGGTCCTCTAGGTCCAGTGTACTCATCCTCAGATCTCCGCCAGAACCTTGGAAATTCCAGCTTGTCTTCCTTTAAAAACATGCGAACGATTTCCGGTTAAATTAACCTCAGTTTTAATCTTTTACCTAAATAATTACATTCATAAGTTATTGAAAGAACTATTATTTATGATTCTTCCCCTTTTTCTCATATTCATAATATGTACATGCATTTATCCCGACGTAATGTTTTCCTTTTTAGAGTTATGTTTAGAATTAAGGGCCCCAAACACTATCAAAATGCTTGATGTCAGTTTTGTGTACGTGTAATTTGATGGTTTGATGTACACTTGCTGGATGACCCGTCAATCGTGCATTTTGTGGTGCTAACATCAATATCGGGAATTATATTTAATTTTTATTGTATTTTAAATATATTGTCGGTGTTACACATCCAAACACATTTTCACTAATATTACCATAGCGCTTGATGAGTATCTTGAGAGTGTATGGTGCCCTTTAAATCATAATAGAAGGAATGGGAAAATTTCCGCGGAACTGTTATTCATAATAGAGCTAATAATTTGTCAATTGTTTTGCTTTAAAAAAGTGTAGTAGGTTGTGAATTTGATAATTCGTTATCTAAAACGCAAAACGCCCTAACTTATAAAAATTTCAAAACTAATTTTTTTACAAATTCCGATGTATCTTATCAAAGTACATCGGAATTTGTATAAAAAGTAGGTTTTTAATTTTTAGGTATGAAATTGTATTTCGAAAGTGTTTTATTTCGAATCTAGTTATTTGAGTTTTTTTCCATTTTACTAACTTTACGAATGTGGCTTTTATTTTGATAACATTCAACATTCATATGAATGATTCGTACCAAGGCGTATTAATTCGCCTTGATTCGTACGTTGTACACGAGTAAAATTTATATATTACAAAAATTCTTTTCCGTTTTCAACAATTACATAAATAGCCCATGATAAATAGCTTAATGGTTTAGTTTATATTACCAAGTCAATCTAAAAGTTACAAAAGAAAAAAATATACCTATTCGCGAGAGATATTTTTAACTAGGAAATAAAATGGAGGATTTAAAAAATAATGAAGAAATTAAAATTTTTCAGGAATATTTAAGAATTCCAAGTGTTCATCCAAATGTAGATTATGGTAAGGAAAAGTAATAGTAATATTAAAATATACATATATTCAATTAACCTTCTAACTGTTAAAGAACCATGCATCAAGTTTCTTAGCAGACAAGCTGAATCCTTACAACTGTCCTATAAAATCATTTACTTTGATGAGAGCTTAAAAATGCCCATATTTATTGCCTCCTGGATCGGTAGTAATCCAGAATTACCATCGATTTTAGTAAATTCTCACATGGATGTAGTGCCTGTCTCTGAAGACAAATGGACACATCCTCCATTTGCCGCTGACATTGATGCAGAGGGAAGAATATTTGCCAGAGGTGCTCAGGATTGTAAATGTATTGGTATGCAATATTTTGGTGCCATACGTTCACTAAAGAAATCAAATATACAAATCAAACGAACACTTCACGTTCTCTTTGTGCCAGACGAAGAGACTAGTGGAGAATATGGCATGCATAAATTCAGTAGAAGTAAAGATTTTCGCGATTTAAATGTTGGATTCGCTTTGGATGAAGGCTCGGCAACAGATAATGTGGATTTTGTCGCATATTATGCAGAAAGAAGCATATGGCGTAAGTCTTAGATTTACAGAAACAGGCTCAAATGTGTTATGAAATAAAACAACACCATTTCCAATTATACAATATTTCAGAAAGTAACAATTGAATTTAAGAAATTTCAAATTGTATTTCTGAAATTTTAATTTGTATTTTTATTAGAAATATCTGAATATAATTGGAATTTTCAAAAATACATTTGGAAATGGTGTAATTTAATTTAGTATTAATAATTTTATCGATTTGATTTGTAAAACAATTTGGAACCTATTTAATTGAATAGCAATACAATTTCAATTTTTACTTATACTCTAATTATATACAGAAATTAATTTTAAATTCAATGGACCTGCTGGGCATGGTTCAATTTTGATGGATAATACGGCCGGTGAAAAACTAGCTAATTTCCTAAATAAAATTACATCATTTCGCTCAGCCGAAACGAAACGTTTGAAAACAAATTCACACTTGGAAATGGGTGACGTGACAAGTATAAACTTGACCATGTTGAAAGGAGGCGTTCAAGTCAATGTTATACCTACACAATTGGAGGCCAGTTTCGATATCCGCATTGCGGTTGATGTAGATCTCAAGGAATTCGAACAACTTTTGCAAAAATGGTGCACTGAAGTTGGTGGTGACATTGAATGGGAATGGATTTTAAGATGTGATACGGCTCCACCCACTAAAGTTGATCAAACCAATCCGTATTGGGTGGCTATTCAAAAAGCTTTTAATAAAATGTAAGGACATCTTTAAGAATTTTTGTATAATTTAATTTTGTTTAATGTTTGCTATTACTTATTATATTGCAGGAATCTAGTATTAGAGACTCACGTTTTTATGGGCGGTTCTGATATTCAGTTTTTGCGTGAACTTGGAGTACCCTCAATTGGCTTCTCTCCCATGAATAATACGCCAAAACTGATGCACAATCATGATGAGAATATTAAAGCTGACATTTATTTAAGAGGCATTGAAATCTATACTCAAATGTTAAAGGAGTTATTGAATTTATAAAATGTGTTTCAAAACTTTACAGCAAATACTTAATTGGTGTATTATTATTTACTTTATTCTGATAAAAATATTAAGGGTACTCATTTAAACGCTTAAGTTTCCCATTTGTGCAAATGTGCAAATTTGCGCGACGTGTTTCATGAACCCACCTTTTCAATTTTGTGCAAGTTTACACAGAAAGTTTATATTTGTTAAAAATGTCAAATAAAAATAAATTCAACAAAAGTTGTAAAAAATAAGTTTTTCAAATTGTATAAATTTAAATTCTAAAAATGTTGAATGAAAGTTAAATCTTTGGAACAAACGATGATATACATAGTTTGGAAGATTTTGTATATGTTCTAGCTCTTGGTGAATGTTTCCATACACATTGCCATTCAATCCAATCATTCTGTTCCAAAGTTACACAATTTTCACATGCACAAAATATTTATATTTTATTTGATTTTTATTTTTCATAAATAAAAGTAAACAAAAGCAGCTGATATTCAAATGCACAATAAATTTAAGTTTGCGAGTCTAAATTGTCGCGCAAACTTATCGGAGTTGTGCAAACGAATTTCCATACATTTTTTGACAGTTCATTTGCGAGAGCGTAAAAATGCACAGATTGCACAGTTTGCGAGGCATTTAAGCGTTTACATGAGGACCCTTATTATGTTGTGCTAGAAAACAAAATTACGGATTGTATATAATCACAAACCCTTAACTTTAAATTTAAATTAAATTCAATTTAAATTCTTATAAAATGCACACAGAAAAAGAAATTCATAATTGGAATGAATTGTTAAATAAACATGACTTTTTTCCAAACCTTTTTTAATTCAGAATAAGAACATGTTCATAAATATTAAAAAATTGTACATGACGGAAATTTTGGTTTTTTTATATAAATTTTTTGATATATTATAATAAATTGCATTAAAATTACGTTGCGTAATGATTTAGTTCAAATATTTTTGTACAAAATATTCTGATACTTAAAAAATGTCATTAAAAATTATTAAGCATGCATTAACATTAAAGCATTTCTCATTTTGTAGCTCAAAACATGAAAATAAAATTTCCAAGGAAAATTTCAAACACTTTTGAAAATCGAATTTACTGTACACTTGGCATTGATATTACAAAAAAATATGTATTACAATTCATTGTTTATAAAGGAATTTAGACACTTTATATCCTGTTGCTATTTGTATGAGTTAGCTGATGACAATTGTACCATGCAAGATAAAAGTAAACGTTTACTTCGTCACTTTGGTTTAAGCGTAATACAAGGCAAATTTACTGTACAGTAAATAGGCTAGGGTTTGTGCCTGTAGATCTTTGCAGACCATATGGCTGGTAGCGGTGCACAGTGGTATTTTTTTTTTGGCAAAAAGTTTTTTAGAGTTATTTTTTAGAAAACAAATGATGCAATTCTGTAGAGAAATGTTTCATTAGTAGAAAACCAACTACCAATAGTTTTAGAGCATTTTTAGTAAAATATAGAATTTTAAATTTAACAGGATAGAACAAATATTTAAATTACATATATAGTTTAAGGGCCGTTTTCTCATTAGGTGATTATCTTTTTTCCCAACGAAAAACTGCAGATTAAAGAAATTTGGTTTTCTCAATGTCTCATTTGCTTCTATTCTATCGCAAAGCTAACCCGACCTCATCTGCCAATTATTTATTTATCGTACAGATAAATAAATAACAGCTGACTGCTGTTCATAGTTTTTATGTGTTTGTGTTTTTGTAAACGAAATTAAATAGATTTTATAAAAAACGTTTGAAAGAGTTTATCATGCCAGGCCTAACTCCTCTGCAGACATGGAGGATAATGCATTTTTCAAAAGATTCCGGCTGTCGATGGCCACATTTAACAGCTGATTTATGTAAACATGTTGTCACTTGAAGGCAGGGTTCCCAACTTTCACATCTATTTTGAGAGGTATTGCCAACAGAAATAATGTTTTTTGTCGGTATATTGAGAAAACCAAAATTTTTAACGGACAGTTAATCGGCCTAATAAATTTATGTCGACATTTAGTAACAGCCAGTTTGTCGATACATTAAGAAAACGGGCCTAAGATATCTGACTAAATCAAAATGGCTCCAAAAAATTTAGCATTTGCAGTTTTCATTAGAAAAAAATAAGTTTGCTCGGTCTACCTCCGTGTTAGTACTACTACTAAATGAAAGTTTGGAATAATTTCTTTAATTTTATGTAAAAAAAATTCTGCGACTTTTTGCGATCGCTGAACAAACTTATAAATTTTGTGATAAAACTCACGTATTTTTAATGAATATTAACAATAAATTGCAATGCATATTTACAATAAAAGGTTTTGCATACTTTTAGGCTTTTAAAGTGCATAACAAAAAATAAAAATAAAACTATAAGATTAATTAAACCGTTATTTGAAATAATAATATTTGCCAAAAGAAAGGGTAAGAAAATTATTAAACGTAACTAATTTTAAAAATGAATTCATTTTGTGTTTCATATAGTGAATTGTGCAAGGAACTTAAAAATTAGTCGCTTTTTTATACGTTGGGCCGAATCGCACAGAAACATATCATATTTCTTTAAGAAAAATGATGCTTGGCTAAAAAGTACGTTTCAAAACAAAATAATTAATGTGTACTTCGAAGGGTATTCGATAGATCTGATCGATTTCAACCATTTTTGACTGATTCTTTTTGAATATAGTACCATGATATACCAACCATTATTTCGAATTTTATAAATTTTATTGCAAAAAAAAAAAAACGATTTTTGAAAGTGGGGTTATATTGGGTATAGAGCAATTATGCTCCTATCCTTATGAAACTTAACATATAGTTTTGTGTTTATACAAAACTTGTGTATGTCGAATACTATTATTTTTATGTGACTTTTGAACGATAAAACAATTTTCAAAAAGGGACCTATATGTAGACTAGGTTCAAATATGGACCGATTTCCTTCATACTTTGTATGATTATTATCATAGGAGCACTCCTACTTTTTGCAAAAAAATGTATGAACCCATACCACTGTGCGCGGTGTTTTGGCTCATACCATTACAGACACTGTTTATTGTGTACAATCGGGTGAAGTGAAATTCCTATTTTAGATCCCCACTACAATAGTGAAGATGCAAGAAAAAGTTTATGTTTTAGACAGCAGTTTGTATTAATTTAGGGTTTTTTTTTTTGGTATTACTAGAATGAAGTTAATCATTGTAAATTATTATATTTTATATTATATATTATTCACCAGAATAACTTAATAAAACGATTTTGGACTTTCAGCTGACGACATCGGTTATTTTGTTGAAATTTGTACTTTTATCTCTTTTTTTAATTATTTGGTACCCCTGAAAAGGCCAGTTTATTGTCATGGGTGGTAGTATTCGGCATCTAAAAAAGAGAACATGGATGCTGTTAAGGTAGGGTCACACATGGCAAATATTTGACGAAAAAGACGTAACCACTAAATAAAATATATTTGAATTCTATATTTATTGTCAAAAACTCATTTTACTTAGGACAATTCAAAGAAAATATTCAGTTTTATTTGATGCTGTTTGATCTTACAAAGCACTGGTAAGAGTAAACTACATCATACAAGTTTGTACTAAAAAAAGTGGTTACGCTTTTTTGTGTAAATATTTGCAGTGTGTGACCGTACCTTTAGTGCGACAGGTTGAAAGATGGATACATATTAATTTATTTACATTTTTAATAAGCGTTTCAAAAAAGAGAATAATGATATTTTTAAAGATTAATTTTAAAATCCCATTTTCATCTGTTTGAATTTTTGCTCTTTTAAACGTTTGTTTAAATGGCGAACGCTTTTATACCCGCTTTCCTCAAGCAGTCGTTTATAAAGATTTTTTGGATGGGAAATCTCCAGTCCATTTATTTTATAAAAAACGCCTTCCAAGGCTTTTTCCATCTGGGTTTTTCAAAACACCTTTAGATACCTGAACGACCCATGTATATGAATTTACATGACGTTTGTACTCCTCAGGGTGTAGCTTTTAGACGATGTAGTGTGATATATACTCCAAGGCATCCTCTTAAAGAGTGCCCATGTCATAGATAAATACACATAGATCGGAAACTTTCCTGTCAAAGACCTAAACTCAAACAAAAAAATTATTTAAAGTAATTTAACATACGAGTGTTGGTTTTGTTTTCACATAGTTTTTTTTTTTTTTTACTAATACATTCTCACCACTTAGTTTTTTGACAACTGAGTTACAGGTTTCACTGTAGAGTTTCCAATCTGTGTATATTTATCTATGAATTGAAATATTATTGTAATAAAACCAAATAAAATATACATTTTTCCGCTCTATGTGTATTTCTCTATGCCTGGATCACTCGTACACTGCAACTATATAAATTTCGCTTACTGTATATGCAATACATACAAGTAAAATTATCTATCATATAGAGCTTGTCGTTTTCTCTTCATAATTTGCTGTCTCCTGAGAAATGTTTAAATAGCTCATGATAAGAAGTTTAATATTTTAATTTTAGTCTACTCTACAAAGTTGAAGTACTTCCAGAATAGTGCATTCGTGTGTGATTTGTTTATTGCTAATGAAAATGGATACTTGGAAAGATAATGAAGAAATTAAACTATTTCAGGAATATTTAAGAATTCCTAGTGTTCACCCGAACGTGGATTACGGTGAGGAATACATATTTTTTGTTTTATCTAAATGTTATTTTTTGTGTAAATACTACATTATCTTTATTTAATGTTTATTGTTTTATGCACTTGAATATGTACTAAGTATGTTAAAATATAAACAATAAAGTCATTCATAATTATAATAATACATTTTTATAAGATGCGTTTGATCTAAATATACGTTAACATTGTTCAAATATTTTAAGCAAATGCTTATTTGATATAAAGAACAAAGAACACCAAGCTATATAATTATAGCCTTCTACTGTAGTATTTTTCTAATTATAACCTGTATAATTAATTCCCTTTCAACAAATAAGTATTAGTTAAAAGGGAAGTAAAAAATGATCAAGATATTTTAAATAATCCAAATATCTAAAAAATAAGTACATATACATATTTATATAAAATATATTTAATCCTTACAGAACCATGCATCAAATTTCTAATCAAACAAGCTGAATCTTTGCAATTGCCATATAAAATTCATCATGTTGGTGGCAATTTAAAAACTCCCCTATTTATTGCCTCCTGGATCGGTGCTAATCCAGAATTGCCAACGATATTAGTAAATTCTCACATGGATGTAGTACCCGTTTTCGAAGACAAATGGACCCATTCTCCATTTGAAGCTTACATCGATGCCGAGGGTAGAATTTTTGCCAGAGGTTCTCAGGATTGTAAATGTATTGGCATGCAATATTTTGCAGCTATACGTTCTCTAAAGAAATCAAACACTCAAATTAAACGTACTCTCCATATAATGTTTGTACCAGATGAGGAGATTGGTGGTGAATATGGCATGCAAACATTTAGTAAAAGCAAAGATTTTCGTGATTTAAATATAGGATTTGCATTGGATGAAGGTTCGGCCACAGATGATGAGAAATTTGTAGCACACTATGCGGAGAGGAGTATATGGCGTGAGTATTTATTTTGTAATACATACAGTGTTGCCAGGGGTAGCTTGGAAAAAGTTACAACTTTTCTCAATAAAAGTTAAAGTTTTTCATAAAAAGTTATATTCATAATTTTTCCCAAATAAACACTAGAATTATGTTTTAAGTATAACATATAACTAACAAAAAAGAGACTGAATAACCGCTTATTTTATTCGAGATCGAACATGAAATATAGTAAATTTTATTATAATATCGATATAGAAATCTTTTTTCGATACGATAGCTCATTTGATCACGAATGCGGTAATTGAGCACCAGTTTTTTATAAGTTTTATTTGCATAAATATTCTCTACACAACATTCTTTAGTCCACTATTCGTCAGCACTTAAATCAGGAACTCATGGTAGAGGAGTGAGTGCTCACGACATTATTTATGTAAAGATTGCATAATATTATTTAAATTAGCAAATCGATTTAATAAATCGCTAAATTCCATTGAGTATTTTCTAAATTGAGCTAAACCTCCTGATACATTTTTTCCAACGGTAAAAAGTAATTTTGATTTGAAAATTTAATTTTAAAATAGACGTTGTTATATGTCATTCAGTTCTAAATAGTTGCTTGCGATTGTTATTATAAATTTTTTAACTCTGGTTGCGAAATAAGTAGCTGCTGCCATAGAGAAACATAGAGCGGAAACTAGAAAAAAACTCAAACAAAAAATTTACTCAAAATAATACAAATACGAGTGTTGTTTTTGTTTTCACATAGTTTTTTCTACTAATACATTCTCACCACTTAGGTTTCTGACAACTGAGTTAGGTCTTTGACAGGAGAGTTTCCGCTCTATGTCTATTCTCTATGGCTGCTGCTTTTTTGTTTTTGTTCAAATCGTTTAAAAGTTTTAGAGTATACGAAAGGAACTCCAAATATATTTTTGTTATGCCGATGTTTAAACAATCAATTATCAATTATCCGGGACATTAGTAGGGGTTTAACAAATTTCTAAACGAAAATATTCCTTTAAAGCTGTGTTTTGCTCTAGAGTTCTGTCTACATTTGATTTAAATTAAAATTATCTTGTTACTGCTAGACTTAAAATTTAATGGTTGTCTAATTAAAAGAAATGTTGATATTCTGAAATTTATATAACCTTTGGAGTTTCAACAAAAATTTACCGCGATATTTCTCATCATGTCCTGAATTGAATTTTCTAACTTCTAGCATGATTTTAAGGCCACTAGGTGTATGAAATGACAGCTACTAAATTACATACGATATTTTCCACAGACTTCTTTAAATGTCTAAAAACATTAAATAAGTTTGTTGTATCTGACGAAATCTTCCAAATGCTAAAAAATTGGACATTAGCCAGCTCAAAAGTACATTGCTAAGATCACTCGCATTTCCACAGTCTGTCTCAAAATGGTAATAAATTACAAGTAAATTACACTATTGTTTAATAGAAACATCCGTGGCTTTAAAGTACTAAAAATGTGTACTACTTTTTCATATTGTACTTTTTCAGAATTTACGAAAATAAGGTCCAAAACAAGAAAATTATACATGTTACGTAGAGAGTTGAAAAGTTACGAAAAATGTAACAAATGTATAGGCATCACTGAATACATTTAAATATTTGGTCAATTCACAAGGTCTCTTATCATGTCATATTGTCATAATATTTCACAATGGTTTTTATTGCTTTTTAAGCAAAAATGTCCTAAAATAATACTATTTTCAATGCTATGTTTATTGTGTTATCGTAACGAACCAGCAGAGACCAACGCCAAATGCCTAAGAGTCGGTTTAGCCGAGCCGCCGAGTCGTGATATATATGACATTATGACAATATGTCTGATAAGAGACCTTGTGAATTTTGTTTTTATTTTCGCATAGTTTTTTTTACTAATACATTCTCAGCACTTAGGTTTTTGACAACTGAGTTAGGTCTTTGACAGGAGAGTTTCCGCTCTATGTATATTTCTCTATGGTTAAAATGTTCTCTCATAACGAAAAAAGTATAAAAATAGACCATTTACAATCTTTGTCGCACAGTGATAAAAGATAAGCAATGAAAATCTATCATTTTCAAATCGAACAATTTGAGGAATAATTTTTGAATCAATCTTATGTTTCCTTGAAAAATACTACCCATGGTTCTCGCGAAAATAAAACCCGACAACACTTCGGGTATAAGTAACTCAATGGAGTTAGTTTGAGGCGATGTAATGGATCGTCGCAAATAGTTCTCAGTGATCTATTCAATGAAAATCGGTCTCGTCGTTCATTTGATTTAAGAATTATTATGTAAAATATAATCACGAATATTCGACGTTCATAAGGAGTAGGTATAGCGTTTAATGGTATGTCGACGTGTGTTATTGTAATATAACTCTGAAATATCTGAAAATGTCAAATTAGATCCATTTGTGTACTTTTGCTGTAGAATAGAATGGTAAATGCCGATTGCAAATATTTTCAGTTGTTTAGTAAAATACACTCTATGGAATGTCTGTTAGCATATCATTTGGAATGTTAAAGTTATGGCTGTGAATATTTAGAATTAGGTATTTCATGGAGAGTGGAGAGTTTTTGAATTGAGGAATCATACTGTGCGAGTAGATGAGTTCTCTCCAATCGATTACATTCTTAAAGTTCAGTTCCATGTTCTACTTTATTTCTTTCGTAAAGACTTTTGTTGAACTTTATATCCTATTTCGACATTTACAGATGACATCTAGATTGGATTCCATTTAGATTGGGCTGCATTAATATGGAAACAAGAGACTAATATTTTTGAATCATTATCTCGAATTGACCATAAACCATGAAAAGTAAAGTTTATTTTAAAGACTTTTTACTAAACCAACACATTTTTTCGTTAAAGTCAACTTCGCCAACATTTACATTTGTAGCATTGTTCAATTGACCGATAATGCTTGTTAAACTTCAATTTTCTCTTTACAGAAATTAACTTTATATTTAATGGATCTGCCGGTCATGGATCGTTGTTTTTAAAAAATACTGCAGGTGAAAAACTTGTACACTTCTTAAATAAAGTTTTAACTTTTCGATCGGCAGAGGTCAAACGTATGGAAACCAATCCCACATTAAAAATGGGTGATGTGACTAGCATTAACCTGACTATAATCAAAGGAGGCGTACAATCGAATGTTGTACCTTCGCAATTGGAAGCGTGTTTTGATATGCGCATTGCTGTTGATGAGGATCTCAAGAAATTCGAAAAACTTTTGCAAAAATGGTGCTACGAAGCAGGTGGTGATATAGAATGGAAATGGATTTTTAGATGTGATACGGCTCCACCTACAAAAGTTGATCAAACCAATCCATATTGGTGTGTGATGCAGAAAGTTTTCAATAAAATGTAGGTATAAAACTGAACAATTTTTAAACTATATTTTATTGTAAAATTTGTATTTTATTGTAGGAATCTAGTTTTGGAAGCTCATGTTTTCACGGGTGGCACTGATATTCAGTTTTTGCGAGATATTGGTATACCTTCCCTTGGCTTCTCTCCCATGAATAATACTCCAACACTGATGCATGATCACGATGAATATCTGAAGGCGGATGTTTACTTGCATGGCATAGAAATTTATAAGGAAATTCTTAGGGAGTTATTAAATATGTAAATTTTAATATATGTATGTACGAGTAACTATGTATTACTTATAATTTTATTTGATATGATTCAATAAATAACGGTATTTTTTTTTTTAAACTCCACCATCGAATTGCTCTATTTTAGTTTGAAGTTTTTTGTTGATTTTAGTTGCAGGCAAACAACATTGTGGATCATTGCAGCAATTTTCTAGAAGATTATAAAATATTATTGGAATTTAGGAACATTAAAAATCGTTCAGCTAGAACTTACTTACCTCCACCTCCACTTCCTGTAACAAGTTTACCACGTAAATGCGTCATAATTTTTCTCATTACTTCCAAAGGAAATGGAAATATAACAGTATGATTATTTTCAGCCGATATTGAATTTAATGTTTGCAAATAGCGAAGCTGTTGGCAAAATTACAAAACCATAACAATTTAATTCAATTTAATTAGATAAAGTAAAGTAAAGTTACTTGAAGAGCAATTGGATTGGATTTCATAATATCTGAGGCTGCTTTCAAATTGATCGAGGCATCCAGTTCACCATGAGCAGCGGCTAACTTTGCTTGTGCTTCACGGTCGGCCTCTTGTTCGGCAGCCATGGCTCTTTGCATGTTTTTTGGCAGATGAATTTGCTTTCTGTTTTCACATAAAAAATTATCTTATATGTATTATATTATCTCATAACAACTTACATTTCAACACGTTCCACCTTAACACCCCACTTTTCGGTGGCTGCGTCCAAAAGTTGTTCCACAGTTTTTGACAATGCCTCCTTTGAAGTTAATAGCTCCATCAAGTCTTTTGTACCCACAACAGTACGCAGAGTTGCTTGTGCTAATAATTTGGTAGATACCCGAACATTTGAGATTTTTACCACAGAATCCAAAGGATTTCGTATGCTATAATAGACCACTGCATCCACTTGTATTGAAACGGAATCTTTTGTAATAATTTCTTGGGGATTAACATCAAAAGACCGGGTACGTAAATCGACTTTAACATATTCATCTATACAGGGTAGCATAAATACTAAACCAGGTCCCATAACATCACCTTGTCTGAAATTAGTTTTTAGTCACGCGATAAACATGCTCAGATACCTACTGATAATAATAATTTACCTTATTTTACCCAATCTAAAGACAATAATGCGCTCGAAAACAGTTGCGGTTTTTAGGCAAAATATTATGGCAATGGGAAATGTGAGAATAAAGAGGAGGTACGATAGAAATATAATAAAATATTCAACGGTTTTATATGTGGTTCCTCCTAGTTGGTTTAGATAATTAGCAAATACATACAATACATGGAAATAATAATATTTTTGTGGGTAGATATTGGACTTCCACTTACCTGTCTGTATAGTGGACTGGCCAGTTTTTAATACGTTGGGCAATTCTGTTTCTTCCATGTTTTTTTATGTATCCAAAAATAAATAAAAGTAAAATACGTATAAAAATTATGTTGTTTGTCAGTTTTTAAATACATACATATGCCCCAGTGAAGTTAATTTTCCAGAATGGAATATTAATCCACATATTAAAAACTGACAAGTCTACTACATAGATAATACTATATAGGTAAGAATGTTATATTTGACTATAATCCTTTGAATATCATACAGTATTTCTCTTATATTTAATAATCTCTATAATTGTGACTATAACCAGATTCCCTTGCAATGAGCTGTCTGAATTTCAGGCAAACATATTGGACGACATATCTAATGCATCGGAAACTTAGTAATCTTATTTGATACATATGTACATCAATCCTATAGATTGGAATAGATAGAGTCCAAAAGACTTTACCATTTTATTTGTATGTATATGTATATGTTTTTTTTTTTTTTTAATTTTGCGACGAATACAGAGTGTTTCTACAGCGACAAAAGTTTGTAGATTTTAAGGGCCAATTCTCAAATAATAAAACTATGCTTCACATAAAATCGCAGGGGTTCTCATGTAGCAATTGCATTTTTTGGACCGCATAGAGTTCGGAAATACTTTTAGTTTTTTTCTGATCACTTCGTTTAGTACTTTAATGAAAGCCATTTTCACAATGTACGATTAAAAGTTAACGTGAACTTTAACTGCAAGTTAGGCTAATCTGAATTTCACAATGTACGATTAATTTCTAACTGACACTATTTAACAACAAAGTTGCTGTTAAATATAACCGAACAAACTTCGCCGGTTAGCATCTTAATTGTAAGAAATATAATAAAAGAACATGAAAAAACATTTATATTTTTGTAATATTTATAATTTTAAAAAATGTAAAGCAAAGAAAAGGAAATTTTGCACGGCGTGATCCAGATACCACCCGGATATTGCACTTCAGAAAAAAATACAAACCAAACAACAAATGTGCACCTTTCCTTGTTGGTTTTCAATATTTGTTGTTCAGTTTGTTTCTAGGTATAAAGGCGCAATATAGTTAGGTACCTTAATATTTTTGAGTTTTATAAGTTTTTTTATTATACAACTAATAAAATACAAATTATTATTTTTTTATGCCGCCTTTTTAGAAATTTGTTATATTTCAATCTTTCATTACACTATTTTTCGTAAACAAATGTATGCAGTATTGCCATATTTTCTACTGAATGCTTTTGTTAAGTAATCAAATGATGGTGAAACGTAAATCGTTAACCGTTGGTTAAATGGTCCCCGTTAAACAAACCGACAGTTAGTTAATTTTCTGATAAAAATGAAATAATCGTACATTGTGAAATTGGCCGTTAGTGTCATAACGATATTGTTACGTTTTTACCTTTTAAAAACGAGGGTTTATTTCCTTTAAATAAACCGGATACTTTTGATTGCAAATAAAAAGCGGTTTTAGTAGTTTAAAATTGTAACAACTCTTTATTTAGAATGTACAACAACAACAGATTTAAATATTCACTCAGTGTCTTTATACACGTTTATCAATTCGCAGAAATGCACACACATTCTATAACGCTGCAGGCAGTCATTACAGACCGTTGAATTCAAATCGTCATTCCACATTCGTAACAATATTCTTAATTTTATAAGTTAAGTTGTTTTGAAATTGATTTTAAAGTTGTTTCTCTTATTTAAAAGATATAAGAATGTTGTACCTTTCAAATGGAAGATACTTTTTGAAAATCGATACGGCTGTTTAAGTTAACAAAAGGCACTTTTTTCAACAAATTTCCATTTTCTTCACGCTCTAAGTTGATCGTGAGGCAGTGAAATATTTGTTTCTTATTGAACAAAAACAAAAATTAGTTTAAAATTAAAGTCTTATGCTAATTTTTGTAATAACATGTTTTTCGACTTTTTCGGTTTTTTTCATAGAATAAAATTTAGCTAGTTGTGATTTTGGGCCAATATTTCGATCGTTTATGCTTTGATTTTGTCATGGTGAAGTGCATAAAGTTATTTTTTATCGCATAATAAAATTGTGATTAAAATGTATTGTTGCAATTATAATTTATATGTTAATTATGTAATAATTACAAACCACAACTTTTATCGGTGAATTGGTGAATAATTTTACATTCTTATCAAAGACATTTGTGAGTGAACTTAGAGAAAGTTTTATTCTTATTGTCTTTATGTTTTGTGACTCATAATTATTCGCCCGATAAAAAGATTTCAAAGCAGGGTTGGGGAATGTAGACAATTCAGGAGACATATGAAGTTCACCACGTTGGAATATATAAAGTTTTTAGTGTGATCTAGGGTTCCTAATCGGAAAATTTTTAAAATTCGATTATATCTATAGATTTATTCGATAACAGCAAACTAATTACGATTAATATGCTTAACAATAAAACTTCTTCTACAGATATTACTTACATACATAATTTATCTTTCGAGAACTTGTTATTGAACAATTTTACTCGCTTTTGGCATTATTTAGAGCCTGATTTAGAAACATAGAGAAACAAACATTTACCCCACTCGAACAATTGTTTCGGACGGTATGTTTTTTAAACTATGGACAGATTTCATTAATTCATACATACATTTATAAGTCCTATGGAGGAAACGTATTGTGTTTTCGTAATATAATAAGACGTGCTGGACTATAAGTAATGTGTGTATTGGAAAGTTGTCGTACGAAGGTTTGTTTACAAGCACTCGGTTGTTGGACTGTCTGTGAGGTGTATTTTTAACTGACTTTTTGAGGTCAATTAACACTCGTATATGTTAAAATTACTAGTTATGTAGCTGATCAAGTAACAAGTAGGTAGCTAGCATGGTAACTGGCTCTATGTAACCTGTATGTGACTTCTTTGAACCAGCTATCAGACAGTCTCATTGTAATCCAAAAGGGTCAATTGACCCCCTGCTTAGGACATGCACGTTTAAAATAACTAGTCATGTAGCTAGTTATGTGACTAGTTCTCACCTTAAATAATATGTAAAATCACTAGTTCGGAACAGTCTCCTAGAGCTACCAATTAGGTTTTTGACAAATGAGTTAGTATTTATCTATATGTGATTATTTTGTAATTTTTTGTTTGAGTTTTTTTTTAGTTTCTGCTCTATCTGTATTTCTCTATGGTAATAAGCATAGAGAATTATACATAGAGACGAGACGCTTCGATTTGTCAAACAAAAATACAACAAATAATATGTCTGATACAACAACAAAATACATTGACTAGCATGTATTTTGTTGTTGCAAGAGTTAGGTTTTTGACAACAGGCTTAGGTTTTTGACAATTACGTCTCGTCTCTATGTTACCCTATGGTAATAAGCATGATAAAAATACCTTATATATTTTAAAATAAGGTATTTTGAAGTATCCTTTTTTGTGAACATTATAAAAAGCGTTGCCAAATTCCTAAAAATTATTTTGATTTTCGAGACATTTTTTACACAAAATGTGTAATTTATAACTTAACATATAAATAAATATGTATTATGTTGTGTTGGAAATTATTGATTCCATTCCTAACGTTCGCTTACTTATAATTAAAATGCGTTGACTATTTTTATAGGTATATAAGTATTGAAGCAGTTCATTATTTATATTTTCTTTATTTATTTATTTTACACATGAAGTACACCATTTAATATCATTTATTTTAAATTATCAACTTTTAACGTTTATTTTCAAAACTAACTGATTTTTATCAAATACTACTCTTTAATTTACTTTTATACATTTTAATACAACACTGTTCACATGATCACTACATTTTGAATTTAACGCTTAATTTTTGAATTTAACTACCTTTCTAAGATACAACTCTCTATGATTTATTGAATGTTACATTTTTATACAACCATGTTAATGTATTATGATCATGTCCAAGGCGAATTTATACAAGGTGGAGTCAGTCAATCAGCTGATAACTTTTTTTTTCGCTTTTTGGTTCTAACAGTTGTCAAAGCTTTTGTTTATATTTAAATATCTACATATTCTAAGCTAATTAACAAAATATTTATTTTTTACATAAATAAGTAAAGCCCTCACTATTCAATTATCTACACTATGTTAAGTTTTAATACATATTTGTTTAATTTTTAATTTTTGTTTTTTGACATTTGTTAAGACCAATTGTTGTTTTTGTAGAACTGCCACCACCTTGTATGAATTCGCCTTGATCATGTCTTTGTATTACAACTACGTATTGGAAATAGTATAAAAGCAGCGCAAGTTGCATTAATAAATTCACGGGAATGAGTGGCTTCCTGTATCGGACAGGATGAAGTATCTTGGAGTGGTGTTCCACGAGAACTTTGAGTTTTATCGCCACATTGACCATGTGTTGGAGCGCACTAAGCGTGTGTATGCATTGTATCGGGGGATTATTGGCCATGGAAGGGGCCTCGATAGGAGGATAGGACTGCTGCTCTATAGGCAGGTAATTCGTCCTCTCATGTCCTATGCCTTTCCTGTCTGGTTCAGGATATCTTCTGCACAGATGGAGAGACTTAGGAGGTGGGAGAGGCGAATTTTGGTCGGTTGCCTGGGATTGAGGTGTAGGCGGGGCCTGATGGCATCTACCGTAGACCCTCATGTAGGTCGATATATGGGTCGATCGATTTTGAGCGCATAGATGCGTTCATGATTAGGTCGGGACTGGCATTTTTGTTTTGAGAGGGCGGGTGATATGGAGGCTGTTCGCATGTCGAAATATATGTCCCCGGTGGATCTCATCACTTTGAGGGAGGCTGGTCTTCTCCGTGAGGGTGCAAACCTACTCTTCTACCACAGGATGATAGGTACACTTAATATTGGTGATCTCGTGTATAACACGACCATGGGCCGCTACTTTTGTACATATTTTCTTTTCAAACCTATCACTTTTGTAAATATTTTATAATCTTTCTTTTGTAAACAACTTTCTTTTTTAGTTTTAAGATTTTATATATTGTTAGATTTTAAGTCGAAGAATGATCTCTGTTTTTACCCTTTTTTCGGAGAATTTACTAAAAATGATTCATTGAATATGATTTTTTATATTGATAATAGTTTTAAGAGCTAGGCTATAAATCTTTGAATAAAATAATTTGACGAGTCTTTGGAAGATACCATAGTATGTAAGGAAAATTTAATGTAAAAGTAGTTTTAAGCAAACATGTAAACCAAAAAAATTTCTGGAAAATAAAAACTTGTAAACTTGTAATTAATAAATTCACTTGACTTTATGCCTTTGATGAATGAACTTCTTTGTCTAGTTTTAATTTACCGGACGGGTTGGAAATGATTTGAAGTGTTTAAAGAAAAGTAGTTACAGTGAAAAATAGTGCGATTGTGTTTTTTTAAACGCCGGCTTTATGTGTAAATATAATATTCGTTATAAGATTATTTCAGTATGTTTTATTTTAATTTTTTTATTACTATTCAAATATTTTATATCTTTTAAATGGCTGCTTAATTATAAATAGCACACGCAAGAATGTATTTTCAAGATCTAGCCGAGCACTATCAGAAAATATAAAAAGTCTTTGAAATCGTATGGAAAACAATCGGATGGCACGAAAACAATCGGGCATGTCGAAGGTGCCCTACTTTAAGTCCTCTTAGCGCCGTCACTGAAGCACATGTGTCCATGTCAAATTTTATCCCGATCGGAGCAGTCGTTTAGAAATGCGAGATTTATTTCCAAAAAATTTCAATTCTGCTCCACTGTTCATAGTTAATGCATTAGGATCGGTATAATCGTAGATATATACCCCAAAACATGTTTACATATTAAGTATTATTTTGAAGTTACCTTGTGATCATTGGGACAGAAATCTTATCCAATCTCACACGTTTTGTTTTAACTGAAATATTACTGTTTTGGCAAATCTTCTTCGCAAGTTTTACATATATCCAGCCACTGTTGTAGTTTGTTGGGTAATGTAGGGACTTTAAAAAAAATATGTTTGAATTTTTGCAAAAATATTTGGTATTTTTGCAGTTGGGGAAAGTGAAACTCATGCTTATTAGTTCTTAAAATAGTGTTCATAAATTAGCATTGTAATATTTGAAAATTATCCTTTGATCCCAATTTGAAAGTAAATATTTTTTAATACATATTCAAATTAATAAGAATTATGTATTCCCAAAGAATGTAAGGGAAAATATACTTCAAATATCTTCAATCCTTCAAAATCCTTAAGCATGTCCTTCTATTTTTCTACTATGGTAATAAGTTTCCTTCAATTATAAATTCAAATAAGATAAATTTTATATACATTTTAAAATTGAGATACGTTTTTAAAACAAATCATCACAAATTTATTTTAAATTCAATAACATTCCACAATCAATCATCAATTATCAATAATATTAAAAACAAGTAAAATTTAGGCATTCAATACGGCAGGAATAAGTTTCTTGTAGATCTCAATACCCTTCAAATACGTGTCAGCCTTTAAAAATTCATCGTGATCGTGCAACAATACAGGAGTGTTGTTCATGGGAGAGAAGCCAATGGCGGGAACGCCAACGTGACGGGTATGACGACTGTCAGTGCCACCAGGGAAGACCAATGTAGTAAGTTTTAAACCTCTGTTAAGAGAAGACACATTAAAAAGAGTTGGTTATTTAAATTCTTATTTAAAACATGCTGCAACTTACAAATCTTTGACAAGACAATTCTGGAATGCTACCCAATAAGGATTTGAGCTATCGATTTTAGTGGGTTCAACTTTGGGTTCCTTTTGCTCAAATTCTAGTTCAATATCACCACCAGCTTCGACGCACCATTGACGAACCTAAACAATTACATATATATATGGGTGTTGAAGTAAACACTGTAATAAATTGGTAGTTTATATAAATATTTACCTGTTTTTCAAATTCGGCATGATCTACGGTAATGGCAAGTCTTATATCGAAACCCATTTGCATGAATGGAGGAATAACATTACTTTGAACACCACCACTCAAGGTAGTTAAATTGACTGTAGTTACATCCCCAATAGTTAAATTAGGATTACTTTCCAAACGTTTCGATTCGTGTTCTCTGAATTCCATCATTTTGTTCAAGATATAATGCAATTTTTCACCTACAGTGTTCTTTAACAGTAACGAACCATGTCCAGCTTGGCCGCTAATTTTAAAGTGGATTTCTTAAAAATAATAAATAATAACAAATAATTGTTAGTTTTTGTTTTCATGCAATAAGTATGTAAGTTAAAATACTCACGCCATATGGATCTTTCGGCGTAATATACTTTGAAAATATCATTCTCGGAAGCGATACCCTCATCCAATGAAAAGCCAACATTCAGTTTTTTGAAATCATCAGTCTTAACAAAGGCCTCCATTCCCAAATGTCCGCCAATTTCTTCATCTATAAAGTGAAATAAAAACATGTATGTACCTTAAAATCAAAAGGCTCAAACAAAATAATCACACATACGAGTGTTGTTTTTGTTTTCACATAGTTTTTTTTTTACTAATACATTATCACCACTTAGGTTTTTGACAACTGAGTTAGGTCTTTGACAGGAAAGTTTTTGAAAAATATTATTTTTTAAAATAAACCGCCATATTTTTGACGAGCTTCCGTGAATGTCTTTCACGCAAACGAATTTGATATGGTTGAAAATAGATCTGTATGACTATGAACGGACAATGATATGCCATTAAACAAATTAAATATCACATACCCCAAATATTAAACAAAAACTGAGATTTTACCATATACTTTGATTTTGCAAATGTGCAAAAAAATTACTCTATCTGATAAAAATGTCAAATAAAAGTAAATTCAACAAAAGCATTAACAAAGGTATTCTAAATTGTATAAATTTGAACAAACGATGGTAAACATAGTTTGGAAGATTTTGCTGATGTTCTTGATGCTGGATGACATTTCGATACACAATTCCATTTATAAATCATTCTGTTCCACAGTCACACATTTATACAACATTTATATTTATTTAATTTTTATTTCTTCAAATGCACAACAAATCAGATCAAGTTTGCGAATCAAAATTGTCGCGCAAACTTATCAGAGTTGTGCAAATGAATTTCCATAAAATGTTTGACAGTTCATTTGGAAGAGTGTTAAAATCCACAGCATTTAGTGTTTACATGAGGACCCTTATTAATTTGATACCAAACAATTTTTCACCCTTGGTTGTGATTAAAGCTTTTTTATAGTTCTGCTGCTACTGTCCATAAAGTGACTCGTAAAATGAATTCGTGTAAAGCGGTTTTAAGTGGTTATGCTTAAACTGTTACACAACCTCAATAATTAGTTAATTATTTTATAATCTTAATTTTTATACTCAACAAACAAAAGTAAACAAATTAATTTAAATAAACTTTAAAATAATAATCTCGACCCCAATAATAAAACAACCAACGTAAACAAAAAAAAAAACTTGCAATAGATCTTATCAAACCTTAAAGTAATAAAGATTAGTTTAGGAAAGTAAAAACATATAAAAATTCTAACAGTTTCTAAGATTTTTCAATGTTTATCTACTCTTTTTGAAAGATTGAATTTATGGCTTATGACGTTGTGCTGACTTACCTGGTACAAACATTACATGAACCGTTCTCTTCATGGTGGCTCCACTCTTTTTCAATGCTCGTATGGCTGCCAAATATTGCATTCCTACACATTTCATGTCTTGTGAGCCACGGGCGAATATACGACCCTCCTCATCCATTTCGGCGCCAAATGGCTGATGTTTCCACTTGTCAGCAAATACCGGCACAACATCCATATGCGAATTCAATACCACTGAGGGCAATTGTGGCTGGGTACCTTGCCATGTTATTACGACAATGGGTAATGTCTTCTTGGCTGGATAATAGATCGTTATTGGTAGACCTAGATCGGTAGCTTGTTTTTTAAGGAATTGAACGCAGGGCTCTGAAAAGAAAATATACTTGTTAAATAAGCGCTATTTAAATAATAATTTTATTTATATGTATAATGAATGGTTTAAATTTACAATAAATAAGTACAAGTGTTTTTGGTTTCAGTGTAACTTTATTATTGAAAGACTGTAAATACTTTAATTTTTGTATTTGATATATTAAAAAGTCCATTTTCATATTGACAAGCCAATTAGTGTTAAAATTAAGTATGAAACACTGATTATAAGTTCATACTTTTCTAAGAAAGTGTCAATAGAGAAAACGGTTAATTTCTATATCACAGCTTTATCTGGATTATCCACTTAAAGCCCCTTCACAAGATTACATTTTACGACACTCATTTGGCACAGCGTCAGATTAAAGTGCACATTTCACGGTTTTAACATAGCAAGAGAGTAATGTGTTATGTTTATAAGAGAAACGGATGACTTTATTCATTTTTGAAAGTTTTCCAAAATGTATTCTAGAAGCGGATTGGATTTTATTTGTTTTATCATATATTTTAAACAAATCAATAATTTAATGTAAAACAAAAATCTACAAAAAACTGTAAGTGATCTAAATGTTTGTTTTGAAAATATTGTTTTAATTTTAAGTTTTATTATTTAAATAGACGATCCGTTGAAAAAGTGGTCATAACATCTACGAAACATAGGGAAAATTTTAATAAAAACAGATGACATTTTATTTACAATGAAGAAGTTCGGGCCCTACTAGATTATGAGACTCAACAACTTGAAAATAATCAACATTTGGGCAAATATAAACACTAAAAAAATCAAATTACTTTTTTTCTTAAACATTCCACTATAGAATTCATTACGAATTAATTCCTAGGCATAAGTCCTTAACACTTAAACGCACAAAGAAAATAAAGAAAAAAAATGAAAAGGAATGAGAAAATTAATTTATTTTCATAAAATAATGGGAAATACGTATTTTTTTAATTAGGTGTTGCACATAAATGAGCAAATGGGGATAAATTGTTTTGAATGGACTTAAGTACATTATAAGTACACGCAGAAAAAAAATATAGTTGTACACTGTAACCATTTCAAATTTGTGCATGGTTATTGTAACAATTTCATACACGCAGAAAAAAAATATAGTTGTACATTGTTACTGTAACCATTTCAAATTTGTGCATGGTTACTGTAACAATTTCAAAATTTTTAACAATATTATAGTCACAGTAACTATATATATGATTGTGGTAACAATAATATGGTTAATTTACGATTCAAATGAATATTTCAACCATATATATGGTTACAGTAACCATGTATATGTTTGTGACAACCATTTATATGATGAAGGACTTACCATATTATGATGCTCTCATATCATAATCTGAGAACAACATATTATGATAAAATTATTCATCATATAAATGGTTGTCACAAACATATACATGGTTACTGTAACCATATATATTTCGTTCGGTTTTGACATTACCTTAAGCTAGCTTATGCATATTATAGTTGAACCTTAAATATAATCATCACATTATCTTTCTTCTGTTTTTGTTTTGGCCACAAGAACGAAGCTTATTGAAATCGGTTTATGATTTAAAACAGCGGCATATTAACGTTCGTTAAATACCATACAATCATAATACAATTTTTTCACAAAATTGTTGTCTATATCTCATGACTAAATTGTTAAATATGGTTTAAATTACTGATATCGGAAATCCATAAATATTTCAATAGTTGATGTAGCATGTTTGACTGTACTTTCATAATTGTTTTTTACATGCACATAGTTATAAACATAGGGTACAACCATGGCAGAACTAACAAGGTACAATTAATAGAAAGTATGTTCTCAATTATACATTCCTTATAACGTCAAACAAAAGAAAATTAGAAAAAAATCAAAACGAAATGTCTAAAATAAAAATAAATTAATTTGTGGTTGTATTAAAAAATATTTATATATTTAAATTTGTTCGTGAAATATTTAATACAAATTAAAATGTGTCCAAATAAATATGTTGGCTTTAATAGAACGTGCAAAAAATCGTGGATACAAAATAAAAATTGATGAGAGTAAATGCGTTATTTGACGTTGTAGGGATAAATAATGACAACTCTCCCCAATAATTGTACCTGGTTTATTCTGCCATGGGTACAACTAGAGGCGCAACTGAGAATAAGCTGAGAGTAACAATAATTACTCTCTTCACACGTACTTGTGATATGTGAATTCAACATACTTGCGAGAGAATTTAACACATCAGAATTCTTGAAATTTTAACTTCTATTTCCCGACTAAATATAGACCGAACCGCTTTTTTACACTTCCACACAATTTTTGTCAATTTTTTTTAATACTTGCAGGACACTTTTATTTCTGAAACACTTTTATTTTGCTCAAATGAACAAATTTATTTTTGACACTTAAATTTATCTGTGGTAGAATTTTATTTATAGAACAGAGTTTCAATTTTTGGTATTGAAAATAGAAGAAAATTTAAATAAATTAAAATTTAAACATTTTTATAGAACTCTGTGAAAATTAAAAAGGCACCAATACAACCTCAAAACTATGTACTAATACATTCTCACGACTTAGGTTTTTGACAACAGACTTAGGTTTTCTCCCTCTCAGTAGCGCTTCTATGGATATATTATTCTATGGTTATAAATATGTACATGAACTTTAGTAAATTATGTATTCGAATAATATTTTTTATTTGTTCTAATAATAGAGGAAATTTAAAAAATTAATCGATCACTCGAATAATTGATAACAATAATCCTTACTCAACATATTGCTTTCTCAGACCTTTTATCATCATTGATAGAATGGTGAGATTATTTCACAGACTTTGTATTAGTATTGTGAGTAAATAGAATAATGGTCAATTTACAAGGTCTCTTATCAGTTATATTATCATAATGTCTTATATATATATATCACGACTCGGCAGCTCAACTTAACTGACTCTTAGACATTCGGCGTTGGTCTCTGTTGGTTCGTTACGATAACACAATAAACATAGCATAGAAAGTAGTATTATTTTAGGATATTTTTTTGCTTGAAAAGCAATAAAAACCATTGTGAAATATTAGGACATTATGACATAAAAGGAGACCTTGTGAATTGACCAAATCAGTTTTAAATAGTATTTGGACATTATGGCATATATTGGACCTTGAGTCAAATATGGATCCTAATACTTATAAAGAATATTATGAGTTCTAATATAGGAACTATGGTAGTGAAAAGTAGAAATATAATAACTACAAATGAACAATTTCTCTCCTGATAAGTTATCACAGTTTTGCACTAACACAATCAGACATCCAGCCACCTGCAGCTCACTGTCTTGTGAATTTAGGTGGACAGCGATTTTTTACACTTTCTCCAATGAATTGTCAAAAAACAAACAGAGTTGCCCAATAAAAATGTTTAACAAATTTAATGGATTGTTGTAAAATAATTACTATATTTTTAACTTATTTTATGTATATTTCAAAAGGAACCCAGCAAAAACTTTACTTACTTAGTAAGCCAGCAAGTAATATTGGAGCAAACTGGTAACTACTTATTATTTGGCTGAAACACTAGTTACTGTTGTTCGAGATTTTCTAAAAATTCAGGGGTCCTACTTATAAATATACTTACATTCAGCTCAATTATAAGTATTACATTCACAATAAGAATATGTAGCTAAAAAAAAATACATATAAATTTTGCCTCGTGTGGGTATCGAACCGTCACATTATTTGCTTTTGTTTGCTAGTCAAGCTGCTAACTCACTGCTCCATGTACGAGTTATTTTATTGTAAGTTAACAATGTTTTTAACATTAACATATAAATTAATATAATCTGAACAAAAAAATATATGGCGCTGACTGGTGTAGAACCGCTAACGTCTCGTTTTCCAGTCAAACACACTAGATAGCTGTGCTAAATGCAAAAGTTCAATACCAACCAGTACAAAAATAAGCACCTATTCTAGTAAATAAAATAACCACCACTCATTACAAAATAAGGCATGTGGTAATTAGTTGCCATTACAAAAATTCACAAAATTTTTGCTGGGAAAATAGTACAAATGGCAATTAATGTGTATCATTTTCGTAAAAATCACCAATTTCCCCAGAAATGTTTGTATTTGAGTATTATGGTAACACTTTATTGTATTTAATTAATATAACAAAATTTGGTTTCAAGCCGCAAATGGACTTAAAAATAGCAAATGCTGATAAGTAGTACAAAGGTTTATTTATTTAATTCGCTGTAATTTTCTTATATTTGTGGCTTTTTGGCGACATGTAACGTGTAAACACTCAAGCAACTTATAGACATTTCGATGTATTTTTCGACATTTTCGATAATACTTAATACGTGTTCTCAACTTTCATCATTCTACTTGCATGTGCAAATGCGGGGTAAATAAGCTAAATTTACCAAATATTTGCCAAAACTATATTCTTGACACCACTGCTGCTGGCTTTAAAAAAGTAAAACAATTTTTTGCTGCCAGCCAGTCAAACTTTGAGTATAAATTTGTTTTGGATTTTCACAAACACAATGTGGATGGAGGTTGCATTGATTTTGTTATTAAGTGTATATTATTTTTTAAAGAACATATGGAAAAACCTATTCTACAGATACAAATATATATACATACATACATACAAACATGCATAGATACGAACGTGTACATATGTATGTATGTATGTATGTTTGTAGTATATCCATATCCTTACACACATTCACACAAATGTTTAAAAAAAAAAAATATTATTGCAGTGCATGCCAAAGGTCAAGGAAGTTCTTAAAGCAATGGGTTGTTGTTAAATGTGGTAAGAATTAAAATGTATAATTTAGAGGAAAGAATAGGATGTTTGTATTGCAAAATAGTTGGGTGGTTCTTAAACGGGAGACTCATTTTTAAAATACGGTTTTAAAGAAAATGGAAATTTTTTAAGATTTTTAGGAAGCACTTGGAAGGTGATCTGGGGGCAAATTCTCGCAATCGAAATAAATTTCGAACGAGTAAAAACTCGTTCGTTATCGAACTCAATCATTATAATTTTCTATACATTTTATTCGATATCGAATAAGAGAATTCCAAAAATAAAAAAAATCGAACGTTCGAATAAGTATTCGATCGTGTTCGACTGCGGTAATTAGCCCCCTGATTATAATTAATAACCTGAATTTATACAAATTTTTTTGCTAATTATTTAAACATATTTCCTTTCGAACTAAATTATAAATTTCGTTTAATGTCTTTGATTACACTATGCTACAGCTAAAATATGCAGAGGTTCTCATAAATATTTCCATCACTTTGTTTAGTACTTTTTTATTAGCAAATGTAGTGAAATAACGATGTTCTTAAAGTTATAACTTTAAAAAAATCATTAGAAAGTGGTTTTAAAATTGTTTCTTTTATTTAAAATATATATCTTTTACCTTTCAAATGGAAGAGACTTTAATTTTTTTTCTTGGTGTTTTAAGGTGATCGTGCGGCTTTAAAATATTTGTTTCTTATTTTAGTAGAAAAAGTGTACAAAAAAGCTTTCAAAAAAACATGAATTTAAAAATTAATGACTTATGGAAATATTTGTGTTCGTCATTTTTTTTAAACATAGCTGCCTACCATAACTTAGCCATTTGCCAACCAACTGATATATGTCAAACATAAGGAAAAAAATTTTTAATTATTTTCTAAAGAACTTATTATGTACTATGACTTATTTTTTTTTAACGAAGTGATCTAGAAAAACTTTAAGCCTTTCAAAACTGTATTGCTACATGAGAACTACTGCATGTTTTTTTTTCTTTCACTGTCGTATCACTGTTATTTTATTTGTTTTTTGAATTGTAAGATTTCAGTTGGTTGCATACAATTTGAGCCACCTTAATATTTGTACGTTGTAAACAAATACTAGACCAGAAATTCAATATTTTTATTATAGTAGACAAAGACGCCGCTTTTTGACAAGAATATATCTGTGGATATTTGACAAAACAACTTAAGTGTAATTTTACAAATGTTCAGGAGTGCGCAAAAACTATTGAATTGATTGATAATTATTTTATTATTTGTCTTTGAAAAACTCAAAGAATCATACAAAGCTCTCGAAATTAATTAGGGTCTAATAATTAAATAATTATCGATTTATTCAACAGTTTTTGTGCACTTCTGAACAATTTTAAAATTACACTTAAGTTGTTTTGCAAAAGCCCACAGATATGTATACGAATGTATATACTACATACGTTAGCTTAGTATGTAAATGTTCCAAGTACTTTTTTCAAAAATTTTACAGGAGACACTAATAACGTTTTAAAATCCATTGTTTAAAATATTTTGGAATCTGTTAATGCAGGCTTACTTATTTCGTAAATAATCACAATTTAGAAGAAGTGCGTTGGCGACTTTTAAGTCTTTTTTTTGGGACTTAGCTCACATTCTTTTACTTATTTTGTTTTTTTATTATTGGACTTGGCACATTTTCTTATACATTTTTTTAAATTTATTTTTATAGGGTAGAACTAGAGACGCAACTGAGAGTAAAATATATTAAAAATATTTACTTTCTCCTGAATTATATGGCTGACGCAACAAGTTGCAAGACTTACGTTTTTGACAGGCTTACGTTTTTAGTCTCTCAGTAATGATTCTATGTCTGTCTATGGTTTTAACCATAGGGTAACATAGAGACTAGACGTAATTGTCAAAAACCTAACTCTTGCAACAACAAAATACATGTTAGCCAATGTATTTTGTTGTTGTTGAATTTTTGTTTGACAAAACGGAGTTCTCGTCTCTATGTATATTCTCTATGGTTTAGTTCGGTATCAATATAATATTCAAATACCACTTTTTCCAACCTCAGAGTACTAAAATTTATAACTTTAATTTATTTTCATACTAGCGTGTTTATGTGTTGCAAATCATCTGCAAAAATACTGTTATACTGAATATTTTCAATAGAAAATACTGTTATACAGAACATTTTCTGTAAAAAATTTTGTTATACTCAAGTTTATATCCAAAATTTTTTAATAGAAAATACTGTTATTGCAGATAATCATTGTGAGTCTATAATAATTTGTAAATTGGTCTTCTTACATAAAATACTTAAACATTTTTTAATGTATCAAATGAGTCTCGGGTCTCATCGTATCAACTTTCCCATCCCTGATTTAAAATCTCTATTGTCTTTGAAGTTACACTCAAAAGGTAATGGAGCAACGCTATAAAAAATTTCAAAAAGCTCTAAAATTTCCTCAAAGTTTTGATTTACGTTTTTTGGTTAAAATGAAATGGATAAACTAATAACACAGTCCAATAAATTGAGACTTTTTGATTGGAACATAACAGCGACCCTATAATTCTGAAAGGGCATGTTAAGTAGATAATTTTTGTAGAATAAACTTATAGTCCAGCTGGTCTGAATTTTTGTTTTACAGTGGGCCAAATTTTTCATTTTTAGATCGAAGGAAGCATTATACTAACTGAAAAAAAAGTTGTAAGCTAATATGTGAGAGAATTCTTATTGTCAGAGTTATAATGTCAAATTTTATGGAGATCTTTTTCTGGAAGATCTTAACCCTATATCTACTCTCTTAAGGGGTCAAATTGACCATTTTTTCGAGCAAATTAAAAGTCTAGCAAAATTACACGCTTCCTCGGGTCACACATTTTTTAAAAAATTCGCCAAAAATCCAAATATGATCTGAATGAGCTGAAATTTAAAATATAAATAGTCCTTAAGAAGATCTACAAAAAAAAAAAAAATTTTTTGGTCGATTTTTTTTTTAAATATCATTTATTTTTGCTATGAAATTCTGAATAAAATCAAAACAACTTGCTAACAGTTATCTCGTAACTTTTAAAAGTTACATGTATTAAAAGTTTGAACATGTAAAAATGGCCGTAATTTTTTACGTTTTTTCTAAAACACATTTTGCATGGAATATATAAAAAAAACCTTAACATTTTTCAAAAGGGAACAAGGTTTGTGATATCAGTAGTCGAGATTATAGAAAATTTCAAAACGCTCCAATATTTCCTCAAAAATATTATGAATTACGTGTTTGTTAATGTAGTTATACTCATTTCCATTTGGCATCGATGCAAATTTTGCAATTTTGAGAAAATAATAATAATAATAATAACGATGGAAACTCTAAATAGTTATACATGTTTTTCAAGCAAACAAATTTCTTAAAAAGTGGACTTAACACGTTTGCTCTCTAAACTAATGATATACATATGTATATTGTACAAACGAGTCATTATTATATTGGAATATAAACCATTTCACCTTATTACGAAGGAATTTAAAAATAACTTTTATTTTAAACTGATGATATTCTTACATGCCAAGTTAATTTTAGCTAAAATTCTTATGAGGATTTAAGAAAGTTTTTTTTTTTTTTGGTTACAAAAGTAATATAATTTAACGGTCATGCAGCAACAAAGTAAGTAGTAAGCAAATATTAATGTTAAATGTGGTATGAAATATGACTACTTATTAGCACAATTAGTCAGTAAATATAATATAACTTAAGTTTTGACATTGAACTCTACATCCCAGCAAAAACATCACTTACCAATTATCCTGAAAAGGTAATATCTACAACATTTGCAATTGTATTTCAGAATTTTTTATTTGTATTTCAAAAATTTCTAATAGAAAATTCTGAAGTACAATTAGAAATTTCTGAAATACAATTTCAAGTTTCAGAAATATAATTGGAATATTCTGAAATACAATTAGAAAATTCTGACATTTTTTAAATAGAAACTTCTGAAACTTCTGAACTACAATTGAAAATGGTGTAGAATAAGTACTTATTTTTATTCGGCATGTCTTAAAACGAAACCAATATAAATTGTCAAGCAATACGGTATTTTATAATTGATTTGTATGTACGTACAAGAAACAAATGGTTGGTTGAAACGAAATTCGATTGAACGTTACCAACTGGTTATTATATCACACATAAATATAAATTAACATAGTAATTGTCTTTAAGTAGAGTTTTTGTTTAATAATCTTTCTGCTGGTTATATTTTGAAGGTATTTGTCTCCACCAAATTTTAAATTCGTGTTTAAAAGTAAGCACAATATATATGAATTTCTTTTTAATTTAGAGGGAATGTGGGGACTTCCTTCTTCTAAATTGTTTACATTTCAATTATGTATTACAAAATGTCTTTCCATGCTTCTTATATTTACAAATTATTATCAAAATTGACCGGAAGTACAAACAACTCTGCACGGAAACACATCAATTGTTACTTAATTGTCAATTCAATTACTGTTCGTCAATTATGCATCTCACAAATAGAAATAAAAAAACACCCAAGTATTAAATGCACTATGGTCAAAATGACTGTTTAAAATACTCGTACATACATAGGTACCTATTTGAATAAAACAAAAACTTACCATAATCAACATTAGGATGAACACTGGGAATGCGTAAGTATTCCCGAAATATTTTGATTTCTTCATTATTTTCCCACACACTCATTTTGCTTTCTGTAAATTTTGAGATTATATTAAACAATTTGCAGTTAATTTAATAAAACTTTTACTTTTAATATTTTTTTTACATCCACACACACACGAGTATGTATGTTAATATTTGTTTGTATATTTTTGTTTTAATTAAATTTATTATTATTTTTTTTTTTTTTGTTTTTGTTGTATGGAATCAGCTGTTTATTTTTTTCGGAAAACAACAACTATTCGAAAAACTAGCACACTCACATCAGATATAACTTTGTGGATCGGCTGCTTAGTGCACACTGAAATATTTTACTCTTTATCGCTGGCTTTTTAAACATATTAAGAGTGTGTTGTTTGCATTTGATTATTTGGTCTCTTTGTGGCTGCAAACACAACAACTCTTCAATAAAAATATTCGAACAAACACATATGCAAGTGTGTTCATTAGGGTGGCTACTAAATTTACATGTCAATTTTAATTGATTGTGGAATGTACAGCTAAAACTTAACTTTGAATGAAATATAATATAACCAAATATCTGCTGGTGTATATACGGATATGTTAGACGATACCAATTTTGAAAGTAATTTTTCATTAAGAGCGACGAATTATGGTGTGCTAGTTATGCCATTATTTATGAAATTTTAATCCGCCCAAGCACAGGCACTAATGAATACGCTGGACACATATTTCCATGACTCGATCTTCGAAAAAATCGGTCAAAATACCAGAAAAAATTAGCTTGCTTGACTTCAGTTCATGATATTTTCTTAGCTTCGAGCATTACGTCGTCGCACAGGCACTGGGACATTATGCCATGTATAAGTTGTTTTGAATTTTTACTTGTTGGACATTGGCGTAAGCGCCAAAAACTCTTTCAAACGCTTTATTCTTCAAAATGTCTCTATAACATTCCAACAACTCCAGTATCACACCAATGAGTTGGAGAAATGACTGGAAAAATATGAAAATAAAAGTTAATTTCACCAAATATGTCCACGTTACACTCGCTCTAAGGCAATAAGTTAAGTTATCTAAGGCATCTAACAATATTGAATGAATTTTTGCTCTGCTTATTGGCTCATGGTTATAAAACAATCCAATTAATTGTCCAACTGATCCTAAGTAGAAATATAAAATATTGATCTGATCCTGCTCCTGTAATAGCTATTTATTTGCGGGAGAACTACGGACACTTTGTACAAATTGGCTTAAATATATGAAATATGTCAGCAGTCATAACCACATGAATTCTTATTTATAAGTGGTTTGAAAAAGAATTAGGAAAATGTATCAGTGACTTTACGTCTTTCATAGTTTCTGCTCTGGGACAAGTGTCAAATTCAAACTTTTATATTGAAAGGGATGCTTTGAAGAAGTTGCCTACAAAATATATCACCTGCTGCAAAGGAGAGAGATGTCTACTGCAAAAACGGAAATTATTAAAAACTAAACACACTAATTTCGAATGTTGTAGAGTTGGGTTGTTCATGAACGTTCGATGAACAGCATGAAGATGTTCAAATATCTTGATCTTTATTGTTCTTTTTATTCACTTTATTTCTGTTGATGGTTTCAGCGATTTTTTAAGGTTTGATAATAAACAAGTAAGAGAGCTATATTCGGCTGTGCCGAAACTTAAAACTTAAAAAAAAAAAAAATTAATTTTTAAAATTTTTTTTTTTATTTTTTTTTTTTCAAAATTGTTTTTTAATAGTTTTTTCCAATTTTCCAATTTTTTTTTTTTTAATTTATAAGTGAAAAAATTTTATGACAAAAGAATGTTTTTTGTGAAAAAATTCGGGTTAAAAAATATTTTCCCGATTTTGACCCATTGTAGGTCCAACTTTGTATAGCAATGGACTTTGAAATATCTATCATTAGATATCCATATTGTCTATATTTATGACTTAGGTTGTCTCGGATTTTTGCTCATATCTCCGTTATTTATGGACGGATTTTGCTGATTTTAAATAGGAAACGTCTCGAAAGCATGTCTGACAGAATTATTGAGGATTTGGATCCCGAAGAAATCTGGGGTCTTCAGAAAATTGATTTCAACAGACAGACAGACGGACATGGCTAAATCGACTCTGCTATCTATAATGATTCAGAATATACAATATACTTTATAGGGTCGGAAAATTATGAAGGTGAAGGGTATAAAAAAGCAACACTGACTGAATTTGAATGTAAAAAATTTGTTTAATAAAACATAATGCCACCCTAATATTTATTATCTATAATATTTTGTGTATGAATTCATATGGGTGGTCATTTAGATAAAAACTATGAAGACTTTGTGTATGTAAATTATCATTAAGAAAATAATCTCATAAAAAGAGAAGCATTTTGTATGGAAAAATTTTAATGGTAAAATGTTTCCATACTATGTAGCTTTTTTGAAAATCATTCGTTGTGATTAACATTCAACAATAACAATCACTATTCAGTAATAGTTAATGTTTTGTCAAAATTATTTAAACAAAATTTGATAAAACCTTTTGTTATGTGCTACATATGTAAATGTGCATTAAATCATTTTGCAGATTAGATTAAAGCGATTAGTTTTAGTAAAAGTGAAATGGAAACGTTTTTATGCTAAACGTCCGAAATGTTTAATAACAAACAAAAATATGTACTACTAACTCAATTATAAAATAATTTACTTACATTCCATCAGATCTGATTTTATGAGTATTTTCAGTGTATTTTAGTTCTACGATCATTTAGTGGAAACTACAAATTTTCAATAAATCTTTATTTAGATGCTTGAACATCTAAATTAAGGTGCTGTTTTTCTATAGCGAACGAGTACTTTGAGTGGAAATAACAGCACATAAGGCTCCATTAGTATTTGCGTTCTGTAACGTTTCTGTTGTGTACCGTTCTGTAGGTTGTTATTTTGTAGTTAGTTTTTCCGTAAGAACGTAACAGCTGTTTTTGAAATAAAAACCAACTCGGTGATTTTGTTACTATTTTTAGTGTCTTTTGTATTTAGACCATCAATATATTATTGTGACAATTTTTATAAATACTTATATAGTTTGTTAATGAATTCATTTGCAAAAATTAATTTAGTACAAATTTTATATATATTATAAAATATTCAATGTTTTTTGAAAATATATTTTTTATTAATTTGTAAATAATACATATTTCCCTTTCAAAAAATGTTGGCACTACTGCCTTCATATTGTTAGCACTTTTGTCTGTATATGATATCAGCTGTTTTAGCTGTCACTTAACGTTGCGGACAAAATTCTGTTTTCAACAGATTCATCCGTAACAGAACGTCAACGTTACAGAGAAACTAATGACATATACAACTTCCCATAAGCTAAAAACAAAACAGTTGATTCGTTACGGAACGGAACGTACAAACTAATTAGGCCTTTACCCATAAAATACCGTTACCATTATAATCGTCGTTGTTGTTGTAACAGCATATGCAATCATAATTTCGTTTAGGATTCTGCATCGTTGAGATCAAGGCCATTCGACTGGGTGTATCCACAGATCTTCAGGACGGGTGAGGTAGTGTTGGCCGAACAATCATAAAGGTAAAGGATATCATGGGGACGAGTAGGCATTAAGCAGTGTCACCATCGTGTTATATGTAGCCAACAAACAGGTGATAAAAAGAAATCATGGATATCCATGAGATAACTGTTCACCAAACACCACAGGTCATCAATATTGTGGCCCTTCGCCATAATTGTACAGTCCTCCGCATACAAAATCACTTCCACACTCTCCATATGGTGTAGAGAGGTAGAAATTAAAAAATTGAGGTGGCAGGAGGTAAAATATGACCCACAAATTTTATTATCGCTAAAAATCGGACAAAATGCAAATTTTTCAGTTTTTGCTACTAAATAATTACTTTTGCAATTGAATGCAAAATAATCCAAATGTGTACTTAATTTTCTTTCTAATGAGATATAAAAGACAAAAATTAGTTTAAAAAAATTTGAAGTTATTAAAAATTCTCCAGACCATTAACGCGTATGGCCACTTGAACAAGAAATGTATGAAAAAATTAACAAATATAGAGAAATATTAAAATAAAAACAATTTTTTACTTAAAATATATCCGTATTTACTTGTGTATGAGTTTTTGTCTTTGTAGGAAATTATTCTCAGGTATGGCCAACAAAATTTGTTTTTTTAATGGAAGTTTTAAATCTCCATTTTCATTACATTGAGATTCATTGAGATTATAATAGGGAATACAAATATGAAAAAATTATGTCAATACCTCCAAGTTTAAATTTTGCGATTTTCGGGAAAAATATTTTTTTTTAGCCATATTTTGGCGAAGATACCAATTTCCTTACTATTATGAATTTTAAGAAAAACCTATCCAGAATATTATAGTTCAGATAATTTTAAATATTATATAAAACCCGTAAATCGTGAAGGTAAAATTTTGCAATATGTGATATTTCTAAAAGAAAGATATCGAAATATTATATATTTTTGGGCCGATTTTAATGGAACTTATGATTTAAAATTTATAATCACAGTGTAAAAATGTAAATTAACCTTTAAGAGCAATTAGGATCAAAATGACCCCCAATTGATTGTGTTTTTCGTGATTTTAAAAATTTTCTGTCATTTTTACACATGATTTTTTTTTACTTTTTGATGTTTTCCTTTAATTAATTTTTTTTTGATATGACTGATATTTCAAGAAAATTGTATCAAACATACATATGGTTTCAGTAAACAAGTATATGTTTGTGATAACCATTTACATGATGAAGGACTTACCATATTATGTTGCTCTCGGCTAATTCATCATAACAATGGTTGTCACAAACATATACTTGTTTACTGTAACCATATGTATGTTTGATACAATCATGTGAATAGTAAGTTAACCATATTATGGTTACCATAATCATGTAAATAGTTACTGTAACCATAATATTGTTAAAAAACATTTAAAAATTTGGAAATGGTTACTGTAAACATGCACAACACAGAAAAAATTATTGTAAACAATTTTTTAAACTTTTTTTTTGCTTTTATTTTTGTTTTCAATATTCTTTTTATTCCTTTGTTTTTATTAAATAGTATTAATTTGAAAAATAAAAAATTCTGACAGAAAAAACGAAATGAAAAATATTTTTTTCATAAATGTCTACACATTTTTACGAACAAATATTATAAAATCAATGTCTGTTCCTGTGTCCCGATATCCGTCTGCTTTGAATTTCAATTATGAGTAATGCCACAGGTAAGTTATGTTTGTAGTTGGTTAATAAAAGTTTATTGATCAAATCTGTTTTTTATTGCTTTTTTCACAGATTTTTTTTCAAATACTCTATAATTCGAGTATTAAAATTTCTGTGGAATATCTTCGTTATCTGTGGTGAATTCAAAACAATACTTTCAATCTCAGTTTCCCTTCTTAAGGCTGCTTTTCTAGATTGGTCATATATGTATTTTCAGGTAAAATTATGATAATCTCATTATTTTATCAGATTTTTACATTTGGTCAATTGACATGGTCTCTTATCATGTCATATTGTCATAATGTCCTAATATTTCACAATGGTTTTTATTGCATTTCAAGCAAAAAATGTCCTAAATTAATACTACTTTCTATGTTATGTTTATTTTGTTATCGTAAGGAACCAGCAAAGACCAACGCCGAATGGCTAAGAGTCCGTAAAGCAGAGCCTCCGAGACGTGATATATTAGGACATTATGACAATATGACTGATAAGAGACCTTGTGAATTGACCAATTGTATATTTTTAAATTTTTAAGAAAATATTCAAGCAAATCGGATTTTTAACATACTGTTACGTTTTAACCTTTTTAAAACGTTGGTTTATTTCTTTTAAATAAACCGGATACGTTTGATTGCAAATAAAAAGCAGTATTAAAAGTTTAAAATTGTAACAACTCTTTATTTATTTAAAATGTACAACAACAGTTCAAATAGACACTCTGTGTCTTTATATACGTTTATCAATTCGCAGAAATGCACACACACACTTTATAATGTACAAACTCAAATTTACAGGACAGTTGATGTTAACTCTAACAGCGCCAATGACGAACTCTCTCACGACTGCAACCTCTGCCATTATTTATACACACGCCATCATTCGTTATTTTTCTACAATGATCTTAACGGACAACTAGAACATTCGAATTCTAGAGCTTTCGATGTTAATGTTAGCAGCTTAAACATTTAGTGTTGCCACACTTATAATCTATTTATCAGCATTGTTCATGAGTAGAAGCGTCTACTAATGGACGTGTTTATAAACATGTTGAATATTGTAGGCAGTCGTTACAGACCGTTAAATTCAAATCGCTATTGCACATTCGTAGCAATACATTTACATATTATATAGGAGTTTTCAATAGATACACTACATTTCATATTAATTTTAAAATTTGTAATGTGTTTGTTTTTATAAATGAAGAAACATTTTTATTTTTAAATAAATGTAAACATTTTGTCAAAATATTCGCATTTTATTGGGTCGATATCATTTAATTGTGTAAATTAATATTTTAGTCGATTTTATGCAAAATTTAAATTAAAAACTTAATTGATTCAATCAAAAAATTATTTAAAACTTTTGCAGAAATTCAATTACTCTATTTAATACTATTTTAATTGGTTTTTTAATACTATTTTTGTCAATTAAACTTTTTAATTTCCAATTTATTAATAGTATCATTTTAATCACAGATATATATACAGATTCGTCAAAACTGACGTTTACAAAAGTGGTGTATCAGCTTATCTTCATTTAACACCATCGAAGAAAAAGGATAGCCATACATTTTTCATATATATTTGCTATTCCTTTTTTACGTTGGGGTTAAATGTGTGATGTCTCTTTGAGACATTTTAACACCGTGACGTATCTGTTCATCATCTGTGATTTTAATGATTGGAGCAAACATAATTTTAATTTCGTAATTGAACTCATTTTTAGTTTCTTCTCTGAGTGTAGAAAGGATACAGAATATATGAACGGAAATGTATAATGTGTACAGATTCAATGTTCAGAGTACTGTAGAGTGGTACCCAATTGATTTAGAAGTTGAAACAGTGTCAAGAAGGAATAAAAAAGAGAAGGATGGGAGGAGCTAACGCAACCCTAGCCTACTAGACAGGTGAGCAATATAATCAATGCTAGTATAGCTAAACTCACCACAAATGGGATGATTGCAATGATGAACCAAATGACAAATCAACAATTAATAAATTAGAGAGCTTGTGCTACAACTTAAATCAAAAACCTGTATCGACATATTAAATAAACTGAACTTCGAAAATGATCGACATGTGTAAATATCATAGGTATAAATAGGGGAAATATTTCTTTGCAGACATCCACTTTAATGTAGGTTAAACACTCATTGATAGAAATGCATACCCACCTGAAGCATAATAACCCAAAAAAGATTTCGGTTATTTAAACTCCAACGAAAGAATGCTAATCCTAGTGAAACAACTTTCAAAAGTTGAGATATACAGTCAAGGAAAAAAGTCTACATACACCCTACGATTTTGAAGTTTTAGAGAATTAGTGGCGAAAATTTAAAAATATATTATAGCAATGTTTAAGGTATTTATAATTAAGACTGTTTGAAGTAAAAAAGTATATGAAAAAAATATAACATAGAAATTATTGGGGAAAAACATAATAATTAGCGGGAAAAAACTCTACATACAACATGGGATCTTCTAACATCAAATAGAATTTTGAAAACAAAGAAAAGGAAATAACAGTAATAAGCCACGATTTGGCAGACCTAAGAAGCTTTTCAGACGTGAGGTTACCAAAATTGGCGGAACACATCGAAAAATTTTCCAATAATATTGTTACTCTACGAACAATAATAAACGTTTTACATGACAATGGATTTAATACCAGAACAGCACGCAAAAAGCCACTAATTTGAGCGTAGAATCGTAAACTTTGCCTTGACTTTGCTGAAGCTCATATAGACAAGGGTATGGATTTTTGGAATCGTGCTATATTTACCGACGAAAGTAAGTATAATATTTTCGGAAGTGATGGCCGGTTAAAAGTTTGTAGAAAACCAAACTTCGTGTCTGTCGATTTAATGTCGGTTACATTAAAATTTTTCGTTCCAAAAATTTGATTTAGTTAACTGTATCCTAGATATGATTCAGGAGGTTTTAAATGAGGACTGAGATGGAGACGTCCTTGAAAACTGCAATCCCCAATTGACTTATTTCAGTCAACCATAACATCTTAGTTTGTTCACCTCACTACTAGACCAACATTTGGTAATAATTAAGCACATCATTATTTCGATATTAGTTTTCACAAAATTAAATAATATTTATGTATATTCATATACATAACTAAATATAATTTGTTTTATATTTTATTACTAGCTGAACTGACAGACGTTGTCCTGTCCAAAGTAGAACAAATGTTTGTGTTCGATTTGTTAAAGAGAGAAAAAGAAAAGTATTTTTGAATGATAACTTTTATTCATATAGGCTTGGGTTATGTTTGATTTACATTTGATTTTTTCGATTGCTTTGCTGAAATATCATAATTTCGTTCATTGCAATGCTCTGAATAATGCTGATGGTGTTCCAACAGGGAACAGGCGACATACAATTGACCATGCGAGAAGCATGTATTTTCAAGGATAATGCCGCAAACACGCAATGACTGCTCTTGAGATTTGTTAATTGTCATTGCGAAAGCAAGCCGTAGCGGAAAACGTATTCTCTTTATAATTTCCTTTAAGTATTGTTGCATCGATGACATTATTCATCAGGTTTTTTACCGCAAGTCGGATACCATTACAAAGACGTGGTTGGTTTATGTTTTGTAACAGTTGGAGATTGTGAGACGGTAATCCGGTTAATTCCAGCGATTTTAAAAACTCGGTTGAATAGTTGACGACATAATCTTGGGAAGTAACGGAATCCACCGATTTGTACGTCATCAATTCGACAGAAATTTCACTTTGAATCTTAAAATTCAATTCGTCAATATCAATGATTTTCACAGCCAATATAGCACGTTCGCTCAACCAATCATGATTTTTCTAATTTTGTGTAATATTGAGAAACACCTTTCGGATAAGTTCGGATTTTGATTCGGTGAACTGGCAGAATGCGACGGCAAATTGAATGGAGCCGGACGAAATGTCAACCGGGATTTTGCCGTTGCAATGTCCAGCAATTATTTGGAAAATACTTCTCCAGATTGATCCTTCTGCAGCTCGACACGTATGTTGACAATCAATTTGAGTTTCACAAAACGGACAATTTCGAACATGCATTAAATTCATCGGCTGACGTTGACCGTAATATCACTGGCAATGTTTGCCGAAAATCACCTCCAACAGAATCATCGCACCACTAAACCGGCTTTGATTGTTTCGTAAATCTTGCAATGTTTTGTCTAGCATCCAAAGACTTTTTATGCACCATTGTACACCCATTCCAAACTATCAGTTTGCTTTGCTACAAAACTTTGGCCATCGCACTGTTCTTTTAAATGTTGGATTTACATTGATTTGCATATTCAATGGCGACTTGACACGCTTATCTATACGAGTCACACAATTCACCATATAGTTCGCAAATCTTGGAATGATGTTGGACCACGAACGTTGACTGATAGCAAACGCAAATAGTAACACTCATCGTTTCTTGCATGGACTGTGTAAATGTGACCTAATGCTTCGGTGGAAAAAAATGGGGGAAACCTGGAACCGGATTTTTCCGCCGTTGAAATTTCTTTGACGATTGATTCCAAGTATCTTAGCATTTCGGAGTATAGCAGCGTTAGGAAAGTCATCATTCCGGCACATTTCAAAAAATCTGGCCAGTGTTGTAGGTGGCGGTCTATCAACTCGTAATGCATTCTCCTCAGTAAAGTACACTCTTTGACCATTTTCCAGATGTACGACTAAATGAACAACAGTTGAATGTCTTTCATGAATGGTAAATGAAAAAATGCGTCAAATTGCTTCGTTACTGCTAACATAGCGGCCCATTTGATATTGAGTGACTTCATCCTTAGAATATAAATAAAAAAGTGGGTGTGGTCAATTTTTCTTTCCACAAAAACCTAAGTTCGACTATGACGGGCATTAAAATTTTTTTTTTTCAAATCGATCCAGCCGTTCAATATAGATTTTATCACCGTCAAACACAAAAATAATTTTTTCGGAATAAATAATATTCATACCAAACAACTTTGAAGTTATTTTTACTGATGGTTCTGTGGGAGATTGTAACTCTGGAGCGGCCTACATCCATATGGATACTGGAAGGACAAATAGCTACTATACCGATTTCATACTTTATACAATATCGGGGGAATTATTGGCTACTGAGAAGGCAATCGAGTTTGCAATTGAAATTAATGCTTCGAAAATTGCTATACTATCAGATAGTTAAAGCGGAATTCAAGCATTGCAGAAAAATTATTAAAAACTATTTTATCCATAATATTATACGACTAATAAACGATAGCAACATCGAGATGGCGGAATTTCATTATATACCTGGACACTCTAACATTACTTATAATGATTTGGGAAATGAAGCAGCGAAAAAGGCACATGAATGCCACACTCCTTGATATTAAGTTTCCATTAAAAAACGCAATAAGGATGATTGAAAAGGATGATTAAAAGTCGAATATTGGATAAAGACAGAGACTTTGAAGAATTTTCCTGCAGGTGTCTAAAAAGCCATGGTTCTCGTACTAGCAAATTGTATTTAAGCCTTTGGAGATCAAGCTAATCAATCGTTTATTAAGTAGAAGCAAATTAGCGAAGATGAAAGTTTTCTCAGATGACTTGAACACAAAAACAAAATTAACAATGAAGAAGTTTCATTCATTCTTTTGATTGTCGTTTTAATAAATTTTCCAATTCGTAAACACAGGCAAATAATATTAAAATAAGTATGTGTAGCAAAGTTTCAATAGGAATAAAGTCATATTATCGTGAGTGTTCGATAATACTTAAGCTGCCTGTGTGACAGCTTAGGTATTATACCGGGAGCGTTCAGAAATTTTAGTTGTCGTTTTCAATATATTGTGTCCAATTATGAATCCTCAAGGACAAACGTAATTCTATATTCACTGGAGCCAACAGCAGTTCCAATTAAATGGCGATCACATGGACCGATCTTTCCCAGTCAATGAGACGTTTTTAAACCTAGGTCCAAGCAGGTGACTGTCACAAAAGCTATTGGATGCTTACAGCATCTGAGGACTCACTATGAATATACATATGTTTGGACTTGTGATCACATAACTCTGTTTTTTGAACATCTAAGACTAAAACATTTTCATAGATATTCGTTGAATGAAATTAAAAATTAGTTATCAGGCCCTCAATGAAAAACAGTAACTTTGAGGGATATCTTATGCAATTATTTATCTTTTGTTTTATCTAAATTGCTTGTTTTTGTTTATATTAACATGCATCTTTTTTATTATATTCTGCAACAAAATTTATAAAATGTTAAGTCTGCTAAATATATAATTACTTACTACTGTACATAATACATTTTATATGAATTATGTACACTATCACCTCGATAATACTGATATTGCTGTCTGTCAACTACAAAAACACGATAATATTTTAAAGTTAACTATTACCCAGCAAAAACTCTACTAAGTTATAACTACCTTTTATTTGGGTGAAAAATCCACTAACAACTCGTTTTTCAGTCAGAAATACTAGAAAGCCATGCTAAATGCAACAAATTCATTACCTATCTGTATAAATATAAGTACATAACTACTCTAATAAATAAAATAATGTGCTGAGTAATTTTGATAATGAAAAAAGTTACCACATACATTACTTTGTAATGAGTGGTAGTCATTACAAAGTAATGTATGTGATAACCATTTTTCATTACCAAAATTCCAAAAATTTTTTGCTGCTTAGATATATAAAATATTAAAGAATTGTTATTGTTTTATTAAATTTTATAGTTTAAGATCCAATATCACGTAAAACTTTTATTTCATCAAAGACTTCATTTTTGTTGAAGTCGACTTTTTTTAAAATAGAGCTTTTGCTTTTTCTGCACCAGGTGGCAGCGTAACTACAACAATTACAACAATACAAGAACAACAGTCATTTTTGTTTGTGTAAACCCTTCTAAACTGTCAAAACAAACTAACATAAACTGAAGAAAACAAAACAGATATAAAAACAGAAAACAAAAGTGAATCAAACTAAAATTATTTTCGTGTGCTAAAAATTGTAAATAATAAATATCCCAAGATGTATTTAATACATCTTGGTCTGCCTAAAGCTGTGAATCAAAAATTTTCATGAAAATAACTAAACGTACGCACATATCTGCAGTAACACTTTTTATTTAAACAAAATTCACAAAAACGCACTTTTTAAATGAAATAGTTTTTTTTTTTTTAAAAACTCACTTTTTTAAATATTAAATAATCTTTTTACTCTTATAACAAATTAAAAAAATGTTTGTATATAAACATTGACTTTTTGTTAACAAGTTTTTGACATTTCAGAAGGAAAAACATGAGTAGAGCAAAAAATATTGCAACTTAAATAGTGTAAAATGAAGCAAAAAATGTTTTTTCTGACACAAGTGTTTCTGTAATTATATCTTTTGAAAAGTTTATCACAAGAACTATCAAAACAAGTCACATTTCAAATTGTTGTGAGAAAAACAAAATTTAAAAAATATAAATATTTTTAATTTCGGATGTGTGGAACCAAAATCAGCTGAAAAGATAAGTAGCAAAGAGTTTGAATAAAATAATTATATATACACATGTATATACACAATAATGTGTTTTTAAATTAAATTCAATAGTTATAAGCGCCACACTATTAGGGTTTTTAATTTCCCGACCTGTTTTGATTCCCGAGAATCGGGAAATTTGTTCAACAATCCCGAGTACTCTGCTATTCCCAAAATATATGTAATGATACTGAAAATTAGGAATATTATAGCCAAATTTCATATAAAATCTTATTGTTATAATCATTATATATTAGAACTTCGAATTAATTAATACAATTTGAGCTTAATTTACTAAAATCTTAATCCATGATTAAAGAATGTCAGCTTTTCATTCAATAAATCCATTCCCATCTAATCTTTAGCTTAATTCAAAAACTTTTGTTTAATTTGAATTAATTTTGAAGTTAATTTAATAACAGAATTTATTCAAACTAAATTTATTTAAATTTTTGTTAATTCAAATCTATTTTTTTTAATTAAGTTAAAATTAGTTTTCTTGAATCAGTTTTGTTTTGCTTTTAATCATTTAAACAATGAAATAAAAATATTGTTTTAAGCCTTTTTGTAATAGATTTGAATTAAAGAACAATTTAATCATTTTCAAGGCCATTTTGTTTTGGATTTAAAGAAGAAATTATAATGATTCAATAAGATAATAATTCAATAAATAATGAAATCTCAATGAAATGAATTTAACTGAATCCTTAAGAGATACAATTTATTTTGATCTCGGAAATAGAATTACGAATTTAAATGAAGATATACATAAAGTCTTATTATTTACAAAATATAAAAGTTACAAATAACTTTTAAAAAATATAATGACGAAAAGCTTAAAGATGAAAATTTCCAAATTATTAGATTCAAGGGTTTTCATTCACAAAATCAAGACGATTATGAATATTCATAATACAATGTTTGCAGACACTCATTATAAAGCTGTCATTATTATCAGCACATACATATTTATTGAGATTTTCGTTAAAAAAAAAAATGTTATAAAATACTTCCAACATTTTTTAATTTCTCATATTTGAAATTACCCACCCAGCTATAACTTTCATTACCAACTAATAAGTTAAAATGCAAAATTTTTGCACTTCACTACTTACACAATTTAACTAATTTTTTTCAACAGGGTCAATAACTTATTGATTTAATAACTCATTGCTAGTTAGGTATTGCAGAAGCTGTATCAGTAAAAACTGAATATACATAACTACGACTAGAAAGTAAGCAGTTATATAACAGATACTAAATAAGTCGTTATAAGACAAATTCGATGTAATGCAGACGGTATGTAGTAGTCATTGAGATGTAAGCTATTTATTAATTGCAAGTTATTACAAGTGTTTGCTGGGAAATTAAACAACACATTACTTCTTGTAATGCCATTTATAATAATTATACGAATTTTTGTTGTTTTATTATCAAAGCATGACGGGTTTTAATTTTATGAAATTTTTCATATTCAAGGGGTTACTCTCTATTGCGATGCGAAAGGTAAATGCGATAAGAATACAATTTGGTACCCTGCATCGTCTACGCAAATGATTTCGCTAAAAGGAGCAACACTGGCACCACAATGGCAAAATTAAATGTGAAAACTTGTAAACAAAAACATTTTAAACAAATTTTTTGTGCGATGCGAAAACGCAATAAAGGGTACCAATTGTTCAATTATTCACAATTTTTATTCTTTTGCATCACAATAGAGAGTAACCTCTCAGAAGTTTGGGGAAAATGTGCGTTAATGTATACCATTACTGTACAAATATGTATATACTGTGAAGTCGTATAGATAGATAAGTCGATAAAGTGACGTCCGAATGTCTTTAAATTTTCATTCAAAAACTCCAAAAAATAGAGTTCTAACTTCTTATCCCTGTATTTTCATCACTTTCTAATTTCCGTGATTCCCGACTAAAAATCCCGGGAATCGGGTAGTAATAAATTGGCAAAATTCCCGTGAATTCCCGCGATAAAAACCCTACACACTATACATTTTGTTTATAATTAAATAACGATAATCAATAAAACATAATTGCTATATTTTTTGTATTTTTTATTTATTTTAGTTTTGGTTTTATTATCACTTATTTCTTTTGTTGACATTTGCTTGGATTTGACACTAAATTACTGGAAATGTTCTAGTACCCTGTCGGACTTTTTTGAGATGATTAAAAATCAAGTCGACTTATTGGTAACTCATTTACAACTGACTTCTAAAAATAACTCAAGATTGTTGCAGAGATGATCTTCATGTCGAGAAGTATTCAACTAACTTTTGACTCCCTCAAAGCTGATGCTGAAATAAAGAAACATTAAAGAGAGTAAAAAGCAAGTAAGATAAAATAAGTTCTATGTTTCTTCATTTGTTTTTATTTTTAATCAGTTTCTCTAGTTATTTGAGGTGCACCACATACGCAAACGGCTCGATTAATTAATTTCAGCACATTTGTAATTACTTTGTCTGCAATATCTTCTCCATTATCTCTAACCGCACCTATTAAATGATACGAAAAGTATATAAATTACCCATTGAAGCGCCAAAAGGCCTTTTAAAACTTTTCTGTGAAAAAAGGAAACCCAACCAAATTACAGTGCACTCGCGGTAACGTGAACACCGTCTAACGTGAACACCGCCTAACGTGAACAAGCTTTTATTTACATTGACTACTCTGTAACGTGAACAAACTCAGAAAGCTCTATAACGTGAACAATTTTTTTCACTGTATTTGTTTTCTAAGCACTGAAATACATACATTTAATTTGATTTTCAAAGATTAGGGAATACCCTTATAATAATAATGTGTTTGTATCCTCTAAATTAATGTTTTTAATGGCAACGAATGAGTAATTTTATTAACTACGTAATTTTATTTCAATATATATTTTCTCGTGATCTCGTTTTGTTTTGTAATGCATTTTAATCAATAATTTTTGTCTTATATTTCAATAATGAAAATAATAATAAAAGAATTTCAAGTTCACGCGTGTAAAACACAGTTTTTTATTATAAAATTATATATTTATTCCATGAAATTCGACAATCGCTAACGTGAATAATTTCACTAACATGAACTCCCTTGGTTTTAATTAGTTCACGTTACCGCGAGTGCACTGTAATATTAAAAAGTAAGATAAAGCAATGATAAAAAGAAAGTATTTCAGCTAACCACAAGCTAACTCATTATGGGTTTGCTTGTGGTTAGCTGATACTTATGTAGAATGAACTAAAAGTTGAATTGTAAAACCTAATTATTAGTTAGTCTGTTCATAACTAACTTATAGTGCCCTCATACTTTATGTGCCACAAGCTAACTCATAATGAACTAGCTTGTGGTTAGCTGTGGTTAGAGTGATGACACTTATAAGGGAAATGAGCTAGTTTTTTAGTCACCTGTGACTAATTTCTGATTGATCATTAGTCAGTTTTAAGTTAACTTAAATTCCGACAGGGTAAGAACAGAATCAGTGTTGTGTGTTTTCGCATTCAACTACGAAATTTTTTGTTTCACACTTCATGTGAGAAATTTTACGATGCGAGAAATACAGAAACGAGCTACTGGTTTAAATATGCCTTGATAAGAAGTGTTTTACAAAATGATTTCAAAACCTTTTCCAACAAATACATTCCCATAATTGAAAATATTTTCAATATATGTATTTGCATTTATAAAAAGCAATTTCAAAAAATTAAAAAAACAAAAAGTACAGATAGTTTAAAAACAAAAAGGTTATTTTAAAATAATAAATCAAAATTTTAAATTCTGTTTGAATTTTTTTTTATGGTACCAAATGTAAAATAATAATCGACTTTATGGATTTAAAGTCGAATGTTCGGCAATTATAGCTAGGCTGTTTATTTTTATTCAAGGTTGGCTACCGTTACCTCTAAGCTACTGTTACCCTTAAAATACCCTTTCAGCTAAACAACCGTTACCGCCAAAATGTCGTTACCGATATAATTGTAAATACCGTTAACTTTAAATACCGTTACCGATATTCTAGAAATAATTTAATTATAAAAAATAAAAATTTTTAAATTCATTAAGGAATTTAATGATAAAAAATATGTATGTATATGTAGAGTTTCCAAAAAACCGAAGAATTTCAAAACCGCGGTTTCGGTTCGTTTTTGTTATAATTTATTAAGTATTAAATCAGTTGATAATATAGGAACTGCTTAACAATTTAAAGTTCAAATTTGACGACTATTTAAGAGGATAAAGGAAAATTGGTACTTTTTCTTTTAATGGTACCTTTTTAATATATTAATTTATTTACATTTGGCTAATATGCTTCTCAGTAAAAAAATAATCAAGAATATTGTGCTCAATTGTATTATGATACCAAAGATGGAGAACTAAACCAAACTTAGGAGTACTTTTTCGTTCTTCAAAATGATTTTTCTATAATATTGAACCTAGAATCAGGAAATTACTTTAAAATTTCAAACTTGACAGTGGTTTAAGTATGTTTTGTTATTTTTTCTTCTATGGTACTTTTTAGTATATTCAATTATTTTACTTATATGTATACACAATAGTTGGCTGATATGGTTCTGAGTAAAGAAAGAATTAAGGATAGAGGGCATAATGATATTGAGGTAACAGAAACTATTCTTGAAATTTCAATAATAATGAACCTATAAGCAGGATATTAAACACACATGATCCTGACTGATTTAGAATATAAAAAAGTGAATTGCAGTTACTTTTTCGTTACTTTTTTTGAAACGCGAATTCAAAACGGATAATTAATGTTACTATTTCTTTATTGTTAAGGTACTTATATTTTATAATAATAAACCTTAAAATTATGCACAAATGATTCTGAATAAGTTAGAATTCACGAAAGGTCTTACCTTTTTTTTTTTGAATTTTCTATAATAATGGACACAGAAATATGAAATTAAACATTCATGATGGTGAGTAGGAATACAAAATGTGGGTCTTTATGGTAGTGTTTTGATTCTAAATATACGTCTAGAATGAGCTACAATCCACATTACAATGAATCAATAAACATGAAACTAGATACATGTTAGTAGTACTTTACAAAGGGAGACTTAATAGTACTATTTTATTATTGTTTAGAGATATTGGATGAATAATTGGATGAAAAAGTTTGTTTCTCATTTTTAAATTTTGAATTTTTCTACTGAAAATAGATTAAAAGTGAAAACCGAAGAATAATTGTCGCGGTTTCGGTTTCGGTTAAAACCGAATTGGAAACTCTATGTATATGTACATTAGGGATATAACTATTGACATTTTTTGCAAATATGCAAATTGGCATAGCATAGTCGAATAGAGCATTAAAAAATATGAAAAAACACGATATTATTTTTTCACGGTTGTTAAAAAAGTTCAAGCACCAAACGCAATAAAGTTTTTTTATTCAATATTTTTAATTATTTTGAAAAACAATACATTTTATTCCTACCCTAAGTTGTTTTTATAATTAATAATAACTGGGGACACTGCAATTTTTTATATATTTTTTTTAAAGAAATTTATATTAAAAAAATTAAATAATAAGATAGGAGTGGGAAGGATGTGACTTTAGAAACTTTTCAATTAGAACGAATTTCTAAATCGCTGTTTGTTTCACTTTGCAAAAATGTTATGTGGGTTCGGAATTAAATCATATGGGCAATTCCACGAGAATGACTACAACGACTGAAAAAACAAAAACCCTTTGAAACTTTTTTTCAAGATGATTTGAATAGAAGAAAACACTAAAATGTTACTATGTGGATGTATTTACAGCTTATTACAAAATTTAAGTGTAAAAATAATAATTTAAGCTGACTATAATTAATTTTTTAATTGGTATGTTTTAGGCTAAGATTGCGGTGAAAACTATGCTCCCAATTAGCACGTAGAAATGAATTTGACTCTGATTGTTCTTTGCTATTATCAAATTGTTTATTGAAACCGAATATATATTTTCTATTTATTTTTTAGTTTTTGTATACGTACATATATTTACAGAATATATATTCTTTTACTATAAGAGAAAAATCTGTCACGTACGATATTAAATTTTATTTATTATAAAATCATCCAAAGATTGTTTTTATTTAAATATGACGGATTGTAAAGGAAAAATATTTGGTTTAGTGTAAGAAATTAAAAGAAAACATAACGCCTCTCACGATTCGCAAATTTTCGCATATTTCTACATGTTCCTCAAAATTACTTCCGTTTTATGTCACGTACAACAATGTCATGGACAACAATGTTTCGAAAGAACTAATTATTTTTTTAAAATATAGTACCCTCTGAATGGAACATAATGACCAAATTATTTTTCAGATACTCTTATTTTTGTAAAGTCTATTCCACTGTGTATGCGTACAAATGTCACGTACGATGACATGGAATTGCCCATATAGCAATAAAAGTGATACAGGACATACATCCTTTACGTAAATCGCCAAGAACTTTTAAATTAAAATTTATTTCTTTAAACAATTAAATTATACATACATATGTATATGTATTTAAAATAAAAAAAAATAAAAACTTGAAAAAAGAAATTTGGTTTATTTTAGAAATTGGTGTTGGTGCGTGATGTGTTTGATTCCAAATGACCTAAAAAAATGATTTTCATTAGTTATACGACATTGACCATCACGTGGTGGTATGCCAAAATTAGTTATATCCCTAATGTACATATTTTTTTATTTTTGCAATAAACACATGCTACAGTGGCTTTCCAATAACATAAATTTTGAAATCAAAATTTCATTCTTATAACACTAATCGCGCTTCAAATCCCACATTTTTAAATTTCAATCTGGGAATTGACAGACTTTTACACAAATTTTTTAATAATTTCGCGTTGACTGTGAACGATGTTTTGCATCAGCTCCATACATTGGATAATATGAATATAAATTACTCTTATTTCAAAGAACGATGGTAAACTACAATTTTCATATGGTGAGAAAAATTTAAAATTTTGCTGTGCCAAATGAAATATTTTTTCAATCTGATAAATTTTGACAATTGTCTTGATAATTTAAAAAAAAAACTAACAACGTAAATATGATTTCCAGTCTTTAATAAGGATTTACAAATGTAATCCACATAATATTATAAAAATGCACAAGACCATTATATTATTTTTAGTTATGTATATTTTATTTGTTTTAACTTTTCAAATATATATCTATTCATTTATCATAAATTTGTGTATTATCTGTTTTTTTAACATAATTTGTTACCGTTTGGTATTCACTTATTTTAACTACCGTATCCTGAACTTTATTACAATAATAAATATATTTTTAGTTTTTGTTTTGAGATATTTTTATCTATATGTATATACAAATTAATGTGTGTATGTTTGAACCTGGAAGGCTAAAAATGGACGGTATTGGATTAGGTTTCCTTGGCACGTCCCATACAAAGTAAATGGAGAACTATAATTGCGAAAGTCTTTAAACTTTCTACAAATCAATTTCCTATCACTCCACGAAGTATGCTGCTACGCTAAAAACAAAGGGAATCGAAACAGTGGTCGTGGCCCCTCCCATACTAAGTAAATATTTATTATCGAATATCTGAACAACTATAGTAGTGAGATTCGCAAATCTTTGAGTGAGTTTTTTATAGCAATTGTACGTAGTTCGGATTCAAATGGGCGGTATTGGAACAAGGGGTATTGTCCCTCCTATACAAGGCTAAATTCATTATGGAATATTTTGGAAACTATTTTGTAAGAGTTTTCAAGTTTTGTTTAAATTGTTTACTTTATATGAGAGAGCCTGATCCCTCTTATATAATTTTTGAATATATTGGGAACTTTAATAGTTTGTACTCAACACCTTGCATTATTTCGATATGTCAGAGCCGTGTGCCTGGCACCATAGTAAATAATTACTTTTCAACATCTGGAGAACTGTTACTGTAAGTCTACAAACATTGTATAAATTACTTCTATCATTGTAAGTAGTTGGGCTAAAAATAGGCGGAATCGAAATAATATACATGGCTCCTATCACAAAAATCTAATATTTGTAATCGAATATTTGAAGAACTATTATTGGCAGAGTCTTTTTTTTATAAAATTTTTTAACAATTTTATATTTTACTACGATTGGCAGAGCGAAGCTCACTGGGTTAAGAGTTTTTAAATAAAAAATATTAACTGAAATCTACTACGTATTAGAAATCTTTACATATCCAATTTATTTTTGAGATTTTTTAAATTCAAATCGGAATATTCACAAACTGTTTAATTTGCACATATTTGTCTCATGTGGACAGAAACGTAACATTGACAAAAATGACAAATTCATGACTCGAGTCAGGTATGGACTTCATACAAATATCAGTAGGGCAGAATCGAAATATTTAGGAAATAAATCTACAATTAAAAATGTGTTTCGTCAGATTCTGAATATTATATTTTATATACTATCTTTTTTAATATATTTTTACTTTGGTAAAAATCTTTTTTTTTTCTGTTATGAGCTAAATTTTTGTTCCTATAGAACAATAGACATTTTATCGTCATAATTAATGAAAAATTTAAACAAATATAAATGTATGTTTTGTTGCTAACCATAATTTGCCGCAAAGGTCTCGATGAACCACCAATGTTTGGTTAAAACTTTTATGTTAGTCCCAGACATCGGGTGATCATTATTATGGGCTGCTAAGTAAAAACTATATAAATAAATACTCCAGCTAGAATAAAAATGCTAGGAATATTTACAATTCAAGTGTCTCAGTCATAGTGTGATAATTTTAGTATTATCACAACCACGACTAAAAAACACATTAAATTTTAACACAATAATTTATGATATTTTTTTTTTCATTTCTAAACCACATACAAATATATCCATACAAATATTTACAGTTAGAACCCAGCAGTTCTAGGAGACTGTCCCGAATTAGTGATTTTACCTATAATTTATGGTGACATCTAGTTACATAACTAGTTATGTTGGGGGCCAAATGGCTCCTTTTGATTACAATGAGACTGTATAATAGCTGGTCCAAAGTAGTCAACGCATTGGATTAACATACCGGTAACATAAAGTCAGTTACCTTACTAGCTACCAAACTGGTTACATGAGCAGCTACATAACTATTATTTGACATGTACCGATGATAATTGACCTCAAATTGTCAGTTAAAAAGACATCTCATAGACAGTCCACCTATTGCTTGTAAACAAACCTTCGCTCGACAACTCTACAATATATTACTTCTTTTGGGTAAAATAACTACTTCAAAAAGTGTTAGAGACACTAAAGAGAGAATTAGGGTAAATGGGATTTTAGTAATTTAAGCAAAAAAAATATAAACTGTATGAGAATTACATATATCAACACAATTTGTATAAAATCAGTTTGTACGAATTACTCTCAAAAAAGTGGAGTGCAAAATAAATATTTAAAATGTATACACTCTATATTACAAAGAGACATTTAAGTGACGATTGTCTTCACGCTAGATTACATGGGATGTAAGTGTAAGCAATTGACTTCTCTCTGCACTACAAAGAGCGCATACGTGTCGATCAACCAAAATATATAAATTGGCGTAAGCCAGATGATCAGACATTAATGACAATTACTGTCTATAAGGGATACATTGACAACTTGCTTAACTGCTGGGTACTTATAGTATAAGTCTTATACATAATTCACACACAATCTTGAATCTCGTATCTACAATTTGTATTGTCTTACATACACAAATATTATTTACACATTGAAAAATACACATACGAGCCCAATAATAAAAGTGTTTACAAAGTCTATAAGATAAAATTACTCAAATGTTATGATCAGGACAAGTTTTTCAAGCTTTTCGTTTGGAAAGTAAGTTTTTGGATATTTTAAAATTTTTAAGAAAAATATAGCTTGAGTATCTGTAATTCTCATTCACTCTAAAGTTTTATTTGAATAATATCTTTAGGTTTTCTAAAGACTTTTGGGAAAAGGTTTTCTGATGATCTGGCCTAAGCAACCAGTCAAATGTGCATAGGAACTAGCTTATCCTCCAACAATCAATTTCAGTGAATTTATCAATAAAATTGAGAATTTTGAATATGAAAAATAAATCTTACTAAAATATTAATTTTGTATTCCCGAATAACCTTTTAATGAATCAGCACATTCATTACCAGCTTGCCTTCCTGGCCAGGTACCCAGCACAAGGTGAGTTCATTGAGCGCTTCGAGTTCATTCAAAAATATCCAGCAGTCCATAACAACACCAGGCCTTATTTCAAATAATGTTAAGGCTCTAAGAGCAGCCTGGCTATCCAACATAACAAATATCCTATTATTCCTTACTCTGCTTTATAACTACATAGTACATTTTGATGAGAATGTACCCATTGGGATACCCCTTCGAAAATTGGGTCCATAACTACCAGCCCTGGTGCCACAATTATCCTGTTTTGAACTATTGGTAAACCACACTTGATCGGGATTATCCTGCTACTATGTCAGACTTATCCAATCATCCCTTTCAGGTATAAGAACCCTAAACCTCCTGTGTAACACCAAAGTTGCTGAAATATAGTCTGATACTGCAATACTCGGATCATTCCCAAATATTCCTAGAATAAGCAATTGTCAAACCACTGGATGCACTTCTATAGGCTTCCTCCATTATAAATATATGTAAAGGTGGGTTTTAACCCCCCACGTTTTACCAAAAAGTCGCTGGCAAGCATATATTGCCCTAGTAGCTTTTTGATAGTTTTAGACAAGTGGCAGTTCCAAATGAGGGTTTTACCTACATTCAATGTCAATAAACGCACATAGCGATGTATAATTGGCACGTATAGCCTTCTCGATTAACGTCGTTACATGATACGCAAACTGAAAACGGTGTATTGGATTCATTGGAAGATAGGTATCTCTAATGTAACTATCTAGTAGTTTCTCCATCGTTTTCAAGAAAAACAAGCAGAGACTAATTAGTCTTCTCCGGTGATTCAGTTCTCGTTCCATCTGGACGTTTCAATATACAGAGACCATTGGTATTATCTCAAGAAACACATTTTTTCCAGTTTTTACGAGTTGGTCTAAGTCCGTTATGAATACATTCTGAAACTACAATGACATCCGAATAGAGTATCCAAAACCGAAACAGAAAACCGGTCAACCAGTTTTTTCATCTTTGTAAAACCGACCGGTTTCGGTTTTCTTTAACTTTTCAGTTTTTTTAAGACGGTAAACCGGTTTTAACGAAATACTTTGTAAAGCTTATTGAACATTTATTTTTTAGAAAATTTCTGAATTCGACAAATTTTGGAATTTAGTACACAATTGTTATTAGCGCCCACAAAACTGAAATAGGATGACAAAACAATAACGATTAAATTTTAATTATGTAAATTAGAAATCAAATTAATGGTTTATATGAAATTAAATGTATGGAATTAAAATCAAAAAGTTTATTTATTACTATTATTTATTTCATTGTTCTGGTAATATTGTGTGTTAAAATCTATTTATTTTTTAATTATACATACATATAACACTTTTTGACTTACCAAATTTGTCTATAAATTTAAATTGACATTTTTCATATTAAATAAAAATTAGTATAGTTTTAATTTAATATTATTTAGATTTGAATACTAATGTTCAGAGAGACAAATGGCTGATTCAGATAAAACGTAAAAAAAATAAACAAACATACTTGTCATAATGTCCTAATATATCACGACTTGGCAACTCGGCTTAACTGACACTTAGGCATTCGGCGCACGGTGGCTCAGATCTCTATTTCATCGGCCAAAAGTCCAACTTTTTGTTAACTGCGATTTCAAAAATTTTAATGCCATTCAATAGTAAACACATTTAAATTAAGGTAGCCAAAAAATTAGATAAAAATATTGTCAATTGTGTGCGTGCAAACTATTATCGATAATTGGAAGATTTTTTTGGTTTTTGGTATGATAATAGTCTTTAATAACTGGTATGATTTGTCACTATACCGTTTATACCTGCTGTGTTATTAAATTTTGTCTCAGGCACTATATTTTAGACAAATTTGAATTTCAGTGGAATAAAAGTGCTTAGGGTCAAAAGGGGTTAAACAAATTTTACAACCAGGAGAAAGGCCAAAGTGTCCTCTTTAAACCCATGTAAACTTATTGACCTGTTGAATACTTTTTTCATTGAATGAAATTACTCCCAATGAAATTACGCACAAATATAAATACACCAAGCAATATAAGTTGTGTTAGGTATATTTAGTAAGTATATTATATAATTATTTTATTACTAATTTTTTGTGCGTATTTTACCTATTTTTGGGCCTTTTTAGTTTTTATCACTTTTTATTAACCTTATTTATGCAACCTAGGACATAGTATAACGTACTGTAAGAATAGGATAAAAGCCAGCGATATTCGAATATAAACTCAGTTGCTATAAAATATATAAGCAATAACAATCAAATTTTAAAATCTTTATAAATCATGGAGAGCTTAATCTATAAAGAAAAGGGAAAATGTTCTAAGTTACGTTAAAAAAAAGCAAACTTGTATCAATGCAGCACACAGTGGGGCAAAATCAAAATTTTTTGGAAATAAATCTGGCATTTCTAAATGGCTGGTCCGATCGAGATAAAATTTAACATGGGCGTAGCCAAGCAGAATTCAAGTTTAAGTTATTAAAATGTACCCTACAACTATTTTTAGAAAGCGCTCGGCTAGGTCTTGAAAAGTATACTTACGTGTGATATTTATCTCTTATAATTTCCGAGTTATAGGCATTTCAAAATTGAAATTTTAAAATTTTGCTATACCTTGATCCACTTTTTTTTTTAAATATAGGGCTTACTTTTGAACCGAATGGACTCGAATTTTTTTTGTTAGTTAGACAACTAAATTACCAATAACATACAAGAGATTTCAGGACAATATCAATTATGGATCCAAAAATAAACGATTTTCAATTTAAAAATTCAAAAAGTTGTAGATTTTTGCAGTTTTTTGGACGAAAAGGTGACGTAACTCTTTTTTTATTAACGTTTTAAGAAATTTTGTCCAATATATCGGACACTTTGTTTTTTCCTTTTGAAGTCATGTAGCGTTGAAGCAAATAGACAGATTTTTACAGTTAATGGCGGTATCAAAAGAGTGTTTACTAGATTATATATATATGTGATTTAAACATCTAATTTTTCATTACTTTTTGTTAAATTAAGTTATTTTAATAAGTACGTTAGCGTTGTATAAGTGTGTATGAGACATTAGAAACAATTTGATCCACATTTCTTCCGAACTAATTTTTGGTGTTTAGACAAGTCTTGGTCTTACCAAAAAAATTTCAAGTCAATATCTCAATTAGATTTAAAAATATCCCACTTTTAAACTTTGTTCTTCAAAAACATTTCACGGACCAGCCGTTTAGAAATAGCAGATTTATTTCCAAAAAAATTTGATTCTGCCCCACTGTGCAGCACCGAAATAAGATTGGACTTGGAAAATAAAATTACGGATTTCGTCAAAAACTTAACAAAGTGCTACAAAAAAATTGGGTGGAGCAAAGAATGATTTTATACCATGTTTGAAAACTGGTTAAAGGGCGAACTTACTGTCCAGGTATCTTCAGAAAGTACAAACCAAAACAATCTTGGCAGACCACCAAAATCAGTCAACAACTGTAGCGATATATCTAAAACAGTGTTGCCCACACACATACTACAACAGTTTCGTTTGTGTTTGTTAGGCAGCGGAGAGCAAAATTCATCACAATATTTTAAGTCGTACACTGAAAAGCTTAAAGTAAGATTACCTAAATATGCATGGCAAATCTCATAATGTCTTTTTATAAAAAATAAAGATTTACGACATAAAGTACGATAACACACAATACATTGTGCTTCGCCATCCATATTTTCTATAAAAAAAAAATCATACTCCCAATTCTCATCAAACATTTTGCTGTGTGTATTTGCAAAAAAATATAAGAGCATTCAAAAAAGTTGCGTAACAAGATCTTGCTTCAACAAGTGCTAAACAGCGACTGATTTGATTTTGTTCTCTGAGATGAAAACAAAGCAACAAACACATGATCATTATAAGAAACCACACAAGTAAGCTTATAGTGTATGTGTGTCAACGTAACGTTGGCAGAATTTGCTTGTCCTATCTCGCGTGATAGGAAAGCAAAATTGTGGGCAACAATGATCTAAAAGGAGGAAACTTACGGATATTAATGAAGAAATCGGATGTGAAAATATACAAGAAACTTTGCTATATCAATTTCGATCACAAAAACAACTCACAAAAGTCGACATCATTCAAAAAGTTTTTAACGCTAGTCCAGTGAGAACAAAACGGATTCTTAAAAGTATTCCAACGGCAACCGATGAAAAACAGTTCTCAAATGAAGAAGCATTAGCATTATTTTTGGACCTGAAGTTAACAAAACAGCATTATAATCAGCTCAGATTGCGTGCGATTGAAAAAGGCTCAAATCTCTATCCATCATATAACTGTTGCTAAGAAGGATTGTTTGCCACCAGTGGACACTATTACCATCACATTGATTTCGGCAGAGGTACTACTTCAATTTAAAGGAAATGATTTGAAGAAATATGGAAACTGCAAGTTAACTCTCTTTTGCAAATGGGGATGTGATGGTTCTTCTGGACAAAAACAATACAAGCAATATGTATGTGAAAATACTTCAGACACAGATATGTTCATGAACACAATAAACATAGCATAGAAAACAGTATTATTTTAGGACATTTTTTGCTTCAAAAGCAATAAAAACCATTGTGAAATATTAGGACATTATGACAATATGACACGATAAGATACCTTGTGAATTGACCAACTGTGTAAAAAAAATACGACTCTGCTTTGTTTTGAGCTTTTTTTTTTTTTTTTGTAAAAAATAAACTCATTTTAAAAAAGCTGTTGCATTTGTTAAACAAAGGCCAAAAATATGTGAAATAAAACACAATGATATCACTTTATTAATACTTTTGTTTTGATTTCAAAAGATTTTACAAAATACTTGCAAAACTTATAAATAACGTGAACTTCTTTTTTTAATAAAAAAAATATTTTGAAAAATATGGATTTTTGAAAAGAGAAATTTAACGTTATCCCATATTTAGTACTCAATAAATATACAAATACACATTAGTTTGTTTTTGAATTAATTAATTTAGAAACAAATAACCTCTATTTTACAGCAATTATATTACGGATTTCAGCATTTGTTAAAGTTTAATTGGTGGATTAATAACAAATCCTTTTTGTGGTTTTCTACTTTTAAACATTTTTCTACATCAAATATTCGATGATGTTCATTAAAAATATAATAAATAATATTGAAATATTAAAATCTAACCATACAATAAAAACCTGATGAGAAATAGACTTTATAATAAAACGCAGAATTAAATTATTTAACAAGTCAAAAACAAAATTTATACTTAAGAGCAGGGCCTTTAACTTAAATTTGGATAATTGTAGGACAAATGCAAGTTTCGAAAAAAGGCACACAACAAGTTGTTGTCATTTCTCCACTTCTCTGTAACCTTGTCGTAAATAAAATGATTTTCAGTCTCAATAGAATAGCCATCATAAGCGACTATGACGTCGAGCTTCTTATTCAAAAAAAAAAAAAAAAAATTCTCCAAACAATAAGTGAATTCATGGAATGATCCCTAAGCGTTATAATGTTATAGGAAAGCGAAAATGGTTTAGGGGTCAACCCGGGGAAGACAGAATTGGTTCTTTCTACCAGAAGATATAAAATTCCGGAATTCAGACAATCACGGTTGGATGGTACTATTCTGAAAATGTATAAAGTAGTGAAAAACTTTGGCGTAATTCTAGACTCTAAGCTCTCGTGGAAACGTAATGCTGAGGGTCCAATGTGAAGGTAACTATGTATATGCCTTTTATATTTGTAAGAAAACCTTATTGGATGTACACTGCGGTCAGAAGACCTATTGTGACTTATGACACGTCATGACGCTCCACCAGGTAAGGAGAGCGATGGAAATTAAAGCTTACCACTCCGATCTGAACAAGATACAGAGACTAGGCTGTCTGTTACTGACTCCATTAATTTCACTCCTTAACCAAGTCTGGAGATGATGCTAGACATATTTGTTCCAAGATCCAATGAGCCGTTTTGGTCAAGGCACAATTCTACAATTGTTTTCTCATGTATAATTCACAGCATACGTGAAAATTTCTAAGGGTTTCACAATGGACCACAAGGTATCCGAGTGGACTAGCTAATATCTAACAAAATGTGCATCCTTTAAATATTTATAAATATTTAGAGAAGAAATTCATTCTGATTTCCAAACATTCATTCGAGAATTGCTAAGTCCCGATCCACACTGTGAAACATATGCTGCAAAACATTTTTAAATTCTCTTTTGAAACTGCATTTGTGTCCACACAGTAAAGTTTTTGCTTTTCAGTTTTTGACATTTTTGTACAGAACGAATATGTGGATGACATACTCAACAAATACTTAATGTACATCAAACAGAGTACCCTTTTCCATTCCTCTTTCCCCTTTCATCAACAAACTCAAATGTTTTGCAGCAAATGTTTCACAGTATGGATGGGGACTAAGAACCCTGAAAATGTGTTCCATTCTGCTATATATCTAACTTTGTTTCTTTAATATGCTAGGTGCATTCATTTAATTCATATATTTTAAATAATTATTAAAATTTAAGGCATCATTTATGCCATAAATTAATTATTGGTCGATTTAAATGTTCATCAAATGTTGCACAAAGCTCAGCTATATTTCACTTCTTTTCAAGGTTGGTTATCTTTACCACTAAAATACCGTTACTGAATTCATACAAATTGGCGTTAACCGCTTCGAATCGGTAACCAACCTTGTTATACCCTACACCACCATAGTAGGGAGGGTATATTGGATTTGTGCAGATGTTTGTAACGCCCAAAAGTATTAGTCTAACACCCACCTTAAAGTATACCGATCGACTCAGAATCACTTTCTGAGTTGATTAAACGATGTCCGTCCGTCCGTCTGGCTGGCTGGTTGTCCATGTAAACCTTGTGCGCAGAGTACAGGTCACAATTTTGAAGATATTTCGATAAAATTCGGTATATATAATTTTTTCGGCCTAAGGACTAAGCCTATTGAAACTGGATGAAATCGGTCCACTATTTCATCTAGCCCCCATACAAATGTCCTCCCGAAATTGGACTTTATCGGTCATAAATGTTTAATTTATATAGCTATGTACACAATTTTTTCTCCAAATAAGTTTTGTATATAAGGAATTCAAGTCACCAAATTTTATTATGATCGGTCCATAATTAGTCATAGCTCCCATATAAGACCTGCTTCCGATAATCACTTTAACGAGCATAAATCTCCTAAAAATGTTGGTATACACATAAAATTCAACACAAATAACTTTCATACAGACATTAATCACATGAGCAAATTTCATGGTGATCGTTCCATAATCTGTCATAGCTCCCATATAAGGCCCACTTCCGAAAATCACTCACGAATCTAAATTTTTAAAGAAAAATGTTTTTGCTCATTTACTTAGTGTAGGGTATTATATGGTCGGGCTTGACCGACCATACTTTTTTACTTGTTTTTTTTTTTTTGTTTGCGTCAGAAAGAACATTTCATTTTTGTTTCATCTTTTCGACTACAAGCGATTTTTTAAAAGTAGACTTTTCGAATTTTTACTTTATTGTTTATCAATTAAGATGTATTTATTGCGTTTGTTTTTATATGTGGTTTAGAATTTATAAATCAATTAAGAGAGTAACGAAATTAAACGAAACTCATATTTCTTATATGAAATGTTTCTTGATAAATTAAACAGGTAAATCAATTATGCGGCTATCAATTAAGCTAAAACTACTGTATATATGAATTTTGAGTTTTTTGTCTATCAAATAGTATTGGGAGAGGGGCCCATGGAAATTTAGGAATGCAAAAATTATATAATATAAATATAAAACAATCTGAATGAGTTGTGGCAAAGTTTGACACTTTTATTTAAACACATTTTGCTGAGGCACATTCAATTTCCTTCGTGGAAGCTTTCAAAACTGAACGATATAGAAAGCTTTCGACAAACTTCATCTTAAAAAAAAATTTGAATTTGCAAATATATTGGATAAATAAAAATTGCATAGCATAAAGAATCATCTATGTGTAATTTCATTTAAAACTAATATCGATTAGTGTACTAATACATTTAAGCTTATAATAAGACTGCTAAATTAAAAAATTATCTTAAAAATCGTTCATCACTTCTAAAATTATTGTATTTTCTATTATTTTTATAGCGGTTTAATAACTTGTTGGCACCCTCACCAAAGTAATTCACACCAACGGATTTAAAACGCTGAAGTACTTCTTTTTGTTCATACAAGTGCTATTGATGTGCTATGAAACAAATATTATGAAAACAATTTATTCTTATTTAAACAAAATTGTGTTTTTCTCATATAAAGAGTGAGTCAGAAAAAAACTTATACTCACTATTCCAGCCATAACATTGACATTAGGCATAAATATATATTACGGTGTGCATATAAAATCGGCTTTTACCTTTCTTAAAACAGCACAGAGTACGTTAATATTTCTGGCCTAATTTGGCATCATGCCACTATGGCTCCTGAGTTGTATTCAATAATGTCAATTTTGTACCACGGGAGGCAAATCCACCCAACTGTTTAGAACTTCGGTGGAAAGGTATTGGCCTCTTGTAAAAAATAATTAAAAAACACAGGAAAGATTTCCCAGACATGTCCGATTTTAAGCGTAAGTGAACCATCTAGTCCAATTAGAAAACGGAAGCAACTATAAAATTTTTAGAGGGTGGATTTCCGGAAAATGTTTATAAATTTGTTAATACCGAGTAATATGCCAATATTTTAATCTCTAATGAACTTGTAAAATATTTAAATAAATTTTCGAATATTTGAGAATTTTTATATTGAACGGTTTAGTTTTATTTAACATAATACAAGTATAAGAATTTATACCCTACACCACCATAGTGGGGAGGGTATATTGGATTTGTGTAGATGTTTGTAACGCCCAAAAATATTAGTCTAACACCCACCTTAAAGTATACCGATCGACTCAAAATCACTTTCTAAGTCGATTAAATTTAGTACATATCATTTTTTCTGCCCAAGGACCAAGCCTATTGAAACTGGCTGAAATTGGTCCATTATTTCACCTAGCCCCAATACAAATGTCCTCCCGAAATTGAACTTTATCGGTCATAAATGTTTAATTTATATAGGTATCTACACAAGTTTTTCTACAAATAAATTTTATATATACCGAATTTATGTCACCAAATTTTGTTATGATCGGTCCATAATTAGTCATAGCTCCCATATAAGGCCTGATTCCTATAATCACTTTAACGAGCATAAATCTCCTTAAAATGTTGGAATACACATAAAATGCAACATAAATAACTTTCATATAGACATTAATCACATGAGCAAATTTCATGGTGATCGTTCCATAATTTGTCATAGCTCCCATATAAGGTCCAATTCCGAAAATCGCTCACGAATATAAATTATTGAAATTTTTAAATAAAAATGTTTTTGCTCATTTACTTAGTGTAGGGTATTATAAGGTCGGGCTTGACCGACCATACTTTCTTACTTGTTTTTTTTTAATTTATTATTTACCCCATTATATCAATGTATAGTTAAGTTGTACTGACAGTTTTCTTACAAAAATTATTTTAATAGACAGTATAACTGACATCAATTTAATGGCGTTTAATATTATTAAAAAAAGTTAATTCAAAAGCAACTGGTCTTAAATAACTTGATGCAAAATCTAGGAAAAACTCGAATTACGATTACCGCTCTGGACAAGGGATTCAATGAATAAAAACGGTACATTTGGCAACACTAATGGTCATTAACTTTTGCGTCTATTGAACAAATATCTGATCTAAATAAATACAGAGCGATGTTGCCCGAACAGTGGGCGGGCAAATCGATGACAGAAAGGACCTGCGTAAGGCAGTCTTTCAATCAGCCATATTATGAATATCCGCAGGGAATTTTTTTCCTTCACACTTGTTTGTTCCCGAGAAAAAATCATCCTATTATAAATGATTAATAAAAGAGAGGGAAAAACAGCACAAACTGTTTTAGTTTTGACATTTTGATTTGTACTAAAGCGCAAGTTTAACAATCAAAAAACTTAAATTTAGATATTTTGACTAACAAGTTTCCATTAACAAGTTTTTGTGTTAATAAAAATAAAATTTGTTTACTTAAATTGAATATTAAAATGGAAATGTTCAGTTCAGTTTATCATATGCTTGTGGAAGAACTTTGGCTCAGTTCACTATCAGTTAAGTGCCTGACATTTTCGAAGTTCACCTTTGCCCGGTCTGAATAAAAATGCCTCGAACAATGTGGATATCTAAGGAAGCAATTCCAGGAATATGTATTGATCTTGATCTTTTGAAATACACATGACCCCTTTTACAATTGCAAATTTATGCTGCTTTTTGCCGGACATTTTTTTGGTCAATGCATTGTACCTAGAATTTATATAAATGTATTTAATTTGTTAATAAATCATGAACATGAATCTTTTTCCATATAATGCTATTTTTATTTGGTGGATCTAGTGTACTCGTCCACAACTCTCCGCCAGAACCGAGGACGTTTCTGTCAGTCAATTCCCGAATTCTCCTGCATCAGTGACAACAAATGTTGCAATTGGTGTTTATTTTTTTTAATATTTATTCCACTTTTATTTCCCGTCGTAAATTTTCTCTTTTTAGTTTTGTGTTTAGAATAGGGGAAAAGTGAAAATTCCTAGAGAATTTTTAATTGTTAATAGAAGGAATGGGAAAAGGGAAAAATTTATTCATAATAAGGCTGACGAAGTTTATAGTGGGATTTTTTTTTTTTTTTTGTGGAGCACAAGTCATAAATAATATTATTTAACTTGACAAAATTTCACAAATTGCTGCTTTATAAAATATGTAAATACTTTCATTAGATTCCCTGCTTACATCTCATGCTCTCATACTTGAAGAAATATCTCAGAAAAAAAATATTTTCAAAACAATGACCACAATGCGGGAATGGTCATTGTTTTAAAGGAAAATGTACAATTGCATAAATATAATATTGAAAAAACTTTGTAGCCTGACTTCGTATCTACATACACACTTAGTCGTTCAAATAGTTGAAATGAAAATTGTCGTTTTCCATTAAAAATATTATATGAAATTGATTTTAACACTAGTTAGTTTTAGTGTTATAACAAACTATCTTTTTGAGTTTTGAAACTGTTTGAGTGTATTCATAGCTACTTACAAAGTGAACTTCCCATACTTATACGAGTACTTAGTACGCGACCACACTGAGTGTCGATCATTAGTGCATGTGAGATTATCAAAACGTTCGGACGTACGGAAAATAACTAAATAAAAACAAACCAAAGAAAAAAACACAAGCTAAATTTAAATAAATAATCTATCTCTATATAAAAACATTAAGTGATCAATCGAATTAGTAGTAGTACATACATACATATTTAATTACATTATTTAATAACAATAATAAAAAAAAACAAGAGACAGTTTGTTACAGTTATAATTTTGATCTTAATTAACGGGCGTAAATTATACAGGGTAAAGAAACATGGCCCAAGATTGGAAAAATAATGAAGAAATACAATATTTTTGTGAATATTTGCGTATACCTAGTGTTCACCCACAGCCCGATTACAGTAAGTGGGAACTTTCCGCACGCATCATTATCATTAAGTGAAAACTAGTCGTATATATGTAAACGAACTCGTACATACTTACTTATGTATAAATATCAACAATTTTGTTATCTCGTGAAATTTGTTAGTGTTAAGTCATTACTGTGACATAGATAAATAAATGTTCATATGATTATGATAACCAGTAATATATTCATTATACCCTACTATCCTAAAGTATACTGATCGGCTTAAAATCACTTTCGGTGTCGATTTAAATTATAGGTTGCAATTTTGAAGATATTTCGATAAGATTTTGCACATATATTTTGTTTGGTGCAATGACGTAACCTATTGAAAATGGTTCAGATCAGTACATTATTTCATTTAGACCACATACAAAAGTCCTCCCGAAATAGGACTTCTTGCCGTAAATGTCTGTTTTATATAGATATACCCACAAATTCCTCCATAAATACAATACGTTTTATATAAAATAAATCACATTTAAACATTTTGAGAACCACGACTGATGATTTGAATAGGATAAAACACTAAAATTGGAGGGCAAGAAATAATAGTTTAAAGTGACTATATTTAATTTTTTAATTTAATTGGTATGTTTTAGGATAAAATTGTGGCGAAAACTAAGCTCCCAATTCGCATGTAGTATGAAATGATTTTGACTCTGATTGTTCTTTTGCTATTATCAAATTGTTTTTATTTAGTTTTTCTATACATATATTTACAGAATATATATTGTTTTACTATAAGAGAAAAATCTGTCACGTACGGTATGTCACGTACGATATTAAATTTTATTTATTATAAAATCATCCAAAGATTGTTTTTATTTAAATATGACGGATTCTAAAGGAAAGACATTTGGTTCAGTGTAAGAAATTAAAAGAAAACATAAAGCCTCATACCTCAAAATTACTTCCGTTTTATGTCACGTACGATATACCCTTAATTCGCTCGATATTTTGGACAACAATGTTTCGAAAGAACTAATTATTTTTTTAAAATATAGTACCCTCTGAATGGAACATAAAGACGAAATAATTTTTCAGATACTCTTATTTTTGAAAAATCTATTCCACTCTGTAGGCGTACAAATGTCACGTACGATGACATGGAATTGCCCATATGTATACTCAGTGTAAAGTATTAAATGGTCGGGCATGACCGACTATACATTTTACTTGTTGTTAGGATGCATATTATAAACAATTGAAACAAATTAAGTTAAAAAGTCATTTAGTGTTTTTGTATAAACAAAATTTGCAACCTTATACCAGTATGTTGATATATTATTGTTCACAATTGATAAGATTGAAAATATGAGGGTTGTTTTGAAATTATAAAATCATAAAAGAAACTGATTTATGAATATTTTTGATATTTTTTAGTTGTATTTAAGAGAATGTTAAGAGATAATTGCGATTAATATATCATTTTTAGTTATTTAAATTATCACGTTTAATAATAAAAAAATATAATAAATAAAAATGCTCTTATGTCCAGCGTTGCTGCTTTGGTCCAATTGGACCAAAATTGGTGGTTTTAAGTTAAGAAATTGACTTTTGGTAGTTTGGTTGGTTTGTTCCGATTTTTGTCGGATTTTGGCTATTGTACATTCTAAATAAGTTTTTTTAAGAACAAAATAATAAAAATCATAATGAAAAAACTTAAATAAAATATGAAGACAAAATTATCTTAAATATTTAGTTTAGTCAGGTAAATGTGTACGTATTTAGTAGTGTTCAGTTCAAAAATGACAAAGGGCTCGCAAAACTTTAATTTTCTAATAAAATTTTGTTCTGCTGTTTCATGATTTCAGTTTCATATGAAATAAACCGGATACTTTTGATTGCAAATAAAAGCTGTTTAGTAATTTAAAATTTGTAACAACTCTTTAATTATTTAAAATGTACAACAACAGCAGTTCAAATAGTCACTCAGTGTCTTTATATACGTTGATCAATTCGCAGAAATGCACACACGCTTTGTAATGTACATACTCAAATGTACACGACAGTTGATATTAATTCTAACAGCGCCAATGATAAACTCTCTCACGACTGCAACCTCTGCCACTATTTATACACACGCCATCTTTCGTTAATCTTCTACAATGATCTTAACGGACAACTAGAACATTCGAATTCTAGAGCTTTCGATGTTAATGTTAGCAGCTTAAACATTTAGTGTTGCCACACTTATAAACAATGCTAGTAACCACATGCTATCAACATTGTTGATGAGTAGAAGCTTCTACTAATGGACGTGCTCATAAACATGATGAATGTTGCAGGCAGTCGTTATAGACCGTTAAACTCTAATCGCTATTGCACATTCGTAACAGTATTATACATTTAATTTACAAGTGATTAATAATTTCAGATCATTATGGCATAATTAAACAAGTAAGAAAGGCCAAACCCGACAATATACAAGTAATATCCTGCGCTGAGTAAATGAGCAAAAACATTTTTCATTTTAAATTTCAATAATTTGTTTGTCATTGAGTCATTTTTAAAAGTGGGCCTTATATGGCAGTTATTATGTACCGATCGCCATGAATTTTGTCGGGATACCAATCGTTAAAGTAATTTTCATAAGTGGGCCTTAAGGTTTAATTAGACGTGCCAAAACCGTAACCATATAAAAAGCTGTTCGAACCAGCCCATAAGCTTTGATTATTGGTGACATGTATTTGATTATTGGTGACATGCCATAAATCCGTAGCCATAACAGTGATATAGCTATGGTTACGGCTATAGCGATATAGTAAGGTACGACTAATTGAACCTTTATATGGGAGCTATGGTCAATCATGAAACGATATTCATCCTCTGGGTAATTTTATAGAAGCAAAAATATAATTTTAAGTTAACTATTAATTTTGAAACGTAGTAGTTTTTAATCAGAAATTTGTAAGAAAAAATATTTTATGAGTGGCAACGCTGCTTAAGTCCGTAATTTCAACAAATAGATATCTATCAGTGCTTAATTACTTATGGAATAAAAATATTTGGTAACTTTTACCTGTAGATATTGATTTGAAATTAATGCCAAGTTAACTTTTAGGTAAATTTATCTGCTGGGTATTTAACACCGTAGATATCTGTTGAAATTACGAACATAAAAAGAATAAAATAAACTTTAAATTAATGAATACTATTTATTACATTATACAACTTGTTTATGATATAACAAGTAAGACAGCTATATTCGGCTGTGCCGAATCTTATAAGCGCTTCACCAAATTATACTTTAAAATAAAAATTTTTAATATTTTTAGGTAAACAAAATTAATTAAAAAAAAAAAACTGTTTCGAAAAATTTTTTTTTCGAGTAGTTTTTTTTTAATTTTTAAAAATTTTTTTTTTTTTTATTTTCCATTTGAAAAAAATTTATAACAAAAAATTTTTTTCGAAAAAAAAAAAATAAAAATTCGGGTTAAAAAATATTTTTCCCGATTTTGAACCATTGTAGGTCCAAATTACTATAGCCTTATATAGATCTTTGCAATGAACTTTGAAATATCTATCATTATATATCCATATTGTCTATATTAATGACTTAGTAATCCAGAAATAGATCAAAAATTGGCCAAAATCGAGGTTGGCCCGGTTTTTTCCTTATATCTCAGCCAATGTGTGGGCCGATTTTCTCGATTTTAAATATCAACCGAGCCGGAAGAATACCCGATATATTGATGTATGAATCAAGTTTGTAAGTTATTTGGGGTCTTCAGAAAATTGATTTCAACAGACAGACGGACATGGCTTCATAGAAGGTGAAGGGTATAAAAACAGTAAAAAATCACTATAGTGGACAGCTACGGTCGCCTGAAATTTGTCCATTATTGAGAGGTGACCGCCAGTGGGAAGGTCTAATAGAAAAAACTTTGTATATTTTTTATTAAATAATAACAAACAACAACAAGTAAGAGAGCTATATTCGGCTGTGCCGAATCTTATATACCCTTCACCAAATCATACTTTAAAATTTTATTTTTTTAAAAATTATTTCCAATTTTTTTAAACATTTTTTTTTTTTTTTTTAATTTATTAGTGAAAAAAATTTATGACATAAGAATGTTTTTTGTGAAAAAAAATTCGGGTTAAAAACTATTTTTCCCGATTTTGACCCATTGTAGGGCCAACTTTGTATAGCCTTATATACATCGTTGCAATGGACTTTAAAATATCTATCATTAGATATCCATATTGTCTATATTTATGACTTAGTTATCGAGATATAGGTAAAAAAATAGGCCAACAATAGAGGTTGCCTCGGATTTTTGCTCATATCTCCCTTATTTATGGACGGATTTTGCTGAGTTTAAATAGGAAACTCAGCCTGTCTGACAGAATATATACTTTATAGGGTCGGAAAATTATATTGTGGAAATTACAAACGGAATGAGAAATTTATATATACCCTTCTCACGAAGCTGAAGGGTATAAAAAGAGATCATTATAATTTCATAAATACATATAAAATATATTAAAGGGACACTTTAAAAATTCACTGATACATTGAATCTTATGTGAAATAATGTATCGTAAGTTCTAATTAGCATTCGTTTTAAAAAATTATTTATAGTTTTCTGTTTTAAATTCTCTTCTTTTGCGGCAATAAGACGATCCTGCAAACTGCTTTCCAATTGTTTTAAATAATTATATGCTTTAAAATCCGTCAATAAAAATTGTTTTACATTAAGAAGATATTTAATAGCTTCGGTAGTATTTGTTACTTTGTTAGGTACATTCACCCAGTTTTCTATTTCAGTAACATCTTGTTCAGATTCGCTTTCCGTTTCTTCAATTTCAATGGAGATGTCATCTTCGTTGTATTCTTCTGCATTTACTGGCCAGCACTAAAAATTGTAGTTCTTTTAAAGAAATATTATTTTCGTCATCAAAGTTAAAAGAATTTTAAACATTTTTATCAAAACCAGTTTTGTGAAAACAATTTTGAATTGTTGCAACAGTAACTTTTTTCCATGCACCTTCCACAAAAAACATAGGTTCAAGAATGTCGATTTATTTTGAACCGTCTAAATTTGACAGAATAGTTTTGGCAGTTAAAGTGCGATTTAAATTTAAAACTTCTAATAATACATTGATCTAAAAGCTGTCTTTTTTTCTTTACCTATTTTACGATCCAATTGCTGCAACCACTCGTTCATAACATTTCTTGTCTTGAAATCAAACCAAAAATATGTAAAAGCAATGCCAGTATTACGTTAAACAAAAACATTCAAAAAGTTATTTGAGATATTATGAAAATGTCCACATAATGGAGTGTTTTTAACCAAAATATATACAAAATGTGTGTCCATGTCCATATAAGGGAGTGTCCACCTATGGAAGGTTCATTCACATGAAAATTATTATTTGTTGTTTATCCATTAAGGAGAGGTGTCCGCTATAGAGAGTGTCCACTATAAGGAGTTTTCACTGTCTCATATATGTATAATGTAATAAATATTTTGATTTAATTAAGAGTTAGATTAAATTCAATTAATTAAAGTAAATGCTTGAATTAAAAACATTTTTTTATTGACTGGGTACGGGTCAATGGGAAAGTGTGTGCCGGCCATGTTGATTTGAATTTGTATTAAATAACAAACTTTATATTTTCTATTTGTTTAAGAACCCTGTGTGGAATTTTTAAGAAAACAATCTCAATTGCTGGGCATGCCCATGCGTGTCTATTATCCAGTAAATGAACAAAATCCTATTGTCATACTAAAATGGGCTGGCACAGATTTAAGTTTGCCCGCAATCTTGCTCAACTCGCACATGGATGTTGTGCCGGTATTTCCCGAAAACTGGACCCATCCGCCATTTGGAGCTGATATTGATGAAGAGGGTCGTATTTACGCACGTGGTACACAGGATATGAAATGTGTTGGCATGCAATATTTGGGAGCTTTGCGTGCACTGAAACGAAGTGGTGTACAATTTAAGCGAACTATATATTGTTCATTTGTACCAGGTAAATTAAAAGAATAATTTTAAATATCCATTTATTCTTGATAACGTTAATATTTATTTTTTCTATAGATGAGGAAATGGGTGGAGGTCTCGGCATGAGGCCATTTGTTGAAACTTGTGATTTTAAGTCACTAAATATTGGTTTCTCTTTGGATGAAGGGTTAGCATCACCCACTGAAGTCTATCCAGTGTTTTATGCTGAACGTAGTGTATGGCGTAAGTATTTATAAGCAAATAAAATTACACGTTTGCCATTTTTAGTTTAACTCTTTCAGCCACGGTTTTATGTGTATAAGTTTAATATCAAAACAATTTAGTTTATTATAAAAAGTATGAAAAAATAAATCAAAACATAAAAAAAACACCCCATTCCAAGGTTTTTTGTGGAGTGGAGTGATGGACTGGCGGTTGACATTAAAACATTTATAAAACAAATTTTCGTATCGTATAATTTTTTTTAAATCTAATAATTTTAACACGGAATTCGGTGAACAATAAAACTGCGGTTTACAATATTTTCAAATTAATATATTTATCTAACCAGAGCACCCTGATGGCAAAGGTTTGCAAAAAAAACATAAACGATGACTTCAAAAAATATAATTGTTTAGCAAAATGCCAATATATACAAAAAAAATATATTTTAAAGTCTATAGAAAAGGTGGTTAGTAAAGTGACCACTAAACCACAAAGAGTTAAAATTAACGGATTTGCAATTCAGTTTTCAGTATAATCTCATTTATGCAGTAGGATTTATTTTACTTAATAACAATTCATTCATTTTCCAATCATTTACATCGATTAGGTGTGTATTTCCATATCAATGGCAATGCGGGTCATGGTTCTTTGTTGCTAAAAAATACGGCTGGTGAAAAACTCAATTATATTTTACATAAAATGATGTTAATGCGTGAAGAGCAGGTCCGTCGCTTGGAAAATAATCCAAAACTAACAATCGGAGATGTTACAACCATTAATCTAACCAAAATTTCCGGTGGCGTACAAAGTAACGTTATACCGCCAAAAATGATGTTGTGCTTTGATGTTCGCTTAGATTTGAATGTTGATCATAAGGAATTTGAAGCCAAGGTAAGCAAAAAAAACGTAATTAATAACACGCAACATACTTAGTTAACATTAAACATTTTACAGCTGCATCAGTGGTGCAAGGAAGCTGGTGGTGATATAGAAATTACCTACGACCAGCAACGTCCCCGAGTCGCGCCTACTGCAACCGATAATAGTAATCCATATTGGATGGCCTTCAAAAAAGCCACCGACGAAATGTAAGCAAAACTTCCATTGTACTAATTCCGTTTAAAATGACTACTCAATCATTTTATTTACATTTTAGGGGTCTCAAGATTGAACGTCAAATATTTACTGGTGGCACTGATAGTCGTTACATACGCCAAGTTGGTATTCCTGCTTTAGGCTTTTCACCAATGAATAATACTCCAGTATTGTTGCACGATCACGACGAGTTCATACGCACTGATACGTATTTACAGGGCATTGAAATTTATAAGAAAATTATTTCAAATTTGGCAAATGCCTGATTTTAGTTTAAAGTATTTTATGTAATGTTAAAACTAGCTTTTAACCCCCTTTTTAAAATAAAAATTGATACACAGGTTCTTTATGGTCATATGACAAACAGATAACTATAAGTACAGTGCCATGCTATGCCCTTAAAAAAAATAAACGAATGTATTTAAGGCAAATATATATATATGAATTCATCTTAAGGCCAGAGGATATACAATGTTTCTTGTTTTTTTTTATTTTGAGTAAAAATATATAAATTATTTGGTGTGCCAACTCGGGAGCAAACCACATACAATTAACCGTGTGAAAAACATGAATTTTCCAAATGTAAGCCAGCAATACTCAACGATTGGCCTTGTGATTTATTAATGGTTATAGCAAAGGCAAGAAGAAATGGTAACTGGAGCCGCTTGAATTCAAATGGTAAGTCGTCTTCGCCTTTGAATCGCCACCGCTGATTATTGCCTAAATTAAATTAAGTAAAAATTTGTTGATGGTCAGACTTATTCCGTTGCATCTTCAATGTGAATACATGTGGCTGGTTCCAATGAATTCAAAAATTCAGTATGATAATTTACGGCTTGTTTTTTGTTCATCGATTTGTATTTCATTGTTTCGCCATCCAGTTTCAATTGAATTTGCTCATTGAGCTTGTTGACATCATAATTTTTTGGTGTTAAAATTGCACGTCCCCACAGCCAATCCGAATTTTTGTAGTTGCTTGGTGAATACTTGGGAATACCTTGTCGTCAACGGTTTGAATATTCATTTGCCTTTGGCAGAAGTTCGGCGGGAATGAAATCTCATTTGTTGGATCAATTAGAATTTTTTCGTTTCCGATGTCCAACAATTGTTTTGAGAATGTTTCGACAAAAGGGTCTTGCAGCAAAAGCACACGCATGTTCGTCGATAGCGTTCGGCTTCAGTAGCTTCGTTTCCAGTGAAATAAATTTAAAGGAACTTTGCATCATCATTGGGAAGCGGGAGCAATGATCCAATTCTGTGGTACATTTAGCTTTGAACTTTAAAGGTGGACATGAAGACGACATTGTTAACGATATTAGTTGCCCCGAAGGACGACATTTGAAAGCAAGAGTTGTACTTTCGGACATGCATGAGTTGTACTTTCGGAGTGGCGCCGGAAATGTAACTTATGGGTCGATTATGGATGGCAACCGAACTTCAGTTGCGTTGTCTGTTGCCTAAATGAGATTACAGATGGCAACTGGCAGCTATCATTTCTGCCAGTTGATATGTAATTTATTTCAATTACATATCAGCAATTTAGAAATGCAACTAATAATCTGTATTGTTAAAATATAAAACATGATTAAAATCTTAAATTTTGTATAACAATTGAAAAATTCATTTATAATAATAGTTCATCTATTAATTCTGGGTTTTCAACCGAAAATTGGGTATTGAAATGTATTGACATTTTCTAAATAAATTAAAATATTGTTACGAATGTGCAATAGCGATTTGAATTAATGTGGAAGATCTTAACCCTATATCTCCTCTCTTTAGGGGTCAATTTGACCATTTTTTTCGAGAAAATAAAAAAAAAATTGTCAAAAGGATTAAAATAAATGTTTTGCCGGAAAATTTCAGTGGGGGTCACCAAAGATACAAAAGTTGTAAATAAAGCTATTTACGCTTAATTAGCAAAATTACTCTCCAACTCGGATCTCACATTTTTTTTTTAAAATCGCCAAAAATACAAGTATGATCCGAATAAACTAAAATTTAAAATATAAATAGTCCTTAAGGATGTCTACAAAAAACATGTAAGTTATCTCTTTTAGTTCAAGAGATATTTAGGTTTATTTATTTATTCAGACCAGCTGGACTATAAGTTTATTCTACAAAAATTATCTACTCAAGATGCGCTTTCAGATTTATACGGTCGCTATTCTGTTTCAAAAATGGTGATGGACAGTGTAATTTACTTTTAAATTATTTCTCCAATTTTGATTAAATGAAATTTTCATTCACGTTTCCCGGGAAAAAATATTCCGAGAAACCACAAACCCTAGTTATAAAACAGCTTTTCTTAAAAATATTGTTTGAAATTATAGTTTGTGATTAATTTTCCTTAGTTCATAACTATAAACTCACTTTAAGTTAAATGGATGTACCGTATTCCATTTTTAAATTGATTAATTCGTTAATTAATACAAAATATTACATGTAACACATATTTCAAAGAAATCGAAAAATTAAAATTTTTAGCGTATTTAGCACAAGTTTTAAGGTAGTAAGTCTGGAGGCTACAAACCCATATGGCGTGAATCAAGTAAACGTAGTATGTATATTTAAAGCTGCATGCTATTTATCGAAAAAATTTAAGAATATAATTATTGAGTTTTGCAATAAAGTATGGATATTTACAATATATATAAAGCGTTTAAAGAGTTCAAAAGGCTAAAATGTAATGGTAATTCAAAAATTACTTCCTCATGAACGTCAAAACACTTGATGCTTTTCCATTATTCATTTTCATAATTTTTGATATTTTGTTATGAACATTAATTTATTGTTCTTGGAATTATTTTACTAAGAATTGGGGGATCTGTGAATGGAAACTAGATTTTCTTTAAAAGTCATTTTAATAGTCTCCAATATAGTAAGCTCGTCATAGCATTATCTAGAACTATGAAAAATAAAAAAAATAAAAATGGACAATTCCGGTGCTAAGGAAGATTAGAAGAATAGATTTTTTGTTTAAATTTGATATTCCAAAAACAGCAAAGTGGATTATCGTTAAATTAGATTTATTTTTTTTATTAACTAATTTAATTATTAAATGACATTTGAAAACCCGCCCTAAGTTAAAAACAAATATTTCAGATATTAGCTCTAAATATGTAGTTTGTTTTGTTCTAGGCGATATGGTTTTTGGTGTTAAAAACATCTGCGCAAATGACAGTGAAACTTAATACTTAACGAATTAATCATATTGAAACTCTGAATGTAAATCACTAACACTAGTAACATAGAGAAATACACACCGAGCGGAAACTAGAAAAAAACCTCGAACAGAAAAATTATTCAAAAAATTTACACATACGAGTGTTTTTTTAATTTTGACATAGTTTTTTTACTACTTAATACATTATAACCACTTAGGTGTTTGAAAACTAAGTTAGGCCTTTGACAGGAGAGTTTCCGATCTATGTGTATTTATCTATGACTCGTAATACGTTCTCTCGAAAACTCTCAGTTGTTTACTCTGAATAATATTTTGCCGGTCTCAATATTGAAAGTGAAATATACATGTATGTGTGTACAATGTACATAAGTATATGAATAGTACCCAGCAGTTCTAGAACCCAGTCCGGAACTAGTGATTTTACCCATCATTTAGGGAGGGAACTAGTTACTTCAATAGCTACGTGACTAGTCATTTTAACACGTGCATGTCCTAAGCTCGGGGTCAATTGGCCCTTTATGACTACAATAAGACTGTCTAATAGCAGGTCCAAAGTAGTCAACGCATTGGATTCACATACTGGTTAAATAGCGTTAGTTACCTTACTAGCTACCTAACAGGTAACTTGATCAGCTACATAACTAGTTATTTTAACATGTACGGGTACTAATTGACCTCAAATAGTCAGCTAAAAAGACAAATCATAGGCAACTGTCCGGTGGGTAAAATAACTACTTTATAAAGTGCAGTACAAAATAAACGTTTAAAGTGACTTCACTATAGGTTACTAAGAGATACTAAAGTGACTTCATGCTATGTTACATGGGATATCAGTATACTTAAGCAAAAATAAAAATTAACTGTTTGAGAATTATATCAACACAATTTGTAATCAACAGTTTGAACGAATTACTCAGAAAACGTTTAAAGTGTCTACACTCCAGATTACTTAGAGATACTTAAGTGACAATTGTATTTACGCTAGATTACCCGGGATGTATAAAGTAACCAATTGTCTTCTCTCTGCACTACGTGTCAAACGACGAAAATATATAAAATGGAGTCAGCCAAGTGATAAGACATTTTTGACGATTACTATATATAAGGGATACATTGACTACTTGCTTAACTGCCGGGTATTGTCAACACGTTCAGTACTTACGTTGCACGTTGGGTTCAAATGGTATAAAAGTTGCGTTTAATTGAAATTTAGAAATAAAGTTTTTATGATAAATTTTGGTGTAGAGTAAAAGTAAATAAAATTCTAGCTGTAAAAATCAATCAACTAAGTTGTTTATTTTCTTTTCAGTGAGCGGTCAAAGTTTGCTGTTTTTAAAAAAAGTGAACAAATTTTAAATTTTTACAATTATATCTATTAAAAGTAAACCTTTTATAATGGTATTAAAGTATATAGTAAAAATTTTGTTTTATACAAATTATGTGTATATATATTTAATAGTTTTTTTTAAAAAGGTCCAAAATTGGTATAATTTCAGCATTTAATGGGCCACAAGTATTAAGTTAGTAAAAGTTGGAAGTAGTTTAAAAAAAAATCCAGACAATTCCCGGCCCTTTTTTATACCCTTCACCTTCCACAATATAATATTCCGACCCTATAAAGTATATATATTCTATATATATAAAGTATATAAATCTTCAATATGAGATATGAGCAAAAATCCGAGACAACCTCTGAAAATTTCATAAAAAAAGGCAATTTATTGCAATATAATCTGTTCGTCAGCAATTAAATGTAACATTTTTAAAAGTTTTCTTGACATATTTAGGATGATATACGGTGAAAGTGGGCCATTAACGCATCCACAACAAAGGTGAAGGGTATATAAGATTCGCCATAGCCGAATATATCACTCTTACTTGTTTTATTTTCATTTTTGTGTAAAAACTCTGGTTGTCATTTATTTAACAAGACCAGTAGATGTGTTTTTGTCATTCTCTTTATTTTTGGTATTTTATTGTTTTTGTTGATGCATTTTGTTTTTTAGAGAAGAGTGCGTGAGTGATTTCGGTCACTTAAGCTCACGTACAAAAAATTGTATCACGCACAATTTACAGGAAGTAATCATATTTTGAATACTTTTAGCTAAATTCAAGTGAATACATTTTAATTTAATCACAATCACAAAGCTCCGGACATAATTCTTACAAACATGCTTTCCATGACTCTGGTGCAAGTGATTCCGCAGTTTTTATAACATCCATTGTACAACTTAAACTTTTTAGTGGAAATGAAATTGTGTGGAAAAATCCTCGTCCATTAAAAATTTAATATATAAAAGAAACAACAATGGTTTCAAAACTAGAAAAAGATAGAGTAGAGAATGAAAAAAAACATATAATAAACTATTTTTAATACATATGCACAGTGTTGCCAATAGAAATAATTTATCTGACAATGATGCCATTGTCAGATGCATAAACTTCGCACATATGACAATAAAAAGTTTCTGACAATGATCTTAGAATGATCTGGCAATGGAAACATAAGGTGTTTACACGATTGTCAGATGTCTGACAATAGTATTGTTTTACAATGTACTGACAATACTTTTTCTGACAACGTTGTAAGACATAAATTGTAAGTTCACACGGTTGTTAGACATTTTCTGAAAATTTTTCTAACAATATTGTACAATCTGACAACCGTGTTTACGTAGCTTTAGTGATGATAGATGGAAATGTGTGTAACCAATTACTGACAGAAGTGTTATTTATGTGGGCCACAAGCAAGATGTTCAACTCAGTTGATTGCGAGAGAAGTAACAACAGATTCTTTGAAGATTGGGTTGTCTTTTCTTCATGACTGGATTCGATTTTTTTAATGTCTTCTCCACTTATCATATAAAATTCCTATTAAAAAATGGCAAAAAAGATCAGAGGAAGACAAAAAAAAAATGGTTGCTGAGGCAAAATTACGTATCCAAAATGAGTTTCGAGAAAGAACTGGTCTGATTCTTGATCAGCCAAATCCCGGCCATGGTAATTCCAGTGACGGAAACACCGTCAGACGTTTTTTTCAGAACGCGGAAATTTCTTCTGAAATTACAAAAGTGGACTTAAAATGCATACAATACAAATTGTTGTTTTTTGTGGTTCATTTCTTTCTTTTCTAAAAAAAAACAATAATGCACTTAACTGGTTAAACATTTTTTTTTTTCCTAAAACGCTGTGTTTTTATGTATTTATAATTATTCATTACTAAAAAATTATAATATTCTCTTTAGTAACTTTTTTAAAAAAAATTTTAAATTTATAAAATTTTGTGTAAAACAAAAATTGGAGTTTAAATTAAATTTATACTAATATAAATACATATAATATGTTTATAATTTGAATTTTTTAATAGCACATTAAGTATGCTTTAATTTCCAATTTTATTCAATAATTTATTACTTTTCATTCCAAAGTTACAGCATAAATTGTCTTTTTTTTCCAAAAACCAATAATGTTAAAAAAATATTATTTAAACTTTTTTTATAAAATGCTGTGTTTTATGTGCTTCTAATAACTCATCAATAAAAAAAATATATTGTATTTTAAAACTACGGCTTTTATGAATTAACCGCCACTTTAGGTACCATCGAACCCACTGTGCTTTGGTACACTGAATACGTACCCGTATTATAAATGAATTGTCTGCGAAAATATTTAAAACCGCCAAAGCTTAAAATATTTCGTAACACCTAGTGTTTGCGATTTATTAAGGTAATTCGATAAATCGATTGAAATGGAAGCAAAGGTTCGAAATAATTATCTCTTAATTCCATTTTCGAAATCTTAACCATACCGTTAATGAATTCATTATGAATTAATTCATAGGCTTAATTCCTTTGTACTTCAAATGTATTGAATTCAGTTCTTTATAGAATTAATTCCTTATGGAACCACTAAACATTTTCTTGAATTCATATCTATTACAAAATAGCTTTTAAAAGTTTTCTTCTATTCAAAGCTATTTCAAAAAAGCATGAATCAATTTTTTCAATTTCTTTTGAAATTCAAACATATGGATTTCGAGCTAAAAGAATTGCTCATCTTTTTAAGGCCAAGAACGAATCAAGGAAATATCGGATACTTTGTTCCAGAGTGAAACGTATAGCAGGCAAAACGTTTTGCATCGATCGAAGCAAATACTAGTCGGACGGGCACGGTCTGGACTATAAAGCGGGTGAGGCAAAACCTATATTTTATAAACTTTCAATTCAAATAGTTTTACGATATTTTTTGAAGAATTTTTTATTCTCCTACACCGGAATCACTAATCACAATAAACCGTATGTGTGTTTCATCTTTAGAAGACTCGAAGTAATAACTTTTTAACCATTCATTAACTTTTACTATAAAAATCATCCAGTCTCAAACTTTATCTTGGACATATTTTCTTCACAAAATTTACAAATCAGTTTACGTTGGTTCAATTTGTTCCGTAAGACTTTTAATTCTACTTGATTAATCAGGAACGTGAAATTAATTTTTAATAAACAACTGATAATACTATAATATTTTCTAACAAAATGTGTTGTAATTAGCATAGTTTTTATTTTAATAATTCCATATTTCTTTTGCCCAAACGTTGAATAAATTCTGTATTAATTAATTCTATTATGAATTAATTCAACGATAAATGAATTATATTTAAATAAAAGCCTTTGAATGAAGCTAAAGAATTAGATGTTGGGAATCTATTTATGGAATGAATGGCTCACATTTTTTAATTTCAAATTAAGATTTTGGTGAATTAAGCTCAAATTTAATTAATTAAGTTCTGAATGAAACGAATAATTTAAGAAACGGTATAGACACACATATTACGAAACAAGTCAGAGTGGTGTATTCGAATCTTATATAGATACACATAAGTACCTTAATTGAATAAAACCGGGAAACCGTTTTTGTGTTGTGAATGTCAGGCAGTCTGGGTTTTAGTGAAATATCGGCTAATGTCTCCGGAGTTTTTCTGGTTGTAAAAATATGTATCCTGAATTGGATTCCAGTTTTATATGCGATATAAAAAATTTCACTATAACTAAAAATACAATTGTTTTTACCTCGATATGAGAGATTCTTCCAACATATACAATTCAAATAGTATTTCTGGCAGATTTTAGTGTTTCTCAGGATAATATTTGTTATATTGGTAACCTATTTCAACCAGAGAGCGAAATCGACCACTTAATCGACCACTCACTAAAATTATAAAAATAATTTACCGAAATAATTCAAAAATGTATTGCATTCGAATTTTTTTAGTTAACTTTCGTATTATTTATATTATGAATCGATTAATTTGAAACCCTAGCAATGACATAAACGTACTCGCGTATTATTAACGAGTATTAATGACAAAAGAGACATTTATAGTTGTCTATGGATGACATGTTTGTACATTCGTAATTTTTAAATACGACCCACATCAAATTGTTAGTACAAACGTACAATATCTAATAATGCCCAATTATGTTCTCTATATACTAGTGTGTATTTATGAAAACATAAATCCACCAGTAACCTAAAACAATAATGAACTTACTACCATAAACTCTGCTCTCGCAAGGTTGTCTTAGGTTTAATTAATAAAAATAAATAAAATAACTTATGAAAAAAATGAATATTACACTTTAAAGTCCGATTATGTTACGAATATTAATTTTGAAATGTGTTTACACTTTCAACACATCGGCAACGATTACTTAGGAAACCGATCACGTGCAGAGGTGAATAGAAAAATAAAAACATACATGATTATAACTTTAATTAAAGCCAAGAAAACTAAATTTAATCAAAAAAAAAAAATAACAAATCCAAAAAACAACAATAAAAAAGAGGCCGATTTTTGTTTTTAGAACTTATCATTATGTTGCTGTGTTCATAAATAATGTAAAAATTATTTTAAACACTTCCACTGGTACATGTCATAAATTGAAATGCGTTAAAGATACGCGGCTATGCTGAACTGTCATTGTCAGATTCAGTGTCAGTGTCAGTATGAGGAAGAACTTCCTAGTTTTCGTATATAAGAACAGAATTTTCAATAAATCGTCAGTACAATCATTCATAACTTCAATCAACGAACATTGTTTTCTTCTAAAGAATTCAGCAATTTGAAAAATGTTTAAATTCACCGCAATTGTAGTTTTGGCTTTCGCCATTTGTGTAGTAGCCGATCCTATTCGTCAGAAACCTCTAAGAAGACGAGTATCGGCTCGCCAACAAGTGCTGCCAACACCAGCACCTACTGGATATCCCGCAGCTGGCGTTACACCCGAAATACCATTTGAATTGCCCACCGAAACTGAAAAACCCGATGTTGTTTATGGACCACCAGAAATCGTAACACAACAACCGGACGAAGTGTATGGTCCACCAGAAGTTGATGCCCAACAGCCTGATGAAGTTTACGGCCCACCCGAATCTGAAACCCAACAACCTGATGAAGTTTATGGTCCTCCAGAAGCTGAAGCACAACAACCTGATGAAGTTTACGGTCCTCCAGAATCCCAAACAGTACAACCAGATGCTGTTTATGGCCCACCCGAAACTGACGCCGTTCCCGAGATTATTGAAGAAGTAGCAGAAGAAACTGAAGATGAAGCCGAAGAATTGGCTGAAGATTTAGATGAAGTTGATGAAGAAATCATCGTTGATGAAAATGGTGCTGTGCTTTCCGTCTCTAATACATTTGAAAAGCCAGCCCGCTTGGTCTATCAACGTTTCCCACAAGGGCGTCAACCTCCAACTGCGGTACCTGCTCGTTTGACCAAAGTCAAAGTTATCAAGCCAGCGAACTTCGTATATACAGCTAGATTTCAAACCTTTCCAAAGAACTAATTAATTATGTAGTTGTTAATGTAATTTTTATTCAAATTGTCTGTTTTTATTAGTTGTTTTAATTTTTAATAAATTTTTTTCTACTTTGAAGAAATTTTTATAAATATTTAATTGTCTTTTCTTCGATCTAAATTATTTGGGTAAAATCATTATTAGTTTAGCTAAAACTATTACTTCGTTCTTATCACGGCTTTACATGTATATCAATGTAAAGCCATAATGAAAATATGTGTTAAAAATAATAGGATATTTTATAATAATTGATATTTAAAATTTATTAGTCTGAAATTTTCAACTTCAGTTACGAGTTATTTCGATAACGGTATTTTAGGGGTTTTTATTGATAAAGGGAATTTCGGATACAGGTTTTTAGAAGTAGTGGTGACATTACCAAATAAAAATTAGTTTCAATATAAGTGGAAAATTTAGTTTAATACGTTAATCATAGGGTCCCAGCAGTTAAGCAAGTAGTCATTGTATCCCTTATAGACAGTAGTCGTCACAAATTTGTTATCACTTGGCTGACTCCATTTTATATATTTTCGTCATTTGACACGTATGTGCTCTTTGTAGTGCGGAGAGATGACAACTGGTTACTTTATACATCACAGGTAATCTAGCGAGAAGACAATTGCCACTTAAGTGTCTCTAAGTAATCTGGAGTGTAGTCACTATAAACGAGTTGTGTGATAATTCGTTTAAACTGGTTTATACAAATTGTGTTGATATAATTCTCATACAGTTAATTTTTATTTTTGCTTAAGTATACATAGCATGAAGTCAATAGTCACTTTAGTATCTCTTAGTAACCTATAGTGAAGTCACTTTAAACGTTTATTTTGTACTGCACTTTATAAAGCAGTTATTTTACCCACCAGAAGCAATCCATTGGAGAGTTGTCGAAGAAAGGCTTGTTTACAAGCTATCGTTTATTGGACTACCTATGATATGTCTGACTATTTGATTAGTCAGACTAGTTATGTAGCTGATCAAGATACCAGTTAGGTAGCTAGTAAAGTAACTGACGCTATGTATCCAGTATGTGAATCCAATGCGTTGTCTACTTTGGACCAGCTATCGAACAGTATCATTGCAATCAAAAAGGATCAATTGACCCCCTGCTTAGGACATGTCCGTGTTAAAATAACTAGTCACGTAGCTATTGAAGTAACTAGTTCCCACACTAAATGATGGGTAAAATCAATAGTTCGGGACTGTCTTCTAGAACTGCTGGGGTACAACTGAAGGCGCTTTTTCTCAACTAGTTGCGGTTGATGACTGGATTACTTTCAATGGAGAGAAATGACTATTTTAACATGGCGATGTCATTGGAAAATGTCAATTGTCCGTGTCTGCATTGTATTTCGCTTAAAGTTAGCTACTTAGTAGTCAGCTTAAAGTTAATTATATAGTAGTTAGTTAAAAGCTAGTTAGGCTGAGTTAGTTAAAAGATTATATAAATTACTAGCACTAAACCCGGTGCGCTTCGCCACCCCAATTGGATGAAAGAAATAGTACTATTACGTCTCCCTTTGTGAAGTAAAGCTAATTCAGGATAACATGCCTCTAGATTCATGTTTATTGAATCATTGTATTGTGGCTTCTAGCACATTCGAAACGTATTATTATAATAAAAAAGTGCCATTTTATATGCCCATTTTTATAGAAAATGTTAAAGAAATGTACCACTAAAGTCACCTTTTGTGAATTCTAACTCATTCCGAATCATGTGTGCCTAATGTTGAATTTTTAGGTTTAATTTTATAAAATAGTCAAAAAATATTATTAGTTGGAAAAAAGTACCTGTGAGTCCGTTTTTTAGATTCTTATTCGGTCAGGATCATATACCATTCGAAGAACGAAAAAATACAAATTATTTTTGTATCCTCAATGACATATAGATGGCTTAGTTACTTTCTTTCTTTACTCAGAAGCATATCAGTAAAATAATTTAATATAATAAAATGTATCATTAGAGGAAAAAGTTTTCCACACTGTACTTGAGCACCCTATTCTTGCATATTTCTTTAGTGAGAAGTATATTAGCCTACCATAATGTTTTTAAGCTAACTAATTTAATATATTAAAAAAGTACCAATTTTCATTTATCCTCATGAACACCAGTTAAGTCTGAATTTAAAATTTGTATAGCATTTCCTATATTATCAACTGATTTTGTTTCTATAACACTTAATATTTAATAAATTATCACAAAACCGAACCGAAACCCAAAAAATTTAAAACCGAAACCGCGGTTTTGAAATTCTTCTTGAAACTCTTTTTGGAAACTCTACTATAAATGTATTTAAAAAGTATTATTACAACAAAAAAAAATGTACCATAATGTCTCCAATTTAATTTTTACTCACTGAGGAGCATATATTTTATATTTCTAGGTCCATTATTATAGAAAATTCAAAATATACCATTAGAATAGTGAAAAAGCGCCATAATGTTCACAGTTATAGAAACCTACTCGCTCGAGTCCATATAATATTATGTTCATGTTTCTAGATTTATTATAGACAATTTAAAAAGTACCATTAGAATAAAGAAAAAGTATTAAGTATTCTCTTTGAATTTTCAGTCACTTAGAACAATATGCAGTTAATTTGGTTTTTCTTAATCCATTATTAGAGAAAATTCAAAAAGTACCTTTATAATATAGAAAAAGTAGCATAAAGCCCCCACTTGTGGATTCCCAATCGGTCGGGATCATATAAGCTTTATTTCACAATTCTAAGTTCATTGGTGAAGAAGATACAAAAAGTACTATTCGAATATAGAAAAAGTACCATAAAGACTTCCCCTTAAATTCTCATTCCCTTATGACCATATATATTTAAGTTTATGTTCCTAGGTCCATTATTATAGAAAATTTAAAAAGTACCATTATGTCCCCACTTGTAGATTTTCTTTCGCTTAGGTCTATATAAGCGTTATATCATGTTCATTGGTGAAGAAAATACAAAAAGTACCATTCGAATAAAGTACGAAAAAGTACCAAAAAGTCTCCCCATAGAACTATCATTCACTTAGGAAATTTAAAAAAGTACCATTATAATAAAGGAAAGGTATCACGAAGTATCCCCTTGATTTTTCACTTACTTAGTACCATATACGCTTAATTTCATATTTATATGTCCATTATTACAGAAAATTCAAAAAGTACCATTAGAAAACAGAAAAAGTACCAAAAGGCAGCCACTTGTGGATTCCCATTCACTCGGGTCCATATAAGCTTTATTTCATGTTTCTAGGTTCATTGGTGAAGAAATTACAAAAAGTACCATTCGAATCAAGAAAAAGTACCAAAAAGTCTTCCCCTAGAATTCTCATTCACTTAGGACCATATATGCTTAATTTCATGTTTCTAAGTCCATTGTTATAGAAAATTCAAAAAAGTACTAATAGAATAAAGAAAAAGTACCAAAAGGCAGTCACTTGTGGATTCCCACTCACTCGGGTCCATATAAGCTTTATTTCATGTTTCTAGGTTCATTGGTGAAGAAATTACAAAAAGTACCATTCGAATAAAGAAAAAGTACCAAAAAGTCTCCCCCTAGAATTCTCACTCAGTTAGGACCATATATGCTTAATTTCATGTTTCTAAGTCCATTGCTACCGAAAACTCAAAAAAGTACCATTAGAATAAAGAAAAAGTACCATGAAGTATCCAATTGAATTTTTGCTCACTTAGGACCATATACGCCTAATTTCGTATTTCTATGTCCATTATTACAAAAAATCAAAAAGTACCATTAGAATATAGAAAAAGTACCGAAAAGCCCCCACTTGTGGTTTCCCACTTATTCGGGTCCATATAACCTTTATTTCATGTTTATAGGTTCATTGGTGAAGAATTTCATGTTTCTAGACCCATTATTAAAGAAAATTCAAAAAGTACCATTAGAAGAACAAAAAAGTACCTATAGTTCAGTTCTCACATTTTGGTAACTAAATATTATCCCCTACTCCTAACTCTAACTTCACTCAGATACATATCAGCTAACTTTAATGTCGATAAGTGAAATAATTTAAAATATTAAAAAAAAGTACCATTAGGACAAAAAGTACCAAATCCCCTTTTCCTCCTTGAACACCCCTCAAGTTTGAAATTTTAAAATATTCCCTTTTTCCAAAATTGTTTCTGCTTAAAGACATACCTCAAACGATTAAAATCTGTGTTAATGTGCTCAAGAAAAATAAGTTTTAAAAAAAGTACCAAACTGTTTTCCCGGATTTGGGCCAATATACAGTTTGGCAGTCGAGTTCCAAATAGCACTCTGTTAGATAATTTTTGCATGAATCCCGGAACCAATGTTATAAATTTATCAAAATTGGCTAAAAATGTTAAATAAAATGTATTTTTCCGTTTTTACCCCCTTTTGGTGCGGTGTTAAAATTGTATTCAAATAAATTTCTGTATCATGGTGGGAGCTTATAAAAAAATATTTATATGTCTATTTCAATTTGTAGATAAACTTACACTTTTAACTGCACCCACAATAATGATCAGTAATTTACATTTTACATAAAACAAAACAATTTATAAAAACCAAAATTCTAAATAGCAAAAGAAAACAAAAACAAGAAGAAACGAAAATATTCAAAAAGAAAATAAAAAATGTGCGCACATTGATGTTGGGGAATTTCTGCATTTATTTGTAGTTAGCTTAAAGTTAGTTGTCAAAAAGTTAACTATAAGTGCATTAGTTTTGTAGTCGACTACCAAATTACTTGCAGGGAAGAAGTCCGACTCTTTGACAACAGTACCTAACTCTAAACGTGTGTGAGTAACAAAATTACACATGTGTTGTTGCCTTTTAAATTTTCTACAGGCTACAGAGTTTTATAAATACGTTCCAAATTTAATTTCGTATGAATTTTCAATACCAAAAATTTTAACTGTGTCCTATAGTTTATATTCTACAATAACAAAAAATTACATGTCAGAAATTCCAAAAATATTTTTTTCTTGATTTATGCAAAATACAAACTATTTAACAATGAAAGTGTTTAAAAAAAAATATAGAATAATATGTGTTTTAGCAATAATGTGTATAAAAATGTTATTTTATCAAAAATTAAAAGTTTAATTTCAAAACATTTCAACTTTGATTTTTGCGACCAAATACAGACCGAACCACTTTATTAGAATACACAATATTTGTAGCAAATTTTTTTTTTTTTAATACTTTGCAGGACACTTTTTACCGAAACACGTTAATTTTGCTCAAACGAAGAAAATTATTTTTTTATAAATTTTTGACACTTAATTTTATTTGTGGTAGAATTTAATTTATATTAGAACAGAGTTTAAATTTTTTATTAAAAATAGAAGAAAATTTAAATAAATTAAAATTTAAACATTTTTATAGAACTCTGTGTGTCTGGTGAACATTAAGAAGGCATAAATACTACCTCAAAACTATGTACTAATACATTCTCACGACTTAGGTTTTTGACAACAGACTTACGTTTTTTCCTCTCAGTAACGCTTCTATGGATATATGGATTTTTCGAGTCTAGATATTAAAACCTTCTAAATTAAAAAAAATATATATTTGTTACTGCCAAAATCTTAAAATTAATGACAAACTTGAACAAAACTGAATATAATAAAAAATTGAGTAACCGTTTTTAAATTTTCTTTAGGTACTATTTAAATAAAGGAAAACCTAAAAAAATTTAAAGAATACGATTCGTTGCTATAGATAGGTAGAATGTTGGAAAATTAAATGATTGTAGTAACAGAAGTCATTATTGTAACTTAGTTATAGTGCCTCCATTTTATTTTTTACATTGATCGTACAGTCCTTTATTTTTGTCCTAATAATTTCATAGGCATACATTTAGAATGTAGAGCAATTTAATATTTGTTAACTTTTAATGAAACCCTTTGTCCAAGAACAAAAAAATTTCCCTAATTTTTTAATAGTTTTAAACACAGATACACATTTTTAAAAATAATTTTTTTTAATCAGAATATAAATACAGTGCAAGCTCGGTATTCGCGAGTACCCATTGTGGCGACGGCTTAATTTTTCATATTGCAGGTTCTATAATCGCGACAGTTTACGAAAAACGTGTTCTATTTTCGCGACTTTTTTCTGTTTTTTAAATTTGATTATAATGTCAAAAGGAATTACAAAAAAGGAAAATCCACGACTTTTGGAATATTAACTCTCTTGGATGATTTTGATCTTCAATTTTGTCAGTTTATGTGTGTCATTTGTTGTGTAAATACATCTCTTAATATGGGAAAAGTTCATCATATTTTAAAGCAAACGATTTCTCAAAAATTAGAGATTTTAAAAAAATTTAAAAGTGAAGAATCCATAAATTCAATTTGCATGAATTACAAGTTGCTCCGCATTATGAAGCAAGAAAATTCATTAATAACGCCTGGATGACATCATTTATATTCAAGGACTGGTTCCATTTAAGTTAATTTTCACCAAATATTCACAGTAAGTTGTTCATAAGTTAAAATTTTTTAGGTCCGAAAATGTTTGGCCTCCAAAGGGTATGCCGCTAAAAGCAACGAAACTAATACGATAGTGGGCATGAAGAAAGCGAAATTAAAGTGGATGATTGTATAACATCGATAAACATATGGATACAAAAAGCTTTGGAAAATGAACTACGTGATTCAGCTCTTATTTTAAAAAATAATTTTCCAAAAATGCAACTCAAAATCTTCAATTTCTTCAAAAATGTTTTAAATGTAAATATATCAAAAAAAAACAATTATAATTTTAAAAATCACATAAAATTTTTCAATAAAATTCTGGGTTCTGTTACCGCGAAAATTCAGAGAATATCCCCTAATTTTGTTAAAATCTCCAAATCCCTCCCTGCGAAATTATGTCCATGAAATTATTAATCATGAAATTTCGAATTTGGGGAGAAACCTCCTAATCTAGCTACACTGTACACAATATCATTTTAGTGGATAAAAGGAAGATATGTTAATTCGCCTCAACAATTGTTTCATTAATTTTAAATTGAACACTGGTGCCGATGTTAATGTGCTCTCACTATGTTACCTCAATAAATTACGGTGGTCTAGATTTAAATTTTAAAGGTGTATTCAATTACGTGGTAATGTGTAGAAATAAAATTGCTTAACTAGAATTCGATATTGTGGATACTCCATATGAACTTTTATTAGGACTGGAAAGTTGCTACACTGGAATTGGTTCGAGGAGTTCAAACAGAAAAAGAAAAATCTATAATAATAAATATCGATGTTTTTCATGAATTGGGCTGTATTGTTGACAATATCGATATAAAAGTCAGAGTGAGAGATGAGTTATAAAAATTATTAAAAAAAAAAGTATCATCGAACGAGTAGATGCGCCTGTAGAGAGAGCATCAAATTTGGTAATATGTAACAGATAAAAAATCTAGCCTACTTCGTTTATGCATCCACAAATTTAAACACCGCCATTTTGCTTGAAAATCATACAATACCATCATTTGAATCAATTGCAACTCGAATTTGTAACAATAGATATTTAACAGTTTTAAACCTCAAGGTAGGGTTTTGGGTGGTGGGACTTAAAAAACTTTTAAAATTCGGAATTGTTTGCATCTATAACAAACATTGACATCGAGTTTTTAAAACACTTGCAAATAATAGTTATGTTATACTTATAGAAAGAATCACATTGAACATTCACGAAAGGATTCTAGAGAACACAATATAATAGATGTTTTTAATTGGGCAATGGATACTTCTGTTTATCCGAGTATTTGTCGGAAGAAAGGTCTTTCATCCAATAAAAGAAAGTTAACTTCCAAGTCAAGTGCAGCCATAAATTAAAGTTTATCAGATCTATTTTAATTTCGAGTTAAAAATTGATGAGACAGAATATTTTCACGTACGATTTTATTATACTGTTATATTTATACGTACATATTAAAAAACTTTTCTCTTTTAGATTGATCAACAATCAATTATAAGCTACAAAACTGTAGCAAAGCAAAAAGTTTATTGATTTTGTGTGAGTTCTTTTCTGAATTGAATTATTTTTAATTTGTGAAATAATATTATCTTTAATAGAATTATCCGCCCACATAATTTTCTTGTCACTGAAAGTGGAAGTGACAGTATAGTTATCTATAAGAAATAATGAAACATAATTAGTTTTCAATGATATTCTACTGCAATATCACAATAACTTCCTACTTAAAGTGGGCGTGGCGCGACCTGATCGATTTTGACATTTTTTCTGAAGACTTTGGTAATCACCTGTTCGAAATTTGAAAAGTTTAGCTGCTTCGTGTGATTTATTGCCTTATAAACTGGTCATTGAGTCCATTGTACACTGTTGAAAAAACTTATTATAATACCACAAAGGAACTCTGCTGCCAAAATCCTATGTATGTTGTCAGTAAATTAGTGATAAAACTCTCCAAAACAAAAATATCACTCTTATTTGTGATTTAGGATGACATTTGTTGGCGCATTAGATTTTTGGTCTCTACTTTAAAATGTTTATTTTTTTTTTTCAATGGTTTACTGTGCGCTAGTTATATTAAAAATGTCATAAGAATTTTATAAGAATAATTAAAACACATAATTATTATAACTATTACGCGCACAAAACTGATCGACACATTTGCAACCATGAATTTCTTATACGAGTACAATTGTATAAATGGTAGAAGTACAATTTGTAAATTTTGAATTTACGCGTTCACAACACACACTCATTGGAAATTCTTAAAAAAAAATTGTGTATTAAGCCAAAATGTACAGCAAGTATTTAAATGGTAAAATGTCCAAAATTGTATGACTAACTTGACGATCGATGAAGGTTAGAGAATCATTGTTAAATAAAAAACCAATGAATATTTAATTAAAAAGTTTGTATTTAATCGAATTTGAAATAAGCCAAACTAACAGTTTACTTTAAACATTTCAAACGACTGGGAGGAATAATTGTATCGTGTATAAGTGTTGTGTTAATAAATATTTAAGAAATACATATATAAAACGAATTGTAATTAATTATAACGATATCAAAACAAACAAAAAAAATGGCTAAAATATTAGCAAGTGTTTTAATATTAAGTGTTATTTGCACTATCACCCTGGCTGAGCCAACATTTCACAGGATACGCATACGTTTTCCTGGACCAAGTAGTGATAAAATTGTGCTGCCAAAACCAGCAAAACAAGAAGTAGCGCCTTATCCAGCAGCTGGCTTTAAACCTGAACCGGCTTTTGAATTGCCAGAACCAACATATTTACCAGCAGCAGAACCTGAACTCACTTATGGACCACCAGAAGTTGTATATGGTCCTCCAGCAGATACTTATGGACCACCAGAGCCCCAAGAAACTTATGGACCACCGGAACCAGAGTTAACTTATGGTCCTCCAGCTGATACATACGGACCACCCGATCAAACCTATGGACCCCCAGAACTAACCTATGGTCCACCTGAAATCAACGACTTCCAGTCAGCAGCCATTGTCAATGCACCACTAACACTTGCAACACAATTTACACCACCACGTCCTAACAAGGCTGTTAATTTTCGCCCAATTCGGCCACAATCTGCAGCCATTGTAAATGCACCCTTGAGACCCGTAAGTCATTTGATTGTTCCACGTCCCGAACGTGTGGTCGCTTTTCGCCCTAGACGTCCTCAATCCCAGTCTCAACAATTATTTGCTAAAACTTCTCTTACACTTCCACGTGTAGAACGTTTAACAGATTTCCGTCCCAGACGTGTTTCCAACCAGCAACCACAATCAAATCGTTTCAGTCGTCCATTACCCTCCAGCATTTTTGGAAACTCGAATAATGGACGCTCCGGCCGTAAATTACCCTCGAACATTTTCTCAAATTAAATTATTTTATTTCAATTTAAAATAGTTCTTATTTGAAATTACTCTCATCCATACTTTTGTTTATTCCATTAATATTGTTATTGTTTTAATAATTTGTTGTTAATATTATTAAATACTTTTAATTATATAAGTATTTCTTATTAAACATTTTCTACATGATTTTATTGTTATATAAATATACATACATATAAACAAATGTTAAAAGCTTTTCGAATTGTTTAGGTTCTTCCATCATATTACATTGCATATCTGAAAGTGTCGCTAAGATTTAATAAAAAACTTATATAAATACTTAAGGCTTTATTAATAATCAATTTTTAAATTTTCAGAGGTTTATTAAACAAATTTTGTATGGAAATTTCGTTTTATTAAACTTTGATAAATTTAAAAATTGATTATGAATAGGGGGCTAATTAATACATAGATGTTTTTCGAAATCGATCGAGTTGACCGTCCTGTCTCGATAGCTATTTACCAATGTTAGTTCTTCAAGTTTCTCAAACAAATTTCTCTTATTAAGAAAAATGAGAAGTGAAAAGGAGGCAATGTATTAAAAATTTAAATTTTTTAATTTTTTTTTTTCAAATCATCTGAAAATTTTGAATCCAATAAATAAAAATCAGCCAAATCGCTCCAAACGTTTTCACGTGATGCCATTACATACATGGACCATTTCATTTTTATATATGTGGGATTTCATGTCAAGTGAACCAACTTTTTTTAAATAAACCGGATACTTTTGATTGCAAATAAAAGCAGTTTAGTAATTTAAAATTGTTTATTTATTCAAATGTACAATAACAACAATAAAAATAGTCACTCAGTGTTTTTGTAGATGTGTATAAATTCGCAGAAATACACACACTTTTTAATGTACAAGTATACACTGGTAATGCAGTTGATGCTTCAAATTAGATTTACGGCCATACACTGCATTATATACACTGCACTACCATCTAGACAGCTCTATTTCTAAAATGATCTTAAAAGTAGAATATTCAAATTCTAGAGCTTTCGTTACTAACCATACAACTCAAAGCTTTTATTCAATGTTGTAGGTCCCACAGATGTGTTAACAGCTGTTAACATAAATAGAATGCTTGACAAGCATAGACATTTTAAGAAGTATAGAAAGGTTGAGATGCATTGTTTAAGCTTAAACCAGCCGTTAACACAGTTGTATTTGAATTCAAGTACAATTTCGTAACGGTATGTTTATTGTTTTTCTTTGAATTATTACAGATTATTTATAACGTATGGGGAATAAAATTGCAACAAAACAGAAAACGCTATATTTGTTTCTAACGTTAAACCATCAAATATATTGTTACGTTTTAACCTTTTCAAAAATGTTGGTTTATTTCTTTTAAATAAACCGGATACTTTTAATTGCAAATAAAAGCCGTTTAAGTAGTACTTTAAAATTGTAACAACTCTTTATTAAAAAAAAATACATTTTGTTTATTTGTTGGAAAAAAAGGGATTCATTCTACGCGCTTGCCTTAGTATATCTACACTCATGCATTCTTTGTAGTTTTCCTAAAGATTTTTTGGATCAGAAGGTGCGCAAGTCGTTAAAATAATTGCAAACAGAGAGCTGCTTCTGCCAATGTCGTGTCCCAATCGTTTTCAAGTAAGCCGAGTCGATAACATGCTCTCTGTATGTTTCACGTATTTCTTCATTAACCGTTTTCAAAGCTTGAAATTAACCTTCGACTGTGTGAAGTAACATTCTCAAATAAATGCATTCAGCGTTATTTCGATTAATAACATTGCACTAAAGGATAATCCGTGTAATAAGGATTACTTTAGTGTACCTTATGCACGCAACTTTCTCTTTCATTAAGATTATTTTAGTTGAATAAAGCGATTACTGATCCCAGTATGCAACGTTATGAGTCCGCACTTTTTATCGATCTATTAATTCTCCATTTTTAGTACATATATCCCCATATGCAAAATAATTTGACAGAACAGTAGTTTTTCAAAATTATTAACCTTGTCGTAAGTCAAAAGTTGTCTTGTGGCTTCAGAACGAAAATCAATTTGCGATAATAGTTTGTTGTTTTGAAGTTTTTCTAACACGATGTGCATATTGGCCACCACCGTTTTGTGCCTTGGTTATATTATTTTATCTTCTGCTTGCGACAATATCTTTCTACACTGACCAGTGGTTCGACTGTGTAGTTATTTGTTATAACATTAACAACAGAGTATTTCCTCTTGACTAATAATTAAGTGATAAAATTATCCTAGCTTCCCTTTCTTTAAATTTTGTAACGGAACATTTTCCATTTTGTTTTCACGTGTAGTTCAAGTTGCATAAAATGTTCGATCGTTCAGAAGATACAAAAGATGATAAGAAGAAGAAAGAATTGTCAAAGAAAACAATATGAAAGTCAGGATCAGGTACGTTAGCAATCAAATCTGAAACTTTTTAGTCGCCAGGACCTATGTTCTTATCATAAGGTGTCGCTGAACCACTATATAAAATACTATAAATTAAGTAGCCATTTTCTGAGCACCCTTGCTATAGATTCTATAGCAACACTTTCGTATGCTTCGCTGGTAAACATTGTCGACAGCGATCATCAATCGTTTAAAAAAGTGTGTATTTTTTTCATTGTTCTTTGTATGTGTGGTTTTTACAACAAAAAATTTTGAATAAAACTTGGTTTTTCTTTAAATGTATTGGTGTTTGCTCTTCCATAAGGAATAGGCAACCCTGGTCTAGAATCTAGATGCTAGCAGCAGGTCTCTTATCAAGTCACTTCAAAATCGCTGTCATGTTCATCCGAAAAAAGTTCCACCATATCTGTGTCTGACATATCTAATACATGTTGATTCGTAGGAGATGGTACGTCGTTTGAGTACAGTGGAAGCATTTTAGGAGATGGTAAACCAGGATATGTCATATTCCTTTTCTACATCTTAAAGTAATTGAAATTAGTGTTTCACATTAAGTCTGTTATAGGTTTCCCAAATTTCGTGATTTTGATGTATTTATGTATATATTTTTAACTTTTACTTTTGCATTCTATCTATTTTGTCAATTATATTCTTTCACATTTTCATAGGGTAGACACATGATATAAATACACCAGTGTTACCACTTCATGTGTAATTACAATATTGTGTGTAATTTTAAAAATATATTGTTATGTTTTTACCTTTTAAAAACGTAGGGCATATGCCCTTTAAATAAACCGGATACTTTTGATTGCAAATAAAAACACTTTAGTAGTTTAAAATTGTAATAACTCGTTATTTATTCAAATGTACAACAAGAACAGTTTAAATAGTCACTATGTGTTTTGATACAAATACACGTTTTTTAATGCACCGAAGTACACACACTAAAATTACACAATTTAAAAACACCTTTTATAATGTACAAAAATATACAGCACACTTAAAAGCAGTTAATTTGTCTGTACTTAACGATGCTTCAAATTAGACTGAATGTTTGGTGTTCTCACGGCCAAATTATATACACTGAATTACCATCTAGATGGTTCTTGAAAGCACTGATGCCAGATTTGCCGATTTATCGGCATTTTGGCGTTTTTTGATGGTACAAATGGCAAAGAGCGAATTGCCGATTTTAGTCCTCAATATGACGATTTTATGAGAAGTCAAGATTTTCATATAATCATTTAATTAACAAATATAATGAATTCAAAATGAACCGTAATTGTTTTGTACGATAGAAGATGTTATCCGAATTTAATGAGCTTAATTTACTTAATTGTAATAATTTATTGAATCAATGTCTTTAAGATCCCTTTCATATGATATCTGAATTGTTTATGTACATGAATTAGTATTCTAGATATAAGTTGTGGCTTTTTGCTTATATTTAAGCCTTTTGTGGGCCTATCTTCCAGATTTTCAATAGAAACCTAACCAGAACCATACCTGATATATTGTTGTAACATTCATGTTTGTAAGTTATTTATGGTCTTCGGAAAGTTTATTTCAACAGACAGACGATTCCACTAGGATACAGAATAAGGATACGAAATATATATATTAAGGGGTCGCAATTGAAAAATGTGGAAAAATGAAAAATACATACGGAATGATATGTATACAAATATTGAATAATTCATATTATAAGTATAACACCTATTTTACAACATTAATTCTTTAAATATGTGAGTTCTTTATTTGATTGTTAGTCTTTTTTCCAAAAAACCGAAAATTTTCACAAAAATGCTAGGTATTTTAATGTTTTCCGATTTTTTACGATTTCAAAAATATTTTGACGATTTTTTACTCCAATTTTGACGATTTTATACCAAAATTATCTGGCAACAGTGCTTGAAAGCTCTATTTCTACAATGATCTTCAAACTTTTGTATTCGAATTCTAGAGCTTTCGATGTTAATGTTAGCAGCTTAATCATTTAGTGTTGCCATACTTACAAACAATGCTCAACTCATAGCTTTTATATATCCAAATATATTGTTACGTTTTTACCTTTTAAAAACGTGGGTTTATTTCCTTTAAATAAACCGGATACTTTTGATTGCAAATAAAAGCAGTTTTAGTAGTTTAAAATTGTAACAACTCTTTATTTATTTAGAATGTACAACAACAACAGAATTAAATAGTCACTCAATGTCTTTATACACTTTTATCAATTCGCAGAAATGCACACACACTCTATACGTACAAGTATACACGTACAAGACAGTTGATGTTAACTCTAACAGCGACAATGATCAACTCCACTCACGACTGCCAGCTCTGCCACTATTTATACACGCGCCATCTATCGGGAATCATCTACAATGTTCTTAACGGACATACTAGTACATTCGATTTCTAGAGCTTTTCGATGTCATTGCCAGCAGCGCAAACATTTAGTGTTGCCATACTTACAAACAATGTCAATGATGGACGTGCCATAAAACATGATGAATGCTGCAGGCAGTCGTTACAGACTGTTAAATTCAAATCGTCATTGCACATTCGTAACAATATGTTAACTGCTGTTTGCAGAAAATAGAAAAGGTTGATAAACATTATGCAACTTTAAACTAGCCGTTAAATCCGTTATATTTGAATTCAGGTACAATTTCGTAACAATATGTACTTACGTTGTCTTAATATCTTCCGATTTAAGTTTTTGAGACGCGTTTGTGATAAAAGTTGGTGAATTGTCTAGTCTTTAACTATATAGCTGTATTGTTTATGTCAATATACCATGCTGTATTCTACAACAACGTAAATTTATTTTCAAATCGAATTTGCTTACTATGATGTATTCGGATTTTCAAGTTCTCTTAAAATGTAACCACAAACAGTTTTTTGTCTATCCTGAACATTTAAACGTTTTTAAGTTAATGCAGTACTGTTGAAAGAGTACGATATGTAATTTAGAAATTTGTAATTTACAATTGCCGTAATGGCAACAATGAAATACACTATTAGAACTATAGTGTAATAACGGCTTGCATATGTTTGATACTAGGGTTCTATAAGTCGATTGTTCGATTGTTCGAACAATCGACTTTTTGCTAAAAAAAGTCGAAAAGTCTAAGTCGACTTTTTGGTCACAAAAAAATCGAACATTCGATTAGTTATCACAAAAGTCGAAAAAAGTCGGAAAAAGTAGAATAGTCGATAAAAGTCGAAAAAAGTCGACTTTTAAGATTGTTAAAAAAATTTTTAATTGCAACATTATACTAAAACAAAATATGCACAGAATAACATAATAATTTTATGTTATTGCAATTTGGTACACTTACATTTTTTCTAGTGTATGCAAAAATAAATAATAAGTATATGTTCATAAAAAAATGCTCTTTCTACATATTATATATTATCGCCTTAATACATTTAATTTTTATTGCTAAACATTACACAAGGCGCATCAATAAATGCAGAAACCATGTATTTTTTACAAAAAATGGTAAAAAGTGGAAAAAAGTCGAAAATAGTCGGAAATAGTCGGAAAGTCGAAAATAGTCGAAAAGTCGAAAAAAGTCGATTTACTAAAAGTTCGAAAAGTCGACTTTTCATAAATTACCAAAAGTCGAAAGTTCGAAAAGTCGACTTTTTAAAAATCGAAAAAAGTCGAAAGTTCGAAAAGTCGACTTTTTGTTTCAACTATAGAACCCTATTTGATACATCAATTAGTACTAAATTGCGTTGCCAACCTCAACTAATCATTTGTCAAATTTAATACGAATCTCTACAACCCTGTTAGTTTAACAAAAAAAAACTACGCGTTGTTATATACATTTTCGCCTTGCATTGTCTGGATTAGAAAAATCATTTTTTTAACAGTAAAATCAATGCTGAAAATTGTTAAATTGAGACAATAGTGTTTAAAAAACAATTAATATTGTGATGTGAAATTAGTTTTTGTAAAAAACTACGAAATTTATGTCATAAATTCATGTGAAGATTATTTGAGTTCGGCATTCAATACACCCCTACTCTACTACCTGTGTCCACCGTCAATACCAAATAAAACAGACTAGCGGCGAAAATGATTTGAGACAATTTTCACTTTTGGAACAAAAGGAATTTTTTCATACCATACAAGATAATTTCTCCAATTCATAGTCGCCAGACTATAAAATTCGTTTTCATTTAAAATTATTTCATTGTAATTGGAAATCCTATTTTTAAGTTTTTCTTTCGTTTACTTTGTGTGCTTGGAAGTGTTTTATTTATTGTGTGCTTTCACAAAACGATTCTCTGCATACACATTTCAAATAAGTTCAGACAGCCAGCCAGTCAGACAGACATACCCACTCTCTAGTGAGACCATCATCGTCATTAGCCACATCAAAGTTGGTTGTCGCCTTTTGCATCTTTACAAATAAAATCAGCATCATCTTTAAATTTTAGGTAAGTTTTTGTATTTGCTTACATGTATGTATATTTGATTTGTGTCTGTCCTTCAATAAAAATAAGGAAGAAACAATTATAAAGTCGACTACTACATTAGAGAAGATGTGATGAGAGTGTGTCGGAAATGTCTCTAGCGGAATGGGGGGAAGAGGACATTGTGCACAGTGTATGTACATATTTGTGTATTTTTGCCTTATTGTTGTTGCTGTTTTTAGTAATGCAATCTATTGTACGAACATATGAACATAAACATTTGTTTTCGTTGTCGTTATTGTTTCGGACGTACTTACATGCATACAAACAAACAAACTTATCTACATATGTACGTACATCTATTTAGCAGTGCCATTGACCGTTGATTTTTTCTCAGCTGTCAATACCCCTTTTGAATTTGCATAAACGTAGAATGTTTATTTTCCTAAGTTCGTACCAAATAGACACGAGTTTTAAAAGCGACTTCCATAATAATTAAATGTAACTTATATTGTTGCGGAAAATACAAACGTAGTAAATTCTTTTAAATTATATCACCTACGTTATAGAAATGATAAGTCCTCTGTCTTTTCATCTACATATGGATGTCGAACATAAGTAGGAGTTTTCTTTTAATGATTTCTACACAAAATTTGTTTAACTAACTATATAATCGTAAAATAGAGCAACCGACAAGTGCTCTATTTTTTATTTGTACGAATATGAAATGTGTACATTTTAAAAGTATTGTCGGACAAGCCCGACCATTTGATACCCTACACCTAGTATATGATTATAAACAGTTTTATTTTGATATGAAACTTAATTGTATTGGATACTAGCATATGACAGAGTTTTATGCACATTACTTAAATTTTCGAGAACGGTGCTAATATGAGAGCTATGACTAATTATGTACATAATTTGGTGGAGCTTAATAATTTTCAGAAAGGGCAATCATGTGGGGGCTAGGAGAAATAATGGAGCGATTCTATCCAAATTCAATAGGTATTGCCCTTGGGGCAATATAAAATATTGTACCAAATTTTGTTGAATTATATTTTAAATTGAGACCTGTAGTTTGGTTACAAGATTTACATGAACGGACGGACATTCCTTAATCGACTCAGTGATCCTGAGCAGATTGGTATACATTAAGGTGGGTGTTGGGAAAATATTTTTGCACGTTGCAAACATCAGCACTAAACCAATATACCCTCCCCACTATGGTGGTGAGGGTATAATTACTTGTATAAAATTAAATATTAACTTGCTTTTATTGTATACGTTATCTAAAGTTGATTTTTACAAAATATTTAAAATTGGTTCACTTTACCACCATTAAGTGTTTTGATTCATTGTTGGAGGCGCTAATACATCATTGCCCATCGCGGCATGCTAGGTATCCACAGGCTTAAAACGACTGAAAAGATTTGAAAACTTAATAGCCAGATGGACCAAACTGAAAGCCAAAGAAATATAATCAATTACAAACACAACAAAATCTATTATTTACTAGCACGAACATAATGTTGAATATTTAAGAAAATGTAAAATTAATATCAGTCAGTTTCTAGGTAGTGCTACGTTTAGATTCTGTTTTTTGTGTACTGTGTAATAATATAAATATAGATAGCCCAATATGAAGTTGAATATTTTCTCTTTGAACAAAACACAATTTATATATAATAGATTCTAAAGGTGAGAAAATAAGAAACGACGTACGTTAAATACAATTAGACTGACGACCTATCTCCATTAGGAATTAACATATTCAACCAATTAGCTGAGCCGAATTGCTGTCTTTGGCGGAGAACGTTCGCACGAATTTTGAGAGTAGAAGGGTATCAACGCTAGTTTCTCTGGATTTGAGTAGGGAATTTGACACTATTAATTATAATATTTTGGTGGGTAAGTTACATTCCCAATTTGGATTTTCCTCAATTGCATGTCGTCTCAAGTATTCTTACCTCATTGACAGAAAGCAATTCGGAACATGCAATTGAATCGTCAGTTCTAAAGTGTACTAGTGGTTTACCCTAAGGCTCTGCATTGACTCCATTGTTATTTATATTTTATGTATGTTAATGATTATACTAAATTTATAGGCATATCTCAATGTTGAACATTCATGTAAGCGGATGACATTAATTTATTGTTTAGTAGGTATAAACTGCGTGCCTTGTACAATTTAGGATGGTACCTACGGCTCAGGGTAAGGCGCATTCACTTTTGATGCCGCATCTTCGGTATTGTTTAAAGATAAAATTCAGTTTTATTATTTCAGTCATAAAATTAATATATTTGGATAATTTTAAGCAATGAGCTATTTTTTCACAATAGATATGATTTATTATATAGTTTTTATTTACATGATCATTGCAATTTATACTGTATTAATCATAATTGTCCCTTTTTATGTATATAAACAAGTATACAATTCGTAAAGAAATTCGCCAGCCAAAAGGTATGTTAATTTGGCAAGATATATTGGCCTACGAACCGATTTTGATTTATTTCAAATTACTATAAAAATTGCCTTTTGAAAAACCTATTTCCTATGTAAATGTAAGATAAAATTGAATCATCATTTAATTATAAATTGTTCGAGTAATGAAGATAAATTTATTTTTTAAGATTAATGCATTTAATTTTTATTTCTAATCAGTTACATATAGATTTATAAAATAATAAATCACTTGTTTTTCTTTTTAACATAATACAGTTATGTCTGCTACCGCCGGAAAACGAAAAGAAATTTACAAATACTTGGCGCCATGGCCATTGTACTCCATGAATTGGAGCGTACGTCCAGATAAGAGATTTCGTTTAGCTCTAGGAAGTTTTATTGAAGAATACAATAATAAAGTTCAAATTATTAGTTTGGATGAGGACACAAGTGAATTCAGTGCTAAAAGGTGAGTAGAATGAAATCCCACAAATCCATAAAAAACTTATTTAACAACATATGTTTATTCTTTGTTAAGCACATTCGATCATCCATATCCAACTACAAAAATTATGTGGATACCCGATTCAAAAGGAATATATCCTGATTTACTGGCCACAAGCGGTGATTACTTGCGCGTTTGGCGTGCTGGCGAACCAGACACACGATTAGAATGTGTACTCAATAATAATAAAAACAGCGATTTCTGTGCACCCTTGACATCGTTTGATTGGAATGAAGTGGATCCTAATTTAGTGGGGACTTCATCAATTGACACAACATGTACCATATGGGGTCTGGAAACGGGTCAACCACATGGTCGTGTTTATGTTGCGGGTCATGTGAAAACACAATTAATTGCCCACGATAAGGAGGTGTACGATATAGCCTTTTCAAGGGCTGGTGGAGGTCGTGATATGTTTGCTTCCGTGGGTGCAGATGGCTCCGTTCGTATGTTTGATTTGAGACATTTGGAACATTCAACAATTATCTATGAGGTAAATCAGATCAAAGTTATCATTAAATAAATATATAATTGTTTGCTATTGAATTTATTTTAGGATCCCACACATACAGCTTTACTACGTTTGGCTTGGAACAAACAAGATCCAAATTATTTAGCCACCGTTGCTATGGACTCATGTGAAGTAATAATATTAGACGTTCGTGTTCCTTGTACACCTGTTGCAAGACTGAGCAATCATAGAGCGTGCGTCAACGGCATTGCGTGGGCGCCGCACAGGTAAATTATTGTTAACTATTCATTTACACCTATTTTTCAGTGTCTGGTTATATCTTTTATCGTAACGAACATACTTTTCATACATGCTGTATTTTAACCGACACTAAAGATTGATAAACAGTGATTTAACTGAAATAATTACAGTTTTTCATTCTCGCTTAAGGAATATGTATATGGTATCTGTAGACATAATTAGTTTCTGAGGCGGCCGTTTAAAGCAATGTTATCTGAGAACGTACAAGAGGCAATCTGTCGACCTTATATATAGGGTAGTCTATTCACATTTTTAAAAATTAAATAAAATGAACTAAACATAATTTTTTTGTTTGGTATTCCATTATTTATGTAACACGATTTAATTCATATGGCTGGTTCGCAGTAGCTTATCCTGTCAGTCGAATTTTCCAGGACTTTGTTGACGATTTCTTGTTCTATTTCATGATTGGCTCGGTCGATATTAGCCTTAAAGGTGTGGAAGTTTCTTGATTACTCTCATAGCATAGGCCTTTAACGGCAATCGACATCGCCGATGAATACGACTAACACGATTACCGAACTTAGTACGCAAAAGCTCGATTGCGCCATCCTGCTGAAACCAAAGATTATACAAGTTCATACATTCTATTTCGTAATCATGCCCACATTCTCTTCGGTACACACCTTTCGACGCCGGGGACCATGAGAGTTGTCCAATAACATGCCAGTCTCACGAACTATTTGCACAAACTTGCATACAGCACTCGCGGTGGGTGCTTCATTTCGGCCAAACTTCATGTCTTTTCAACAAACGCACAGTTTTCGGCAACACCCATTTTGGTCCGCGGGGGTATAACACTGACTGATAGTCAATATTTCGAATATAAAAAATCAATCAGTGTCAAAATAGCATATTATTTTAAAATATCCTAGTATGTAATTGGACCACCTTGTAGAATAACGTTCTTTATGTCTTTGCAATAGTGTCGGTACTTTATCTTTTTTTTTATTATTTATTTGTTAATTTAAATATATAAAAGCCATCGTGTTTAATTATAAATGTATTGTTATGTTAATAACCTTGTATTACAATAATAGCATCAATAATTCAAATTTAAAATCTAAAACTAAATATATTAGTGTACAAATGGCTCCCCAGCCATACAAATCAAAAAGTGATGATAAAAAACGATTAATATCTATGATATAAACTAGAATCCTACTTAAGATTTTTATTCGTCATTATCAACAAAACATCAGATTTTGGTTATTTTATTGTTACGTTATTTTGGGATATATATTTGACCCGGAATAAATATTGTATAAACTTCCAAATTATAATTAAGGTTACATTTATATCTTCCCAGTTGTTGCGTAAGTTATAAATTAATTAGCTGAACCCGGTCCGCGTTGCTGGCCCTTTGAAAACATATGTTATATATTGCATCTCGATATAGATTTTACTATACAGTGTCGGACAAAGTCGGTGATCCAACCTTCAATGTTAATACATGTGGTGGCAGTCCGGCTGGTTCCAATGAATTCAAAAATTCAGTAGAATAATCGACGGCTTGTTCTTCGTTCATACACAGTAATGATCGATTTGTATTTTATTGTTTCGCCAGGCAGTTTTCATTGTATTTGCTTATTGTTGCTTGTTAACATCATAATTTGTAGGTGACAAAATTGCATGTTCCCACAGCCAATCTGTTGTAAGTAGTTGGTTGTAAGACTTGGGAATACCTTGTCAACAACGGCTTGAATATTCATTTGCATTTGGCAGAAGTTCGGGAACGAAATCTAATTTGTGGTGGGATCAATTGGAATTTTCCCATTTACGATCCAACAATTGTTTTGATAATGTTTCGGCAGAAGGGTATTGCAGCAAATGCACACGCATGTTCGTTGATGGCGTTCGGCTTCTGTAGCTTCATTTCCAGTGAAATAAATTTGAAGGAACTTCGCATCATTATTGGGAAGCGAGAGCAATGATCCAATTCTGTGGTACATTTGGTATTGAACTTTAAAGCTGAGCATGAAGCCGGCGCACAGTGCTTTGTTCAATGGACAAAAATCAAAAATAAGAGCATGTCATTGATGTTAATGAAATTTATATTTTTGAATATACAACCAAATACCTAATTCGTGTAAAAAATATTTATTTATGAATATCTCTTTTTGTCGTCACTAGAGGTCGCTAAAGTTAGTACATCTTCAACATAAATTTGATTGAGAAAAATATATTTTTTTTATGGTTAACTGATATAATAGATAAAAATTCGTTTTAAAAGATATAAACTTGTGATTGGCTGTAAATGAAAGAATATGAATGTGAAATTATGCGCAATTACTGTTTTTGCCAAAAAAGTTTAAATGTTTAATGTGCAATTTTTAATAATTAACATTTTTTTTATTGTTGGGATATTAGTAAAATTCTGTTAATATATTTTAATTTTATCTAATCCCAATCTCTTATTTGTTATAATGTGGAATCCTTATTTGTCCGTTTTGACTAGAACTTTGCAAAAAAAAATTTTTTTTGAAGGCACACATAAATAATAAATTTTTACCGTAAATGTAAGTAACTCAATAATTGTATATAACCTACACATTCTTAGGTAGATATAGTAATATGAGCTTCTGCAGATATTAGTAACACATAAAGTATAATCCAACATTCACTTTATAATAATACAACTGAACCATCAGTCTATGAACATTAAAAAATGTCCGTCCATCCGTACTTCCGAATTTACAGCAATTTTTTGAAATTTAGTTTTTGCTTTCCACATAAATATCACTTTGGTGAAGTGATTTACAAAATTAGGGCCTTAATGTTTTGGAAAAAAAATATATTTTTTTTTTAACATTACCATCATTTCCAAATACTTTTTAATACTTAGTTGAAGATCCTTTCATTTTTATAACCTCCTGACAACGGCGATTCATATTTTTATTTTTTGATTTAAAGCTACCAATTTTATTTTTAAGGACTCCCCAGAGATATTCAATGGGGTTTAAGTCCGGTGATTGGGACGGCCACTACATTACAGACACCATATTCTGCTGAAACCACGTTAAAATGATTATATCCAATTTTTAAAATGTTAGAAGTATAACTTCCTTCCACGAATTTTTTCAAAAATTAATATTCTACTAATTTTTATTTGTCTGCGATAACTCCTATTTTTATCCATTGCCTATATGAAAACAAAGCACTGTGTGGCGTCATTTGAAGGCATGTGTTGCACATTTGGATTAAAATTTACTTAATTTCTGGCTAAAAATATATTAAGAAGCTGTATTCCTGCTTGTTTAACAAATTTTGAGTGATTTTTCATTACATCAATTAAATTTTATGCTGTTGGATAATTAATTGTGTGCTGCTGACTGCTGTTGTATTTTTTTTTTTGCCCTGTTGCCAAATCTACTTTTGTTTACTTATTTAACATCAAAATGTCGCCGCCAACTAAAACTTTTACATGTGGAGCCTGTGATGACAACATTAATAAGAACCAAACTAGTATTCAATGTAAAAACTGTTCCCTATGGTTTCACATAACATGCGCCAAGATACCTGATAAGGTCCTTTCTGCTTTGAAGGATAATAGATTATCGTTCACATGTACCTCTTGCAACAAGGATCCTCGTTCGGGATTTGAAACTATGCTGAAAAATGAAATAGGTTCCTTAAACAATAAAATTGATGATTTTATAAACAAGGTTGACAGTGAGCAGATATCAATTAAGAATGCTTTGGCCGATACGGTTGCTTCCTTAAAATCTGAAATAGCTTCTTGTCTCAAAGAAATGAAGAGTGAGATTATTGACTGTAATAAGTTAGTACATAGTGTTGATTTATCAACTTCCAATAAAATTGCTGTTTTTGAGGAGGACAATAATAGCCTGCACAGGAGACTAAATCGTGCGAACATAATAATTAGTGGATTGCCTACTGGTATTGTTGATCTAATGGCTCTTATTATTAAGATGGGTCCAATTTGCACAAATGATGTAAACTATATTTATTATATAAATAATCGAAAGTCGATATTGGTTAAATTCAATAGTGTTTTTGTACGAGATAAAATAATGAATGCATATTTTAAAACCCGGTCATTAAAAGTACGTGATTTTGTTGATGGAGATATTGATTTAAGAGTCTATTTGAATGACCACTACTCACCAGCTGCAAGCAAACTTAACATGCTATGTAAAAAGCTACTACGGAAAGAACTAATTAAAAGATACAGAATTTTGAACAGTGACAGATTGAGAGTCAAATTAACAATGACTGATGATAGTGAAGTTGTCTACAGTCCTGCACAATGTGGTGATTTACTTGATGCTGGCCGTTAAAATATTATCCTTTTTAATTATTTCTATTTATTATTTTAATATTAAACACGAATATATATATGCGTACATGGGAGTATTAAATTAGTTTTTGAATTCATTATCAATTTTTAAAAGTTGTTTTCTTACATTTTATTTTTACTATAAACCTTTTAATAATGTCTTGCAAATATGAAATGTATTTTTCTTACAGATTTTTTGAACTATTAAACAATTTCAAATTTTTTCTTAGCTTAAAATATCTTGAACTAGTCCCATGTATGACATATACTTAATTATATTTACCTTTTTTTCTTTATACGAGTATATATTATACGTTGAATGTTTATCTTCGACTAATCATTCGAAATTTGATGAGTTGAAATCACTTTTAGCTGATTCGTTTAAGATGTTTTTGCAGTTACTGAAACATGGTTAAAACCATATATATCATGCCGTGCTGTGGAGATTCCCGGATTCAAAATTTGTAGGAATGATCGGTTGAATTCAAGAGGTGGTGGAGTTGCAATATACATTTCCAATCAAATTAAGTACAAAAAAGTGCTTCAGATTTCGGAATTAGGAACCTGCGAGACTTTGTTTGTTGAAATTTACATTAACAATGTAGTGTTTCTATTTGGAGTAGTTTACTTACCCCATGGTGATATTTGTTCTTTTAAACAGTTTCATTACAACCTTTTTCTAAATTATTCTAATATTATTATTGTTGGGGACTATAATTGTAATTTGTTTGATATTGTAAAATCTAACTATATGCGATCTTTGTGCTTAAGATGCGATTGTTCATAACTCAAAGCCTACACATTTTGATATAGCTCATGGTTCAACGTCACTGATTGATTATTGGCTAGTTAGTAATTTTTCTATGGTATGTCTGTCAGACCAGATACATTGTCCGTCCATATCCCATCATGACTGTATTTTTGCGTCGTTTATGATAAAGGTGGACCGAAGTGATGAGTTTATAGAATTTCATGACTATAAATCCATTGATTGGGATAACTTATTTCGTTGTCTTTCTGATTTTGATCATTCTCAGTTTTATTGCAGTGATGTTGATGAACAATGTAATGATTTTTCTTCTCTATTAAATCTACTTTTTTTCTTTTGTTCCTGTTGTTAGGAGGAAAATTTGTCGTGGCAGTGTGAAGTGGATGAATTGTAGAGAGATTCGATATGCTCAGAGTCTTAGGGACCTAGCTTATAGAGCATATTTGTCTAATCGTTCAGATGTGAACTGGAAAATTTTCTGCAAACATCGCAATAGGGCCAAGAATATTATTCGGAGAGTGAAGAGGTTGCACTTTTCCAAAGTTTTTTGGGGACTGGATACATCTTCTCTCTGGAAAGTTCTTAGAGGAGCTGGATGTGTTGGATCTAATTCAATGGTATATGAGGGAGATATTAATCAATTAAATGATTTTTTTTTTTACTGGTAGTAGTGGAAATTCTAATTTTGACTTTTCGGTCCTTGATAACTCGATCGGTTCTTTTTCATTTCGATGTGTGGATGAAATGGAAGTTATGGAAGCATTAAATAAAGTTCTGTGGGCATTGACAACATCTCTATTCGTTTTATTAAATTAATTTACCCATTTGTTTCTAATTATATGCTTCATTTGATTAACTCTATTTTGACAACATCTACTTTTCCCGCATGTTGGAAAACAGCTAGGGTTATACCTATCCCTAAATCTACTGTAGTTCATGGACCTGAAGATCTTCGCCCTATATCAATTCTTCCTGCGTTATCAAAAGTTGTAGAACATGTAATCCGAAACCAGATTCTTGAATCAGTATGCGACTGTATATATGACAAACAATATGCTTTTCGTAGAGGTTTTAAACCAACATCTCTGCTTTTAAGTTTGACTGATAAAATCAGGAATAATGTTAATAATAATGAATTCAGCGTTCTTATTTCCCTGGATCTGACAAAGGCATTTAATTCTTTAAATCACTACCAACTTATTAGGAAACTTCAGTGTGAGTTTAATTTTTCAAAATCAGCATGTAAACTTATGTTTTCTTATTTATGCGGTAGATTGCAATTTGTACAGATCAATGGAGCTATTTCAAACATAAGTTTTCTATCATCTGGTGTCCCCCAGGGATCAGTCTTAGGACCTCTTCTGTTTATTTTATATGATATGCGAGTCTTTTCTATTTGCTGACGATGTTTTTTTGCTGTTCAGAAGCTGTTTGAACTTTAAGGATGTATTAGTATCTAACATAAACTTTAGCTTAAAGGGTATTCTTGAATGGACCTCGGATAATTCCTTAAGTATAAACCCTACTAAGACCAAAGCCATTGTTTTTGGACCTACTAATCGATTTTTTTCTGATTTTCTTTTTCTTTTGCTGATCACATTGATTCATTAAGTTTTAGAGTTTTTGGTATCTTAAGACGACTATACTCAACTAATTTGTATCTGCCCTCTAGAATTAGATACAAATTAGCTTATGCACTGTTGATGTCTCAGGTATTATATGGACTTGAAGTTGTTTCTGGTACTTGTGCTGTGTACTTGAATAGAATCAGACGCTTAATTAATGCGATTGTACGTTTTGTATACAATATTCGACGTCGTGAACATATCTCGTCCTATGTTTTACGTTTTCTTCACTGTTCTTTTCATGATTTTATAACTTATCGTAACTTGCTTTTCTTTTATAGAGTCATTAAAACTTGCAGACCACTTCCATTGTATAGCTCTTTTACGTTTACAAGATCCACAAGAAACCCTCAAATTTTAATACCTAGAATATCATCTTCTTTTTTGGAAAAATCTTTCTTAGTCCGCATTGCTAGATGGTGGAACTTTTTACCACATTATTTACGTACTTTTTCCCAATCTAATAATTTTTTTAGACTAAAATTCTTACAATCATTTTTGAATTCTGGAATTTAATTAAACTTTCTTGGTACTATTTAATTATGTAAATCTGTTGCTGAGTGGACCTATTTTAATAAAATTATTCTCAATGTTTTAAATTTTTTTACGGCTGGGGAGCCAAATAAAATAATTAAGAAAATATTAAATGAACGAATGAATGAATTTTTGTACATGAATTTTTGCATATGTACATTTATAGATTTTTATATATATTATGGTATTTATAAATTTTTTTATTGTATTATATCAGGCAATATTTGCTTTGTAATATATTTATTTTGGCCTTTTTAGGCTTTGTATTACAAATAAATGAAATAAAATTAAAAATTGAAGAAAAGGTCGATCAACAATTTAACAATAATCTTTTTAGTTTTTGATGTCATTGGCGGTATAAAAATTTGATTTCGCTTTTGGTTCCATACGGAACATACACACATCTGTTTTTATTATACCCTTCTCCTTCGTGAGAAAGGTATATATAAGTTTGTCATTCCGTTTGTAATTTTCACAATATAATTTTCCGATCCTATAAAGTATATATATTCTGGTTCCTTATAGATAGCGGAGTCGATTAAGCCCTGTCCGTCTGTCTGTTGAAATCAATTTTCTGAAGACCACAGATATCTTCGGGATCCAAATCTTCAATAATTCTGTCAGACATGCTTTCGAGAAGTTTGCTATTTAAAATCAGCAAAATCCGTCCATAAATAACGGAGATATGAGCAAAAATCCGAGACAACCTCTGAAAATTTCATAAAAAAAGACAATTTATTGCAAAAAAGCAACAAAACGTATGTTTGGACGTGTGGTGGTTTCATTGGTTTGCGTATTTTTTTTTTTGGTGTTTCGTTTGGCGTTGTTGTTTTTATACCCTTCACCTTCGTAAGAAGGGTATATGTAATATTGTCATTTCGTTTGTAAATTCTACAATGTAATCTGTTCGTCAGCAATTAAATGTAAAAGTTTTCTTGATATATTTAAGATGCTACTTATACGCTGAAAGTGGGGTCCTTTTTTAATTTATTTTATCAAAAGAAAGCTTAGATCCATTCCTTTAAGAGGTTTTTGGTCGCTTAGTGGGATGCGAGTAGGATATCTATAAAAATAAATATTTTGCAACTCAAGACGTACAATTTTTTTTTTTTTCAATATAGGCCTTTTTATTTTTTTGCTCAAAAGAAAGCTTAGGTCCATTTCATCAAGAGGTTTTTGGTCGCTGAGTTGGATGCGAGTGGGATACCTATCAAAGTAATTATTTTGTAACTCAAGTCATACAATTTTTGATTTTGAGTTAAAAAACATTTATTTTGATAGATATCCAATTCGCATTCTACTAAGCGACCAAATAGGTATTCAAGGGAAATATCTAAGCTTTCTTTTGAGAAAAAAGGGCTCAATTTTAATTTATTTAGTTTTTTATATATTTCGGAAAAACGCCATACATCGTCCTTGTAGTAATAATGTATTCAATGTGTATATTTTTTATTTTCTAGTTCCTGTCATATATGCACTGCCGGTGATGACCACCAAGCACTGATCTGGGATATTCAGCAAATGCCACGTGCAATCGAGGATCCAATTTTAGCTTATACAGCCGCCGAAGGTGAAGTCAATCAAATTCAATGGGGTGCTACGCAACCCGATTGGATAGCAATTTGCTATAACAAAGCTTGTGAGATATTGCGCGTCTAGAAGCAGCATCATGGGAATAATGCTCAAAGGATGACGTATATAAGACAAATTCTCATATAAGCACCACAACAGCCACAACCACAGCCACAGCCACAACAAAATTTAATAATAATTATTATTATAAATCAAAGAAAAACAAAAAAAAAACTCTTATACTACAATTAATTATAATTATTATCATTTATATTGTCATTATTATAACTCTTATTATGTATTCATATTGTTTTATTTTGCGTTAACAACAACAATTATAACAATAAAAGTTATAATAATGATGATGAAATTATTGAAGAAGAAAGTGAAATGTAAACGATCGACAACACTTTTAGTGTGTGTGATTTTGTTTATTAATATTTTAAACTTTTTCTTTTTCTCTCTTTCTTTTTGCACACCATAACAAAAAACAGAACAAAGAAAAAATAATAATAATAATAATAATATAGAACACAGCAGCATCTAGATGAAATCCATTAAACAATTTCTTTAACATTTGTTTGCCAAACAACAAAAATATAATATTAAAAACAAAAATGTAGCGATTCTGTAAAAAATTTCATGTTTAACATAATTGCTTTTGTAGACAATTAGGTTTTTTAATTTGTAAGATTCTAACTATAGTTTTCAAATTATTTATATTTTATTTATCAATACTTTAAGTGTACAAAAACAAAAATAATAATTAGACGTAATAATTGACAATGAACGATTATGTTAAAAAAATCAAACTAAAACAAAAAGAAACAAACGCTCACAAAAAAAAAATCCTTTTGTGTTTTATTATTATTTTTAATATATTCTACTTTGTTGTAAATTTTATATATTTTTTTTTAATTTGACTAAAAACGTACTTTTAATGAGACGACTTGGCATATCCTCGAAACATACATATAGTATGTATGCATGTTTTTTTAAATTGGTTATTGCAAAACTGCACAATAAGGATTTTCAAAATGTGCGCGAATTAAAAATATTTCATGACTCTTCTCAAGTTTATAATTCTACACATAATTCGCAATTCAATATTTTCTACCCGTTTTAAAGGGAATTTCTAAGGTAACTGTTACCGGTAATTAATGTGGTAATGAGATAGAAACTAATCCGTGCTTTCTAGTTAAATTGAGATTTGTATGTTTACTTTTGTATTAAATATATTTAAATTTATAAAACATAATGAAAATAATTTGATTTCATTAAAATAAATGATATATTAATGAGCTTGTTATGTTTAATACATTAATTTTATTTAAAAAAGAATTTAAATTTAAAAATAATAGTAAATAATACGAGTTCTTTCAACAAATCCTACCAATGCTTCTGGGTGGTATTCCTAAAGACATAATTTTCGAATTACCATGTGTAATTGCTACCAATACAAAAGACTTTATTTTCGATTCGTATAACGCCATATCAAATAAAAAGTTTACATATATATTTTGATTTTCAACTATTAAATGTTATGTTCTAACTTAATTTAAGTTCAATTTTTACTAAAGATTTTAAAATTTTATTATTTCCAAAACAAAAAAAAAAAAAAACCATGAAAATTATATTATTTTAAAATCATCTATTTGACTACATAAACATATTGCAAGAACAACAAAAACTCTGAAAAAATAACCAAACAATTTTTTATACAACAACAACAAAAATCCTACCTCGTTTTCCATTAAGGATGATTTGAAAAAGAAAAAAAAATAAATTTAATAAAAGAATTACAAAATTTTTAAATTAAGTAAAAAAAAATAAAACAAAAAACTCGAGAAAAGAATTGAAATTTAGCCTTATTTACTAAAAAAAAATTAAAACAAATGACATATTCCAGTGAAAGCAAAAACAAAAAGAAATAGTAAGGATTTTTTTTAATTTTGTTATGAAAAAATAAAAAAACAAATAAATGAAATGCACTGTTTCCCAAGCGATTAATACGTACTCGGACCTCTAGATAAAGATAGCATAATGGTGATTATTTGATAATGAATTCGTATAAAAAAACTAACCGATTTTTCGTTAAATATATTTCAATATCCAGGATATATTAATTCTGATTATAATGTCATTATAGTTACTAGCATAAGGTGGCAAAAGTGAGAATATGACAAATTAAAAATAATAATTTTTTCTCATATCATAATTGGGCGGATTATGCTTTATCATAATACATACTTTAAAAAGATTTTTGAAAATCTGGCCTTTAGTTATTTCAAATTATTAATAAAACAAGAACTACATTGAAAAAATATTTGTAATTTTTTCTACAATTTTTCTATTTGCATTGGGAATTTTTTTTGGAAGGAAATAAACCTATTATTGATAATCTGCTGTACATTTTTGGAATTTGATTTGACTGTCAAATCCAATTAATATATGAAGAAATGTGTACAGAAAGCGAATAATAAAATGAAAACAGACATCAAAGATTATTTTTTATGTTATTTTTAACAGTATTCAACGGTCACTCACTCCCACACGATTTTGGTGTTTTTCAAATTCCATGCTTAAGTAAAAAAAATCTCCCAAAGATTTTCATTAAAACCAATATAGGATTTTTGTCCTTTTTTTTTTTTTTAAATACACAGAAAAAAGAAATTCATAATTGGAATGAATTTTGTAATAAATATTATTAATCGAACATGACTTTTTTTCCCAAACTTTTTTCATTCAGAATAAGAACATGTTCATAAATATTATAAAATTGTACATAACGCAAATTTTTGCTTGTTTTACGCAAATTTTATAATATTTTATAATAAACTGGGGGGTTACCGCGTAACTCAATCCGAAAACGGAAATGTTCGAAAATGTGTGCTAAATACATTGCAATTCGAAACGATTTCCTTTCGAATCGAATTAGGGAGTAACCCCCCTGCATTATAATTGTATTATATTTCAAGATAAATCAACAATATCTAAAAAATTAAAAAAATATCATTAAACATAAAACATACATAAACATAAAAACATCTTATCCTCTTAAAACAATTTACTCAATTTCGCGCATATTATCTCATTTTGTAGCTGAAAATCATAAAAAATTTAAAAATTTTCTAAGGAAAATTACAAACATTTTTGAGCAACATAAAAATATAAATTAAATTGTAATAATATTTTCCAAGCATTCTAGATTTTATTTGAAAACATAAAATATGAAAAAAAAATCATACTATTTAAGAAATTATTTATAAATGTTATGAATTGAAATCAATGAAATCTAATCATAATATTTATGTTGAAACTTTTTTCTGTGTAGAAGAGAGTTTGTTTAATTTAAAATGTAAACCGAGCAAAATAAAATTATCATACTCAAAAAAGTGTGAACATCGGTATTTTAAACACCTGTACATAAAATCCTTCAAAACTGTCACAAGAGTTCAAGGAGGTGATCCAAACCGAAACATTTATAAAGAATAAACTTAAATAATCTACAAGTTTAAAACAGGGAGTGTAAAAATTATGATTTCATATAAGTCAGAAAATAAGAGTTATTTGTTCAGTCAAAAGTAAATGTTATTATTGGATTTTTATTATTTTAAGTTCGTATTTTCCGATTTACAATGTCCTATTGGTTTCTTTATAATTGGGATTTGGCGATTGGGCAAGATAATTCAAAGGAGCCAATTGACTCATTAATCGGTTCAAAACATCGTCGTTGTGAAATAGTAATACAAACAAAGTCTATCCAACAAAATGCTGAATCACTAAAGGGGCCAGACAGTTGTTTGTAAAAATTAAATCTAATAGGTTTATTATCGATGGCAATCGAACTAAAGTTGCGGTGTTAGTTTCCAAAATAGTATTGCAGATGGCAACTGGCAGCTATCATTTTCTGTTGCCCAATTGGCAGTCAGAAATTTGTGCAACTGAAGTTCGGTTGCCATCCGTAATCGACCCATAAGTTTTCATTGTTTTGTCGATACCGTAATAATTAAAACTTTTTGTTAATAAACGTAAATAAAAGTATATATTAATGAAATACTAAAAAAAAAAAAATTTCGTAAGAACTCTTTCGATTTTGGCCTATTTATTGAATATTTGGAAAACGTTTCCATTGTATATTAGTTTATAATCAAGCACTACTAACTAGACTACAGTACTATGCAGAACATAATCAACAATAGTAGAGTAAACATAAAAGTATTATTTTATTTATTTTTTATTATTATATTACAATTACCAAAACAGTAAATCTAGGATAGTGTACACATATTGAAGAATTAACAAAAACATTAAAATAATTATTTATCTTATTTTTTTACAAAAATAAGGACAAAGCAGTAGGATATTTATATAAGAGTGTGTAAAACAATAGCAACATAGTAAAACTGTTGAAAATATTTTACATTTTCTACTAATCTTAGTGGTATGGATACGCTAAAATATTAAATGGCAATAGTTTCCATTTATATTTTTAGGCAAAAATCATTACATTCATATTTAAACTTTTCAGCTCGGGTTGAAATCGTGAAAAGTTTTCCAGTTAGACCTGGTAATTGTACCGACATATAAATGGATTTCCGCCGATTATGTTGAAGATAATCCTATAATAGATATAAAGTGTATTTCCGATCGATATCATATTTAAATAAGAAATACAGTTATTCCAATATAAATTTGGATTCTCAGTAGGTCATTAAGGTTAGACCCAGATACCTCAACAAGGTTGGTTAATAAGTAGTAGCTCAGGAATTTGTGCCTTTTGACACTTTTAATAGTCCCCAGTGGAATTTGCTACTGAAACCTAGATCTAGATCACATTTTGACTAACTCGTCTGCCTGATTATTGCTATAGTAGTAATGCCAGATAGACGACCTAGCCTTGACAGAGCATTCTTACATTGGCTGACTAATGAAGATGAAGTTGTATAGGAATTCAATGAGAGAAATGTCGCCTGAATGTCTTGGTAATATCTTTGTTAGCTTCTGCTTTATTCTCACAGGATCCTTTAAAAAATCAATTTCAATTGTTATATCATCAATGTTATTGCTTTTTCTTAGCTATCCAATATCATTGAATATAAATTCATTGTTTTCGTCAATAAAAACATTAGCTATGCTTATCTACTAGTTTATCTAGTAGAAGCTCTTTTGCATTATTAAAATCCTTAAAAAAAAATTATCCGCGAATTAAAAATGTAAAAATGTCGAATAAGATAGGAGAAAGTGTGCTACCTTGTGCTAAACCATTACAGGTTTGAGTTTCTTGGTTACCAAAATACGAATTAATTTTTCCAGTATGTTGTTCAGCCATTTTATTATATGAGTGTTAAATCCCTGTTTTAACATTAAATTACATAGAAGATTATGATTGGTTTTACCATAAGATTTGTCAATATACAGACATGCAGCAACTACATAATGTCCTTTATTCTTGAGACTGTATACTAAATTGCTAACATCATTGATGCATTGGGCTGTAGATATCTTCTTTCGGAATGTATGCGATCTCTCGGGAATCACGTTATTCATTATAATATGAGTCTTAAGGTATGGTCACACATGCAAATATTTACTCAAAACAGCATAACCACTTTTTTAGCATACATTTGTTTGACGTTGTTTAATCTTTGTAAGATCAAATAGCTTAAAATAAAAATAAATATTTATTTTGAATTGTCGTAAGTAAAATAAGTTTTTGAAATTAATAAGAGAATTCAAATATATTTTATTTAGTGGTTAAATAAAATATATTTGACCCTACCTTTAATCATAGCTTCAAGTGTTTTAAAAAGAACAGAAAGTAGACAATTATTTGAGATGATTATTGAGTTCTTATTTTTCTTAAGCACTGGACATATTATTCTTCAATATTCAGCCATAATTTGCTTATTTCTTAAACAAAATTTTTCTTACGCATAGTTTGAGATTTTTAAATACAAACATAATTTCCAAAAATAATTTTTGATGTAAATTTAATAATTTAAAAAATAGAACACGGTTTTGATTTATCCTAACTATGTTGTTAATGTTCTGCAAAGTACTTGTATGCACTTCAAAATAATGCAGATGACATGTAGTAATCATTGAAAATAGTGTTAAACTATAATGACATATCAGTACCAGGCTTTTGCTGTATTATTGTCAAAATATTAGTTAGTTGTCACAAGCATAGAGAAATATACATAGCAGAGATGTACATGAGTTGATTCGCTTTTTTTCTATATGAATGAAATCACTGCATTTGTTGTGTTTTCAATCATCAACATGTGCTAATTATATTGCTTGCAGTGCTTGCGGTCTCACAATTGATTGCCATTTTCTTAATCATTTTTTAAATGCCGTTAGCAATAACAACTCAAAAATGATTACTGTGTTTTGATTTGTATGCAAAGTATTCAAATGATTCACAAAAGCTCGATGATAAGTTGAATGCATATTACAAAATCAGTGCATTAATTTGTTTTAAATAACTTTTCAAGAACTAAATATCGTCTTATTTTGATACAATAAAGTCGGAAATAATAAAAAATATTGAAAATGGTGTTTTCCGTATTGTTAAAAATAGAAATATGCAAGAAAAATCCTTCTAAATATAGTCTTAAATTAATTCAAACATACTCATATAGGAAAGTATATATTAACTCAAAAAGCTCTTCTTATATTTGAGTGGTAATCATGAACATCTCTGATACATAGAGCGGAAACTCTTCTGTCAAAGACCTAACTCAGTTGTCAAAAACCTAAGTGCTGAGAATGTATTAGTAAAAAAAAACAATGTGAAAACAAAAACAACACTCGTATGTGTGATTATTTTGAGTAAAATTTTGGTTTGAGTATTTTTCTAGTTTCCGCTCTTGTTGTTTCTCTATGGTCACAAGTTTGAAATTCGTAAATACTAATTTGTTTCGCTTCAATTTTGATTAAAATTGATTCTATGAAAAAAGACTCAAAAAAAAAATTAATTTTATTTTTGTTAGGATTAAAACAAATAGTATTTTAGGATTATTATTTTATGCAATATGAGTTTTAAATTAAACTGCACCAACCAATTTCCCTTAAAAACGAGTTTTATTTATAAATCCAACAATTAAAATTTAAAAAAATTTAAACAATTGTCCAATATATTACATTAATCCCAAAGTGAGAGGCAAAATTGTCGAAAGCCAAACCACAATAATGACGAACTAGTTGTTCTTTTACTCGGATATTAGGGATTAGATAATAACCGCAATGATCCTCAACTTGGACCAAATCAACAAACCAAATGGTTTATGAAAGCTCGCCAAAAATTCCAAAAAGAAATTTTAGGGTTCAGATAATGTTATTTTGGGAATAACATTATCTGCACCCTAACTGGCTTCGCTAACTTAATATTCCTAATTTTGTCCTCTATAGTATTTCCAACAATGGCTTTGCCCAGTATAGAGTAAATGCAAAGCTGGCCTTCGGCCGGGAGGAAGGATTTAAATTCCCTATTATATTCCCATCACCGACTTCACCAAGGGCCTTCGGCTGGACTCAAGGACTTTATCCTCTATGACATATCGAACACTGGGTTCGCTTACTAAAGATTTTCTGCAAATAATTGTTATTTCTACGTTAGAAATTTTTCGAGTAAAAGTCTTATATGCCAATATTAAACGAATATTTTTTTTTGGCTCTTAGTGGGTTAATTTATTCCATTTAATAAGGGTTTCCACAAGCTTTCTAATGACACACATATATAGACCATATCGGATAACTAAATTATATATTCAAAGTTTAGAGGTCCATAAGTCGGTCCAAAAAATTGTAATAGTTCTAAAATTCTGGTATTTATACCTCAAGCTTGGATAAACTAGATAATGATATTGTTGCAAAACCATTGATTTAAAAAGTTTGTTGTAAGCAGTGATGTATAATATGAATTTTAGCATTTTCGAACGCACCCATAGTGATCTTATCGCAAAGGGAAACAGTGTGCCTATATACCGATGCAAACAAAAGACAGGAATACAAAACAAAAAATATTAAGCAGCTTTTTTATGATTTCTATCTATAATATAAATAAAATATATGTATATTTTGCAAAAATAAACAATAAATTACAAAAAAAAAAAAAAACAGAACAACAAAGAACACAACAATAATTGTTAAGTGGGTATTGGAGAGTGCTCTTTAATTGTTTACAAATTAAACTTGACGACTGTATTAAATATTGAGTAAAAATCAATAGTTAAAAATTTAAAAAAAAAAAAAACTATAAAATTACAAACACACACACACACACGATAAAACCATACATACATATGCTGTATATTTTTTATTAAGAATTTTTTATTACGATTTATCAAGAAGCTAAAAAATCTATATAAACAATGGAAGAGAACTAGTTTGAATTTTCTTTTTGTTTATCACATTCAAAGCTAAACTCTTCAGCATCTTTTTGTATTCTTATTTATCAATTTATTCTCATATACATTTATTCATACACAAAATAAGTTTGATACCAGATTTGTAACATCAACGTCATCTTCATTATAATCATCATTAATTTCTTTATAAAATTCTTGATTATTAAAAGGAAAAACAAAAGAAAAACTCAAATTTAACATCAATAGAACTGATACATCTTAAAGGTAATTAATAAAATAAATAAAACATTAATACAAATTAAAATAAAAAATAAAAAAAAAAAACAATAAAAAAACAGAACCCAACTCATTATTAATTGTCACTACAATTTAGATTTACTTAATAAACAAACCAACAAACAAACAAAACAAAAATAACTATAACGAAATATATAAACACATGTAAAGAAAACCAAAAACAAAAAAGTAATAATTAAATCATAAGAATATCTAAATCAGTAAAAAAAAACAGCAACAACAACAATTCTATCCTGTGAGAGAGAAAATAAGATTGTGAACACAAAATTTAGAAGACAACAACACAACAAAAATAAAAACACAAATTCCTAAAACAAAACCGCAATAAATTTTCCCAACATTAATATTTGACACAAATACTCACTTTACATACAATAGATACCCCATCCCGCCCCTCTCCAATCCATGTAAAACCATTTATTTGTAACAACAATTAACTTTTTAAATAATTTATTTACAAATTATATCGTTTAATTTAAGTTCCACGTACAAATTTGAAATGATCTTTCAAAATAGTTACAATTTTCTAAAAATGTATTTCCGTTAAATCTAAAATTTAGAATTTCCTTTGAAGAAACATAGTTATGCAATAATCTAAAAATTATGTTTGATTTCTAATTTTCAGCAGTAATCCAGAAAAGGTCTATTGAAAATGAGATTAGATTATCCAATTCAAATTCGGAATATTACAATGGAAAATTAAGATTTTCCATTTTAAATGGAGATTTACCGATGGAATTTTTGAAAATATCAAATGAAAATGATTTCACATGCGGAATAGAACAGTTGAAATAGAGTTTTTGCAATTCAAATAGGAAAAGCTCTATCGAAAATAAGATTTTTTATTTCAAATTTAGAAAAGAACAATTGAAAATTAAATACTCCATTTTTAATTCAAATAAGAACAACGGAAAATAAGATTTTTCGTTTGAAATTCGGAATAGAGCAATTGAAAATTAAATTGTCTATTTAAAATTCAGAAATGAAACATTACATATACCTCTAATTCTTCAATCAATATTTCAACTCAGCCGTAAATCCGCAACGATAGAGAGTTCTACGTCACTTTTTGTTTTGACATAGACATAATAATATTACTCGAACCGTTATACAAATTATATGTATAAATATTAAGAAATTAATTGGGTCTGCTCACCCCCACGAAAGTACCTTCAAAACCAATTATTTCACCATAAATATGTCGAAAATATAACTTTCACTGTTCTGTTGTGTTCGCCACAATGTATTTGAGGAAAAAACAAGTCGGCTGTGCTTAAAATATTTAAAATATTTTTTTCAAAATTGTTTTTTAAAAGTTTTTTCCAATTTTTTGAATTTATTAGTGAAAAAAATTTATGACAAAAGAATGTTTTCTGTAAAAAAAATTCGGGTTAAAAAATATTTTTCCCGATTTTGACCCATTGTAGGTCCAACTTTGTATAGCATTATATACATCGTTGCAATGGACTTTGAAATATCTATCATTAGATATCCATATTGTCTATATTTATGACTTAGTAATCAAGATATAGATAAAAAAATAGGCCAAAAATAAAGGTTGTCTCCAATTTTTGCTCATGTCTCCGTTATTTATGGACGGATTTTGCTGATTTTAAATAGGAAACTTTTCGAAAGCATGTCTGACAGAATTATTGACCCCGAAGATATCTGGGGTCTTCAGAAAATTGATTTCAACAGACAGACGGACATGGCTTAATCGACTCCGCTATCTATAAGGATTCAGAATATTGTGGAAATTACAAACGGAATGACAAATTTATATATACCCTTCTCACGAAGGTGAAACAGCATTTCTGCTGATGTGTTTATATCGCTCAAAAATAATGGATAAACTGACTCAGAAAGTTATTGAAACATTGATGTCCTTCAGTCTGTCCATCTGCTGGATGGTTATCCATGTAAAGCTTGTGGTTATTTTAAAAATACATAATTTAATATTATTTGGCGCATGTTTTTCTGAACGGTAATTATTCATCTAACTTCATGCAAATATCCACACAATTACACAGATTTCTGAAGGTTACTTAAATATCATATACACCATTCGGAAGGCCTCAGTTTCTTCTTTATAAATCCGCTGAGAAACTGAAATCAGTTTATATTCAATTAAGTAACGGGCTTATAATTACGTAAAGGTAAGGTTTGCGTAAACCCGTTTTTTTTATTATCCATAACTCAAGATTTTGGATATGTTTGGCAAATTTCATAAACAGTTTGTTATTATACTCGATAGCACCTTCCCAGAAATTTTATATAACTTCCCATGTATTTCTACTTTCTTCTTAGTTCTATCACTGTGTAAACAATTTGGGAGACAATATAAGTACTATAAATATAATTAAAGCAGTTTTCTTTTGTTTTAAAATCCAGTCATTTTTCACCGATTTTGAAAATAGTTCCGCTTTTTGTAAAAATAAAACTAGCAACCCTATTTGATATTATAAAATTGTACACAAAACGAAACAATGGCTTGATATTTTATAATAAATTGCATTATCTAATGATTTAGTTCAACAATTTTTGTTTAAGAGCCATCCATTTAATACACTAATTATAATTAGTCCCAAACTGTATAATTTTCAAAACAAAATATTAAAAAGTTGGGATAAAATACGAAACGCCACTGATCCAGTTTGTTAAAAATTTATTTTTAAATTTTTCTTTCGCTCACTATTAGTCTATTTTGCTCTCCATCTATGTCCATTGCATATGACGGAACATGTCAAATCTTGTTAATATTTACCATCTATCTAGCTTTGATTCCATCAACGGTCATCTAGTCCGGCCTTAATTCAATTTGAAGAAAAACCATTTCTAATTCGAATATTTTCAAATCGAGTTAAATCGAGAAAAAATTTAAGATGTCTTAAGGTAATTTCATATAAAAAAGTTACGAAATTAAAAATTTCAGTAACAATTTAAAACTTTTTAGTGTACGTCAAAGCTTTTTCAATAAATTTCTTTTAACACCTTGTAATAATAAGTATGTAGTTGTTTAACAAGACTATTTTCCCAATTTCTGAAATACTTCTAATTTAAATGAAAATTCAATTAGAAAGTTATTATTGTATTATGTAGTTTATCCACTTCTAATTCTATGTATATAATTACATTATTTGTTATTAAGAACCTCTAACGATCATTCATAAATTAAAACGAACATGATGTAAAAAGTATTTTTTTTATTTATTTGCTCATTATTACAACAAATACAAAAAAATAAAAAAATTAAGCAAAATGTATTATTAAAATTATATAATAAAGAAAAATTCATACAAAATTTACTTGCCACAAACCCAAACACAAGAATATTTAAATACAAACACCACAACATACTGATGATGATTCAAGAACAAAAATAAAAACAAAAAAAATTAAACTAGATTATGTAAAGTTTACATAAAATTACTCGTACATAAGAAATAATAAAGTAAAACAATAAAAAGAATAAAAGATTTTTAATTAAATAAGACAAGTGTGTTTTTTTAATACCCACTCGATTTAAACTAAGTCCGGAATTTGTTCATCAGTGTTGCTGCATATGGTATTGAGTTTGACGGTTCCTCTCAGTTCTCGGTGCCTATAGAATGAAAAAGGATGTTGGTTATACTATATGAGTCAATTTATGTGTTTTATATTTAGAAATAAATAAATGTTTAATAACTTCTTCCACAAAACGAAACTGTACTCAAACAATGGTACGGATCCATTTCTATTCCCCTTTCCGGTCCCTAATGTAAAACAAGACTTCGCGCATTAATTAATTGAGTAACAACTTATTTCAGAATTAAAGTAAGCAATACATTCAAATTCTGTGTATTAAAGATTTTCATAATTCTAACTTTAGCATTTCGAATTGTTTCCATTTGAATTTCAGAAATTTCCAAGTACATTTCAGAATTAAATAATTGTATTTCAGAATCTTCCATTAGTACATATTTCATAATTTTTATATTATACTTAAAGATTCTCTTCATTCTGAAATACAAATGTAAGATTCTAAAATACAATTAGAAATTTCTGAAATTCAATTGGATATTTCTGAAATACAATTGGAAATGGTATAGTGAACAAGTCCGTCCTAGCCAAGGAGAACCTCCGCGCCCTGATCGCATTTAAAAAATCGTTGAAGATCGATTAGTATTATAAGTATGTTTCCGGGAGCTTCAAAAAGATCTGGAAAGAAGCACACATAAACAAACAATTCATAAATATTCACTATAGAACTACAGAGAATTTCTTTGTCAGGTTGGACCTTAAGAGTACTATCAATAATGTGGGAACAAGATCAGTGATTAACCATGAGAAATCTGGGTGTTAACTCAGCTATCTTGTCATTTGTTGGACCGTCAGGCGAATATAATCTAAACGATTATTTATTATTTCCTAGCAAAATAAAGCCCAGATGACAAATTGCAAATAATTTAAAAGTATTTAGGCTAGAATTGTAAAATGTCGGTTTTTTTACTACTTTTTGGGTACTACTCTAACTACAAAATTCATATTTCAAAAACAGAGTAGCACCTTTTCACTGACAAATATTGAAGTACTTTAATAAAGGGTCCTTCACTAAGCGATTCTTATCTTTTAATTTAAATAAAACAAAGTGTGTTTTAAATAAAACAAAGTGTGTTTGGGAGATATCACCGACATTGTTTATTCGTCAATGCCATTATGTATGAAATATAACATCATGCAAAAGTTTTCCACGGCTAAGCTGAGTGGAGCATCTCCGAAATGTCCAATTTCATTGACTCTGATGCATAAATCAACCTGAATTTGACCGACTGTATGGGTTATGCTGCCTTTGAGGGAAGCCGTGGTTTATGGCTCATTGGCATATACCTGCGATATTAGAGTTACAACACGAGCAATACCACAGTACTATCACCACTGCTGTTCATGGCAATGGATAAAAGATGGTGCAAGTATATTGCATATGGGTTTGATAACTTTACATATGGGCATATGTCAACCACGACTGAAAAATAAAAACCCTTTAAAGTTTAAACTATTAAACAACTCCTCTGTGAATAAATTCAAGAATCTCGTAAGGAGCGCAAAATGCTGGAGGTCCTTCTGTACCGGAGTGGAAGGATCCCCTGAGACGAGTCGCTTGCGAGATTCTCATAAATAAGGACAGACTGAAATGGGCCCCGCGTAGCTTTGACCCATATAAATCTTCGGGTCCAGATGGCATCATTCCGGCTGACTTGCAACGGAATGAGGATTTAATCATACCTTGGTTGACTCGTATATATTGGGCCTGCTTAGCTTGGTCTCATATTCCGGAGTCCTGGACCAGATGTAGACCAAAGGACTTTAGCCTATTAGTCTATCGTCCTTCCTCTTGAAGACCATGGAAAGGTTAATTGATCTGCACCTTCGTTCATCAATTGACCTTGACCCAATTTCTTTGTCTCAGCATGCCTACATGAAGGGCAGATCTGTTGAGACGGTTCAACATTCGCTTGTGGGTTTTGTAGAGAAATCACTCGAGCACAAATAATATGCATTGGCGGCCTACTTGGATAATGAAGGGGCCTTTAACAAGAGACGATTCTTTCGGCTCTAGGCGGCCTGGATAAATATTAGTCCATTATCTGCTTCATAGGTAGACTTCTGACCAATAGTCATCATTTGGGGACTGCTACTATCTTTAAATTAGTGAATCGAGGCACTCCACATGGAGGGGTTTTATCGCCACTCTTGTGGAATCTTGCCATTAATATACTACTCATGAAATTGGACTCCATGAAGTGCAAAACTGTTGCATATGCTGACGATGTTGCTGTAGCCGTTTCTGGGAAAAATCTTGACACATTATCACAATGCCTACAAACTTCACTTATTTCACTAAGCCAGTGGAGCACTAAAGTGTGCCTTATCTCCCGGTTAACATTGACTACTGCACTCCCTTACCCTTTATCGACAGACGCTTCTCTGTATCGTTGGTTGGCGAGTTACCTTCTTCTAGGGACCTTCTTCTATGGCTCAAAGTCTGCGGCTGGGGTGGGTGGTGGCTTCTAAATTCACGGGTGAGTTTCAGGCTACAGGATCAATGTAGTGTAATTCAAGCTGGATAAAGTATTATATACTTTACATACTGTAAATCACTCATACAACGTAACTTATTTGAGTCTGCTCAGCTCAGATGATCTAATCTGACAAATTGCTCGATATCGAAGCTCAAGTGACCCGTTTTTGAATATCAGAGGATAATGTCCCTCACGGGGCTATCACGGCCTATGCTGCGAGCTCTGACATCAGTGCTTACTGGTCACTTCTTGATTGGTGACTTCTGTAGAAGTTGCCATGATGAAGACGAGGAGGAAACGGTTGAATATCTCCTCTGCCCAGCTCTATCGGGGGCTCGGACTGCGACAATAGGCAATCCTTTTTTACACGGACTGGCGGATCTATCCACTATCTTTCCACTGTGGATGTCAGGAAGATAGATTCGTTCATTCGTGGGTCGCAAATGAAAATTTTGGAAATACAGTCATGGTATAGGGTTAAAATGGATCTAACGCACGGTTATGTTAGGTTACGTGGGTTGCTCGCAAGTTAGCGAGTTCACGGAGGCCATTGAAGTGACATATTTATTCATTACTTAATTTCAAATAAAAAAATTCAAAAACTATGGAGGTATTTTATTAAAATTGTTTACGAAAATCTCCAAAAAATAATTAAGTTTTTATTCATTTCAAATCTATTACAAAAAAGTTTAAGTAAACTTTTTTAAATTCATTTTGTAAAAGATTGAAAGCAAAACAAAACTGAATGAAGAAAAAACATTTTAACTCAATTTGTAGTAGATTTCTGAGATTCTGTTATTAATTAAATTCAAAATTAATTAAATTTAAATAAAAGCTTTTTAATGAAGCTAAATAAGTAATTGTATGTTGGAAATGGATTTATGGAATAAATACCGAATTATGAGTTATGTGAATTAAGGTCAAATTTAATTAATTCGAAGCTCGGATATACTTACAATATAATGCTTATAACATTAAGTTTTTATATGAAATTTGGCTATAACGCCGTCCGGCACTCAAAATTAGACATGAACCAGATATTAAGAGCTAGTTTCTGGGATAAAGATAATCTACATTTTTCGTTTAAACCTAGATTAAACTAAAAATTGTGCTTCTCACTTATTATTTATTTAGTATACAATCTAGGTTTAATTGAGCATCATTGGCGAGTTAAACTTAAGTATAAAATGCCAAAGCACAAACAACAGAAAAATAAAATAAACAATTCAGCACAGCAGCTCTTTGTTTTGATTTGCTTTATTAACATCAATACAATTTTTAATATACATTTTATATACTTTAATGTCACTTTTCTTTTACAAAGTTAAAATTTACAAAAAAAAAAGGTAGCTTTTTCTTATAAAATTTAAAGTATTGCCATATTTATATAAAACATTTTTAAGAATACACATGTGATTTGACTGAAAATTAATCCATTAGTGAGAAACACAACCATTGGTTAAATCCCGGCTAAATATGTTTCAAGTTTAATATAACAGTGTGTTAAGCTACGTTTAACTGACAAGTAAGAAACTAGATGGAGCAAAACTGCGTTCACATTTTTTTTTAACGAATACTGTTGGTCAATTTGTTATGACACAACTGGTCTACATAAACGACAAAACAAGTTGAAAGGTATAGTCGGGCAAGGTATAGTAGGGCAAGCTAAACCGTTTTCTTTTGATATAAAAGTTATTTGTATTGAATATTATTTGAATACCAACATTTTTAAGATATTTATGTTCGATGAAGTGATTTTAGAAGTGGGCATTCTTCACAAAATTTAGTGCGATGATTTTCTTTGGTGAAAATTTGGCCAATATCTAAATTATTTGATGTACACATGTCTTACTCGTAAATGGGTTTTTTATGGGACAATTTTTTTAAAACATATTTCAACCAATACACTTATAATAAAAAATATCTATAAATTTGCCTTAAAACTCGCCTTAAACTATATTCTCACAATGATTCTTAAAATAAAATAAGAAATTGTATTATAAATTAAGAATAATTTCTCTTAAATCCTCTATATTAATAAAGTTAATAAATTTCAATTTAATGATCATATTAAAAAGAAACACTTACCCGTTAACGAAACTTTCACTGCCAGTCTCAATTGGTTTGTCTAAAAAATAAAAGATAGATACAATTTCGGCTAACATTATGTGGTTATTACATATGTAGATAACATAAACAGCAAATATGTACATCGACCCTAAAAGCGAAAATATCTTAACCAACAATATGTTCGACTTTTATGTTTTTAATCTGTTTGGATTACATTGGTGTACGAAGTTGCATAGCGGGGGAAATGAAAATAATGTGGAAATAAATCTGTAATTTCTAAACGGATGATCAGATTTTAATAAAATTTCGCTTTGAATTTGGACTTTAAACATCAAGGAGGGTATATGAACAATTTAAAATTTTGTGTGATATCTATCAAAATAAATGTTTTGTAACTCAAGACGTACAATTTTTGACTTTTATTTGTAAAATCAAAAACTTTTTTGACTTATTTTCAAGATGGCCCCTTTTTTTATTTATTTTTATTTTATTGCTCAAAAGAAAGCTTAGGTCTTTTCCATTAAGGCCCTTTTTCTATTTATTTTTTACAATATTTCTGGAAACAGTTCAATAAAAACTATAGAAACAAAATATTCCAGAAAAACAAAGCAAGAATTAAAAACAAATTTTCAGCTTCCCAATTCAATCTATAAAAAAACAAGTAAGAGAGCTATATACGGCTGTGCCGAATCTTATATACACTTCACCTACTTTAAAATAAAAAATTTAAAAATTTTTAGTAAAAAAAATAATTTTATTTTTCAAAATTGTTTTTCAAAATTTAAAAAATAATAAATTTTTTTCCAAAATTGTTTTAACATTTTTTTTTTTAATTTACTAGTGAAAAAAATTTATGAGAAAAAAATTTTTTTGTTTAAAAAAAAAATCGGTTTAAAAAATATTTTTTCCGATTTTGACCCATTGTAGCTCGAAATTACTATAGTCTTATATGTATAGATTGTTGGAATGGACATTGAAATATCTATCATTAGATATCCATATTGTCTATATTAATGACTTAGTTATCCAGATATAGATCAAAAATAGACCAAAAATCGAGGTTGTCCCGTTTTTTTCCTTATATCTCAGCCGAGCTGGAAGAATTCCCGATATATTGATGTATGAATCAAGTTTGTAAGTTATTTGGGGTCTTCAGAAAATTGATTTCAATAGACAGACAGACGGACATGGCTTAATCGACTCCACTATCTATAAGGATCCAGAATATATATACTGTATAGGGTCGGAAAATTATATTGTAGAAATTTCAAACGGAACGTATAATAAATGATATAATATTAAATAGCATCAAATGAATTACGAGAGCTTAAATTTGCAATTTAAAGTTCTCCGTCTACATAAAAAACAACCATTAAATGTAGAAATATTCATATAATACATATGTACATATTTATGTATGCATCTTTAAATCAGATCAATAAAAAATACCACCAAAACTCACCTTTTAATTTTGTCTTTAATAATTCATGTTGGTGTAACTTAGGAACTTTTATAACTAATTGACCAGTTATTTGGGAACGTTGTACTGCAGCATCGGATGGTTTAACTTCACCATTAAGGGATATTTGAAAAATTTTACCCTTGACTTTTACTCTAATGTAATTAACTTCGATTTCCACTTTAATATGAGAAGTATCGAGGAATCTGAAAGTATTATTTAAATATGTGATAAACATTTTAAGTCAACTAAGTTAATTTATCTATTATTGTATTTTACATAAATTCATATAAAATGTACGATCGATCACATTACTTAAATTATCAACGTTACTACAATAAGTATCTAATATATTAAAAAAATGTCATTTACAACAAAAGTAACTGTATATTTTTTGAAATGATCTTTCATATGAAAAACAAACTCGTTAAAAAAACTCACATTATGTAAGTAAAACAAGTCAGAATGCTACATTCGGATATGCCGAATTTTGTATACCATACTCACTATTTTTGCAAAAACAAATATAGTTTTGTTTGTTACCATGCATTCTGGTGTTTTTTGAACAAAGTTGTTTTTTTCACTATATCTGACATCACATGTGGATCAGTGGGTGATTCGAAAAACCTACGTATTTCAAGCAGCACACAGAACTTCGTTAAATTGACTCCCCTAACTATTAGGATCCATCATATACATTATAGGTGGCACAACGACTCCGAAGTTTGCAGATGCATTTACAAGTGGGAAAATCTATTTTTTCACTTTTTGCTAAAATGTCGCCATTAAATAATTATTTTTGCATTTTAATTGTAAAATAATCATAATTATCGCTGTAATGCGAAGATATAAAATACAAAAATTGATAAATAGTGCATTTACACCAAAGCGAAATCTAGTACATATGAGATTTCGAGCCAAATCTAGTTAATTTGACGAGATTTCCCATACAAAATGAAATCTACTTCGTGACTAGATTTTGGGGAAATCTCAAATCTACTCAGTACCAAGTAATGCAACCGTGAATTTCTTAATAATGTACTAAAAAAATACAGCACAGTACAAGAAAAAATTGACAGATACGAATAAAAAAAATATAAAAAGTGCGGAAAAAGTTGAGTTTAAAAATATTTTCAATAGATGCAAATATGAATAAAAGGTAGTGATACATATCAAAATACAAATTATAATACTAAAAATTAACTTATTTGCACCAAATGTACATAAAAAAAGATTTCAATTGAAATCCGCTAGATTTCGCTTCGGTGTAAATGCACTATAAACAATTTTAAAGTTATTAAAAATTCTTCAGGCGATTTACTTGTCTCAGACCACTAGAATAAGAATTGTAGGAAACAAATTAACATATTTTGAAAAATATTCAAATAAAAGCATTTTTAGTAAGAATTGTGCATTTTTTGTTTACTTTTTTTAAAATACCTCCCATGTTTTTTACGTACCTGGGATTTAAATTTTGCGTATTTGTTTGCCATATTTTTTTCGAAAATGCTTAATTTTTTACTGTTATGAATTTTAAATAAAACCTCTTCAGAACCTCTTCAAGTCCAGCTAATTTTAAATATATTTCGAAAGTTTAACTGAAATCGGACAACGTTATCCCTTAAATGCAATTTCTAATTGAAAGATATTGAACATTTGGCATCATTTTCACCACAAGTGCACATAAGGATTAATTTATTTTGTTTGCCTGTTATTTTAAATCTTGATCTTTAAGGTATATTTTTCTCATGTTTCATAAAAATTGACTCAAAAATATATATTTTGCTATGATTATATTAGAATCCCAAATATTGGGAAATTTTACCTTTGACCTTTACGATTTAAAAGTTAACGTTGTCCGATTTTAGTAAAACTTTCAGGAATATATTTAAAATTATCTGGACTATAATATTCTGAATAAGTTTTATTTAATTTTCATAACAGTAAAGAAATTAGGCTTAATCGTCTAAATATGCAAACAATATTTGTTTCTCCCGAAATCCGCAAAGTTTAATTCACAGGTACGGAAAAATTATGGAAGGTATTGACATCATTTTTTTATATTTTGATTCCCTAAGTTCAAAAATTTGTTTAACAAAATTAAACAAAAAATTAAAATGTAGTTTTTAAACTGCCGTTACAAAATCAAACTTTTTTCGCCAAAAACACATATACAAGTAAATACGGATATATTTAAAGCATAGATATGATTTTATTTGAATGTATCTTAAAATTTTAATTTGTTCCTACATTTCTTAGTAAATTTTTATAAATTTAAAATTTATTATCTAATTTTTGTGGTTCATATCTCACTAGCATTTTACTATTTTAATTTGAAAAAAAGCAAACCGATTGCTCACCGAGGCTTATGGTAAATGTGTTCCATCGGAAGACAAAGATTGCCCAGGCCAGCCAAAAAAAATCGACGAATCGACATCAAAGTCAAATATCCATGGCGCTAAGGTAATGATCTGTACTTGTTGGAACCAAAAGAGTTCTATCTATTATGAGCTGCTAAAATCTGACCAGAACATCAGAGAAAACCTGTACTGAATGCAACTGAATCGAACTTTGGCCTCACCCGTCTATAGTCCAGACCGTGCCCCGTCACAATACTATTTCTCACTTATTCAATACCATAAATGTGTAATTTTAACAATTACTCCTTATAAATCTCAAGTAGCTTAAAATGTAATATATGTATATATATTGTAGATTATCACTCAATCACGACAATATGAGAAGGCTGATAAGTTTTTACTTTTTTGACAGAATTCTATGTAACCATTGTAAAAAACAATAATTTTATTGTAATACCAAATACCAAAATGAAACATTTCCTATATCCTATTGTATTTCCTATTCATTCGATTATTAAAAAATTGGAATTATTGCGTTTTGTTATGGACCTTCTCATATATGCTTAATATCATGTCTATTTTCATGATATTAAGCTGTGCCGAATCTTATTTTAAATACTTTTAGGAAACAAAATTTAAAAAATTAAACTTTTTAAATTTTTCTTTTTTATAATCTATTAGCGAAAATTTTCTAAATTATTTGTGAAAACAATTTTATAACAAAAAAAATTTTTTTTTGGTGAAAAAAAAATTCGGGGTAAAAATATTTCTCCCGACTTACTTTGGCAAAGGTCTTTGAAATATCTATTATTGGATATGCATATTGTATACATATATTAATGACTTAGTATATAGATCAAAAATAGGTAAAAAATCAATATTGTCCTGGTTTTTTTCTTACATCTCAGCCATTTGTGGGCCGATTGTCTCGATTTGAAATAGCAACCGAGCCGGAAGAATTCCCAATATATTGATGTATGAATCATGTATGTAAGTCATTTGGGGGCTACTGAAAGTTGATTTAAACATACAGGCGGACATACACTTTGTGGGGTCGCAAATGAAAAATGTATAAATTACAAACGGAATGACAAACTTATATATACCCTTGCCACTCTTGGTAATGGGTATAAAAAGTACAATTAAATCACCGCATATTTCAAATATTTAGAAACATTTACTGAATCTAATTTAATGTTTCTATGTTCATTATTAAAGAAACATAACGAAGCACCATTAAAAGAAAGAAAAAAATACCATAAAACCCAACTTGTGCATTCCCAACTCGCTCGTTTCAATATAAGCATGTAAGGCATAATATTATAGTACCTCTCTCTCTTTAGGAATTCTTACTCATTCATTGTAATGTAAAAATCGAAAAGTCCACCGTTGAGAATTGTAAATTATTCAGGATCAAGTGTGCTTCATGATTCTAGTTTTATTATACGTAAATATTCTATGTTCATTTCAGGTTTCTAAGTAACATAAAGTCTCTGCCTTGAATTTTATTCACTCAGGACAATATATCGTACCTTAATATAGAAAGGCTCTAACTCGTGTTTTTTTTTAGTCTAAATTTTTTAAGTAAATCTATATAAAACACAAAAAATGTTTCTACCTATATCCGTTATAGACTCCGAAACAATCCAACCGATTAGCTTCAACACGAGTTAGGGCCTTTTTATATTAAGGTAACGATATGTATGTTTAATTTAATGTTTCAAGGTCCATTATAATAGAAAATTCAAAAAGTAACTTTAGAATAAAGAAAAAGCAATATTTTTGAATTTTTACTCACTTAAAACCATATTTATATAACATTTAAAATGTACCATTAGCAGGAAGAAAACTATGTACCACTAAATACACCTTTTACGGATTCATTATCATTTAAGATCATATGTGTCTAATTTCATGATTCTAGGTTCATTATTATAAAGTTTTAATATTTCTATTATATAAAATTCAAAAAGAACTATTAGAAAAGCGAAAAGTACCATAGTTCCTATTCCATATCAGCTAACTTTAATATTGTAAAGTTAAATAATTTAAAATATTAAAAAAGTACCATTAGGAGAAGAGTTTGAAATTTAAAAATACTCCATGTTGATGATTAAAATCTGTGTTAATGTGCTCCAGACAAAAATAATTAGAATTTTTTTGTATCTGTATTAGTTTCGAAGATGTAAAGCTACGTACACACGGTTGTCAGATTGTACAATATTGTCAGGAAAATGTTCAGAAAATGTCTAACAACCGTGTGAACTTACAATTTTTGTCTTACAACGTTGTCAGAAAAAGTATTGTCAGTACATTTTAAGACAATACTATTGTCAGACATCTGACACTCGTGTAAACACCATATGTTCCCATTGCCAGATCATTGTAAGATCATTGTCAGAAACTTTTTATTGTCATAAGCTAAGTACTACGTTAAAAATTTCGTGCGAACTGCTGTCAAACTACATACAAAATATTTGGAATGAAATATATGCGAAATAATTTCGCAAAAACAGTACTCTGTTCTTATTGTGGTAAACATGTGAAATACATCTGGCAACCTTATTTTTCCACACGAAATAACATAAGCAGCACTTCTTTCGCACGAAATTAAAACCAACAGCTGATCATTTGTTGCATATAAAATTTTTCGCATGAAAAACCCATAATTTTTCGCAAATATGAACAGAGTACTAGGCTATATGTGCGAAGTTTATGCATCTTTTGTCAGATAAATTATTTCTATTGGCAACACTGTGCATATGTATTTAAAATAAACAAAAGTGAAGCAACCGTGTGAACAGTAAATTTTTGTTGGCAGATAAATTTATTGTTTGACAATTGTCTGACAATGAAATTGTAAGGTTTTCTTACAATCATCTAAACTGACAATTTACCTTTTGCTTATAATATTTCCTTGGCAGTACATTGCGAGCATATTGCCAGATCTGACAACATTGTAAAATCTGACAACCGTGTGTACGTAGCTTAAGGCTTTTTAACCCCTAAATGTTCGAACTTCCAAAAATCCCTTCTTAGTGTATCCATTTGAAAAGTGAGGAACCTACAGTTAAAATTTCAGGCGTTTGGGTTGTGTGATAATGAATCAGTCAGTTAGTCAGTAAAGTTACTCGTTTATATATATAAATTAGAACAATAATTACCATTTAATGTTATCATGTCTTCCTAATACTTTACAGAACTATTCAATTCTAATAGTCGAAACCGCAGTTTTTCATGGCTCACAACCGAAACCGACAATTATTCTTCCGTTATCGGTACAAAAACAAAATATTCATAATTCAATGAATAAAAATTCCGTCAAAATTGTTTATATCATTATATGTATGTATGTATGTATTTGTTTTTCATTATTTTTTTTTTTGATTCTTTTGGTGTCCGAGACAATGAACCATAGATAAAATATATACATATATAACAGTGTTACTGAGAGACAAAAAAACTAAGGAACCTTCTAATCAATATTTGGAAACTTTCCAATCCTCAGACAAGTAAACTTTAAATTGAGTTATGACTGCCAAAAAATATGAAACTAATATCATTTGTCAAATAATTATCATAAAATGATTCTTGCCCACCAAAAATTCCAATAAATAATTTATTCTCAAATGTAAATATTTGCATACGTACTTGTAAACCTCCAGTTTTAATATGTATTCATCATCTTCGTCATTTAGACTAAATTGCAATTGGGGTTTATTAATATTATATGGACGTCCACAGGGAGCAAATAACTGTGGCTCTATGCGATGTTTTTTTAACTCCGAAACATCGTTATTTGTTTCACGTCCTTTACGATGATATTTAGCAATTTCATGCCGTATTTCAGGGCAATTTTCACTCTTTGAGTCCCAAAATGTTTTTATGCGCTCATCCTCATCTTCAATATTGGCCATTTTTGCCTCGAGTTCTTCTTTTTGTTGGAGAAAACGTATTTTTTGTTCGTCACGATGCATGGCATAATTGGCTTGTTTTTGTATAATAACAGCACGATATGTCTTCAAAAGTGGTTTAACTTGCAACTTTTGAGTCAATGTTATCTCTTGGCAGTCCAAACTTTCCAACTGTGGCAGAGTTGCAATCACAAATTCCCTATAATTTGCATAATCACAACAAGGATTTCCAGTCAATATCAGTGATCTCAAATTATAATTATTCTTAAGACTTTCAATTGATGTCAGTTCGCCTATAAAGTTTAATGTTAAATCTAACTTATTTAATGACTCCAATTTTTCCAAATTCTCCACTCGTTCAATATTATTTAAAGCCAAATTCAAATATTCCAGTCGTTTAAGTTTGTATAAATTTTCAATTTTAGAAATTAAATTCGATTGCAATAGTAAAATCTTTAGTTCACGACACCAATTCTGCAAATGCTCTATACGTTCAATATCTTCCTGATGCAGTGAAAGTTCCTCCAATGTACTTATTAGCAATTCATTGTGTTCAGACTTTTTGCGTACTAATTCTTCTGTAACTATAAGAAATGTTAAATTAATGCGAATTTACAATATATTATATAAACATATCAAAATTGTTCTTACTGCGAACCATGGTGAAAAAAAGGTTGAAAATATATTACAAATGTTTATGTATTTAAAAAATATTGTTTATTGTGGTTTCCATAGTTACACATTTAAATTTTTGTATAACAGTTTTGAAAATAGGGTTTCAAATGTTCAGAATTGGGATAGAAACGAGACGTAATTGTTAAAAATCAAAGTCAGTTGTCAAACTCATAACTCTCACAACAACAAAATAAATGTAAGTCAATGTATTTTGTTGTTGTATCAGACTAGAGTTGGGCTTATTAACTCCAGCGTTGTTGCCGTCCATACGGTCAAAATGCGCTAAAAATTACATTTAATTACAAAATCACGCAAGCAGTCGTTACGAACGTTAAATTCAAATCGCTAATGCAAATTGGTAACAATACAAATACATATAAAGTTTGATGTTTGTTTTATTATACACATGACTGAACTCCACCAACGATTGAAAATCATGATCTGAATAATTAGTTCGGGAGATTTTCCTAAAATTGCCCAAAATAATTTCGGAATAGAACCCGTCGTTCCGAAAATTTCAAAAGCCATTTAATACATTCTTTAAGGACGAACAGAAATAGGTGAAGGAATCGTGCCCTTCACAATAAAATTATCGATTCAATTACGAAACATACAGTATCGGCCATAACTAAAACACCCCTTCAGTGAATTTTTTTCATACTATATTTGTTTTTATTAAAACAAAGTTTTAAATTTCTATTATGTATTATTTTCAATTATTAATATATTTACTATTGACAAACAAATACTTTTTAAGTTAATCTTTCTATAAGAGGTAACTTTAAATCAAAAAATATTTAAAGCTAGAAAATAAAACGGACAAAACTAAAACACCTCTTCATGGATATATTATAAACATTTTTTAAATTTATATTTCGTTAGAAATCCTTTGTTTTGGATGACACAAGCACATCTCTTAGGCATAGAATATATTAAGTTTTTTATGGTGTCTTGCGATATTCCTTCCCAGGCTATAATAACGGTTTGAAATAAATCTTGAAAATTTCCTTATTTCGGCAATTTTCACGATTTATTTTCGTATTAACAATCTCCCACAAGTTCGCAATAGGATTGAAATCGGGAAATTGAGCAGGCCAATGAAGAACTTGAAACTTATTGCTCTGTATCTAAGTCTTACACACTTTGGAAGTGTGCTTAGGATCGTTATTCTGTTGGAACCTTCCTATAAGTGGCATTTCTTCACTAGCATAAGACAACATTACATCTTTCAATATAGCACGGTACATGAACCGATCCATAATCCCATTAAGTTTAAGAAGAATTGGCCCAATTCCTTGACCAGAAAAGCAACCCCAGGCCATTACATTGCCCCCCTCCATGTTTAATTGTTCCTATGCAATAGAATTCTAAATTCAGTCTTTATCCTTTTCGTCTGCGTACACGCCTTATTCCAACGGAACTTTTTAATTTGTATTTGGATTCGTCAGAGAACAGTACTGTGTTACATTTTAGGACACTCCAGTTAATGTGGGCTTTGGCTGTTGAAATATGTTTTTCAATTGTACTAGTTTTTGTTTTTAATGTTTTTTATGTAATTGAAAATTTTGTCATTCTGAAAAAAATATTCGAACCAAATAAACGTTTATAACTTTTGTTTTCTTAAAAACTATTTATTTAAATAATCTGCCGTTATCTGTGTATTTTTACAAGAGGTTATGGGCGACAATAAAGAAATACACGGAATTCCCCAATTTAAAGAAGAAGGTTTCGACGATTGGCAGTTCCGGGTGAAAACTCATCTGGATTCGCTGAACTTATTGGATGTTCTAACCGGCAGTCCTCCAAGTGATGCAGCAGCCTTGGCAGAATATTTTCGATAGCAAAGGACAGAATCGTAAGTTTTGTTCATTCAGATTGCTTGAGTTTCATAAGGGACAAGGAAACTGCATTTGATATGTGGAGCAGTTTGCAAGCCGCCTTTGCCAAACAATCTGTGGTCAGCCAACTATTGTTAAGGAAGAAATTGGCCAAGTTAAGAATGAACGAAGGAGATTCGATTGTAACCCACGTCTTGTCGTTTGAAAATTTGGTCCGGCAATTAAAATTGGCTGGAGCTAAAATGGAAGATTCAGATGTGTTAGCGTAATTATTTTTAACTCTTCCAGAAAAGTACGACCCACTCGTAACAGCTCTTCAAAACGTAGACGATGGTAAGTTGAATTTAAATCTCGTGAAAGAACGCCTGATGTCAGAAGAAGCTAAGTTCTCTGACCGTAATAATGAAACCGCTGAAGATAAAACCGATTTTTCAAGTAAGAAGTTCCAAAAGAAGAAGAAATTTAAAGGAAAATGCTACAAGTGTAATAAATTTGGACATCAAGCGAAAGATTGCTGGCAAGGAGAAGCAAGAGAGGCAAAAACAAAAGCTGTATCTTTTATGATGAAAAGGAAAGATGACGAAAAAGGTTTTAGTGGTGATAAAATTAAATTCAAACTCGATTCAGGCGCTAGTGATCACTTAGCAAATGACAAATCGTATTTTTCGTCAATTCAAGAATTGGACACCCCTGTAGAAATAATCGTTGCAAAGAACGATGAATCAATTTTGGCAAATCATATTGGAGAAATAAATGGAATCAGCAATAAAGGTTTTGAAATTAAAATAAATGAAGTTTTATATACTCCAGACTTAAGAGATAATTTATTATCTGTACGAAAACTTACAAAGTCTGGACTTTCAGTAAATTTTTTAAACAATAAAGCTGTAATTTTAAAAGGTGAATCAGAAATTGCAACAGCATATCTTCAAGGTAATTTGTATGAATTCCAATTAGAGTATAAAATGAGGTCTGCCTTTTCCTGCAATAAAAATGAAGCTGAATTGTGGCATAAGCGTTTAGGTCACATTGGTGTTTCTGGATTTGAGCAGCTTAAGAAATTTGGATTAATAAATCGTGATCTAAAATCAAATCAACTTAACTTTTGTGATGTTTGTATGGAATCCAAGTTGTGTCGCGATCCATTTAATGGTAGTAGATCCAGAGCTACTAGAGTTTTACAAAGAATTCACTCTGATGTATGCGGCCCTATCACACCTACAGCCTGGAATGGTTCAAACTATATGGTAACTTTTATAGATGACTTTACACACTTTGCAATGATCTTCTGTATCAAAAAGAAATCTGACGTTTTTGAGAAGACACAAGAATATGAAGCCTTGGTAAGTGCAATGTTTCCTGAATCTAAAATTTCAACACTTACCATTGACCAAGGAAGAGAATATCTGTCATCCAAACAATTAAGTTGGTACAAAAGTAAAGGTATTCAAGTGGAGACTACCGTTGCTTATACCCCACAACAGAATGGGGTTTCGGAAAGATTAAATAGAACAGTTTTCGATAAGGTAAGATCAATGCTAACAGAATCTGGTGTGCCAAAATATTTGTGGAATGAGGCTGCCTTATCTGCTGTATATATTATTAATAGATGTCCTACTAGAGCAATTGAACAATATGCAAATCCTGCAGAATTGTGGTATCGTGATAAAATGAATCTTCAAAAAATAAGAACGTTTGGTTGTAAGGAATATTCTTGGATACCTGATGCTAAACGAAAGAAACTTGATTCAAAAGGCAAGAAAATGGTAATGGTTGGTTATGCACCAAATGGATTTCGTTTATGGGATATGGAAAATCGAACAATTGTATTAGCTAGGGATGTAAAATTTCAAGAGTCTTGCTATCCTTTCAAGTCCGAGTTAAAATCAAAAGAAATTCCAAATAATATTATAAGAAGCAGCCACGATCAAGAGGGGGAAGATGAAGAATATATTGATGTGTCTGATACTTATCAAAATAATGATGTTTCTTCGACAATAGAACCTATGCTTGTACCTAACGTAATTGAAGATGAAGTACTCACAGACAATGTAAATTTATCATCTAATCCATCACATAATGCCGAAGTTTTAGATGTGACAAGTGAGACCGATGAAGACATAGCTACAGATGTGTCCCCTATAGATAATGAAACACGAAGAAGTGGAAGAATAAGTCGCTTGCCCGGCAAACTTTTTGATTACATTACTGGATTTAATGCTGAAGTGGATCAAAATAATGTGCCTCAAACTTATGAAGACATTTTTAATAGATCAGATACAAAAGATACATGAAGCTAAATAATGTTTGGGATGTAGTCAAAGCTCCTCCTAACAAAAAGCAGTTGAAATCAAGATGGGTGTTTCGAATAAAAGAAGATCCTAACGGAAATCCGACAAAATATAAAGCTAGATTGGTTGTCAAAGGTTTTCTCCAAAAATACGGCACCGACTACTGGGATACATATGCTCCTGTTGCAAAATTAAGTACCATACGAATAGTACTGGCTGTTGGTCTCCATCATGGCTATAAATTTCATCAACTGGATGTTAAGACAGCATTTTTACACGGTGATTTAAAGGAAAATATTTTCATGGCTCTTCCGGAAGGCGTTAAAGCAAATTCAAAAATGTGTTGCAAATTAAAGAAATCGCTTTATGGTCTAAAGCAAGCTCCAAAATGCTGGAATGACAAATTCAATAATTTCATCGAATCCCTAGGTTTTTCAAGATCAAAGCATGACTATTGCCTGTACGTCAAAATTGACAAAAAGATAAATGACATATTATATCTAATTTTGTATGTGGATGATATGCTTGTTGTTGGAAGCAAAATAGAAAGTATTAATAAGTTGAAAGCTAACCTAGCACAGAAATTTGAAATGTCTGATTGTGGTCCAATAAAATATTTTCTTGGAATGAAAGTAACATTTGAAAATGGAACTTTAAAATTGTCACAGAATTCGAGTATAAACAAAATATTGGACAAATTCGGAATGTCTGAATGTAATTCAGTCAAATCACCAATGGAAAAAGGAATACAACTGGAGGTCAATAAGACTGATCAAATTACAAATCAACCGTATCGAGAACTTTTAGGCAGCTTGATGTACCTTATGTTGTGTTCAAGACCGGATATATGCTACCAAATTGAATACCTTGGCAGATTTCAACAAAGTCCAAACGAAACACATTGGCAACATTTAAAGAGAGTTGTCAGATATATAAAGGGAACATCTTCTATGAAACTGAGTTTTATAAATAACAATGATGAGCCTGTAATTGGATATGCGGATGCAGATTGGGGTTCTGATCTTCTTGATCGAAAGTCTGTTAGCGGCTATGTATTTAAAGTATACGGCTGTACAATTTCTTGGTGCAGTAAGAAGCAACAGACTGTAGCCACATCTTCGTCAGAGGCTGAATATGTAGCTCTTAGCTTAGCGACCACAGAAGCAATTTGGGTAAGAGGAATAATGCAAGATCTCAAAGAAATAGATGACAATTATCAAATCAAAATGTATGAAGACAATAGAGGTTGTATAGGAATGGCAACTAATTTAGAAACCAAACACGTAAAGCATATTGATATTAAACACCATTTTATTCGAGATAGTATTGCAAGTGGAATAATCAATCTTATACCAATTTCTACCGAAATGCAGTTGGCGGATATTTTTACAAAATCAACAGATTCAAGTCGTTTTATTAAACTAAGAAACCAGCTTGGACTAGTAGATTGAGAGGGGGTGTTGAAATATGTTTTTCAATCGTACTAGTTTTTGTTTTTAATGTTTTTTATGTAATTGAAAATTTTGTCATTCTGAAAAAAATATTCGAACCAAATAAACGTTTATAACTTTTGTTTTCTTAAAAACTATTTATTTAAATAATCTGCCGTTATCTGTGTATTTTTACAAGATTGGCAAACTCCAGTCTAGCTTTCTTGTTCTTAGCTGACATAAACGGTTTTTTTTTGCTGGTCGTCGTCTGAATAAGCCTGGTTCTACTGATCTTCTACGGATTGTTCTTTCGTTAACGCACAATCTTAAACTTGTTCTTACTTGACTAGCTGATGCTGTAGGATCTTTTTGTATTGCTCCTTTGATCAAGGAATCATCATATCGCGTGGCTTTACGGGGGCGTCCTCCAGAATGACCCGGTGAAATACGACCATTCTGCAAAATCTTTTGAATCAGCCTGGAAATAACTGATCTGTTGATTGAATATTTTTTACTCAATTCATGCCGTGATAAGCTTTAATTTTAAAATCGCTGGAGTACTAGTTCCTTGCCATCCATAGTTTTTTCACAATAAATTGTATAAAACTTAAATTATACAGACTACGCCATCCATTATTTGTATCTTCTTTTTAAACATATAAGGAGGTGCTTTTGTTTTTCCGTCGCGTGTTTTTGTATGTTTTATCATTTTAAATTAGTAGTTCATAAAATTATCCTTTCCTAAATGAACACTATATGAACATTAACAATATAAGTTAATAAAATATATACAAAATACATCCCAAAAAACCTTTCTTATCAACAAAATTATGATATGATAAAACCCATTGAGGGAGTGCTTTAGTAGTTATGGCCAATACTGATATGTACAAAGGATCGAAATAATCAATTCTTAATTCTATTTTCGTGATACAAAATAAATTGTATCTCTTAAGGATTCAGTTAAATGCATTGAATTCATTCACTTGAGATTTCTTATAATTTCTTCTTCAAATCCATAACAAAATGTATTGAATGATTAAATTCTTCTTCAATTCAAATCTATTACAAAATGACTTAAAACTATTTTAAAATCAAAACAAAACTGAATGAAGAAAACAAATTTTAACTCAATTTGTAGTAGATTTGAATTAAACAAAATTGAAGTAAATTTAGTTTAAATAAATTCTGTTATTGATTAACTTCAAAAGAATTAGATTTTGGGAATGGATTTATTGAATGAAAGGCTAAAATTTTTAAATTGTGGATTAAGATTTTAGTGAATTAAGCTCAAATTGTATTAATTAATTCGCAGCTCTGATATATAATGATTATAAAACTAAGTTTTTATATGAAATTTGGCAAAAATATTCCTAATTTACAGTATCATTATATATATTTCGGGAATAACCTGGTAACCGGGAATGTAGAAAAAAGATTCCCAATTCTATTACCAACGAATCTATTATTATTAGGAAATAATAATTTTTTAAAAATCGATAGTAAGTAAGTCCAAAGTTATGTGCATTTTTTTAACGTTTATTTATTTATCGAATCTGCCTTATTTAGGCCTAACAATAAGTATTAAAATCTTATAACTAAACTTAAAACTAAATGCTCTCTGACAGGAGCGTTGATGGACATATGGCCCACATCTTAGCGGGGTGGTAGATCGGCTCTACAAAGTCTTGATCGTGTTTGGGTCTGTGCGAGAAGTCTTGCAAGCGGGTTCGGGTGATTCGGTAATTTCATGATGTATTTCTTACGGACACTCTTGAACTCATCCTTAACCAACGGTACTTGTAGGTCTCTATGGATGTTCTCCTTTGCACCGTCATGGTTCTAAGAATTTTTGATTAGGCCCTCTGTATACAATTGGATTCAATATGTCCAGATTGGTTTTAAAATAATGCTTTGTACTTAGCATTCCTTGCCCAATTACTATCAGCTTTTCTCAATGGAGTCTTTTCCTCTACCAGTGGTTTGATGTTACGTGTGGCTTTCCAAAGAGAAAAGTTCGTATGATTAGAATTCGACAAACTCTCAATGTATCTTCTGTTTCTGCGATCCTCCTCTAAACAAAGGGCTCTCTTCAGTCTTCTAGTAGCGCCGCACAGCATCTGCTTTGCAGCAGGTGATCTATTTTGCTGCCAATCTCTTCTAAGCTTTCTCTTTTCGAGAAGTAATCGTTCAATATCTGAATTGGAAATATGCATTTTTGACCTTGTAGATATCTTGATCCTCTAATGATCCAGAGCCGAAGTAATTAATGACGTGAAGTGCTTGACGCATTCGTTTATCTCTCCCTCATACTGTATATTTGGATTTGTGTGGATATGGCTACTGATGAACTTCCTGTATTTAAGCCAATTTGTTTTGTAAAACGGAATATTTGCAGGAGATTTTGGTATATTTATTCCGTAATAGGTGACTATTACAGGTGAATGGTCGGAAGATAAATCAAAAGATATTTCCGTACATATTAAATTTCGATCTGCATTTCTGGATATGGCAAAGTCTATAAGGTCAGGAATCTTCCTAAGATCAGTAGGCCACAGTAGGATCAGTAGGCCACAACATAAAAATTTTAAAAAGTTGTAAAAAGAAAGATACCTTGTGAATTGACCAAATGTGTTTATATTTTTAAAGTTTTTGAAGTACTATAAAAAAAATAATTTCGAAATTTGTATAACTGCAAGTTCCAGAGCATTCCGAATTAGACCTATTTTTTGTGTAAATTGCAACTTTATGCCAAATTTTCTCTAATCGCATTGCTGTTTTCAAATAACTGAAACCTCTTTTGTATGACCCAATATGTTCCTAAATATTTTTCAAAGAGAAAAAAATGGTGTTTTTAGATTTTTGGCTCTATTTACGGTAACGAGGACCGGGCTATAAGGTCCTTGGGAATTCAAAGATTGGTAATAACAATTTGGACTTTTGCATTTTGATCATTCTATATAATTTTAAAATCTCATCAACAACAGCTCATAAACAAAACCTCTAAGGCCTTTAAAAAATTAAAATTTTCTAAAACAACCAGTACCTCGTTTCTGTAACTCTCGCATCGAGAAATTTCTCGCATGAAACAGTGAAATTGAATAAAAAAAAACGTGAATTGAAACACGATTTCATATCTCACATGTAAGTGTTTCTGTAATATCATTTTGTGAGAACTATCTGTCATTTAATTTTTTTGACGTAACTTATTGGAAATTTGTGAGTCAAAGTGTTTCTGTAAGAAAATTTTGTGAAAAGTTTCTCACATGAACTGTCAAAACAACTCACATTTAAAAACGGTGCGAAAACAAATTTTTTCAAAAAATACAATGTGAATACAAAAAATAAAGAAAAGGTGAGATTTTATTTTTAATTAAAACTTAAATTAATGTTAATTATTTTCCTTGCTTAACCTATAGAGGTCTTTAAAACGTTGCTCCGGAATAGTAAATGGATCAGTTGTATTCCTTAATTTTTGGCGATAAATTCGCAACATATTTCTACGATCATGTTGCTCTGCCTCTATTAATAAATTAGTATACATTTCTGATCACTATTAAATTATTTATTTTTTAAAAAAATTATAATTTTACTTTTTATTTTTTTAAATATAAATTGATTTGTTTATTTTTATTTTCTTCTTTATGTTTTTGACAGCTTGATTGGAAATTTCCAATACAAACGTAATTAGTGCTGGCTCTTCTCACTTTAAGTTACAGAAACACTTTTTTCTCCCAAATCGAGAAACGATGGAATTTTTTGTATCACACTTCTCGATGTGAGAACTTCTCACAAATAGTTACAGAAACGGGGTACAGATAAGATTTTTTTATTTTTCAATTTTTTCAAAAAGTCTTCTATTAATTTTTTTAATTCTTAAATATTTTATACATTTTTGAAAATAAGACAAAATTTCCTATATCATATCGGCTGGAGAACAAATATTTGGCATCATTTTTAATTTTTCATATATCCGAGATATACCCCACTTCCAAATTCAAAACTTAAATTAAGCTATACCTTCTCTATAAAAGTTACAGATTTATGTCCACTTTTTTTCCGTTTCCCCAAATGCGCGTTGGCAATTGTTAAATTCACATTTACCATATGCAGGGCAGTTTGCCCACACAATTTATTTTCGCTGTTTCTTGTGCCAGTGCGAATGATATCGTTTCCGCAAATGATGACTGGCACTAACCGCATCTTTAACTCTTCATTACTTAATGAATTAACAACAAGTATTTCAGATCTTATATCTAATAATTATAATTTAATTAATTGATTGTTGCTTTGATTAAATTGGCATTCTTCCTTCTAATCTTTGGATTAGGTCTGCTGTGTCCCTCCTTCTTAATCGAGTGTGGCCACGGTTATCTAATATGTTGCGGGCCAGTGGGTTTGGGTGAAGTTTTTTAAATATTTTTCTACATTTTTCGCGATCTCAGTTTTTACAAGGGGCACGTTTAGATCTTTGTATATATTCGCGTTTTTGATATACAAGGGAGCAACTATGATCATTCTTAAGAACTTGTTTTGGCGTCTTTGGATATTTTCTACATTTGACTCTGAGGCCGTGCCCCATAGCTGTATGCCATAACACCATATCGGTTTATGATCATGTTATTAAGTAGAAGTTTACAATCTAAACTAAGCGTAGAGTTTCTGCCAATGAGTCAATTAATTTGAATTGATTTCAATTTCATTTGAGACAACTTTCTATTCTGTGAGATGTATTCTGTGATATTTAACTTCCGATTGTTGAATTATTGTTTGGTTATTGATATGAATAGGAGGCATGATTCTCTACGCAATGTAAATGTTATATGTGTACATTTTTGCTCGTTGGTTTTTATTTTCCATTGTTTTAACCATTTTTCTAATTCAAATATGTGATTTTATAAGTAACGAGACGCTTGAGGGTTTTCATGAATGCTTTGAATAGCAGTATCATCAGCAAATGTTGATGTATGAGTGCGATTGTTAGTTGGCATACTATACAAATATATCAAATAAAAAGGGGTCCCAGGATACTGCCTTGGGGGACTCCAGCTTCAATGGGTTGGGGACTACTTAAAAAGTCTCCTTCTTTAACCTTAAATGTTCGATCAGTTAAATAGCTTTTCAATAGCTTATGTATGTTTGCGGGTAAATTTTGACTCAGTTTGTGTATTAAAACATCATGCCATACTTTATGTAACGCTTGAGAAATTTCGATAAAGGAAATTTTTTTTTCCTCAAACACTTTTCTTACAATATTTACAAGTCTATGGGTTTGTTCGATAGTACTGTGTTTTCTTCTAAATCCAAATTGATGATTCGGAATACAATTGTTTTCAATTAACATCGGGTACAACTTGTTCATGAGTATCTTCTCAAGTAGTTTTGATATATTAAGTAGACAATAGGTTGGTTGGTCTATATGCTTCTACTTTTGTGTGATCTTTTCCCGGCTTAGGTATCATGGTAACCAATGAAACCTTCCATTGTGGAGTATAATATTCAAGGCGTAATATAGCATTATAAATAAAAAGAATTATTTTTATTGCTATCCGGGGTAGCTACATAAGCATCTTGGTTGCGTCCAGGCTTTCTAGATATTTATTCAATGATTTAATTTTTAAAAATTCCAAGAGCTTTTTAAGTCTTTTTATACAATATTTAAGCTTCGATTTGAGTTGGGGAATCCGACCAATGTGCACTAGTAGTAACTTGAAGATAATCTTCGCAAAGATCACACATTAAGTAGTGTTTGATTCGAGCTTTTATTAAAATTGCCGAGCCTCCGCATATTCTACCTCTGGGATCTTCGGTATCATATATTACATACCCATTTATTCGAAATTAACTTCTGGACATCAAATGGGTTTCAGAAACCAACATTACATCAATTTGTTGGTTTCTTAAAAAATATTCGAGTACGTTTTTGTGTTGGCGTATGCCGTTTGCATTCCAGAAACATATTTTCAAACAGTTCATGGCTTATTTAGGATAGCTTGTAATAACACTGATTGCATTTTAAGCATTTCCTGCATCATATTACTCATAGAGTTGGTAAAATTGTTAACCGATTTCACTAGGGTCTCTATTGTAGCTTCCAGTCGACTAAAATTGGAAGTGGGATGTTGGTCTGCAGATTCCACATTGATATTAGGGTTACTTTCATTTCCTAGTGGTGGATTTTGAGCAAAAGTATGAACCTTTATTATTCATTGTTTGCGAGATTTGGGGGTAATGGGTATCAACTAGGTTCTTTGATTGCACAGAATAAAAACTAGGTTTCTGTGTTAATGTTCTTTTTACTATGGAATATACTGGGCATACTCTCTAATTTGCTGTGTGATTTCCGCCACAATTGCTGTATTTTTTACTTTTAAGTCGGTTTTGGATTTATCGCCTTGGGTAGAATCGTGGAATTCTTCACATACCACGCAAACGGGGGGTAGTTTGCAATATGCCCTAGCATGACCATATTCTTGACAATTTAAACACTGGACAGTTCCCGATCTCTGATGTGGTTCTTCTATCGCAATTTTATGATGCAATAAATACTTTAAATTGTAAATTGGGTCTCGCTTATATTACCTCACTTAGAAAGTACAACGTAATTAGAGCCTTCGAATTTTGTTCTCCCTCAAATAAATAGGAAGGGTTTGGTCGAATTGGGTAATGTTGGGGGGTCAGCTGTTTCATCTTGCAAAATATAAAATCTGTTTTCTGTAGTTTTTCTATAAATTTCCCTATCTTTAGGTACTTTTGCGGTTGATGCAACTTTTGAGGATTTTGGGCTGCGTCCTCGTTTCAGAATTTTATTTGCATTTTTTCATTATAGCCGGAAACACAAACACGAATTCAGGCTCTTTTGAAATTTCACGTTATTGTAGGTAACCTTAACTTACTTAATTCTCTGTTGAGTTGCTCCTCTTTTAGCTCTTCATATTTCATGACTGCTTTTTAATAGCAATAAAGCTCCTTCTAAATACGGTGGATTCTTTTAACTAGCCAAATAGTTTATAAAATGGTAATTTATTTTTATTTATTAAAATCACCTCAATAACAGCATAAATAATCTATCTGTGTTTTTATACAATTACACTTTTTTAATTTTAAGAACACTTAAATTACGGGTTTAAAACACACTTAAATTATTTATCCGCTTGATACCAAAGACTATAAATATATAAAGATGTTTCACACAGTACATTTAAAATTTACAAAATGTTGTGCTACTTTATAATGAGGGGGCTAGGTAATGCATTAATCACATTGGAGACAGCTACTGAATTATTTTAAAAACGACAGCTACAAAGCAAACAGCTGGGGCCGAATTACCGCATTCGTGATCGAATAAACTATCGTATCGAAAAATAATTTCGATATCGTAATCTGAAATAAGAAAATTACGATCGAGTTTACCCGATATCGAATGCGGTAATTCGGCCCCTGATTTATAATTCACTTTATTTTTTGTTTGTTTTTACTTTACGCTGCAGCCACACGATCAAGTTTTTCTCAATAGTCTTTTGCACATAAGGACTGAGATCGAAAAATTCTCAACATACATATATGTTAATAAAAATGAAACAACTAAACTTACAGTTTTGATTTTTTTTTTTATTTGTTTGAAATTATTATTACGATTTACAACAAAAAAAATATTTTTATTGTTCTAATCACTAGTGATGAAATTTTGAACCTTTTTCGGAAACCCTTCCATTATGGTTTTTATAGTGATTTCTGTCCCTTTGTTCGAACAGGTTGTCCACCTACGTTTAAAATCTACCAAACATTTAGAATTCTCTTTTAACAAGAGCCCAATATCTCTCCACTGGCCTTAGCTTCTGGCAGTTTGGAGAATTTGCCTCTCTTGGTACAAATACCACATTAATGTTCTTTTAGCACTCAAGACCTTTCTTACCATAGTGACAGGGTGCAAATCAAACCAAAAATAAGTGGACACACTAAGATGTCTTATGAATGAAAGCATCCTTTATTGTAAACATCCTTTCTTGGGTATTTATAGAGCCCATTGTAACAAATGTTTGGCTTTTTTGCCGCAACTGCATATTGCTTGGCATACCACGAAACTTTTTGGGAAATTTTGTCTGCTTTTGGGTCCTAAACTTTTCTATAAGAATCCCTCAAGCATCAGCAATATAAAAATATTGACCCGGAAGTTGCGAAAAATCTGCCAAAACATACGTGCAGCAGGAATATTTTTTTTTTTTTATAAAATTTTACTTCAAATTCCGTGCTCTGTTTTTGGCCTCTAAATTTTTAGCAGCGTTCCTGTCAGGAACTTTTTGAGCCTTGTATGTTTTTGAACCTGCATTGGCTGTAACTTTTCGTACAAAATATTCCGAGCACGGAGCTAACCGGGCTGCTTTCCTACCGGATGTGTTGGGAGCTCTTTTGAAAATGCTTTCTATTTTTTTGGCTTAATTAACATCATGGGAACCATTCCTGCATTCCTGCACCTGAACCAGGATTTCTATCAACGGACAAGTTCTCCCGGTATTGTTGAATAACATTGGAAACAGTTTGACGGCAGACCTTTGATTGTCTGGCCATCTTTTTGTAGGGACAAGTTGGGTTTTGCTGAAAATTTTTAATAATTTTAGTACGCACTTTTTTCTCGTCACCCATTTTAATCAGATTAACAACAAATGGATATAATTGACATTAAACATAATAACTGACATGCTTTACAAAGGTAACTTGATCAAAAAAAATCGAATAATACTTGGGTTAAAAGTTTTAATGAAAAACGTGTGTTAAGATTTTTTCGATCTCAGTCCTTACTGTTTGTCAAAATTAACAAAAATTTAAAGCTGTTACGTAGGCTACACGCAACTTGAAAACAATTTTAGTACAAATTGTTAAAAAAAAGTTATCAGCTGTTTTCTTAATTGTAAATTGAAACACCAACTTGAAAGAGAAATTGAATGCAAGTTCGTTTCAATTCTTAAAAGTGTGAGTATATTAAAACTTGAATGGCAAAACTTTATCGTGTAACCCTCAAGTTAATAAAAAATTACCGTACAAAATTCCAAAGTAATTAAGATTTAAATAATTATTTTGAGTAAAAATATATATATGTGGTAATAATTTATGTACCTTTTATTAATTTATTCCAATAATGTTATCAGAACTTCTCTTAATAAAGTAAAACAAAAATTATATTTTTTAAGCACAAAAATTTTTTTAAGCACAGAAATAGTACATTCCCATAAACATATGTGTACATTGCTTTTTTTGTTTGTTTATAAGTCTTTGGTCATACTTATAAACAATGTTATTTACAGCGTATTATCAACATTGTTTATAAGTAGACGTTTCTACTTATAAAAATATTGATAAACATGTTTTTTGGTCCCACTGTGTACTAGTTTACTACACAAACATTTGAATAAGTATGCATAAGTGTAGGTACTAAATACGTAATATTTACACGCATACCTAAATTGGAGCGTAAGGCGTTTTTTACTTGTCAAAAATTCTCATGCCCATACAATTTGTATGCAGCATACCGAAATAACGCGACGGCAACGCTTTGCAATTGGAAAATCCGATTTTGACAGCGCGTTTAATAGTGAAGTTAGTTGCAAAACACAACAAATGTAAACACATACATACAAAAGGAGAAACAAATATGCAAGAAACACATTTTTTAAACTTTAATATTTAGTTTATTTGATAAAATTTTAGTTTACAAATCACGAAACAAAAATCAGAAACACCAATACTGCAATGGACTTTATTGTTTAAATAATCCGGGTTGTTATATTAATTTTTTGATAACCTTGTTTTTATTGTTTGACGTAGCGTTGGCGCTTTTATTTAGGTATGACATTTCAGCGTTAAAGCTAAGCGTAAAGAAACGTTCCGCCTTACGCTTTTATTTAGGTAGGCCAGTTATATTGTATTCAGTCTTTTATTTAAAAAAAAAATAAATTCTGTTTATCACGTTCCTCTTTATCACTCTTTAATCATTACAATTACTATTAAACTACATATTCAGCTACACATCAATTCAGTTCGTATACATTCACAGGCATATTCAAAAATTTGTTTGACATTTAGTAACGTTCACAATTTATGAAAGATCAGTAGTCAATTGTCGCTTTCGTATCAGTATCGTATTAGTATTTTATTTTATTATTATTATAAAACTATAAACCAAAATTATAAATACATTGATAAGAGTCACCTCTAAAAAATAAGAAAACATGACCAGCAATCATAAGGTGGAAAGTATGAAAGAAGATGGAGTTGCTGATATACTACGGCCACTCAATGATGAAGAGTTTTGTGAGTTATTGGAATTATATAGAGAAAAATACAAATCAAATGGTTTTCAGTACTTACTCCTATTCACACAATACCAATGGAATAGACAATTACGTGAGCTGAATATCGACAAGGAAAATCATGTATGGATTTCGTTTCGAAAAACATTCTACACACATCGTAATGGGGATTTTCGTAAATATGGAACTTATGTCTGTTTACATCAAGATTTGGTGAGTATACATTCTAAAATGAAAATCAAGGATTTCTACTAGCGGAAGTCTATCATGTGAAAAATTCTGGAATTTTTTTTTAATTTAAATTTATTTCAGACTTGGACAATAAAATAGGTGTATTGGGAAAACTTCAAATTTAATAATATTTTAATAGCCGGTATATCCGACATTACTTTATTCAGCAGGGACGAAAATACCTTACGATAGGGGTTTACTTGGTAAATATACCATAATTTCGAAAATTTTTAAAAAATTCCTTGTCATTACTACAGAAAAGTTTAGAAATGTGTTAATTTAATATGTCCCATAGGTTTTCTATTGAATCTTGGCTACTAAAAAATTTTAAAGTTTTGCATCCCAAACCACGCACTCTCCAAATTCAATGAGTCCTTAGAGTCATTATTTTGCTAAAGTCTACATTATGGATGCATATTTTTCCTCACAATATGGTAGCATAACTGTTTTTAATAAATCACGGGTATTGGACCTATTCTATTTAAAGTAAACCAGTCTCATACCATGAGATTTTTTTGGGGAAATTTCAGAATGAACTCTTTTTCTTTCGGTGATTTTCGGGTTTTTTTCCGTACCGTTATTATCATTTTTTTTTAGTTTCGTCCATCAAAAGGATATTTTGCCTTTTTCGCCTTCTTCTTGTCTACACTATGCTTCAATTGCCAAGCCAAACTATTACCTCATATTAAAATTTGCGTGAATAAGCAGGATAATTGTTTTAGCTATTCCAATCGCTAATTTTACTATTGCCTTCCCAGTTGCACTTCAAATCCTTTTAGAGTACTTGATATGCCCTCATTTAGTTAAAGGACTATACGATTATCAGCAGTTGGAGAGGTATTTTTATTTTCTCCACATCTCCTTAAGTTCTGTTTTAGTTAAAATGCCTTTGTAAGAAAGTTTTTTTACCATTCAAAGGATTTGGTAATAATATTTAAAGTTTTTTTCTTGTTCCCAGTGCCGAAGAACTAGTTGCCGTCACTTGTCCCTAAAAAGATGACCACGACTCCTCCAAAAGAGTTTTTAATAAATTTTAATGTAAAATTTATTCGAAATTAGTATGATTTATTTTAAAAAAGTTTTCCTGATTGAAAAATGCGAAATATTACTTATTGAAGTAAACTTTATTGCTTTTTATTGGCACATGTGTATATTACTGATCATTATGGAACTCTAAGTCTATTGAGCTATGTCCGTCTGTGTAAAACACTCTCACGCAGACATGCAATAAAAGTGTTTATTATTGTTCTAAGCAGTTTGGTATTGAAAATCAGCAAAATCGGTACAGTAGAAGAAGAGTTATGTTTGCGTAAATATTCTGTAGATTATATCCTCAAATTTTACACTCGTTATTTTAATGATAAAGAGAATAACCGTGGTGAAAATTATAAGAATCGTTCCATGATTTTTCCTATCCCCCATACCAATTGCTTCCCAAAATATGTTGCTACGTTCTATAAATGGCTACAGAATAGCAGTATCCATACAAAATTCAGCAAAAACAAGTTTCGTGCTAAGAGAAATCACAAAACTAATTTTTTCGCGGATCAGCCCATATTTGACCATAGCTCGCATATATATAGTTAATCACTTAATCCGAAAATCACTTAAATAAGCATAAATATCAGTAACAATTTGAAATTCGACACAAATAATTCCCATATCGCTGCACCGAATTCTATAACCATAATTGGTTACACCCATATAAGGACCACTTCCCAAAAACATATTTTCATAAATTTCTGAAAAATATCAATTTGTATTTAAAAATCATACAGGATTTTGTAAATATCGGTCCATATTTGACCATCCAAGTGATTTTTAAATGATATTTAAATGGCCAACGTGGGCCATTTTCCTACCAATAATTTAATAGCCATTTTTTCTCTAATTGGGCAAAATGTACCAATTTTTGTTTTGGTTGAACAGCTGTTTTATGCAAAACTATCGATATTTTTGTTTTTTTTTTATTTTAACATTGTTTTGTTTTTTGCTTTATGTAAAATGTAAATAACTGATCATTATTGTGCGTGCAGTTAAAAGTGTAAGTTAAAAAAGTGAATGTGTAAAGTTGAAACTAATTGTGATTTTTAATTTTAATTATTAGCCTTCAAAAATTATGAAAGGTGTTAGTAAAAGACATTTAAAAAGACTAATTGAAAGAGAGAAGCATATAATACTGAATCAAATAATTGTGCTAATGAAGAGACAAATCTGTCAGCTAATTTAGAGGCTTCCAGCAGGTTTCTCAGATTTTGTTGGTGTCTTTTCCCCAAAAAATTATTTTTCATCCCCAAAACACAGTTTTTCTTGTCCCCGAAAATGCCCAATAAGAAATATTAAAAACTTGTTTTATTTTAAATTATATGATTATTGTTTCAACTAATACAGTATAAGTTTTCTTAAGCAGATGTATATTGTAGACCAATTTGTATAGTTTCTAGTTTTATTTGCAGTTTCTCCGAATAAAATCACCCTTTAGAAAATTTTTAAAATGTAAACTTTTTTGTAAATTACGTAAAGATTTAAAAAATATTTGATAAAAATATTACTTCTGAAATTACTCTATAAGTATAATTATAACGAAATGAAATAAATATCTGTTGCAGTGAGCAGGTAAAGTTTTTCAAGCTTAAAAAATAAGCATTTTCATATTTTATATTTAACAAGTAAGGGAGCTATATTCGGCTGTGCCGAATCTTATATACCCTTCACCAAATTATACTTTAAAATAAAATTTAAAAACAATTTTTTTAAAATTTTTTTTTTTTCAAAATAGTTTTTTAAAAGTTTTATCCAATTGTTTAAATTTTTTTTTTTTGTTTTTAATTTATTAGTGAAAAGAATGTTCTTTGTGAAAAAAAATTCGGGTTAAAAAAAAATTTCCGATTTTGACCCATTGCAGGTCCAACTTTGTATAGCCTTATATACATCGTTGCAATGGACTTTGAAATATCTATCATTATATATCCATATTGTCTATATTTATGACCATATCTCCGTTATTTATGGACGGATTTTGCTGATTTTAAATAGGAAACTTTTCGAAAGCATGTCTGACAGAATTATTGAGGATTTGGATCCCGAAATTACAAACGGAATGGCAAATTTATATATACCCTTCTCACGAAGGTGAAGGGTATAAAAAGTGAATTTTTTGCTTATTCTTGCATAATTTGTTAAAGAAAATATTACTTTTGAGTTGTTTATACCAATCAAATATTGGTTATAGATCTCATAAATTAGATATATTTTAGGTCCATGAAACTTAAATACGATCTAGCTATTTCTGTCGTTTGTCTACCTGATGGAAGCAAAAATATTTTTGTCATAAAATTTTATTTCTACAATTTTTAAATTTTCTTTACAAAATACTATTTTTTAAATAGGATAATTTGGAAAAAGATTTTATTGTACTTTGTAACCAATTTTTATTTTACAATAAAATAAATTTTAAAGTCTAATTTTGGTTCTAAAATGCATATCTATGCTTTTGTCTGCATATTTTCTATTATTTTTTTTTTTCTTTATTGCTTATTTCTACTTTTATTGCCCATTTTTATACCCTTCACCTTCGTGAGAAGGGTATATATAAATTTGTCATTCCGTTTGTAATTTCCACAATATAATTTTCCGACCCTATAAAGTATATATATTCTGGATCCTTATAGATAGCGGAGTCGATTTAGCCATGTCCGTCTGTCTGTCTGTCTGTCTGTCTGTCTGTCTGTCTGTCTGTCTGTCTGTCTGTCTGTCTGTCTGTCTGTCTGTCTGTCTGTCTGTCTGTCTGTCTGTCTGTCTGTCTGTCTGTCTGTCTGTCTGTCTGTCTGTCTGTCTGTCTGTCTGTCTGTCTGTCTGTCCGTCTGTCTGTTGAAATCAATTTTCTGAAGACCCCAGATATCTTCGGGATCCAAATCTTGAATAATTCTGTCAGACATGCTTTCGAGAAGTTTGCTATTTAAAATCAGCAAAATCGGTCCACAAATGGCTGAGATATAAGGAAAAAACCAGGACAACCTCGATTTTTTACCTATTTTTTTACCTATATCTGGATTACTAAGTCATTAATATAGACAATATGGATATCTAATGATAGATATTTCAAAGACCTTTGCAACGACGTATATAAGACCATAGTAAGTTGGACCTACAATGGGTCAAAATCGGGAAAAAATTTTGAGCCCGAATTTTTTTTCACCAAGAGTTTTTTTGGCTAAATATTAAAAAAAAAATTTTAAAATTTAAAAAAAAGTTTTTTAAATTTAAAAAAAATTAAAAAAAAAAAAAATCGAAAAAAAATTAAAAAAAAACAACTGGAAAAAAAATAAATTTTGTTTACCTAAAAATATTTAAAATTTTTATTTTGAAGTATAGTTTGGTGAAGGGTATATAAGATTCGGCCCAGCCGAATATATCTCTCTTACTTGTTTAATATGCATTGATAATGAGACTTCAACCAATCCATAAAATGAAGAAAGTCATTGGAAAATCTAATTACTTGTGGTATAATGTAAACATACCTTAAGCAAATTTGGGACTAAATAATACACATTTTTGAGGTCAGTGTTTTGTCTTCAGATTTTATTTTTTAGTAAAAACATTCACTGCTTTACTTTTGAAACTAAAATTAATTTCTATATTATCTATTAATTGCTTTAATTTATAAAATAAAATTACAAATAAACGAAAAAATTTCATTTTTGAAATTCCCCAATTTGGAGAAAATCCACTAATCTGACAACACTGGCTTCCAGTTCGAATGTTGATAATGTGCCGGAAAGTGACGTGATTATATAATGAAAATAATATGAATTTCATATAAAATAACAACTTTTTTTAAAAGACGCCTGTCGATCAATTGGCGCTAATGAGGTGGAACTGATATTAGAAATGCCCTAAAGGTCATAAAAAACGAAAAATCCATGCAGATTGCATAAAAAAATAACTCATAAGTTTTTAAATTTCTGAATTTTAAATTATAAAAAAAAAACAAATAAAATTATTATTATTTATAATTAACAAAAATTGTATTTAACTTTTTGCTTACAATATATTGGCACATACATAGTTAAAACCTAACTATAATTAATATAAACTTTTAACTAAGTCGGCCTACCTAGCTTTTAACCAACTACTATCTAACTAACTTTAAGATGACTACTACTTTAAGCTAACTACAATGCAGATAACTTTAAGCTGACTACTATGTAGCTAACTTTAAGTTAGTTGAAAAGTCATGCAGACTTGGGCAATTGATTTTTTTCAATGACATCGCCATGTTCATTGAAAGTAATCCATTCATCAACCACAACTAGTTGAGAAAAAGTTAATTTAAAGTTAGCTTTAAGTTAACTGTGTTGCTTGCAGTGTATATTCAACATAAATTGTTTCTCGTGATTACACAGACTTCTATTTAAATATTTGACAATGTCTAGAGGACTATGGAATCCTTGATATTCCAATATATTTTACAAAAATATCTTAATATTTATATTTATCTCGAAACTGAAAAAATAGACAGTTTGCACTTAAATAAAATGTTAAACTAAAAAACACTTTTAACAAATTTAATTAATATGTATATACTTTCAGATTCAAAGTGTCGCATTTCATACATGGGAACCGAAGTGCAATGAATTGATAGAATGTTTAAGTAAAACAAACTTAATACAATGGAAAAGTGGTCCTCTACTTATAAGTGTCACAAATGAAATCCGCGAAGCTGTAAATGATATCGTCTTATCAAAAGGAGGCTCAATACAAAAAGCTCGACAATGTCAAGGTTTAATTTTAAATTACGACAAGGCTTTAAATCTGAAAGTACCCAGGTAGTCTTCAACTCTATCAGCGATTTTAAACAAGATCTTCACATTTGTTTATAATTTGATGCCCTAATTAAGCTTCAAATTTCTAATATATTATTTTGAAACCAAAAAAAACTAGTATAATTTTTTGTTAACAGAATTTTCTAACTAATATCATGATTTGTAATCGCTGGTAGAGAAATTAATATAATTTTTTATTATACGGATACTAATTTTAACATGTTTATCATAAAAGCCTTCCCAAGGGCTACAATGAAACCCCTGTACAGGAGAAGCATGCCGATTTAATTCATTCTCTTTGGGCAAATAATAAAGAAGCTTCATTGAACTACATTAAAGGTTTTATCAATTTGAAAAGATGTATTGGTGTTATAGAAGAATCCACAAATAGTCTGATTGGTTGGATTTTTCATAATGAATTCTCTGGTTTAGGGTGAGTATTTGCTGTTTTCTATTTTTATGAACTTGTTAGTTAAACTTAATTTTATTAAATTTTCCAGAATACTTCAAGTTTTGCCATCAGCTCAGCGAAAGGGTATTGGTCAATATTTGGCAATCTCTATGAGCAAACTAATAGCTACATCATCGAAAGTTCATTCATCAGCTTTTGTTGTTGTTGGTAATATTAAATCTGAATCTTTGCTGGAAAAAATCGGCTATGAAAAGTTTGCAGTTTACGAATGGATTCAATTAAATAAAATTGATTATTGGGATAAAAAGTAGTAAGATTTAAGAAGTTCTGAACTATTTTGATTAAAAAAAAAACTATGGCGGAAATCACTCTTAGTAAATAGTATGCTATAATATGCACTAAACGTAAAAGTTTTTCACAATCATATTGCAAATTTATCATTTTAGTTTTTCAGCAAAGTTGTTTTAATTTAACTGCTTATAAGAAAAAAATAGTATGAGAAAGTAAAAATATAATAAAAATCTTATTTGTTGTAACCAAGGTTCTGTACAGAAATGTCAGAAACTGAAGAGCAAAAACGTCATTGTGTGGACACGAATGCAGTTTCAGAAGAGAATTTAAAAATGTTTTGCAGCAAATGTTTCACAGTGTGGATCGGTGCTTACCGATATTCTATAAATAATTTAAATTATAACAAGTAAGAGAGCTATATTTGGCTGTGCCGAATCTTATATACCCTTCACCAAATTATACTTTAAAATATAAATTTTTTATATTTTTAGTTAAACAAAATAATAATTTTTTTCAAAATTGTTTTCAAATTTTTTTTAATCGAACAAACAATTTTTTTGGTAAAAAAAAAAATCGTATTAAAAAATATGTTTCCCGATTTTGACCCATTGTAGGTCCAAATTACTTAATGACTTAGTAATCCAGATATAGATCAAAAATAGGCCAAAAATCGAGGTTGGCCCGGTTTTTCCTATATCTCAGCCATTTTTGGGCTTTTTTAAATAGCAACGGAGCCGGAAGAATTCCCGATATATTGATGTATGAATCAAGTTTGTAAGTTATTTGGGGTCTTCAGAAAATTGATTTCAATAGACAGACAGACGGGCATGGCTTAATCAACTCCGCTATCTATAAGGATCCAACATATATATACTTTATAGGGTCGGAAAATTATATTGTGGAAATTACAAACTTATATACCCTTCTCACTAAGGTGAAGGGTATAAAAAGATGTACTAATTTTTTTATTTAGATATTTAAGTTTATTGAAATCATCAAAAATTTTAAATATAATAAAACACCATGATACAATCATTACAAGGTAAAAACCATAGGGTACCCAGCAGTTCTAGGAGACAGTCCCAAACTAGTGATTTTACCCATCATTTAGGGTGGGAACTAGTTACTTAAATAGCGACGTGACTAGTTATTTTAACACGTAAATGTCCTGACCTTTTATGACAAGAATAAGACTGTCTAATAGCAGGTCCAAAGTAGTCAACGCATTGGATTCACATACTAGTTAAATAACGTCAATTACCTTACTAGCTACCTAACTGGTAACTTGATCAGCTACATAACTAGTTATTTTAACATGTACAAGTGCTAATTGCCCTCAAATAGTCAGCTAAAAGACATATCATAGGCAGTCCATTAAACGATAGCTTGTAAACAAACCTTTCTTCGTCAGCTCTCCAATGGATTATTCTGGTGGGTTAAATAACTAATTTCTAAAGTGCAGTACAAAATAAACGTTTAAAGTGACTTCACTATAGGTTACTAAAAGACATTAAAGTTACTATTGACTTCATGCTATGTTACATGGGATATTAGTATACTTAAGCTAAAATAAAAATTAAGCTAAAATAAATTAATTCATTATGAAATAACTGCAAATACCGTATCTGCTAAGCAAACGTTACCGAAATAATAGCAATTTACGTTAAATTACCGAAATAATCCAAATTAACATTACCGCTACCTTTTTACCGTTTTTAGTCGGTTGTTGTTGTAGTAACTTTCTAATGTGGGGGCTGCATCCAGGTCTAGAAAATGTGCTACATCAACGGTGTTGGTCCACTAATACATTGGACTAAGTGAAGTATGATTGGCTGGGCAGTTGAATATGTGAGGGTATCATTGGATCCCTGACCACATGCTGGTCATACATTTGGGAAAGCAGGGTCTATGTGGGACCTGTGGGCATTGAGCCTGGTGCTCCATCTCGACTTCAGTTGTGCCTGAACTACTCTTATATTCCGCGGCAATTTTTTCTGTGAATCTGCTATGGGCGGTGGGCGACCTCCAAGTACGATATTCATGCGGTATTCTGTAACCGCGTCTCTATACGTATGGCGATCCTGCACATACCTTTGTATGTTCTCCTCTTATACACGAAGAACATTCCTGACATGCCTCGGGGAGGCTCCTGCTGTGTGGTGTTGAAGCTAGATTGAATCCTCCGACGACATCCCAGGAGGAACTGTTTTGGGAACATGACGTTTTGTTCTTTTACTGGGAGAACCTTCTTTTCCTCGTGTAGATGGTGTTCCGAGTTGGTCTGCATGTGCTAGATCTTTATTTAAATAGATTTCCAAGATTTTTCTTGAACTTCTCTGTTTGCCATGGTCAAATGTATTTAGCCAAATTAATTAAAAGTTATGATGACAATAACAATAACAAAAATTATGATGAAGATAAAGTTAATTAGACTTTTTGAAATATTTATTGAAAAATCTTGTGTATTTTGGTGCATAATTTAAATATAGTGCAAGCTCGGTATACCCGACTACCCATTATCGCGACGGCCCGGTTATCGCTATGCCTTAATTTTTAATATTTCAGGTCTGTAATCGCGACAGTTTACGAAAAACGGGTTCTATTTTTAGCGAATTTTATCAGTTTTTTTTTAATTAATCTCCTTGGATGATTTTGATCTTTAATTTTTTTTAGTTTATTTGTGTTATTTGTGTCATTTGTTGTGTAAATACACCTCTTAATATGGGTAAATTTCAACATATTTTAAAGCAAACGATAAATTCAATTTGCGAGAATTACAAGTTGCACCTAATTATAAAGCAAGAAAATTCATTAAAAAAGTTCATACGTACAACAGAAAGTGGCCCTGGCAAACGTTGCTCCTTAAAGAAAGCTGAGTACCTAAGAATGAAAAAAATACTTTATAAATGGTTTGTAAAACAAAGGGAAAAAATGTTCCAATATCATCAGCGATTTTACCATCAAAAGCCAGTCATTTGTATTCCAAAAATGTATCAAACCAATTCAGGTTTCAATGCCAGTGAAGGATGGTTGAAAAAATTTAAGCGTCGATATGGAATTATATTTTTGAAAATTACGGGCAAGAAATTGTTTTCGAAACCTCATCTTATTGATCCATTTGAGAAAGAGTTTAAGCATTCACCAAATCTACAATGCCAACGAATCCGCTTTGTATTATAGGATACTTCCAAATCACACTCTCTTCACATGTAATGAGAAAACGGGTCCCGGAAAAAAAATATGTAAAGAGCGAATAACTTTTTTGCCATGTTCAAGTGCAAATGGCACAGACAAACTGAAATTGTTGGAAAATCGAAAAATCCACGTGACTTTAAATGCCTTTTCAATAAACCTCTGATATACAACGCCTGGATGACATTATTTATATTCAAGGAATTGTTTCATTACGAATTTGTTCCCTACGTAAGTTAATTTTCACCAATTAGTAAAGTTGTTCATAAGTAAAAATATTTTAGCTCCGAGAATTTTTGGCTTTAAGAGGTCTTGTTGAGGAACTAAAAAGTGATGACGGTTTAATTATAGCAAACAATCTACCACCCAATTGCACTGTGTTTATTCTACCTTTAGATCAAAACGTTATCACCCACTTGCTTGGTGAGAAAGGAACAAATTTGAAGCTCAAACTAAAAATCTTCAATTTAAAAAGTGCAGTTCAGATTCTACTTATTAGTGTCGAATATACGAAAATCCTCGAACGCCTAACTCGAATTCGGTACTGAATGAAGTGTAGAGGATAAAGTGCCCTTAAATATTTTTCAAAATATAATTCAATGGAATTATTAGATATGGAATCGGAGGATTTATACAATAGTGGTTATGAAGAAAACAAAATTAATTATTCAAAACGTTAGAATATCGATAAACATTTCGTTAGCTTCTTAGCTTATTCAAAGCGTTTGTGCGTAAAAAAAAGTTTGCAATTATGTATTTATTTTTTGTCTCGCTGTTATACTGTGGAATACAAACCGTACCAACCGTCTTGTAGGTAACCAACAAGGCTTCTTTATCTATTTCCCATGTGCTGCCGGCTAACGCTTTGAGAACCTTGTTTCTACTTCACAATTTGTGTGTGAGTGCCACTGCATGAGCTGATCCCCAACATTTGCACAGTCGGAATTTGGGCTCCTTCGACTACGACGCAAAGGTTGAGATTTACCTTCTTCTTTCAGGTGCTGAAGAGTGTTGTTGCGTTAATTCCTGGTACAGTACAGGTCTCATCACTGACAGGTTAAACATCGTTTACTATGTTTGGTGTACGTTGGAAGATCATTGGAGATCATTGACCCTAAAGAAACAAATTCAAGAAAAATCACTTGTACGCCGCTTGAAGTTAATTTGGGCGCCGACCATGTTAATGATGAGGCGTCTAATCACCTCCTTTTATCGATCTGGGCAAAAATATATCAATTTTGTTTCATTTAACATAATTCTGATAAATACTATTCTGCAAAAAAAATCTTAAGGTTATTTTCACAGATTACATAGATATGAATCAGCTGGTTCGTAATATGGCAACAGAAAACAATCAAAAGAAAATGTCAAAATGGTAAAAAAAAAAAATATTTTTTTGCCGAACGTAGGGCAACGTGCAGATACTTGCAGCTGAATTTTATTTTATTTGTTACATAATACTTTTACTTATTACTTCCAATAGCTTAAAGAGCAGGAATTAGCAAGAAAAAAATTATTTCATTCAATCACATCAATTCTAACAATTCACATTCAGATTTTAGGTATTGTACTTACCTTCAACGTATAATCCATTTTGTTTCATTTCCTTGATTATAAAAACTTTGACACTTGTTTAACGGAAGCATCTACTACCCTATTCTGGTTAAGGCCTACTTCAAACGGATATTATGAAGGGCATTTGAGGCAAAGGAAAACTATGATAATTTTTCAACTCCTAGATCATTTCATCCTAGATCATTTCTTTAACCAACTCAATGACAAAAAACACCCAACTAAAAACTTGTTTTTTTACTTTTGGCCGGACAATGTTGCCTTTGGCCGCACTGTGCGTCATAGTAACCATACGATTCGATGTTACCAAGGCGAATTTATACAAGGTGGAGTCAGTCAATCAGCTGATAACTTTTTTTTTCGTTTTTTGGTTCTAACTGTTGTCAAAGCATTTGTTTATATTTAAACATCTACATATTCTAAGCTTATTAACAAAATATTTATTTTTTACATAAATATGTAAAGCCCTCACTATTCAATTATCTACACTATATTAATTTTTAATACATATTTGTTAAATTTTTCATTTTTGTCTTTTGACAATTGTTGTTTTTGTAGAACTGCCACCACCTTGTATGAATTCGCCTTGGATGTTACTTTATTAAGAACTGTCATTTGTATCTATCTGTAATAATAGGTCTGTTCATTTACTTTTCCAGTAAATACTTGCAACGAGAGAATAAAATCAAAATATACAAAATTACTCTCTTAAATTCTCAAAAATAGTAAAAAGTAAATGAACGCTTTTCCAGTAACAAAAAATTTATACACACAATTTTCATATTTTTTTCTTTTAAAATGTATAAATATTCACATTTTCTTAAATTTTATTTTTTTCACCACAAAAATAAAATTGTAAATAAATAAACAATAACACAAAACATATGAAATATAAGCTGCTAACTATTACGAGTTCAAAATAGAACTTGTAATAGTTTGCAACGAGAGAACACTCTCTAAAATTTATACGCTCTTGATTTTTTCTCTACTTGCTAGTTTTTTGAGTTAATGAACGCTTTTCCAGTAACAATTGTTACTAACTAGTAACAACTTTTAGTTATTGAACAGAGCTAATATGTGGTGATTTTTATATTTTGTTTTGAAAAAATAATTGTTATTTTCTATTTTTATGATGAAAATCAATAAAAAAAAAAGTTTATTAAACAAACAGATAGAGTTATGAGAAATGTTATGGGGTATATAAACTATATTCTAAGGAATTTCTTCATACTGAATTTTTGAGTTGTAAATAGCATATATAACAATTATTTCCGGTCTCTGGAAGTAAGATTTTATTATGTTTTGATAACCATAAATTTAAAACATATCTGAAAAGTAACAGAGTTTTCTCTGAGGCCTCAAAACTCTACACAAATTAATTCGAAGAAGATAGCTTGCCAAAAGTTATACTAACATGGATTTTAGGTAAAATGTATTGTATGAATTACTTACTGACATACATAGATATTAAAACATAGTTTTTAATTTTCACATAAAACGAACTTAGTTAACATCACAGATTACTAAAGATACGCAACAAATGACAGTAGTCAAAAAGGTGTTTAATGGTTTTGCTTTGCAGAGCGAGAGAAAAATACAATTTTCACTAGGCAACGAGTGTAAAATATATTTGTCCCTCTTTTCAAACCACAACTATTTTGACATTTCCTTCTGTTATTTTTCTATTTCCATATTTCTGAAAATATATAAATTGTTTTGTAAGTTTGTTTGTTTATTTGTTTGTTTGAGCATCACGCCTAAACGGCTGAACTGATTTTATTGAAATTTGGAACGTAGATAGATCCTTAGCTATAACTTTTTTCCAATACTTGGACCAGAAAGGGATAAACAGGGGGAAACTGATTTTTTTTTTTAATAAAATCCTTACATATTTTTCTTACTAAAAATAAAATCATTATTATTTTTAAATTGTTTAGATTAAGTTTATTTTCTTTTTTTCTTTTTTAATAAACAAAGTACATATTTATGTATTTGTCAGCGTAATTTTTTGTTTTCTCTCTACGATATATACAAAAGTTTGCGTCAATCATTTTAGTTTATGAATATTTTCTTAAACTTTAAAATTAGGAAGTTTATAGTAGAAGTATCTAATATTTCGTTTTTTTTTAATATTGGTGTATTTACATTTTTAAATATTGCAAAAACAAGAACAGACTTAAATAACTGAAAGGGTCATTATTTTACATTAAACATCATTGATTAATTAGTTAGAAAAATATGCAATAAAAATACTGAGAAACGAAATTAAATCACATTCACAATGTTTTACAAGAATATGGCAAAAATAAAATTAAAATTATAGCCTGTAGATGTGAAAACAATGGTTTAACATAAAATTTATATTTTTTATACATGCATTTTATATGTATATGTGTTTATATAAATAAAATTGTATAGTATTTCTAAATTCAATTGTATTTTATTACTTTTATAAAGTTATTAAAATTGAACTAAACGAATAAGAGTCGTGTTGTACTACCATTAGGCACAGTACTGCCATTAGCCAAAAGACTATTTGAGACATTTTTCGAACTATAGCCATTTGGAATTTTGTGATTTGTTGTAACTGAACCACGGTAATAGGGATCGACATTATTTTCCAATGAAGTATATTTGATATTACTTTTTTGTGTGGTGGTGGGTATAATAGATATATTTCTGCTTATATGTTTTGCCTAAAATGGAAATGTAAAATATATATATATCAATTAATGACGTTTACATTTAAAACAGAGAACAAATGAAAACTCACCCTATTGTAGCATAATACACCTAATATAGCCAGGGCCATGCCTAAGCAATTTACCCAAGTTACTGGATTTCCCAAAATCAACAGAGATACGGCTATAACAAAAATACGTTTCGATGCACTCGCCACTGCATAAGTCAGGGGCGTAACAAGTGAAAGCACAGAAAAGGCAATTATGTTTTGTAGCCAATTTAAAACTCCGTCGGCAAACAGTAACGCTATGACACGATAATCTAAATTTATCTGAAATATATTATCTATGTCATTAGTTTGTAAAAAAAAAAAAAAAAACTATAAATAATACTTACAATTGCCGGATGTTGAATAACTTTGAAACTGTCAACATATATCCAAATGGGCAAAAACATGAATAAAGCTAATTTACCAAGTAAATGTAATAGGCGTAAATGATGAATTCCAGTATCTTTTAGCACCTATAAAAATAAAGAAAAATATCAAGTAATAGTATTTGTTCGGTTATGGATACCACTATATTCTATAAACATTTATGTATCATAGAGCCATGTTTCTACTTAACGGATTATGCCCATTTTCAATACCAACAGATAGACCGTCTTAGAATGTTATAAGGAAGAAGAATATAAAATTTTGTGACTGCTATGGAAATTTCGATCCGTTACAAACGGAATGACAAAAATCAATATACCACCATCCCCATCTTTTTGGTGGTGGGTATAAAAAAGGATCACAATGACATTTTCTGAATTGCTTCAATGCACCTCTTGGATTCTGATGGATCATTTCTTTTAGAAATGTTTTCGTGTCAATTGAGTTAAGAAACCTCAATACTTAAAAACTGATTTTAGAGTCTCATTGAATTTCAGAATAAAGCCTAAAATGGAGTATAGGGCCTAGGGTCGGAAAAGAGCCTTCTATGGGGACTTGAATCAGCTAGGTGAAATCATGGACCGATATTGCACATTTTCAATACCAAACATACATTATTAACAGAGTGTATTGAAATTAATGAATAAATAATAAAAAAAATGTCAGCCAAGTAACTCCTTTCGTTTCGGCCCTGTCGTGTTTTCAACGAACAGGCGACCTTAGAATCTTATGTGGACCCAGAATATATAAAATAATTTGGGTATGTGACAAATATTTTGTGTGTTACAAGCGGAATGACAAAATTAATTTTTGATGGTGGGTATATTAGCCCTTTATATTTTTAAGTCTCATAAACCTTCTTTAGAGCTGAAATGATCCAGTTTTTATGTTTTCCTACACAAATATTTTATATATATCAGCTGTTAGTTCTTTCTAATTTACTGCAGAGTTTAACCGATCATTATTGGCCGCTTAAACTATGGTGGGTTTAAAACAAAATAATCGACGACCCAAAAACTACATTCGTAGATTTAACATAAACCCGCCCTAAATGACAGATATTTTTTTACCATTAATAGTGAGGGATTCATTAAAAAAATGGAAAATTACACTCTGATTTGTTTACATTTTTACACAACAAACACAAAAAAAATTCCACAAAAAGTTGTATATTTAACAAGCTATAACGAAGTGTAAAAAAATCAGAGTGTAATTTTCCATTTTTTTAAACACCCTTAGTTTGTTAAAAATACAACTTTTTGTGGGATTTTGTATCGTCTGTATGTTGTGTAGAAATGTCAAAAAATCAGAACCATTATTTTTTAATGAATACCCGCAGTGTCTCAGATTCTAATGGAATAAATAGCTTTGCTCTCTTTTGGTTTAGAAGTTATACAGTAATAATAGTCGTGTTTTTTTGGATGTGTTCGAGATGAAAACGCCTTCGTTCAGCTATTAATACAAAATTATTATACGAAGCCGCTTTTCGAGGTAAAGAAAGGCCAGCTACTCAGAAATAAGATTTTTCAATTTTTGATAATCCTTTCGTATGTATGTGTAAAATTATAAAAAAAATTGACATGAAGCGAGTTTTCATAAAAAATGTACATATCGGTCTTATTTGCAATGAATGCCCTTCATTTACGATTTTAATTACATAAGGTATGGTCACACATGGCAAATATTTACTCAAAAAAGCGTAACCACTTTTTTAGCACAAATTTGTTTCACGTTGTTTGCTTTTACAAGTGATTTGTAAGATCAAAAAGCGTCAAATAAAATAAAACTAATTATTTGTTTTGAATTGTCCTCAGTAAAAGCAGTTTATGAAATAAAAGAATTACAATCCATATAAATATATAAATGTCTTTGTAAGTTTGTTTGTTTGAGCATCACGCCTAAACGGCTAAATCGATTTTACTGAAATTTGGAACGTATATAGATCCTTACTTGGAAGCGTCAATAGGCTATAACTTTTTTCAATACTTTTACCATAAAGGAATAAACAGGGGGAAAAACTAGTAAAATTGGTACCTTTAGTTTTAAACAATAATTACTAAACGGCTGAACCGATTTTTACTACGACAGGGGTAGCGAAGCGCACCGGGTCAATCTAGTAATATATATTTTATTTAGTGTTTACGTCTTTTTTGTCAAATATTTGCCATGTGTGACCCTACCTTTAGCGCTGGTTTTTTACGTGAAGATTGCTGATTAAATTATGTTTAATCAACGAATGTTGTTTTTGGGTAGTCGATTATCAGCCTGTCGCAGAATTCCATTCCGATCGAAAGTGTAATTAATTCCGTATTTCGCTTCTTCAGATTTCTTTCGGAATATTTATATTTCTTTTTAACTATTTGTTTTTCTCAAAATTTTAATCAATTTCTGTACTTTTGTTTTAATATTAAAAACGCTGTCAAATTAAAATTAGAAATACAGAATTATTAAATATTTTTGGAATTAATAAATTACAAGGATCCTGAAGAACCTAAAACGAAATCGATCGGAATAAAAACAATGGAACTGATACCATTCCGAAGAAAATGTCTGACAGGTTAATAAACTGTTTGTACTGCTTGCATTTTTTGCAAAGATTAATCCACAATATTGGCAGCAAGCTGTAAATGAATCATTCTTTTTTGATTTTAATTGATTACGAATTAGCTAAATTTTAAATTAATTCATTTTACAACAAAAATGAATTGAATGAAATTTGAATCGATTCAAAAGAAATGAATTACAATTCATTTCCAATTCAAATGAATTTGTAAGAACGAGTTGCAATTGCATTTGAATTGATTTTGAATTAATTCAAATGAATTTGGTAAAAATGAATTGTAATTCATTTACAATTCATTTGAATTGAATTGATTTTGAATTAATTCAATTGCAATCAATCAAATTTAAGAGCAGATCTCTAGGGGAAATGAAAATATTCAGTACAAAAATAACAAACAATAAACTTTAATCAAAACCATCTTTGACGACTCATAGACATTATAATATTTTAAATTTGATTGAAAAATTTTCAAAAAATAAATTTTCCACAATATACAAATATGATATTATTTAAACAAAAAATGATTGCTAAAGTTTAAATCTAAGAATTTTTGTCTTTGGACCATATTAGGTGATATACAAAACGAGAGTAATGCTTGCTGTATTTTACATAAAAAATAGTTGAATAACAAAACAACAGTGATGCTTACTGTAGATTTACTTACAAAATTAATTCAAAATCAATTCAATTCAAATGAATTGTAAATGAATTGCTAATTCTTTTTTCTAATTCATTTGAATTAATTCAAAATCAATTCAATTCAAATGAATTGTAAATGAATTGCAATTAATTTTTACCAAATTCATTTGAATTAAATCAAAATCAGTTCAATTCAAATGAATTGGAAATGAATTGCAATTAATTTTTACCAAATTCATTTGAATTGACTCAAATTTCAATCAATTCATTTTGTTGTGTGAATGATTCGCGAATTAATTCAAAAATGAATGATTCATATACAACTCTGGCAGTATGCTTAAACTAGGAAATAAATCATAATAATCGAGTTAAACCTGAAACATATTTAGGCAGGTTTTAACCAATGAACGTGTTTTTCACAAATGGATTTTGAACTGTTTATTTTGTTAGAACTGTTTATTTTGTTAGAATTTAAATACTTTTCCAAACTACATATGTATGCAATCCAAAAAATTTTAATATAAATATGGACATTATTAAAATTTTATTTAAAAAAAGCAAAGGCGTCCATAACGGTGTTAGTAAATTTTAACTTTGTAAAAAGAAAATGGGTATTAAAAATTATAATGATGATTAATATAACTAAATTAAAAAATATCGAACAACTTTAAAATCAACGAAATATAATTTATTTTAAAACAGGTGTGCTGAATTGTTTATTATTATTATTTTTTCAGCTGTTCTAACTTAAATTTAACTGGCCAATGATAGTCAGTTACATATATCTAGATTACAAACAAAATAAAAAATAAGAGCGGGTTTTTGTCTTAAAGATTGGAAAATAAATTATCTTTAATCTACGAATATTGTTTATGGGTCATCGATTATTTTGTTTTATTTGCTGTTTTTAGCTGCCAATACTGACAGTTTAAATTCTTTAATAAATCCGAAAGTAAGAACAGGTGAAAGATGACTGTTTTTGATAACAAAATGTAACATAGTGTATGGATTTCTATTAGATTATAATTTATTTTTAGATTAAAAAAAAAAAACTGTCCAAAGTGGAAAATAAAAATGTTAGTTTAAACAAATAATGAATATCATTTTTATCCCAAAAACTATTTTTAAATTATGAGGACTCTGAGTTAAAAGTTTTATTTATCACAAAACATATTGTAATTAATACTATGGAAATACCATTATTGTACGATCTCTGTAAAAAAATCTCAGAATAAACTTAATATCCCTTTACTTATTGTACCTATATTAAATAATACTTTCTAAAAAATACCTACCTTTTTTGAAAATATATTTTGCAAGGAAAATCCCATGGTTGATATTAAAGCCGATACCAATCCCATCATGTTAAATGATATTTCAGTCATAGTTGCAATTCCAACTCCAGTTATAATTGGTAGCAAACTCAAATACACCAATGTTGGCTGTTTCTCACGAAATATTAAACGTGTCAGTATCACCGTAAATAAAGGCATGGTGGCTTTTACTGTACAATGATAACAAATCATATAAATAATATACATTAGCAAATTAATAAACAAATTACAATTGTTATTAGAAAATACACACGTCACTAACTTCGTTTTGTTGTAATTACAAAACCGCTTTAAGAAGTTACCTGTATGAGCATAAGACACTGGAACCTTCCACAGGGAAATATGTGATGTTACAGATGCTAAGAATTTACCAAAAGCCAGTGGAACTATCAATCGCAGATAATAGCCCCTTGGTATATCCTGATATTTTCGTATCCTCCATAAATTAAAGAATGGTCCGCTGTACAATGTGATGCTACATAGTTGGATCATTGTCACCGTCATGGGGTACGGAAATTCATTTAGAACCATTTTACCAATAACATTGTTGCTGGATGAAATAATATACCATAGAATGCATAATATCAAAACAACCATAACATGCCTAGAACCAGTGCGTTTACCAGCTCCTCCATTCATCTTTCTCACTAATCACTTTTACTGTGTGCAGCAGACAAATGTAAACGATTTAAATCTTTAAAATTCTTAATTAATTTAACTTGTCACACAGAATTCTTTAACTTAAATTAATATTTATTGTTGACACTTCATTTTGACTTTGGCTAAAATAGATTTTGGCAAATTATATTACCAAATATTAAGGGAAATAGTTCGGATAGAAGAAATTGTTTTGGTAAATATTTCTTTCAACACACACAATAATTTCTCTCTCACTAACACGTCAACATTAGTGTTGGTAACTTTTAAAAATCAAACGAGTGTTAAAAATAGCTAAAAATCAGCTATTTTTGTCGATATATTAATATTTTTTATATTTTAAATAAAATGTTTGCATTAAAAATATACAAATAATAACACTAGTTTTGATGCTAAAATACTACTAAAATAAGACACTAAGGACAATGTCATTTCGTCCTGCAGATGACAATATCATTATATCCGATTTTTTGAAGTATGTAAGAAAATAGTTATGGATCTTATATAGCATTTATATGCTTGTGTTTTTCGTTCATTTGATCACAATGATATACTTCCAATTATTCACCCTTATCGTGGTTGGCGTGTACGTTTTACGCCTACGACAGTTTCGTACTAGATTAAATATAAACTGGTTCTTTAATCTAGTACGAAACTGTCGTAAAACGATTACGCCAACCACGAAAAGGTGAATATAATTATTTTATGGAAACTATCAGTTACGATTACAAATAATTAGAGATTGAGAACATGGGACATTGAGTATTTAAAACCAGGAGGTTTAGAATTTTTGACAATTTTAGAAAACAATTGCTTAATTTACAACAATATCCTGTATCTTGTATTAAATACACTTTTTGATTTGATTTCTTTAAGTTAAATTTGGCCTAAAAATACCGCCATCAGCAAATCTGGCTTACGCCCTTTAAGAGTCTTCTTCAGGAACTACCACATCGAACTCAACTCCTGAGTTTTATGGTCTCCACCAAGGCGAATTTATAGAAGGTGACCTCACAAGAACAGCTGATTATTTTTTATATTCAGTTGTTTAGACAAGTGAACTGTCAATTCACTTGTGGTTGTTGTGGCGAAAAATACAACAAACCCAAAAGCAAAAACAACAACAGGCAACTTTGACAGTTCACTTATCTTTTTACAAAAACAAAGTACCTGTTGTTTTTATACATGTTGTATTTGTTGTAGTTCTGTCGTCACCTTCTATAAATTCGCCTTGGTCTCCACCAAAATCCAATTTGAGTTTTGTTTACTTGTTTCTGAACACCCATTGTATTTTCTTTATTCTTCTCAATAACTAACATTCATATTCATTGATAGCACGGAAACCAATACAAGTGTTTAAAAACATATCAAATAAAAGTGTATAAGTGTATTTAATTTATGTATGAAAATTGCCAACAACAAGCTTACACTATTGTATTTTAATACAATAATACACTTAATACAAGGATACAAGGGGTTTTGTGAATTTAAAGAATACAAAATTGCGACATTTAATAAACTTTTTCACTATACTAATCACAAAAACTAGCCAGAGGTTATGGAATTTTACTTAATAGATTGTGAATTTTTTTTTTCTTGTCAACAGAATTCATAAAAGAATTTAAAATTATAATTTTTAACAGTGTATAAAGGTAATTTTAAACCACAATTCACAATAGAGAAATGCAACTGCTTTAAATTAATTCAAATATTTGACAGCTGTCAAGCACATAAAGAGTATTTGGTAAAACGCTGCGGCTGTCCAAAGGCATTCTTTAAAAGTTGTTAATATTAAATTGGATTTTTCAAACACAAGAACATGGAACCAATGGCATTAGGAAGTCCAGGTGGTAGCCCTGCTACAAATCAATATTTACCATCATTCCTATTGGGGGAACAGCAAACACCTACAACACCCAGGAACAACACACTTTCACCAAATAAGGCGGGAGCAAGAAATGTCTCGTTCGGATTTGCAACATCACCTAGTGGACTGGCAACAAACTCACCCCAAGAGTATAATCGGTCTGTATTGGGACAGAAAACTCTTTTTGGTGGATACCAACAAACACCTCCAACTGTTCAAAATATCACAAATTACCCGGGAACACCAATTCAAAGCCATAACGCCAGTATGTCCGGGCCACCTACACAAGGCTTATTCGATTCTTTGCGCAATGAACGCAATCAAGTCCAGACACCAACACGCTCTCTGCAACCTCAAACCCAATTTGGGACACCAGTAATGGGACAACAGAATGGCAGCATTAATTCTGCATATAACATGAACCAGAGTACACATCAACAACAATTGTCAAACACTCCAGTTGGACATTTTAATGAATCATACATGGGTAATAATGCTTCTTTTAATGTCTCACGAATTGGTGTTATGTCCCCATTAATGCCTGGGACACCTAACGCAAATAATACTGGTGGCATTAATGCCTCCCTAATGATGCAGTGCCCAACCCAACCACGTTATACAGAATTTTGGGTAACTGTATTCGGTTTTCCCTCTAGTGCATCTTCGACGGTATTACAACATTTTGCCCAGTGTGGAACTATTGTTGATAAAGTATTTCCCTCTCAAAATGGCAATTGGGTTCACCTGAAATACTCTTCAAGACTGGAATGTGACAAGGCCCTAAACTATAATGAAAAAATATTAGCCAACAATATAATGATTGGTGTCACACAATGCAAGGACAGAAGTATAATTGATAAAGAGAACCAATGCGAAAACAATGCAACGTAAGTAACAAATTTCTAAAAAAAAAAACTATCGAAAATTTTAAAATTTTTCTACTTGCAGCAGTACACTTGCTCCAAAGGTGCGTCCGTTGGCTCAAACCGCCTACAAGAGTGCTCAAAACGATACTTCAGTTGTGGCGGGAGTTAATGCACCCCAAAAGAGCTCCGGTATAATGAACAAAGCTATGGATTTATTTTTTGGGTGGTAAAATTTAATTTCTTCAAATTATAGGCATCTTTCTTTCTACATGTAATGGTCACTGTTTTTAAATTTATAATTTATCTCTATACAACAACAAATTATATAAATGTTTTCTTTAATATCAGTTAGTTTAATTTTATACCTTTCATTATTGCAATTTTGAAATTTGTTTCGTAAAGAAATCTAATGAATCTATTAAAACAAATTTTGCTTTTATATATTTTTACACTTTTTTTGAATTGTTAGGGATAAATGTAAGTATGTATGTACTTACAATTGGAATGAATACATTTATTAATCGAATATAAAATCGCTTCTCTTTCATTCTTGATACACTGTATGTATTTACCAGAGTTGGGTGCAGTGCACTAAAATTGCAGTTTCCACTAAAAGTTAGTGATAGTGCAAAATTTTTCACTATCACTAATAGCTATATAGTGGTGATTTGAAAAATAACAGCTTCACCAAGCAATAGTGGTAGTGGTACAAGAAAGTTTTTCACTAAAATTAATTTAGTAACAGTGAAAGTCCTTTTTTACAGCTTAGTGCAAATTTTTTTTTTCTCCACTAACAGGATAGTGGAAAAATATAATAATTCACTAATGTTAATGGAAATCAAATACATATGATTATATTGAATTATTTTATACTTTTTTATTTTTATTATTTATTAAATTAATTTTAAAAAGTAAAAAAAAGTGCAGACAAGTTGATTTTTAGCTATCAAAAAAGTATTTTTTTTTAACTTAATATTTTATTCTTTAAGTTTATTTCTTAAAACATTAAGATATATTGCGATATACGTTGTTAAACTATATAAATACAAATTAAAATTGCTAAGATTTTAATGCCTGAAATTTACTTTACTTGAAAATTTATATAATAAAATGGAAATATTTTGACTTGTTTGGAATATTTCTATAAACAATATTTTTTGAAATTTTAGTGCATATAATATAATTAATCATGTAGTGACTGTTAAAAATTTGCACTATTTTATTGTAGTGCAAAATTTTTACTACCACTAATGTTTAGTGGAAGTGAACAAATTTTCACTACCACTAATTTTTTTTAGTGGTAGTTAAAATATTTAGTGGAAAATCAAAATGTCACTATAGTGGCATTTAGTGAAAACCCTAGTGCACTAAATATTTAATGCACTACCCCCAACTCTGGTATTTCCATGGATATATATATCCATTAGAGTATGAATACGGTCCGAAATTAACATGAATATTGTATATCTGATATATTCCGTAAGATATATGGGACCTTCGGAATGTTTCAACCAAGAGGCATCTTTATATCAAATTCCCTATATGTTAGAATTCTAAATATACGTACTTTATGGCTTCGAAAAAAGAAAATAGTGGAAATTTCAAACATAATAAATATATTAAGAGGGGATTTAAAGGTCTTGTATAAAATAATAAAAGGAATCTCTAAATTTAAAGTTTTAATGGTGTTTATTACATTGCATATTTATTTTATATATTTTTAACATCTACCAGTTACAAATGAATGACATAAAATGTATAAATTAAAGTAGTATTTAGGTACGACTTCTAAAATGTTTTTTTTATTTTTTTTCATTTCTTCTATAATTCTAATGTTTTATTAATCAAACTGATAAAACTTTAAAAATTAATGAAATGATGCTGATAAAAATAAAAAAACACTTATTTCGGTTCAATTAGGGCAGTTTCCAAATCTTTCATTTTGGGATAATTAACTTCACTGGCATCCAATTTTGATTGGGCCCACATAATAAGTTTTAATAAAAACATAATTTTGGGTGTCGAATCTGCACTGTGTTCACATTTAAGAATGGCAGCATTCAATTCACTGGCAATCTTTTAAAAAAAAAAAATTAATGAAAATTATGGTTTTACTACATATGCGGTATTACCTTCTGCCTGTGTGATTGCTCCAGTAGATATGAAAATGGACTATCCTGAGGTTTTTCGAAGGCCAGAAGTGCCAGTGTCCTTTCTAATTCGCTCAAAACCTCTGGAATATCCTCTCCAGCTTCTGATAATTTATTTTGAGCAAATGTTAAAGCATCTTCAATTTTGCCAACTCTGTATAGATAAAATCGTTTTAAGTAAAATTGGTTATTCACAAATAATACGTAATTTTCTTCTGAACTAAAAATATGTATGCTTATAAGATTGTTAAAGATTCTAGCAAAATAAAATGCATTTGACCTTCATCAGTATATTTGATGTTATTATTAAGAAATGGAATAAAATTAATCGTATGTACTTTAAATACGTATATATAAATTCCATGTTATATATGATATAAAAGTAACCTATCTCCCTCCGAATGTACCTATGAATATTTAGATTGTTTTATATAAATATTTTGTAATTTTTCTAGTCACTTACCTAATGAGTTCAATTAGTTGTAATTGCTGTAAATGAAAAAACAAATAACGTTCATTGTCCAACAATTCGGGATGCAGCTGATTGACCAAATGTGTTGCCTCCTGTATGCGCCCATTTTGAACAGCTTCGCGTATTAGAATACGATCGTCCAGCGAGTTCAGTTCAATGCTAGGTTCTAAACCAGCTTCAATTTGGAATTTTTCTGCTGCTTCCTTAAATCCCTCTAAATGCAATAAGTCATTTTGTAGTACTTCTGATTTTATATTTAAAATATTTATTTACCCACCTGTTACCAAATAATTCATTATTAAACGATTCATGTCGGCTTGTTTAAATGGAAATTGTTCCAGACGCATCAACCACTCCTCCTTCGAAATCCCATCGTTCTTATCGTTGTAGCTCATTTTTCTATTTTTCCTTATTTTTCCAATTTTGAAGCCGTTTTTTAAAACAAGAAAAATATAATAAAATTGTTATATTCGATCGAGATTTTATACTCTTGCGTTTATTAGGTTTTTGCAATCGTTTAATTCGTGATTACAAGCAAAAAATTGTTATTAAATCTTCAAAAAGGAATTTTTTTCACCAAAAACAAAAGAAGTACAGCTACATAAAGAGAAATAACAAAAATGACTCTGCTTCTTACTACAGTTTGATATTGCCAAGGAAATGATAACAAAAGAAAGTTTCAAATCACACCGAAAAAAATTGTAATATAATTATTATTACAACATACAAAAAATTAATGAAACAAAAATTTTATTTTAAAATTTTTTTTTCAAAATCATCGAAACAGCTTGCCCGCTCTCACTTAATTTAAGAGTTAGAGGAATTTAAAGTCAATATATATAATAGTAAATTTCTCATATATTTGGAAAATAATCTGATCATTGAATAGTGCTTCAGAATACCTTTCATATGATATATAATATGGTACTGTTTATTATCATTGTGAACCAAAAATTCCTTTTTGAATTTATATGACAGTATTTAAAAAAATATGTTGATACAGAGAAAAAGTGATTTTAGCGAAGCCCGTTTTCGATACACCCCAGAGTTGAAAGTCCCTACGCCAGACCGAAGTGCTGCAATACAGAAAATATGAATATTAACAGAAAAAAAATTATAAAAATATAAACTGTTATTGGGATCTTGATTTATTCCGAATGTTTTAGAGAAGCATAAGAGGTAAACAAATAGACTCGATTTGTCTTTTTTTTCATATTCTCTGTACACTAATTCCATTTCTTCTTGTTACGATTTATTCTTTTTCCTTTTTTGAAGTTTCAACACTGGCTACAAAAAAAAAGACATGCAACTAAAATTTTTCGAAAATGCAAAAGGTTTTTGGAATCTTCTATAAGAGGGAATTAGTAGAAAATGAATCGTAAAAATCATCGTCTAAACCCAGTGGGTCTTACACTGGGATTTTTCCTTAACCCGATCTAACCTCTGACATCTAAAAACACTAAAATTGCGCAAGAGAGTTGTGCAATTAATTGCCTAATGTGAAACGGGTCTAATTTTGAGTGTAAAGTTGTTTTCGAAAACACGAAGGCATTAATCAAGATAATTTTAAAAGAAAAACGTACATTTTTTTAAATGTTGTTATAGCCTTATTATATAACAACATTGGGAACAAATCAAGATCCCTTTAACAGTTTATATTTTTATAATTTTTTTTCTGTTAATATTCATATTTTCTGTAATGTAATGTGGGAAGGGACTTTAACCTCTGGGGTGTATCGAACACCAGGCTTCGCTAAAATCACTTTTTCTGTATATCAAAATTTTCTGAAGTACTGTCATTAAAATTCAAAAAGGAATTTTTGGTCCACAATGTTAATAAACAATACCATATTATATATCATAATAACGGTATTTAGAAGCACTATTCAATGATACCCACAACGATCAGATAATTATCCAAATATATGAGAAATTTACTAATATATTGAATTTAAGTTCCTTTAACTCTTTTAATAATGAGAGCTATCAACACCAAAAAAAAATTATTAATTTGCAAGGTGGTTCGAAGATCTGGATTTATTATGCACAACGTACACCAACAAACAAAAAGAGACGTCGTAAAAATCATCGTCCAATCTGCGTTTTAGTTTACTTTGATAAAAATACAAATTTTAAAATTTTAGCTACAATCCGCACTAGGGTTAATGGCAAACAGCTGAGTACTGTTACAAATTGTTTCATGTACTGAACATATTCAGGAAGAATATACTGAACATACGCTTTATATCAAACGTCAAAGACGCAAACGTTTTGTTTTCCTTTTTTTATGTGCGGCATTTTCTTAAACGAAAATTATATATTTTATCGTGCAAATCTTATAAAATTGAAACGAAAATTAAACTGTTTGTTTATCTATTTAGAGTTCATAAATAAAACTACATTTTATACAGATCAGAAACGGGCTAATTTTTTGAGGCCGAAAAATGTCAAAGAGTAGTTCAGGGTAGGAGATAATAATATCAATTGCATGCATTTTATTAAAATTTAGGATAATTTATATATTTTTAGAAGAGATCGTGATCGTGAAAGGGAACGTGACAGAGATCGTGAATATGAAAGAGAGCGTGACAGAGATCGTGATAGAGAGAGAAAACGGCGTTATTCCAGGAGTAGATCTCGATCGCCAAAGGACAACAGATTCGCCCGCAACGGTAATGGCAACAACCGAATGAGGGATGAAAGAAAACGTGAACGCAATGAACGTGATCCTAGAGATATGGAGCGAAATAGGCGTGATGACAAACGGAGAAGGCAATCGCCATCTAAATCAAAAGATTATGAACGTGAAAAATTGTAAGTACACATAACCAAATATGTTAAATCTTTATACATTCATACGCAATTTTTATGTTTTTAGTCGCCAAGCAGAACGCGATCGAGAGCGAGAACGTGAAAAAGAACGTAACGAAAGGGATCGTGAACGAGAACGACAAAGAGACAGAGAAAGGGAACGAGAGCGTGACCGAGAAGTTGAATATGCACGCAATACAACATCTACACCACCAATAATAATCAAAGCAGAATCCAGTAGCTCAGCATCTGAAGAGGAACTTGATAAAGAAGAGGAACAAAGGCGTTTAGAGCTTGAAATGATAAAACGTCGTGAACGCATTGAACGTTGGCGTGCCGAACGTAAGCTCAAAGAAATGGAAGCAAATAAAAAAGAATTCAAATCAGTACTACCGCCAACCACTACTATTCATTCGGCCAAAAAATGGAGTCTTGAAGATGAATCTGAAGAGGAGGATAACAGTTTTGTAGTTGAACTCAAGAAAGAGCCAGACTCGCCACCATCAAAATTTCATCGAATTAAAAAACCCAAAGATGACGATGATGACGAAAAGGTTTACAGATTAAAATCGAAAAGTATTGTTATCGCAGCTAAGGCGAAAATCGAAGCACTCAGAGAAGAGGAGGAGGCTAAAGAAGAAAAACAAAAATTACAAATTCAGCTACAACAGCAAAAGATTCAACAGCAGCAGATAGAACAAAGGAAACTAAAGGAAAAGCTAGAAATGGAGAAACTTGAAGAAAAGTCTAATACAATAGATAATGCTGGCAATAATATGGTGACTGAGGAAGACGATGAAATTGATCCATTGGATGCTTATATGCAAGAAGTCGACAAAGAAGTACGCAACGTTAATCATATTGTTACCCAGCCCAAGCAACATCAACAGGGCGTCGTTATTCTTACTGGCGTGGCGAAAAAAACTACAAAGGACAAACATAAAGGTGAACTTATTGAACAAAACATGGACAGCCTAGAGTATTCCAGCGAAGAGGAATTGGAAGATATAAAGGATACTGCAGCAAGTTTAGCGAATAAACATCGTAAAGAATTGGCTAAAATCGATCATTCCGGCGTTGATTACGCAGCATTTCGTAAAAATTTTTATGTCGAAGTACCAGAGCTCGCCCGCATGACACAGCAAGAAGTTGAAAAATATCGCGCGGAATTGGAGGGAATACAAGTTAAGGGCAAAGGTTGTCCCAAGCCAATTAAGGTACGTTGTTTAGAATTCTTAGGAATTCTTTTTAAAATATTTAGTTAGTGTATGAAGTTTATAGTTAGGAAAAATTAGAATTGGCATAAACGTTGTTGTAACAGCATATGCAATCATAATTTCGGTTAGTATTCTGCATCGTAGAGATCAAGGCCAAGATGTAACGCCACTTCGACAGAACGGAATTAGGTGGGTTGGCCGAACAGTAAAAAACGTATCATGGGGACCATCACCACAGGCGGGAGCAGTAGTTATAGTTGTAGAAGCAGTGGTTGCTGAGTTGACAGCTCTCGGCCGAGTGATCACGGGTAATTCCGGTGCGTATATCCGCCTGTCGTGGGAACCAGTAGATATTAAGCCTGTTGTTCCATCCAGATATTAGTTGTGCCAGAACTACTCTTGTTTCCCGCGGCAGTATTTGTTCTGCAAAAGGCGACCTTCACGATATTCACCGGTCAGGGAACATAACGTCATGCTGACGCAACAGTTACTTCTGGGATGTCACCGGATGAGTCATCCAAACTTCAATATTACACAGCTGGAGTCTCCCCGGAGGCATGTCAGACAGGAAAATAAGAGGAGAGCATACAGAGGTATGTGCAGGATCCATTTGATTGCAGCACATATATGACAGCTTTGACCGACATTCATAGAGACGCCATCAATTCCTCGGTAGCAGGATACCGTATGAATGCAGACGCCGAGAAGATTCTGCCGCGCAAAACAAGTGTCATTCTGGCACAACTAAGATCAGGATGGAGCAACAGGATTAATGCCTTCTGGTCCCGAAAAATCCGTGCCATCCTAAAGTTATGCGATGGTGACCACACTGGAACCGCATAATTTACTACTAATCGTTCTATATTTAGCCAACAAGTTTGTCCATACCCCAAGTGCTACCAGCGAGTGTTTTGAGTACCTTGTTTCTACTTCGCAATTTATGCGAGATAGGCTGTAGAACGTTACACTCAACATTTCTGTCGGAATTATTGAGCCATCGACTTCAACGTTCAGTTCCAGCCATACTTTCTTCATTCAGGTGGTAAAGTGTGTGGCTGATGATTTTGCTGCTGATAATTGCAGGTTACCCGCAGTGAAAGAATTATGGATATCCTTATGTGCATAAGGATTCTATTCCATAAATCTTTCTTTTTACTGATTGGTAATTTTTGTTCAGAACAAATAAATACACAAGTTTGTTCTTTTAGTTCAGAGATGTTCGAATAAGTATTCGATCCTGTTCGAATGCGGTAATTAGCCCCCAGTTTTTGGAAATTGAAATTTACACTTTTTTCTGTCAATCGGGGCACCCGACGGGTTAACCTAATTCGAGTACGTTGAATTCAGAAATTCCGCAATAAAATAAAATTGTTTAAAACGGCATAAAAAAATGAAAAATATAAATTTCTATTAATTACAGCGAGTTATGTATTTTGTTAAAATATTAGACGATATTTGTGTTATCTTTTGTAAATAAAAATCAAAAGTTGTGGACATATGAAAATGAATTGTTAAAAATATCAAATTTACTGAATATTTTATTTTTTTATTTGCAGACGTGGGCTCAATGTGGTGTTAGCAAAAAGGAAATGGATATTCTACGTAAATTATGTTTTGAAAAACCAACTCCCATACAATGTCAAGCGATTCCGGCCATTATGTCTGGACGTGATCTAATAGGTATTGCTAAAACAGGCAGTGGCAAAACGCTAGCATTCATTTTACCAATGTTTAGGCACATTTTGGATCAACCTCCATTAGAAGACGGCGATGGTCCAATTTCGATTATTATGGCTCCTACCCGTGAATTGTGTATGCAAATTGGCAAAGATATTAGGAAATTTGCAAAAAGTTTAAATCTACAAGCGGTATGCGTCTACGGTGGCACTGGTATCTCGGAGCAGATCGCTGAATTAAAAAGGGGCGCCGAAATAATTGTATGCACTCCGGGGCGTATGATAGACATGTTGGCCGCCAATTCGGGACGTGTGACTAATTTAAGACGTGTAACATATATAGTGTTGGACGAGGCCGATCGTATGTTCGATATGGGTTTTGAGCCGCAAGTAATGCGCATCATAGATAATGTGCGACCAGATCGACAGACGGTTATGTTTAGTGCCACTTTCCCTCGTCAAATGGAAGCTTTGGCACGTCGCATTCTAAAGAAACCGATAGAAGTAATTGTTGGCGCCCGGTCAATAGTGTGCAAAGATGTCGCACAGCATGTTGCCATAATGGAGGATGATGCTAAATTCTTTAAACTTTTAGAACTGTTAGGTATATATCAAGAAAAGGGTAGTATTATAGTTTTTGTTGATAAACAAGAGAATGCCGACATACTTTTGCGTGATCTAATGAAGGCCTCGTATCCCTGTATGAGTTTGCATGGAGGCATTGATCAATTCGATCGAGATTCGACAATTTTAGACTTTAAATCTGGTAAGGTGCGTTTATTGATAGCTACATCTGTAGCAGCTCGCGGTTTAGATGTGAAGGATTTAATTTTAGTTGTTAATTATGACGTACCCAATCACTTTGAAGACTATGTTCATAGGTAAGTTAACTATAGTCCACAAATAGCATCGTTTGATGTAGTTTTTCAACAATATTAAAACAATATTTATATGCAGATGTGGTCGAACAGGGCGTGCCGGCAAAAAGGGTAGTGCATGGACTTTTCTTACTCACGACCAAGGCCGTTATGCTGGTGACATTATAAGAGCCTTGGAACTTGCCGAATCTACAGTACCGGATGACTTGCAAAAATTATGGACTGATTATAAAAATGCTCAAGAAGCTGAAGGAAAGAAAGTTCATACTGGCGGCGGTTTTAGTGGCAAAGGCTTTAAATTCGACGAGCAAGAAGCTAATGCCGCTAAGGAAAGCAAAAAACTTCAGAAGGCTGCTTTGGGTCTTGCTGATTCCGACGATGAAGAGGATATTGAACAAGATATCGATCAGCAAATTGAACAATTGTTTGCAGCAAAACGCACAGTCAAGGATACTTCCATACCAACTCCTGCAGTTACTATGGTAAACACCCCTACGGCGGGCAGTACGATCATTGCAGCTGGCACCGCTCCAGCAGCTTCTGTCACTACGATACCAGCTGCTGGGGGTTTGGGCTCTGATAAGCTTGAATTGGCCAAACGTCTGGCATCAAAGATAAGCTCCAATAAAAACTTAGGAATCGATGGCAAGGTTAGCACTCAAGTGGCTGCCGATGCTATACTCAAGGGCACCGCAACTGGCCAGCCAATGATTACTGCCCGTTCCGTAGTGGAACAGTTGGCTGCCAAATTGAACAATAAACTCAATTATCAACCCAAAGACGAAGAGGAAAGTGCTACTATATCTGGACTTCTTCCAAATCAACCCAATTCCTTCACAAAATATGAGGAAGAACTCGAAATTAATGATTTCCCCCAACAAGCACGCTGGAAAGTTACTTCAAAAGAAGCTCTGGCTCAAATATCCGAATATTCAGAAGCTGGTCTTACGGTGCGCGGCACATATGTACCAACTGGTAAAAATCCCCCCGAAGGTGAGCGAAAGCTTTACTTGGCCATAGAAAGCTGCAGTGAACTGGCTGTACAAAAAGCGAAACGGGAAATAACCCGTCTTATCAAGGAAGAGTTACTAAAACTTAGTTCAGCCCATCACGTCTTCAATAAGGGAAGATATAAAGTACTTTAATTTGTTTCTTTTTTTTTTGACAGCAATACAAACATGTTTTTTCTAAGCGTTCTAATTCTATTTGTAGTAATATAATGGACTTTATTTTGTAAGAATCGTAACGATTTTAAAAATGAAATAAAATAAAAATAAAACATGATATAGTTTATTTATCAAATATTATACAAACTGGCATTACAAACGAAAAAAGTACTTGGAATGAGACTGCTATATTCTGCTGTGTAATATCTTAATGTGTATACAGCTGCTTTCAAAATTATAGCACGACTACATTATTGTATCCATTAATTAAATATATGTACAATTTGTATGGTATAAATTTATTAGAAAAATATTTTTGTACATCAATATAGAAAATTAAAAATACTCTGGAATGATAAAATCATCATAAAAAATTTAATATTATGTTAAAGCTTGATAAACAAAAAAGAATTGCAAACAAAATATATAACAGCAAGTTAGGATATTTGTATATAATTAATTTAGACTCTTTCTTCTGCCTTCTTCCGTTTTAATAATAGAGTCCAAGACATTTTCCAAATTTTGTGTAGCTTCGGATAATTCCGTATTGTCACTATACGAATCTTCTACAATTTCTTTAACTTTATGCAATAAAAGTTTAAAATTTGTCATTTCTGTTTCACGCGTGTGCATTGTTAAGACGACGTCCTCGTCACTGCCACGACAATTAAGTTCATCTTGAGAGGGAACTTCAGTAAGTACACCTAATGTTTGAGGAGGTGATGCTAATGATGGTGGCATAGAGGAAGATAAACGTTTTTGATTAAACCACAAACTCAAGTCATTTATAGAGTAATCCGATTTATTTGCATCCAAATAACTACGATTTATATCAGCGCCATTTACTACATTATTAAATCAATCAATTCATTATTTTTCTAAAAATATTTTATTAACACTATTTTACTTACTTGAATGTGTTAAATTGTCTTTAGGTGTATTTAGTGGTTGATGAAATTGGTTTATAGTAACTGTATTAGTTCGTGGATTAAGAACGGCACTAAAATTATCCAAACGTGTTGGGGTTTTAACAAAATTGTATCGATTTGGCGTGCTAGACGTAGGATATGAACTCATTGTCACCGAGGAGGTTTGCTGTTAAAAATGAATTTATATGTAATTTCATTTTAATATACATATCGCTCATTTGCTGCAACGTCATAATTCGAAAAAAACGGGTTTGAATGTTTTATGACATTAGACTATTTGTTAAATAAATTTTCAACAAATCATGAGATTTTAGAAATAAAACCTGATTTGAATAGTAGATGTTAATATCCTTCTAATCTGTATTTAACCCAAATTTTTTCTTGTCAAATATACGAGAAAACATGAATTTTTGTTTTGACGTTTACAACAAAAAAACACTCTTACGGAAAAAATTATTGACTATTTTGAAAACTGATAAAATTATATGAAATACTATAGAACGGCGCATATTTCGTATTACTCAGTTCAAAACACACGGATTTTGAGTTATGTCGTTGTTGCAGCAAATGAGCGATATGTAAAATATAATATGAATTTCAAATTACCGAAAAGTTCCGCATTTCTGTTATAATATCCATTAAAAATTGCTGATGATCACTTAGAAATCTCGAGAGTTCATCTTGGGTTGATGTTTGCACACATTTTAATTGCAGTTCTAGTTTTCTAATCGAAAAATTAAAATATATTACAAGAATGATTTCAGTTAAATTTTCTTTAAAAAGTCATACTCATTTTGATGCAATAGTTTGTCTATAATTATTTGCAGTTTCCCAGAAACATTTAACGCATTTGAAGCAGTTGTAGTCAGACATGATAATGAAGCTAAAATATAATTACAAATTAAAAAACATTTATTTGACAACGCTATTAACTCACAATCAATTTTTTGCAAATTTGAGCTTTGAATCTTGTCATTTGGTGACTGGCATTGCTTTGAGTTTCCCAAAGCACTTGCTGCTGCTGCTTTAACACTAACCGTTGACGCATTCGAAGTTCGATTGGTGGCTATTGTTATTAATTCTGTCGCATTATGAACTGCTGTTTCATTGGCATTACAAAAGCCTTTAGATTCTTCTTCGTCCAACTTTTTGGAATTGCAAAAAAATACAGTACACAGTTTTGCAAAAATATGTGAAAACTTTTTTGTTGGTAAATCCTGTAATATAAACGTTAATTAAGAATATAAAATGATACATATGTACATATTTGTTATTCGTATTTACCTCAGTGAAAACTTCATACATTTTATGACCCGCAACATGTTTATTGGTAGTATAACCGGTGGCAAAACATTTCAAACATAATGACAGATCTTTGCAAGATTGACATTTGAATCTTATACCCGTTATTTTGTCCATATGACAGGAAGCACAAACATTTAGGTGTATAAGTTTTTCGGTATCCTCTATCCTTTTAATTAGTGCTACTAAATTGGCATAGATTAGGAAACGAGTTTGTGTCGTTGTCCATAGGGAATGGAATTGATAATCGGTAAGTCCAGATAAGTTGTGACTCTAAAAATATATGTATTTTTAATAAACTTTTTTTATTTTATTTGTTCGTTCAACCTATTAATTTATTTAGTATAGCAATACACAGCCATTGAGGCCAAAATATAAATGTATTACTTTGTAATAAAAATCCTCAGGTCGAATTATCGCATTCGATATCGAGTAAAACTGATCGTAAAAAAATGGAAATATTAGTAATTAAGTCCCAGTCAGCAGTAGAACTTATCAAATACAGAACTAGGTAAGTATAAATAATCCAATAGAATCAATGAAGAGGTAAGATAGGAGAAATAGACAACATTACTATCAACAAACAAAAAAAGGTTTTTTTTAAAATGATTTTAGGTTTTAGTAACGTTCATAGTCAAAAATACATGGCTAAATCAAAAAAAAGCTAAAAATATATATTAAAAAAAGTATTCAGATAATCTTAGCAAAATAACTCAGAAGAATAACCTATAAGCCATAATCGGTAATAAATTTCTACTTAAAATATCAAAATAATTAGTTACCAAAAGAGTTTTATTTTAAAACTAACTAGGTATAATAATGTAATTTTTAAGCTGTCAAATATGATTTCATTTAATTTTTAGTAATACTCACTCTAGCATAACACTGATCCATAACTAGAGATATATTTTGCGATCCATAAGCAGTTCCTTCGCCAATATATGAAAATATTTTAGCCAAAATATTTAATAAATATTCAAAATTTAATTTAGGCACAGACTTGGTCTTTTTGTGATTAAGTAAATTATAAAATTCTGCAATCATTTGATCGGAAGCGTATAATTTACACAGCAATAGAAAAGTAATTTTGATCTCCAACAATGATATTGAATGACGACGATGTCTAAAAAATATAATTTTTTTACTTTAATGTTCAGTTCTACAGTATTAGATATTTCTTAGAAAACTTACGGATCATAGATATTCCAAAAGAAATTCGATAGAATTGCTGTGGCAGATTCCAATGTATATGATGGTAACTTGGTGAAATGACCCAATTTTTCGCAAGCATAATATACATCATGTATAAGAGAGGTTAATTGAAATGGTGGAACCATTAAATTGACGTCACCATCACGTATTCCATGCCGTTCCATAACAGCCAATACCAATTTATATGGGATATTGCTAGCTGTTGGAGAACAATAATTTAATACGCTTATATCCTTATTAGCATATGTATTTTTACTTACTAAAAAATATTTTTTGCAATGACACAAATTTTACTGCACAGCGATAAACTGTATACTTATAATTTTCAAACTCATAGTTTAGTTGACTTATAATTGCAGTGAGTTTAGGAAATTCATATATTTGTTCTTCTTTGCCGCCACCACAGGTGTAATTACAAACACTTGTTGCCATGCTCACAGTTTAATATTTATACAATGTGGTATATCTATGCAACAGTTTTGTTACTTCTTGTTTCTAGTCAAATCTATTTCTTGTGAATGGCTTTATGCTTAATTATTTTTAAATTATCTTTTAATAAATAAATACTTTGCTGCAAAATATACTTATTCGTTAAATGTCAAACAGAATTTGAAAATATTTTTAATTATAAGTTGGCAGTAGTGCTGCGTTCATCGGCGTGAACAAAACAAACTCTGGAATTTCAACAAACCATAACAGCTGATTGTGCTAAGTGGTGTGGTGAGTTTTTTATACTAGTTGCTGTTCAATGTTGCCTACACCGTTATTTTTTTAGTTTCGTATGTAGTACACCTATATTCCAGTTTTTTATGAAAAACTATATACGCCATTCGATTACTACAGTTATCAGCTATAGATTACTGCAATCCGATATGACGCACAAGATCTCGTTCTGATTTTACAGGGCAAATACTAAAGTAATGTTCTTCTAAATTTTCCATGAAATATTTCAGTTTGGTATATGGTACCCCTATATTCCTTTTAGGAAAACTCAAAGAACTAAATTTTAATTTAAAATAAAAAATATATTTTTATTTAAGTTGTTTTTTTCATAAATTTTTTCATACATTTTATTATTAACATTTAACTTTTAACAATTTATATTTTTAAAAATTAACTAATTTTTGTAGCAGAATATACATCTTCAACAATTTGTAATTTTTATGTTTTTTTAATGAAATGCCTTAATTTACTAAATAAATTATTAAACAACACATTAAATTACTCATTTAAGCAATTTATTACAAACGATGATAATAAATATATATAAAACATATTTCAAAAATTCTACTAGCCCCCAGGTCTAGTGAAATTTTATTCACCTCAGAAGTGTCAAAATTTTACTTACTACAATACTTTGCTATCGTTTCACACACTCCCTTTATATGGCAACCATTTAAATGCTTAGGTAAAAATTAAAACAAAAATATTGGTGGCAGCACTATAAAAATACTCGCCGCCAAAGAAGTTTTTTGTTTACGGAAGATTTTTATTTTTTACTAAAAACAAAATAATTCAACTAAATTTCAGCAGGAATAATTGTGTGGGTTAAACGATTATGAGTTTGAGTTTAACAAGAAAACGCAATCGAACCAGCGGAGCTGGAGACTCCCAAAATGAAAGTCTCTCGACAAAGCGTCGAAATTGTTCCAATGGAAACTTGACACAAAACACTACATTGGTAATATATTTATTTGGTCTAATTAATATTTCATAGTAATACAATAAACCTAAGTATAAATACAACGATTAAATATTCAATAAATTACATGTTACAATACTAGTGGGCTCCCCAGCCGTATTAGAAAAATATACAAAAAATATAAAATTTGGCTAAATGTGATATTAACATAAAAAGATGTATCAAACAAATATATTTTTTCGTTTCTATTTACCCTCCTCATATCAGTGTACCTAAAAAATAACAAAAATAAAAATTTGAATAATTGAATCTGTAAATTTTTAGATAAAAATGACTCAATTTCTTGCGCACAACACATAGTCGGACAAAGTAAAATAGGTATTTAAAAGTCTGGATTCTGTGGGTGTGTTCCTATAAGTTTTGGACAGTTATTTTTTATTTATTTATTAATCCATATTGCAATACAAAGCCATCCAGGCCAAAAAAAAAGTATTACATAGCAATAGAATCCGGAGTATAGGGTAAATGGACCAGTAGTCGGCAGTTTAACTTTTTTTCAGTTTTTAAGGTGGTATCCTTATGAGTGGGAACATTGTATTAGGATGTTAATGGGTTAACTCTTTTCAAGCTCTTTTTATTAAATTTACGTTTTTTTGAAAAAGCACTGTTTGAGCCTAAAGTCGGTCCCCTTTCTCCTAATGTCGGCATTTTATGACCAAATTGTAGGCATTGCATTTTTTATAAGAAAATAATAAAATCTTAAAAGAATTCAAGTTATTTTGTATATAAAATCTTAGCCATTTAAATAAATACTAATAAAAAAACAAAAATTAGTGCAATTGAGGTAAAACCACTGAGGGAAATATCACATCCTACGTTTTTCAGTCCATTATCCTCAGTATCTGTATCCAAATCTTATTCATATGTGCTCCAAATAGTAAGAAATACTTTTTAAGGAACGATATTTAGGGAACCATTCTCATAGGAACTGGAACACGGCAGTATAATCTGTCCTGTATGGTTGAACGGGGAACTCCATATTTTGACAAAAATACAAGTTATTCTTTAACCTTAACTTTGAAACACCTGATGTGTGCTGGGGATCGTTGTCTTGATAAAAGGCAAAGTTGTTTGCAATACCCACATTTTCGCACTTCGCTTCAAAATGATGAGATAGGCAAATTTGTCCATTCAATTGAGCCACTGTAGAGACCAATTAAATACTGCCCAGTTACGTATAACGGAAACAAGAACAACATTAATTAAAGAGATTACAAAGGGTCTGAAAAATATTTCAAAAGTTTTAATTTGAAAACAATGGCAGACTTTCCATTAACCTGTGATCCTGACAAGGTGAGGATTCCTGTTACGATAGAAAAAATAAATGCATCGCATATAACAGATGGTCTACCAGCATTAATAATTTTATAAAACTTAAGCAAATTACGAAACTTTACGAACCAGAAAAAATTTCACAGAATCAGAAGCATGTTCTCTACGTCGACTGTTAAAATCATATCTAACAATCGAATTCACCAAGTGCTTCAATCTAGTAAGACACAATTCGATAGTCCCGGATACAACTTCAAAATAGTAAAGAATCTGTGGCATCAGAATAACGTGTGCTAATATAATAGCCCAATTCACAATCATGTGCAAATGGTCTTGCATCATTGTATATGCATTGCATTTTTACTTTACACTAACAAAATATACAGAAATACACCATTGTATGAATTTGCAATACAAATGCCCCATACTTGTGAATACCGTTAATATATTTTGCAAATATTAAATGATCTATTCGTAATGCTTAAAAATAATTGTAATATTGTAAAACATAAATTAAATGCGGTTTCAATCATGTTTAAAAAATAGAGTACAAAAAACTAAAAAATTAACAACGTAAAAACATATCCAATAGAAAATGATTTTGGTGTTCCCCATGGTTCCATTCCAGATGCATTATTATAAATAATATTTCTAATTGGTTATAAATTAACAAATTGAAGCTCAATGAAAATAAAACAAAGATAATAATAGAAATAATAGACAAAGAAATAAAATTCAAAGAGCATATAGACTATATACAGTGGCTCAAAGCCAAACTCGTACACCAGGAAATTTTTTATATATTTTATAATTTCGGCTTACCTGTTAGAGTTATATAAAAAGTGTGTTTGGGAGGTTGTAGCTTATGTAATTCTTTATTCAATTCATATGTATAATAAAAGTAAAACCATTTGAAAAACAATGTAAATGAGAATTTACAAAAAAAATCCTTTAAAAGCCAAACTCGTACATTTAACATGGTATGCTAAAAAAAGTTACAATACCATAAAAATCAATACTTTGTATGGAATCCTTTTTCTTGTATGTTAAACGCACTACATGGGCTAAAAAAAAGGTTAGAGTTAAACACATTGCTATTTATTTATACGCAAAATTAAAAGAGGGAAAGCACCAGCATATCTATGCGAGTAAATAAATTATTATTACAGCGAGCCATGGAAACTAATATGCAGTTATCATTATTCTACAAAGAAGTTAGACTTTAAAACTCATTACCAAATAACGTAAAATCTGAAACAAATGAATATATATTTAGAAAAGACTGTGTTAAATTTGTTTAAAATAATGTAATTGGACTTTTATAGAGTTAAGAGAAATACTATTTTGTAATAATTTATGTCAATAAAGGCTTTTATAGACGGAAATACGGAGTATTAATATTTGTCAAAAACTTATGTATCATAATACAATTTCATAGTCTAAAGAAAAATTGTATTTGATTTTCAAATAACACAAATGATTTTTTTGATTTACCCTCGGTATTTATAAATTTGTTAAAACAGTTAAAAAAGTGTTTATTTACATATTTGTTGCGTATGTATTTATAAATACAAATAAGACAAACAATTAACATGAAAAAATTAATAAAATTTGCAGAAAAACATCAAAAATCAATACAAAAATATTTTTAATACTGCCATGTAAACATGAAATGTATTTTTCAAAATGATTTCTGGACATACTCGATGATTTTCATTATATTTTAAATTTGAAAAGTATTAATATTCAGTATTGCCGTCTATAAAAGCTTTAAGTAATTTTCAAAGTGTTAATAATACATACTTATAAACACAATAAAAAAAAATAATTTAATTTTTGCCAGAACTGTTGTATTAAAATGGTTTTTATAGAATTATTTCAGGATTTCAATACAAAATAGCAATTTTATCATTTTTATATGAGTGCATTATGTATAGCATTATTCCTGTACATTGTATGAAGACAGACAGATTTAAAAAAATATATATTAACAAATTTTCTATTTTTATGTTTCAGTCACAAAGTCAGCGTTCGAATGAGGATTCAAGACGTTGCGGAAAAATTTTACACATGCGTTTGACAAATTTTATGTGTCATTCGAATTTGGTGATCGACTTCCATTCCCGTGTTAATTTTTTAGTGGGAAACAATGGCAGTGGAAAGAGTGCTATTTTGGCTGCATTGGTTTTAGGTTTAGGAGGAAAAGCCAAAGATACCAACCGATCAAGCAGTGTCAAAGGTATATTTTTTTGTTATATTGTTTAGCTTATCAGTTAAATAATAAAAAATCCATTGAAATGGTCATAACATTTGTATTACATACAGTGGATCACAGTGAAAATCCACTGTGACAAAACACTTAAAACTGTAAAAAGTACAAGAAAACTTAAAATTACTTAGAAAAATAAAATATATTACTTCAATAACATTTTGTACACAAATTAACATTAAGTGAAAAAAGAAAAATACATGTCATAGTGAAAATTGTCCACATAATTTTCTAGATTTTCTAGAGCAACCGAGCCGTGACTCCACAAATGGCTGAGATTTAAGGAAAATACCAGGACAACCTCGATTTTTGACCTATATCTGGATTACTAAGTCATTAATATAGACAATATGGATATCTAATGATAGACATTTCAAAGACCTTTGCAACGACATATATAATACCTTAGTAAGTTGGACCTACAATGGGTCAAAATCGGAAAAAATATTTTTTAACCCGAATTTTTTTTTTACCAAAAGTTTTTTTCGCTAAATATTAAAAAATGTTTAAAATTTAAAAAAAAAAAAATTTAGAAAACAATTCGAAAAAAAATTTCCAAAAAATGAAAAAAACAACTTTGGAAAAAATAAATAAATGATGGTGCACTCAGAAAATTATAGGTCCGTGTTTATCCTTCTTGTAGGTGCATAATTTGATTGCAATTGTAATTCACGATATTTTAAATTAAATCAAAACATTTGAGATTGAATTGAATGATTATTTAGAAGATATTTACGATTTGTATGATTTAGGGATGTAAATGAGTTCCCAATAATCGTTTAAATATACTCGATTCTTTTAGATTAAATAAACTTGAAGTGGTGAACAGAAAAATGTCCGTTTGACTTTAATTAATATTTATTTTTAATATTTAGTTAGCTAGCCTAAACCTTTAATATTTATTACGATTTTATTGAATAAACTCTAATAAAATCTACCAAAGTTGTAGGTCACGGACTACATGCATACATATGTATGTATAAAACTGTATTTACATGACAAGGATATTACAAAAAAATTTGTTTTATTTTTCCAATCGTTCAGTAATAATTAATTTTATAAAAATTATCAAATAGTTTTCGTGCTGTAGAAAGAAAATTATAAAAGTTTTCAGCTAAACCACAGAACCAAATTTGATATCTTCAGTCAGGTATTTCATGTAGACGTTGGGCAATATCAGAGCTTCGAATTAATTTATTCAATTTGAGCTTAATTCACTAAAATCTTAATAATTAAATAATGTCATTCCATAAATCCATTGCTAACATCTTATTCTTTAGCTTCATTCAAAGGCTTTATTTACATAGAATTCATTCATCGTTGAATTAATTCATAATGTAATTACTTCATACCAGAATTCATTCAACCTTTGAATTATTCCATTTTTGTTATTTCAAATCTAACACAAATTGAAAATGTAATTAACAATTTTTTGTTTCGATCCTTTGGACAAAATTAAGTACATATCGCTCATTTGCTGCAACAACGTCATAACTTAAAATCCGGGTTTTTTGAACTGAGTAATACAAAATATGCGCCGTTCTTTAGTCTTTCATATAGTTTTATCAGTTTTCAAAAAAGTATATTATTTTTTGTGTGAGAGTGTTTTTTGTTGTACTCATCAAAATTAAAATTCATCTTTTCTCGTATATTTGACAAGTAAAAATTTGGGTTAAATACAGATTAGAAAGATATTAACATCTACTATTTAAATCAGGTTTTATTTCTGAAATCCCATGATTTGTTGAAAATTTATTTAAGAAATAGTAAAATGTCAAAAAACTTCAATGCCGTTTTTTTCGAAACGACTTTTTTTGAATTATGACGTTGTTGCAGCAAATGAGCGATATGTATATTTAAAAAATTTTAAATATGTATACAGGAATTCAGTAAAAATAATTGTGTAAAATTGAAAATAACAAAAAATGCCATGAAGCTGGGGATAAAGTATTTTTTAATTCAAAATTATTTCGGTCGACTTTCAGAATATTTTGCGATTTTCCTAATACATAATTTAAAGGTTAAAATCTTGACATAAAATTGATCTTGAAGTACAAAAACCTGTGTAAAATGTATTAAGATAAAATTAAAATTCAATACTTCTGTTCTATTTAAAAAAATAGTTTCAAAAATAACGTTTGCAAAATTTGTTGGTTACTTTTTTTGCATTTTAGTTATGTATTTAAAAAAAAAACTTGGTTACAAATATTTTGAGGTTGCGGCAACGCTGACTGTGAGAAAACAGCAATCAAATTTTTTTTACTCTTTATGCTTACAAAGACATAGGGCTTTTTTCCCTCTCAGTAACGCTTCTATGGATATATTATTCTATGTACAAAGGGCTTCTTACGTGCAATTCAGCCATTTAGACCATTCTTCGAAAGACTTCCCGAATTGGGTCGGCGTTATAGCATATACTAAAATGTTTCTTAGCGATATAACGTAGGTTAGGTGCACTTAGCCTTGGATTTATCTTGATTTTGTTGATCATCCACCTTTTAGTCATAAATTTCTACTTTTTGCTTATTTATAACTTGATTTTCATTATAAAATCGGTGAATAATATTACCAACTATTGTGCTGACTTTGTTAACAATTTTGCTCTATTTCCCTTTGACTTTTTCCATTTTCTTATTGCTCAATAATTAAATTTCGCAGCTCTACCATAAGCTTTTTAAATAAACAACTAGGACAACTGATCAAATTATCCGAACAAATCAAAAGAAAAATATGAAAAAGTTCCGTTATTTATCGCAAGTCTACAAAGTGGATAATTTCGTTTTTTTTATTCTTATTTTGGTTAATGTTAATTTTTATGTAAAATGTTATATTAATAAAGTTTATTTATTATTTTAATACAACAAACAAACTAATTTATCATCTTTTAATCCGGTTTTATATTGATTTCTTCGACTTTTTACACTTTAAAATGTTTAGTCACAGGTGGACTATTCGCTGTATAATAACACTGTGCTGGTTGAAAAAACTGTCAAGCGGTGAACCCGGCGGGTTATTCTAATTCGAGTACGCTGTATCCAGTGGAGCTAACCGTTTTTTAGGTTAGCTCTTCTTTTCGAGATATACCGTTATTTCTAAAATGGAAGAGGTTCCACAACATATATTCGCGTAACTCAAAAACGGTTTATAATAATTTTTAGCAAAATTTCGAAAGTTTTGCTAAAAATAATTTTTTTTATTTTATTTTTGTAATTTTGTGAATAAAATCAAAAGTTGTTGATAGATTTTAGGGCTTGTTTTGTTTGAACTTTGTTTTCTATGTGCGTAGAAAAAATTAACAGCGAAGCTGAATTTTCTTTGTATGCCGTTTGAAAAAACATAAATTTTTAAACATTTTTTTTGCCATTTCTAAACTTAAAGATAATTTTATCGGAATAACGTTTTTTAGTTTATCGTTTTTGAGTTACGCGAATATATGTTTTGCAACCTCCTCCATTTTCGAAATAACGGTATATCTCAAAAAGAAGAGCTAACCTAAAAAAAAGGTTAGCTCCACTGGATACAGCGGAGCAGGTGCCTGCTTGACAGGAAAAAGTGTCAAATTCGAGCACAGTGTATTAATATGCAAAATATATTTAATTATTTAAGGTTTCATTAAAAATGGGGAAACGAGCGCTAAAATTGAAATTGAAATTGCCAACGATGGCCCACAACCATATGAACCACATGTTTATGGCGACAAAATTACAATTGTTCGTACAATATCAACAACTTCTGGAGCATATGCCATAAAGGCTTCAAACGGTATTATTGTTACCAAAAAAATTGATGATTTGCATCGCATTCTAATGTATCATAATGTACAAGTGGACAATCCAGTTTTTGTCTTAAATCAGGATAGTGCTCGTGAATTTCTGAAAGAGTAAGTAGGATAATAAAATTAAAAATTGTATATCGAGGGACTATATCTAGAAAACGCAAGTTTTCAGGCGAGCAAAAAAACTTTATGAGGAATATTTAATTCGTTATACATATACTATGTAATTAACTTTTAAAATTTTGCATTATTGACAAATTTATTAAAGATAGAGGGGTTTTCTACAAAAACATTCATTTAGTATAAATAAAACTTATAGATAGAGGGTTTTTCATTGTAAGAACTACATTTTAAATATGATTTACTTTGAGTCTTCGGCCAATTCCAGCATGTTTTTCATATTGAATGTAGTTAACAAAACAATAGGTACACATGAGAGAATTAATATTGTAAATAATAATTTTAAGTTTAGTTAACCTTGCCTGAATTCAAATTATCGTGAAAAAATTTTTATTGTATGGGTATTACATTTTTTAAATCTTGTAAATTCGTTCATTTAAGGTAATATAAATGGGCCAGAATATAAGGGCTTCGGTTCAATATGTCTTGTATATGATTAAAGATCAACAGGAACATAAACGTGTTTTTATGCTACACTTGGAAGTTATAAAAGTAACGAACATTTTAATTTAATTCGGAGGTTTATATAGTATCTATTCCGGGTCAAATATTTATATATAAACATAAAAAAACAAAAAATGGGCGACATCTCGAAAACGCTTTAGTCAATTTAAAATATTTCAGTCAGATTCGTGATCAAGATGTCCAAATTAGTAAGAAAATATATTTTGCAAATGGAAATTATATAAAATAATAAACTTTTTTAAGTAGAAATTTATAACCGGTTATGGCCAATAGGCTAGGTTGTTGAAAAAATAAATATATATAAAAAAAAAAATAATTTAATTAAAAAGTAAATTTAAAAAAGATAGAAGTTTTGCATTCAGAAATATACTCCCTCGATATACATCTTTAATGTGCCTATTGTATATATGAATTTATTTATTATTTACAATTGATTTGTAGACTTGAGCCATCAAAAAATTATAGCCTTTTTCTTAAGGCCACACAAGTGGATGTGGTAATGGAAACACTCAATGAATGTTTGAATTTACACAGATCCCATATGCACGAGTTGACTATTTATGAAACTGTAAGTAAAATTATTATAGGTTTATAAGTTTAAAAATTTTGATTTTGTGATATCATACCTTTTTAGAAGGTTTTTGCATCAGTGATCACAATGGTTTAATTGCAACAATTCCAACTTCATCAGCGACATTTTCTTCAGTGTAAAAACAGCTGCATGTATTTTAAATCTGACTTTAACATACGATTCCATTGGAAAATATATTTGGCAACAGAAATGTATTTAAAGCAATTGAAAAAAATCACTTTGTTCCAACAAAAAATTTAAACTTTTTTAACCCTCAAAATGAACATATTCGGTCCGCTAAGAAAAATAGTGTTACAGTTTTTTATTTACTGGGAGCCGTTTTAAAGTTATGATGTTATACGTGTTAATTTGTGGGTTAATATTTTTATAGTGTGTAGAAAAAAAAAAATATTTTCGCATTAAAAAAAAAATATATATATTTAACGATCTCCCTAATGTATTTCTAATGTATTCTTAAATTGTGAAATATAGCTTATCTAATTTTTCGTGAGTAACCGAATGATTAAGTCTATTTTTAAAAATAATCAGATGTTTTTATGGCATATCTGCAGCAGAAGACTTTTAAGAAAATAATTACGCTGGTATGATATTACAAAATCAGGATACACAATTTATTGCAAAAATAAAAGCTATTTTATTTTTTACTACATTTAATTTTTTTATTTAGAAATTGGAAAAACAACGTGAAGATATAAATGAACATGAAGAGAAACTTAAACAGATTTTATCTTTTGAAAAATTGAAGGTATTGAAAATCTAATTTGAATTTAATTATACATTAAAATTTGTAATTTTTATTAAAGGATGAATTATTGAGTTCTGAAATAGAACAATCTTGGTTATTGGTCAAACAAAAGGAAGACACTCTAAGAGAAATTGATGAAAAACTTGAAAAATACCAGAACAAAGAAAGAGAAATACAACAAACAATTCAAAATAAGGACGAAGTAAATTTAGTGATAAATCAAGAAATCAAGTAAGTAAACCTAATTATGCCGTCATTTATTAAACATGGCTTAAATAATTGTTTTATAAAACCTTAAACTTGTTTAACTACGAGTACTATTGCAAAAAGTCCAAACGTATAATAACAAAAACCATGATTCAAATGTACAAGGTTACTCAAGTTTAAACGCTCGAATGTGGCTGGAGCATTGCAGAGTTCAAATGGCATCACATTAAACTGCCATAACCCATCACTCGCGCTAAAGGCTGTTTTCTTCTTGTCTTTCTCTAAAATCTCTACCTGCCAATAACCACTTTGCAAGTCCAATGTGGAGAACCATTTTGTTCCAGCTAGATTGTCCAGGGAGTCGTCAATTCTTGGTAGCTGTCATTCTTGGTGACGTCGTTCAGCTTTCTATAATCGACGCAAAATCTAGTTCTGTCGTCTTTCTTCTTAACTAAAACAACAGGCGAGCTCCAAGGTCTTGAAGAGGGTTCGATTACTCCATTCTGCTCCATTTCCTTCACCTCACTTCGTTTTGCTAGAGGAATACTTCTGGGCACCTGCTTTATGGGCCTCGCTTCGCCAGTATTTATTTGATGCTTTACGATTGCCGTTCTACTTTGGCTTTGACTTTTTAAGGCGAAGACGGAGGTATGTTTTTTCAGGAGCTGTTTGGCCTTATTTCTATCGGGCGGTGCTAATCCTTCTACCCATTTCCCCACATATTCCGCTAGTAGCTCGTGTTCTTTGGTGGATTTATTGGAATGTTCCGGGTTTTTCTCGCAATTGATTACTGCCTCTGCTGAAGTGCATTCAACCATTTCGTAATTTGGCTTAACGACTTTTTCATTGCTTGACAGGTTAAGCACTCTTACAGGAACTACTTTGTTGTTGCAGGGTTTAACAAGGGCTTTTGCTATTATAAGTTCACTTTTGATTTCTGCTGTTTCTACCACCCACAAACTGTTGTCCTCACAATCTCCCTCTATACGGGCCCATACTAAAGTTTCTGACTGTGGTGGTTGTTTCTGATGCTCGACGGTAACTAGCTTTCTTACTTGAGTCCTATTTTCATATCCGACGTCAAGGGGTATTTCTACATTTCGCCATCTACATTCCCACGACAGCCGGTTCTACGTACCGGAATGACCCGAAGATTTTCGGCCAAGGGCTGTCAACACAGCAAAACAATCAATACAATTTTTATCTTCGGAGCTGCATCTTCCGGCATTGCTGCTCCGAATTTTACTGGTCCGCGCCGGAGTTGAAAAAAATCCCGGACCATGGTTCTGCACGGTATGCCAGAATCGACTGCACCACATGTCAACTCAACTAAGGTGCAACTCTTGTTTGGGCTGGTGTCACCTCAGGAATTGTTCCGGACTTACCCATGAAAGGGAGTGGTCGGAGAATTACGTTGCCCCATGCTGCCAGCGACGTAGTTCATCGGCGTCTTCGGCATCATCATCGTCATCCTACGCCACACCTCCACCCTCCCCACCACTATCACAACAACAGCAGCAAGTACAACATCTACAGCAGCAACATCCGTCGCCGCTCACACCATCGATTGCAGTCCGTAGACCAGGGGTGATATCCATATTGCAGTCCAAGGGAAGATTTCGGAGATAACCCGATTTATGCGCCAACACAACATCGTGGTCGCTGCGGTCCAGGAGACCAAACTTACGAGTAACTCCAGTCTGCAAAGTTGCAACGGATACAAAGTTCTCCGAAAAGACCGCTCCAGAGGCAACGGTGGAGGCATCGCATTTATTATACACAACACCGTGCAGTATAGAGCTCTTTCTCTCGACCTGAATTCTAGAGACCAATATCTTGAAGTCCAGGGTATTGCGGTCAGATCGGGAGATACGGAGTTGGAGCTCTATAATGTCTACATTCCGCCAGTAGCCAGTTGTCCAACAGGCTACCATCCCGACATTAGGACCTTATTAGATGGTGATACACGTTTGGTCCTAGGGGACTTCAACGCTCACCACCAGCTCTGGCACTCAAGTCTTGGGGAAGACCAGAGAGGAGTGTTACTGGCGGAACAGATTGACGAATCCACCTTCTGCACACTAAATGATGATGCCCCCACACGGATTATGGGTAATTGCGCTAGTTCGCCAGATATCACCATAGCGAGTCCTGGTCTGATTAATTGCACAACCTGGCGTGCAGTTATCTCTCTAGGATCAGACCATTTACCCATAATCGTTTGTCTGGATAGACCCAACGATTTCATCGTCTCTGAACGCCGAACTTACATCAACCAAAAGAAAGCAGACTGGCACGGCTTCAGAGAATTTACCGACCGCATTTTCAATGGTCTACCGATTCCCTCCAACGTACACAATGCAGAGAGGAAGTTTCGCGAAACCGTCACCGCAGCAGCCGCTCGCTTCATTCCCGCTGGAAGAATATCCGTAGTGCGACCGCACTTCCCAGCAGAAGCAGCGGAACTCGCAGATGAGCGTGATGACATCCGAAGAACCAACCCTGACGACCCTAGGATCGCCCAGCTGAACCGCGATATCAGCAGGTTGGTAAATGAGGACAAGCGAAATAAATGGTTGGATCATTTGAAGAATTGCAACCTAAGTTCTGGAGTTGGCAAGTTGTGGTCTACAGTTCGGTCTCTCTCTAACCCGACAAAGAAGGATGATAGGGTCGCGATCAAGTTTGCAGACACCACTATATCCGACCCTAAAAGGTGCGCGCGCGCTTTTTGCCGGCAATTTATTGAGCACCCTGAGAGAGACAAGGCGAAAAGAAGTATTGTACGCAAACTGCATGATCTTCCAGTCTCGAACACACCACAACTATACACTCCAACTGAAGTTGCAGAAGCCATCAACACAGCTAAGCCTTCAAAGGCAATAGGACCTGACGGAATATCCATGCTGATGCTAAAACACCTAGGCGAGCGGGGAGTCGAGTACCTGACAACGGTTTTTAACCTGTCAGTAAGGAGCTTAACAATACCCGATGTCTGGAAAATGGGTCGAGTGATCCCTTTGTTAAAACCAGGGAAAATCGCGAGTGAGGGACAATCGTACAGGCCGATTTCCCTCCTGTCACCTGTAGCGAAGACACTCGAAGCTCTTCTCCTCCCCCAGCTGACCCGTCAACTACCAGCAGCTCGTCACCAGCATGGATTTCGTAAGATGCACAGCACTCACTCAGATCTCACAGGGCTTGAATCAGCAGAGGCCTTGTGAACGGACAATCCTAGTGGCACTTGACCTGTCGAAGGCCTTCGACACTGTCAGTCACGCCACACTCTTCCAGGACATCCTGCAGTCCACAATGCCCAACAACGCGAAGAGATGGATAGTGAACTTTCTGAGTCGTTCGTGGAGTTTAGAGACAAATGCTCAAAACCCCGTAGAGTTAAACAAGGAGTCCCTCAGGGCGGGGTTCTGTCGCCGCTCCTGTTTAACTTCTACCTCTCTAAACTCCCAGTACCACCACAGGGTGTGGAGGTAATCACCTATGCGGACAACTGCACCATTTTGGCGACAGGTCACAACGTTGATGAGCTTTGCGGTTTGGTAAATGGTTATCTAAACGAAATCCACAATTTCTTCACTGCACGTAACCTGCAGCTATCACCAACGAAGTCATCGGCAACACTCTTCACCACCTGGACGAAGGAGGTAAAACTCAACTTAGGCATCATGGTCGATCTTGGGTGTCACTTTTGATAGCCTTTTTACCTCCTCAGCACACGCCACTGCAATCACGCATAAATTGCGAAATAGGAACAAGGTCCTCAAGGCACTAGCCGGCAGCACTTGGGGTATGGACAAAGAAACCTTGTTAGCAACCTACAAAACGATTGGCCGGTCAGTGGCTAACTATGCTGCTCCAGTGTGGTCACCTTCGTTAAGTGATACTCAGTGGAGAAATATTCAAAGCTGTCAAAATGCAGCCTTAAGGACCGTCACAGGCTGCCTCCAAATCACCTCCGAACACCACCTGCACGAGGAAACTAAGGTTCTACCGGTCAGGAACATAACGTCATGCTGACGCAACAGTTCCTTCTGGGATGTCACCGGAGGAGTCATCCAAACTTCAACATCACACAGTTGGAGTCTCCCCCGAGGCATGTCAGACAGGACCTTAGAAAATACCAGGAGAGCATACAGAGGTATGTGCATATGCATAGCACATATATGACAGCTTTGAACGACATTCATAGAGACGCCATCAATTCCGCGGTAGCAGGATACCGTATGAATGTCGTACTTGGAGGTCGCCCACCACCGATAGCAGACGCCGAGAAGATTCTGCCGCGCAAAACAAGAGTCATTCTGGCACAACTAAGATCAGGATGGAGCAACAGGCTTAATGCCTTCTGGTCCCGCATAGACCGTGCCGTCCTAAACTTATGCCCAGCATGTGGTCAGGGTCCCCATGACACCCTCCACATTTTCAACTGTCCAGCCACCCCTACTTCACTACATCCAGTGGATTTATGGACCCACCCAGTAGAAGTGGCACAATTTCTTGGACTTGATATAGCAGAACCCCCAGACTAAATATTGTATAATTGTTCACGCTGCTACAACAACAACAACATTTCGCCAAATCATAACTTATTGTTCCATGTCCAAAGTAATGCCATGACTTATCATGAAATCAGCACCAACTTATCATGAAATCAGCACTAATGATTACTTCGTCCACTATGTCGGCAACAATAAATACATGATTTACGATAACGTTGGCTATGGTTAACTTCACATTTACTTTACCATATAGTGGTTCAATTGTGTTCTTTACCCAGTCAGGTCTGATGATAGATTGCGACGCTCCTGTGTCTATAGTAAAAATGTCTTCTGACCGTTGAGGTATCCACTAGCCGTAAGATTGCTATTTTTCTGCTGTATTACGGATATGGAGATTGGACCCCACAATGTGGGAGATGTGGGAGCTAGTTCATGCCCCGTAATACGGCTCGTTTCAGTTTAAAGGTGACTTGTGATGAACGATGATTCGCCTCCTTCTCGTTTCTTGGCGGCGAAACAGATCTGGTTCCTTTTCTCGGTGATTTGCAGTTTCCCTGGAATATGACCAGTTTTTCCGCAGTTATAGCATTTGATTTTAGTATTACCTTGTTTCACATTTAAAGCCTCTAAAACTGTCTCTTTTATTTCACTGACTATATTTCTCTCATTTTCAGTTATAACCTCGATATTCCGCACCTTGCACATTTGCGGCTTTGAAATTATGTTCGCCGTTTCTTGTGCTAGTGCAAATGATTCCGCTTTATTACCTGCTGTTGGTAGCTCCATCTTACTTAATCCTCTCTTGAGTTGCTCCACTTTTAGCTCTTCAAACTTCATGACTGCTTATTATTTTGCAATCCCATTTCTGACACCAATTGTTACGTATTTACCTTTTGATTGCAAATAAAAGCAGTTTTAGTAGTTTAAATTTTGTAACAACTCTTTATTTAAAATCTACAACAACAGTTCAAATAGTCACTCAGTGTCTTTATACACGTTTATCAATTCACAGAAATACACACACACTTTATAATGTACAAGTATACGCTGGCAATTAAGTAGAAGCTTCTATAGATGGACATGTTTACAAACATGATGAATGTTGCAGGCAGTCGTTACAGACCGTTAAATTCAAATCGCTATTGCAAATTCGTAACAATATATTTACCACCTCCACCTTCCCTAGTATATGGAAGACGTCAAGAATATCGCCTATAAGGAAGAAAGGAAAGAGTGTTTGCCTCGATAACTATAGACCTATACGTATTTTAAGTAGTTTGTCTAAAACATTGGTAATAATTTTTAAGGATCAAATGTTGGAGTATATTAACTCAAGGAGTTTGCTTCTTTGCATCTGAATCTTGCCGAAAATATATGTCAAAACATCAATTCTAATAAAATGTCTACTATGATATCACTCGATTTAACACAGTTAATTATTGTTTTAATTGAGAAATTTGCCTCTTAAATGTGTTTTAATTGAGAAATTGGCCTCTAAATTTAATTTTTCGAAATATTCGTGTATATTATTATTTTCCTACATAGGTAACCGTAAACAGTTTGTTGGCACTTGGCTAATGACTGAGATCGTAAAATTCTTAACACACGTTTTTCATGAAAACTTTTAACCCAAGTATTATTGAGAAATGGCCTCTAAATTTAATTTTTCGAAATTTTCGTGTATATTTTTATTTTCCTACATAGGTAACCGTAAACAGTTTGTTGGCACTTGGCTAATGACTGAGATCGTAAAATTCGTAACACACGTTTTTCATTAAAACTTTTAAGCCAAGTAATATTTGATTTTTTTATCAAGTTACCTTTGTAAAGCTATTATGTTTAATGTCAATTATGTTCATTTGTTGTTAATGTGATTAAAATGAGTGCCCAGAAAAAAGTGCGTACTAAAATTATTAAATATTTTCAACAAAACACAACTTGGTCCTGCAGGGTTTTTATGGCGTCTGGACGGCTTGGGCTTTGGAGGTACTTTGGGAGAAATCCAGAGGTACCTCGTTGCTTAGGTCACTACCACCTATTGCATTGAATTTTTTACAGTCAGCCAATCTGGGTGTACCAGATTGACCTCCTGCGACACCAGTAGCATGCAGACTTGTCTGGCCCGGTGTGATCACCTGACTAGCCTGGGTCACAGTAACATTAGACTATCCACAGCCCGTTACCATCGCTGTGGGAGTAGGGTCGCGACCTTCCATGTGTCCTAATGGACAATTTGTTGGTGCATTTTATACCTGCTGTCAGGTGTTGAATAACTGCCGCCCCACTTGGGAAAACATTAAAAAGAGCCCTTACGGACCAACCGGACCACCAACGGAATCACCCCTCTCAGTGAGGGGAAATTGGTTCGATGGAAACATCTGATAGCCGCCCCAAAGGAGCACAGACGCTATCAGACAGAGGGGGAGGGTAGTTCTTAGTATCATGCTCAACATGTGCCCTTCTGGAATGGGAGACCCTACCAGAGACAGCCAACTCAAGTTAAACTGTCCCCTCCAGCATGACCAACACGAATCATCGCATTTATGCCTCTATATCGCGTCAAGATGACTACCCATCGTAGAGGAAGGAATGGTCCACATGATGTTTCTAAAGCCAAAAAAATAGAAAGCATTTTCAAGAGTTCCCAACACATCCGGTAGGAAAGCAGCCCGGTTAGGTCAGTACTTGGACTATTTGGTACGAAAAGTTAAAGCCAATGCAGATTTAAAAGCATACAAGGCATACACGGAAATTAAAGTCAAATTGTATACAAAAAATATACCTGCTGTTTAGTTTAGGACCTAAAAGCAGACAAAATTTCCCAAAAAGATCTTGGTATGGCAAGCAATATGCAGTTGCGGCAAAAAAGCCAAATATTTGTTACAAAGGCTCTATAAATACCGAAATTTACATCAAGGAATGTTTACAAAAAAGGATGTTTCCATTCATAAGACTTCTTAATGTGTCCACTTATTTTTGGCCTGATTTGGCATCTGTCACTATAAATTATGCTTTATTTCAAGCTGCAGAATGGGCATTTTGGGAATCTACTAGATTTTTTTGAAAGCTAAACTATATTTCTAGCACACTATTGAGTAAAGGTTTTTGAGTACTCACATAATATTTTGTTAAATACTCAATATCATTAGTAACTGCTCAACTAACTATGTTCTTTGTATAATAATAGTTGCTATATTTGTTTGTTTCTTTTTTTTTTCAATAAAGTCTTTTAGTTTTAGTTATTTTTAGTTTTAGTCTTACTATTATTTCTTTTATTCATTATTTAGTTGTAAAAATATTGTATTAATCGTATATGGCCCAATGGATCGTACCCATTGGGTACGATTCCAATAAACTTCAAAACAAATTTGTGGGAGAGAAATGGAGTAACCATAGAATAAAATATACATATGAGAGACAAATAAACCTAAGCCTGTTGTCAAAAACCTAAGTCATGCAACAACAAAATATATGTAAATCAATGTATTTTGTTGTTGTGTCAGCCATAGAATTTGGGAGGGAGTATATTTTTTACTCTCAGTTGCGCCCTAGTTCTACCCTATGGTATGGCTGACACAACAACAAAATACATTGATCTATATAAATATATAAATTGTTGTCGTCGAAATTTCTTCCTTCAAAGATATTAAAATTGTATAGTTACATTGGGGGGTAATGGGAACTGGACACTGGTAATTTTTAAAACAATATTTTTGTAGTAAAAAGTATATTTTTAAAATAAAACTTCCAAAAGGGAAACATTTTTAAAAGTGCGTTTTCAAAAAGGTACAATTTTAATAAGTACCATTTTAAAGACATTCTTTTTCTATTATTAGTTTTATTTCTACTTAATGTACAATTAAAAACTTTCAGAAAAAATGATGATATTATTTCAATAAAAAATGAGGATTATCAACGTGAAAATAAGCATTATCGAGAAATAAAAGGAAAAGCCGATGCACAAATAAAATTGTCAATGGAGTGCCAGGAAGCAGTTGACACCTTAAAAAAAAAAAAGTCACGTTTAGAAAAACAAATTGAAGAAATAAACCAACACATTGAAGAACGTTCCAAAGGGTAAACTCTTCAGAAACTTTTGTATAAAAAATAAATAATTTATATCTTTACATATCCTGCTTGTTTTCATTATTTTTGTAGCAATCAAGATGATGTTGATGCTTTGCGAGCTGAAAATAAGAAAAGCATAGAAGATTACACCAATCAATGCGAAATGGACATAAAGCCATTGATTGGAAATTTAAAACGTGAATTGAAACTACTCAACGATAATAAATCGCAAAAGGAACAAGTCATCGATGAAATCAAGCGACAACAAAGGGAATGCATGGATGAAATACGTAAGTTTTCGTTGCTAGTACTATTTGCTGCTATTTATAATTTTTTTTTCCAATCTTTAGGTGTACGAAATGTACAAATCGAGAACGTTAAAGCCAGTGTGAAAAATAAACTTTCAATTTATGGCGAATACATGCCCGCGCTAATAAATCAAATACGAAAGGCACATTCCGAGGGGAAATTCTCCCAACTACCAAGAGGACCAATCGGTAATTATGTGGAGGTACCAAGGCGTCAATATCGTGATGTTATTGAATACATATTAAATGGTGCACTGCTAAATTCATTTATTGTTAATAATAAGAAAGATCGCGAGACATTAGAAGCGATTCTAGATAGATTTACCCCAAATCGTCCAAATATAATCACCACCGCATTTCGCAATCAAGTACACAACGTAAGCGCTGGTTGTGTTCACCCGCCACAGGACACAATTTTGGCCATGCACGAGATAAAGTGCAACGACCCGGTAGTAATGAATTGTCTTATAGATCGTGTACAAATTGAGACAATACTTATAACAGACAGCAAGAAAATTGCCGAAAGTTTAACATCTAATCATGCAAATGTTCCAAGAAATTTGAGTAAAGTTATCGTTTTAAATGAAAATAATTTTATTTTTGAGTATTTCCCCATGCCAAACTATCGCATGTATTCGACAAAAATTAAACAAGCCAATTTTATACAAGTTAATATAGATGAGCGTATTAGGTAATAAACAACACTAGTGTATATATTTATTTGATTATATTGTAATGTATTTTAAATCTGTTTGTTAAAGGAATTTGGCCAATGAAAAATCATCACTTGAGAAGAAATATAAAGAACTCGAAGTCGATCTAAAAAATACAGGACAACAAATACCACATGACTTAAAAAATATACAAGAAAAACGCGATAAATTGCACGAACATGAAAATAAACTTGGAGAACTGCAAGAAAAAATAAAGGAACTGCAAAATGTGGAATATGCTGACTACAATAATGAAATTGAGTATTTGGTAAGTTTAGCAGTAAATAAAAATTGTATATCGTTTGGATTAATCTAATGCATGCATCAAACTATTCCATTGACAAACTGTTGTCGACTTGACAGTTCAAAAACACTAAAGCAGTGTTCATTATTAAGTGCAAAAGATCTACAGCATTTCCAATTGCATTTCCGAAATTTAGATTAGAATTTCAGAAATTTCTAATTATATATTAGAAAATTCCAATTGAATTTCAGAAATTTTCAATTATATTTCAGAATTTTCTAATTGTATTTCAGAATATTCCAATTATATTTCAGAAGTTTCCATTTGTATTTCAGAAATTTCTAATTGTATTTCAGAATTTTCCAATTGTTTTTTTAGAAATTTCCATATGTATTTCAGACTTATTAGTTTATACTTAAAAAGTTTCTAATTGTATTTTAGAGTTTTCCAATTCTATTTCAGAAATTTCTATTTTAGAAATTTCCATTGGGACTGCTATTAGAATTTTCTGAAATACAATTGGAAAATTCTTAAATTCATTTGGAAAATTCAGAAATACAAATGGAAACTTCTGAAATAAAAATAGAAGTTTCTGTAAAGCAATAGCGGTATTCACAATGTAGAGTACTTGGCCTAGTAAAAAAGTAGAAAAGCTATTTATTGACAAACATTTCAATTTCTAATGTATTTTGTTTTTAGTTTTTTGATATTGTGCTCTTTTACTACATTACCAGGCCAAGTACTCTACATTGTGAATACCGCTATTGCTTTACAGAAACTTCTATTTTTATTTCAGAAGTTTCCATTTGTATTTCTGAATTTTCCAAATGAATTTAAGAATTTTCCAATTGTATTTCAGAAAATTCTAATAGCAGTCCCAATGGAAATTTCTAAAATAGAAATTTCTGAAATAGAATTGGAAAACTCTTCTGAAATATAATTAGAATATTCTAAAATTCAATTAGAAAATTCTGAAATATAATTGGAAATTTCTGAAATTGAATTGGAATTTTCTGAAATATAATTAGAAATTTCTAATATACAATTAGAAACTTCTGAAATACAATTGCCTTCTCTTGAACCAGGTAAAGGAATGAACGATTTTCTTGCTTATGCAGATGGAATATGTGGTACAAATTTCGTTTAAGAATATAAACTATAGTTATCCATGTTGTTATTAGAAGATTCAGTTTTTCTTACTTAGGCGGTTATTACATATAGAAATATTATTATTGCAATTACTTATTTTTATTTTTAAGATCGCAACGAAAATTCAACGATTTCTCGTTACATAAACCGATTTAATAAAGTAAATCATGCTGAACCCATTAATGCCTGACCCCCTAATCCATTGTCCGATTTTGATAAAATTTTATACATATAGTACTTAAGGCATTTATATTGCCGGGAATATTTTTAATTTTTTTTATCTCCCATGCCTGAGCCTGCAGGGTATGGGTATTTTTCTACCCACTTCGGCATATATGGGTTCTAAAATGTATGTTTTTTTTAATTAGGTACTTAAAAAAAGGAAGCCCTTAAAGCATTTTTTTTTTCGATGTTTTGATGATTAAGTTGTAGATTTATCAATAACTAACTACAGGCATGGATCTAGAGGGGGGAAATAGGAATTACCCCTTCCCCCAAAACCGAAAATTGTTCATATAAAAAAGGAAAAAAAGAAAAATGTACAACAAATTTCCAATTGAAATACCCTCCAAATGGTTGAGCTGGATCCGCGACCATCAGATAAGATTGATAATTTTAGAAAATATAATTTATAATGTGTGATGAAATTCAATTAACTAATGAAACGACTGGTAAGGCTGAATTTGAGTGTATTTATAAAATCTAAAGTTGTATCTTGACCGTTCATATTAATGGAAATATTGGTCTCCCTAATATAGAACCATATTTTGGTTAATGTAGAGAAAGTCTTGGAAACATTATATAAAAAACGTATTAATATAGTTTTCAGAAATGAATAATAAATTGAGTAGGAATGGAAAAATAATGATAAGAAATATATCATAAACGTGCACAAACAAACGACAAAAAAGTTTTAACACTCCCCAGCAGTTCGACATGGACTCAATACGCCCGTAAAATACACTGAATTATATGCAGGGTCATTCGTCCCGAATATACTTGTAATACAAAGTGGATACAGTGGTTACTTACCCATTTCGTAATCCAGAGATGGGGACATTTGAAACTTGTTTTTTTTTTTTTTTTTTTTTTGTATTGTGCTTCAGAAAGTAGTTATTTAACATGTCATAATAAATCGAATGCAGAGTAAATTGTCTATTTGTAACGGGCAAACTATAGTCACTGTCTCCAAAGAGTCAATTCGCTTCCTTCTCGAACAAGCCTATGTTAACATAACTAGTCACCTAACTATTTGTGTGGCTAGTGGTAACCAGAAAGTAGATGATAATGCTTGTTCCGGACTGCCACCTTGAACTGTGGGGTCTATAAACCCCTACACACACATAGCTACCATTTTGTTTAACATAAGATAATTGTGGTATTCACCATCAGTATAAAAGTACTGGTTTGGCATCATTATTTCATGGTCGAAAAATTTTAGTTAGATTGTGTCAACCCTTCACCATTTAAATATTTTATATAATCATGTATTCTTATACCATTACATGTTTTTTATTATGATTTCCTAAAAAAAAACTAAATTTTTCTTGAAAAATTAAATTCATATTTCATATGTTTTAGAACCTACATATGCCGAAGTGGGTATTTTTATACCCAATCCACAAAATCGTACTTGTAGCTTAGGAATGTGCGAGTAATCACTTGGTTATATTTTTTACTGATAGAGGACATCCAAGACTACTAGACACAAGGAGGGCATTGGGGAATTCCACTCCCCCCGTTTTCTAGAGCCACTTATTTTCGAATTTTGTGATTTTGTAAAATTGCTCAACTTTGGCTCACTAGTTCCCCACCAAGGCATGACCTAATACTACCGAAAAAATTATTTTAAGTAGTTCGATTCTTACTTTATCTTTATCCAAAAGAAGATTTTTAATATCGCACTCCTAGAATTATCTAGAATTTTTAAAAAATTGCTCTATTTTTGGGTATTTTTCTACCCATTCTGCGTTAATGGGTTAATAAAGTAAATCAAAAAATTAAAGAAAGAAATGAAGAAATCGAAAACACAAAGAAGGCAATTGGTACAGTTTTTACTACAGGTCAGAAGTTTAAACTTTTAAATCCCAATAAAAGAGTCCATTGGAACTTGGAAGACGTTTCTTATGCAATTTCACTCCATTTCACAGGTCCTAGGGCTTTTCGAAAGCTCTATAAAATCTGGTTTGAAAATCCCACAATCCTATTGACACTATTTTCGTATTTGCCGACCCACCTCATCTTCTTAAATTGATTAGAAACCACTTTCTTGAATCAGGAATAATATTTAAAAAACTATAATTCAAACTATAATAAACTGTTCAAAATCAGATTTGTCCATAGCGTATGATGTAACCCACGAATATCTGAATCTTAAACAATGTAGTAAGCAAAAAGTTAAATACGCTGTAAAACTATTTTCTCACTATATGGCCAGTGCTATTCGCACTGTTTTTCTCTCGGTATTGAAAAATACAACGCAATTAACTCCGCAGAATTCTTTGATTTGGTAAACTATTGATTTGATGTAAATAATTCGAAACTAAAAACGGCAACTACTGTACCAACTAAACAACCATATGGAAAAAACATAGATGTTCAAGATAATGTACTTAACAGGATGACTGCAATAATAAGTCAAATAATTATACCTGAAAAAAGTCGATTATCCAATTCCAAAAAGGGGTTATAATAACAAACAAATCGCTTCAAGGATTGTACCAACACCTAAAAATGTACCTAACAGGATGACTGCACTAATAAGTCAAATAATTATTCCTGAAAAAAGTCGATTATCCAATTCCAAAAAGGGGTTATAATAACAAACAAATCGCTTCAAGGATTGTACCAACAACTAAAAAATAAACACTCAATCAAATACGTAATAAGTAGTGCCATGAAAGGTTAAGGTGGGTTTGAAGATCACCCATTTATTTATAGGTTTCGAAAATATTTACTAGGTAATTGAAATACATACAGAATTATTGAAGCATAAATGAAACTTTTTAACAACCAAAAAGAATAATGAACTTATAAAAACTGGAAACTCGGAATGTGATAAAACTAAATAATTTGATTTCGAAAGGGCATGTTTACAACTAAATGACTGATACCTGCGAAAATATCAAAGATTCAGAAATGAAAACTGCAAAATAGGCTAATGAGTTAACATGTGTTATATTGCTTTTCGGAAGACGCCTTAGAGTATGTAGCAGAGCATGTATATTATTCAAAAGCTTCAACTTCTGAGTCAAATATAAACAATATGTTTTTGTAGTTTTTCAATTTTGTTTTCATACTTCAGTCGTCTGACTTTACAAGGCATACAATTTACCATTCTCCCTGATGATTCTACCTTGTGTATTATTATATCATGATAAGAATAAATTTCTTACCACAGCATGAAATTTAACCAAAAATGGGAGGGGATGGAACAGGTGGTGAGTCACCTCCTATATAATGTAAATAGTTATAATATTTTGAGAACTATAATTTCAATATTCATCAAACTTTGTCCGAATAGCTCTCTTATCATTTTACATAGTTTGTCTGAAAATGGTCGGTATTGGTCGTGGCACCTCCCATACAAAGTAAATACTTAATTTCGATTATCTGAAGAACTATAATTGTAAAAGTATTTAATCTTTAAATGAATCAATTTATTATCACCGTACAGAGTAAAGTTAAAAACGGATTTATTCCTAATCGAAGTGTAGCTAAAAAATTGCGAGATCGGAACAGTGGTTGTGGGACCGCCATTACAAAGAAAATTTTAATTTCCAAAGTCTTTAAGGATTGTCTGATATCACTTATATTTTTACGATGTTTGGCTGAAATTGTTCGGAATTGGCTAAGTAGGAATGACCGCTCCCATAAAGGCAATAGTTATAATTGATGAAATATATAGTTAAAGTAAAGCTTGACATGAGTACATAAAATATATAAGAATGGGTGGTATAAGAACAGTGTAGTGGTATCTTCCATACCAAGTTAGTTATTTTCGAATATCAAGTGATCTGTAATTGAAAGTAGCGGCAAAAAATATTTCTCGATATGAGTAAGAATGTGCATTTTCGAAAAAAAAAAAAAAAATAAATAAAAAAATAATGTTTACTCTCTAAAACTCTCCCTTTATAATTTGGTATAATTTTCTATAAACCTTACACAAAATTATGAAAGTCGTGACAGTTTTTTGTTAAATCGTGAGTTTGCAATTATTTGCAAACAAATTTTACATGGCATTAAACCCACGAACAACTACATGTATAAAACTCATTTATCGGTTATTATCTACGGGTGTTCTACTCCACTAAAGACAATAACATTATTCACAAAATGATGACCCAGCAAAAACATCAAAATAAGTTCTAAATACAAACATTTACAAATTATCTTTACAACAGTTAAAAATACACAGATCGAGTAATAGAATCCATATTCAAAGATTTATTTTATTGAAAGTATATTTTGGAAAACAAAGTTTTATTTAAGAAAAATTATATTGCTTCACAATTGATAACACGAATTAGAATAAATTTATATATTATCAGCATTTTATGTCTAATTATGGGTTGTCAACTGTCAATATATTGGCAATTGAACCCTTTAAAAACAATTTTTTAAATATTCAACCCTTTTACAAATTTGGAAATAGTGCACTGTACGTAGTTGCATTGTATCAGAAATCCATTCATATTTTTTTATTTTACTACGATAGGTGTAGCGAAGCGCAGGGTGTTACGTAACTGTAAACATTGTGGCCTTAAATCAAAACATCGCATGATAAAAATGTTTTTGTGGCCAGAAAGAATACACAGGTGATTTTCAAAAAGTGTAGTTTGCTTATGTTCCAACAACTCAACAAGATAAGTGTCACAATTTGTCCAAACGCGAAAATTAATATCGAAATTCGCGGTATCCCTTTCAATTCGCGATATGGGGAATACTATAGAGATAGTTTATAAGGAATTTGGGCTATCTTTGTATATTAAACGTTATTAAAAAACTTATCGAAATGCGTAAACTGACAAATATGCTTTCTGTCCGTCAACTTCGGGTGTTGCTGAACAGAGAGTTTCAAAGAGTCACATCAACAAACTCATTCTTATGCAAGTGAATTGAAAGAAAAGTGAATGAAACTTTCCCAATAATAAAGTAAATCTTTCTTTCGTCTCGAATTTGTGGATATTAAAATGCAATATGAGAAAGTGCCTGGCAAGAATTACATATTATATTTTTTACAATTACAGCAATCCTATTTGGTGATTAGAATAAAAATTAAATGTGCCATTTGAAATTTCACTTTGAAATCACTTTTATTTTACAAATTATTTTATTTTTTTTTTTTCAACCAATTTACAAGTTTAATAATATTTAACAATTTATTTAGAAAAAAGAAATGGATGAGACAAAGGTACGCCTTGAGCAAGTCGAAGGAAAACTAACTGAAAAACGTTTTCAAAAATCCGACATGGAAAGGAATAAAGAACAATTTGAAGAGGAACTTAAAGCACAAAAAGCGGTTCTAGAAAAAATTCAAAGTGAAATAGAAACATATAAGGTAAATTAATGAAAAATTCTTTAATTGTGGTAACATAGGGCAAAATATTTGACCGAATTAAGTTATACAAACTAAAAGTTAGCAAAAGAAAATTGTAAATGTTCGGAAAAAAGGCTATTACTAAATTTGTTAAATTTCAAATATATGTCCAATGTAACCAGCTCTTTTCAAATTGTACAGTTATAAAGCAATCTTTATTTCAGGCTCAATCGCTTCAACTAAAACTGAAACTTCGAAGCATTAACAATAATGAATCTATAAATCGTGAAAAATTAACGGAGTTAAAAACAAAACTAGATAAGATTCAATGTGATAGAACGGAACTTTTGAAAAGTTTAAAGATGGCTTTAGCTGAAGCCAAAGAAAAGGGTGAGCGTGTAGAGACTGAGGAAACGTTGGAGGAGATACGAGATCGAATATCAAAGATAAAATCCCAGCTGAAACATGGCATGCCAAGCAACCTAGATCCACATGTAATAAGCGAATTAATTGCTACAAAGAAAGAATCATTAAAGGCTGATCAAGGAACATTTGATAATATAAAAATATCAATACGTGGGGTAAATTAAATTAATTCAACACTTTTACATTTATTTATTTTATTTCTTTATTTCGTTTAGTTAAGAAAATCATTAAAATTTCGGTTTGATTTTTTGAAAAAACTGAAGGAACATATGGCAGTCATTTTACAATTGTCCTTTAGTGTAAGTTTGCATTAATAATTACATACATAAATAATTACAAAGTAAAATAATTCAATCATTTGGTTTAGATGATTTTAAAATTACGAAATTTTGAGGGTACTATTGATATTGATCATCAAGAGAAGAAATTGAAAATTTCGGTTGTGCCACGTGATCACAATAAAAATGCTGTATCCAGCACCAAAGCGCTTTCAGGCGGAGAACGTTCATACAGTACAGTAGCATTTTTAATATCGTTATGGTCCTGTGTAGATCATCCATTTTACTTTCTCGACGAATACGATGTATTTACAGTGAGTGTTTTTTTTACTAAACATTTTTATTTAAATATCTACTAATAATTAATTTATATGTAATTCTTTAAAAGGACGAAGTTAATCGTGAGTATATGACGCGATTGCTCATTGATGAAGGTCGTAAACGTGTCCTTCGTCAATATTCGTTCTTAACGCCGCAGGATATGACATTAGAACCAAAAAACTTTATAAAAATACACAGGTATGTTAATTACACTAATCAAATGTCAATTTATTTCATGTAACCATAATTATTTCAGACTTGCAGAACCTGATCGTCGCTAATAAGGTTTTATTAAGTGAATTATATAACAAAAAATAGGCAGTCAGAAAGCAACTGGATTTGCAATTTAATTTTAACTTAAAATTTACATGACTAAACTATATACATTTGGTCAATTCACAAGGTCTCTTATCATGTCATATTGTTATAATGTCCTAATATTTCACAATGGCCGGACGCCTAAGAGTCGGTTAAGCCGAGCCGCCGATTCGTGAAATATTAGGACATTATGACAATATGACATGATAAGAGACCTTCTGAATTGACCAATTATTTAATATTTATCTGTTAAACTGTCTGTTATTTTTTTGTTTAATAAAATGTGAAATATTTCTAACTTAAATATTTTCTTTTATTTAAAATATGAAACGTAATCTTTATAAGAATACTAGCTGAACCGGCAAACGTTGTCCTGCCATACAAATTATTTCTAGTGAATATTTTGGTTGTTAAATAAAAAATAACGAATGTATTCTAAGTGAAATTCATAAAAAATGGTAAATATGTATTGATATTTGGATATTGCTCATACAAAATACTAAAATCTAAAATTCTATATATAAAAATGAAATGGCGGGTACCGTGTGAGTTCAGAGAAATGTAAACAAATGAAATGTGTTGAAAGTTAAACTTTTAATTTTTGATAACATAACGTTTTATTTTACACATTATTGCTTAAACACATATATTTCTGTATATTTTTTTTAACACTTTTAGCACACTTTCATTGTTAAAAAGTTTATTTTTTGCACAAATCAAGAAAAAAATATTTTTGGAATTTCTGACATGTAATTTTTGTTATTGTAGAATTTAAACTATAGGGTAGGTTAGGAAGGGGGTATACACTCTGTGTACTTCCACCCGGAGACCATAGTTGATAGAGAAGAGTCCGAAAACCGCCTAGTGAGAAAAAAAGAAAGAGAGTAAGATTTTTATTGCGGGTTCGGAATTGCCGTAGATCGTCCCTTAAATAGCCACCCTATTCCTCTAATGAAACCCAGTATGTTGCACAGTTCACAGCCAGCAACATTACTGAGTTCGTTCAGAAATCTGTTTCCTAGCCATTTATGTCTAAGACTCTGTAACCTAGGGCAGTTGCACATGATATGTTCCACTATATCTAGCTCCTCTATATCTAGCTACCCTACTAGCCAGTTTATCTGCTGCCTCATTTCCCTGTGCCCCGGCACCCAACACAATATTATTTAGTGTTTGTGCGTGGAAAGAAAATAAAACAAGTGATTAAAATTTATATTTTTATATTATCCGGAAAGAGAATTTAGTGCAAAAGCGTGTAAAGTAAATTTTGGCTCACTTGAGCGGACTAGAGTATCCAAAACCGAAAACCGGTCAACCGGTTTTTTCATCTTTGTAAAACCGACCGGTTTCGGTTTTCTTTAACTTTTCGGTTTTTTGACAAACCGGTTTTTTTAAGACGGTTAACCGGTTTTAACGAAATACTTTGTAAAGCTTATTTGAACATATAACTTAAAAATATTTTGATAACATTTTTAAAAATATTCATTTATTTGTTAGAAAAAACCGGTTAACCGGTTTTTAGAAGAACAAATCAGAACCCGGTTTTTTTAGAATGAGAAAACCGAAGCCGGTTTTTTTATATAACACTGTTTTCGGTTAAACCGGAAACCGGTTTTTTGAATTTGCCGGTTTTTTGGACACTCTAGAGCGGACACAACATTTTTTTAGAAAAGTGCCTACTTACAAAATTATAATATGGTGATTTTCCATGAAGAAAAATATAAAATTTGAATTAATGTAAAATTTTAACGGTTAAAGATATTATAACAAAATTTTCAACTAATATAGACTCAATTATCCTTAAATCAACATCATAATTTTTGACATTTTTTATTTTCAAATACCGAAATTCTTAAACCGGGGAAAATGTGTTCCAAAATCTGAGTTTTTTTTAGAAAAGTGCTTACTGTGACGTTATTTACCGTGTGATAGTAAAATTACTTTTGAGATATTTAAGAAGCATGTAGGGTTATACAAATATGAAGTTTTTTCGAGGATGGGTGCCTTTCTAGAATTTTTTACTCAAATCTCAAATTTTTGTTAAAAATTAGGCAAGTTTGGATAGATCTGGAGTGTGTTGTGTCCGCTTAAGTGAGCCAAAATTTACTTTACACGCTTTTGCATTAAATTCTCTTTCCGGATCATATAAAAATTGTATATACAGGCCTGTTCTGCAATCCACGTGATTTCAAATCACATACGTGATTTGTGCCTGTTCTGTAAATCACACCGTTATTGTATTTTTCGGTGTGATTTTAATTTTTCGAAAGCACAAGAAAAAAGCTGATTCGTTTATTTTAAATGTTTTGTTTTTTAAATAATTGTATAGAAATATTAAAGTGAAAATAAAAAATGCCTGGAGCTTCTGTTATATCTTTAATGGAATTAAAAAGAAGGCAGCAAATAAACTTTTTACAGCAGAAAAGGAGTCTCAATTTTTATTAAATTTTAAGTGTTTTTTTTAATAAAACAAGTAATTCTTTAAGAAAATCAATAAAGGACATATTGATTAATTTGTTTAAGTACTTTATTTTAATATTTTCCATGTAATAGCCGTAGAAATAACCAAGTGATTTGAAAACATTAGTGACTTTGCTGAACGTTTTAAAATCACAAAATTATGTGCACAGAACACCGAAGAAAATTTGTTCTACAAAAGAAAAAATATATGGGCCTTTTTGGGAAAAAACTTAAAAAATATGGCATGTTCCAAAGTTGGAACATGTAAATTCCAACTTTGGATGCGTTTAACTTTTTATACGGACAAGATAACTGTTAGGAAGTTTATTTTCCGTAGGCGCGTCACATCTAAAAAACCATAAAATGATCGAGCAAAATTAAAAAAAATAAATTAATAAACCTAAATACCTCTTCAACTAATAGAGATAACCTACACATGTAAGAGTATTTTTTGTAGATCTTCTTAAGAACTATTTATATTTTAAATTTCAGCTCTTTCCGATCATAAATGAATTTTTGGCGATTTTTTAAAAAAAAATTGAGACCCGAGGTGACCAACTTTGAGGGGCAACGCATTGACCCCCATTAGCGCTAGGAAGCTGAACAACTGCAAATCAACTCGAAAATACCTCAGCTCCAACCAATATCTCAAATATTTTCCGAGATACCGAATTATTTCCAAAAAAAACTTTTCTTAACCACTGCGTGTTGCTAGGTAAAATCTTGAATACAAATTTTTGTAGAAACCAAATTAACAGTATTGGTAAACAAAATAGCACTTGCAATGTGTTCATAAACATGGAGTATGATGCAATTAAATTTTTTTTTGTATCTTTATTAGTTTGAGGATATAAGGTTACAGAATTTAGCCGTTTTTAGTGGATCGTTTTGGGGAGAGAGGAACCCACTGTTAAAATTGCATGCTTTTAGCTTCAGTCCAATTTTTATTTTTAATAGAAGTCCTTCGCAAGTCCCATATTATTTCGAAATTTCGCATTTAACCTATTTGTTCTAAAAAAGGTAATAAACATACATATTTTTTATTTTATTTATGAACTAAATGTTAAAAAACGTTAAGATGCCAAAATACTTGGAATTCATTGGAATGCCAGAGGGCATTTTGCGTGTTTTGGTTCACTGTTAACTAATGAATAAGTTTTGTTTCTGTAATAAATTTAAGGGAGACATTTTTCGTAATCTATTTTAATCGAAATTGCGATTAAATGCAATCTCAAGCGGCAACCTTGATGGATAATTCTGACTTATAATGTGTTAGCAGCAAATCTGATTTCAAATGATCTTTGAATTTTTTAAAGACACGCAACTGCACACTCAAATTTCATGTTTCTTTTAATAGATTATTAAGACCTGCTCTTAGGTGTCTCATTTGATGTATATGTACATTTACCATAGTAATTCATTGACCCACGGAATGAACTTAATTCTGCTGTGGTGGTGATAAATCTAAAATGGTTTTTATTTTGTCAGGATCAGGAATATTTAACTTCTTTGCCGAAAAATTAGCATTTTTCAAACTTGATGTGGAAATTGAATACCGTAGTTTTTGAAGAACTTTGTTGATGATGTCCAAATGTTTTTGAACTGTTGGGATACGAATTATTATATCGTCTACACCGCATTGTATCCATGGTTTGTTGGAAAGCCTTTTTGCTCGAAAAATTGGATTAAAATCTTTCTTGAGGTGTAACTAAACTTTTAATTTCGTGTATTTGGCTGGAGTATCTTGAAATATATCAGAAAAATCTTGTCTTATTTCATTTAAAACATCAGAGCCGACTTCAGTTTTCTTGATTTGACAAGAAATTGATTTGTTGTTGGATGCACTTGTTACGTACAGATTATTGAAATGTTTACCAGGTTTTCTTCGATAGTGATTTTCCAATCATTGTGATATCTGAGGCGGGCTATGTGGTACCAATCGCAAAAAAGTGGTAATAAATCTGAATATTCTAAACTACCCAGCAACAAAAAAAAAACATGCAAAAGAAGTAGTAAATGCATGGGTGCCACTGATAATGAACTGGTTCTTTTTAGGTGAAACATTCATGAAAATACTATTTTAAAAAGTTTTTTTTTTTGTATTATTTTAAAGTTTTTTTTATTTATTAAATATGTATATTAGAGTTTGTATGTGGCCAGGTCACTTCATTTGTTTTTCGGCTATCACCATTTTTTTGAAGGTTTTTGCCTAAATAAAAATAATGGCATCCTTTTTTTACGGTTATTGCAAATATTATTTCACCAGCCGATTCTATAGCAAAAATTAATACAATTGACGTTTTTTTGAATCCTTAAAAAAAGTTCCAAACAGCGCAAATCTCAATTAAAAAAAAAAAATAATAATAATTTTAGTTTTTTTTTAACATGCACGATGAAAAGGCATTTTACTTAGCAAAACGCCACCAATATTTTCTTTCTATCACTAACCATTAAAAATTTATGAGGCTTTAAAGTTATTTTATAACAAGAAAATAATAATTGGTAAAAAAAACTAAGAACCACCTGTTGTGGGTTTTTTGAACTTTTTTAAGGGTTCAAAAAACGTCAATTGTATTAATTTTTGCTGCAGAATCGATATATTCACCCTTTTTTGCTCTACAAAAAATAAGCTCAAAATTCGCGTCTTTAGGTGCGTTGAACCACCACAAGGAGTGAAAATTTTCCAAAAAAAAGGATTCTATTATTTTTATTTATGCAAAAACCTTCCAAAAATTGGTGAAACCCTCAAATCAAATTTTTTAAATTAACTCTAATGTATATATTTTGCACATGTAAAGATTGTGTGACTTTGGTACAGAATTATTGAATTGAATGGCATTGTGTGTGGAAATATTAACCAACAGCTAGAACATAAGCAAAATCTTCCAAACTATGTTTACCATTGTTTGTTCCAAAGATTTCATTTTCATTAGAACATTTTAGAATTTAAATGTATACAATTTGTAAACCAGTTTTTTAAGCATTTGTTGAATTTATTTTTGTTTGACATTTTTATCAACCAGACATTTTATGTATAAAATTGCACACCATTTTAAAGGTGGGTTCATGAAACACGTCGCGCAAATTTGCACAAATGGGAAACTTAAGCGTTTAAATGAGTACCCTTATTAAGTTTCATTAAAATTCTTTCATAGAGTTTACAAACAGCGAATGTGCAATTTCTATATTAGAGTTGAATGAGATTTTTCATGGGTTCGGTTATGATAAATTGATTATAATTTAAAAAGGCATTTAAAATGAATTTGAGTAAATAAGTACTAAAGAACTCATGAAAATATCCATTCTTCTTGAACAACTTAAATTTTTTTTGCTGGGTTGTAGTCCGATTGCATATAAACTTCTTTACCTTTCCACTTACTTTGCATTGAAATCTGACTTGTTTTTAGATGAACTGTGCCTTGAAGTATCCTTCAATTTGATCAATATTACATTGAATGCACTTGTGATTGATAAAGTTAAGTTAGTTTTGTTACAACCTTTTTGTTAATTTAATGAATTATATTTCAACAAAGTAATATTTACCCTGCAACAAAATAAATCTTTATCTCTAATAAAACTCGAAATTTGTTAATTTTATCGTGAACATTTTGAGATGACGACAAACCACCCAGCAAACATTTTGTGAATTTTTGTAATGGCAACTAGTTTTCACATACATTATTTTGTAATGAGTGGTGGTTACCCAGCACATTATTTTATTTACTAGAATAGGTACTTATTTATGTACTGATTGGTAATGAACATTTGCATTTAGCACAGCCATCCAGTGTGTTTGACTGAAAAACGAGACGTTAGCGGTTCTACACCAGTTGAATCCATTTTTTTGTTCAGATTATATTAATTTATATGTTAATGTTAAAACCATTACATATTAACTTACAATAAAATAACTCGTACATGGAGCAGCTTAATTATCAAACACAAGGAAATGATGTGTCGGTTCGATTCCCACACAAGGCAATATTTTTTTTTTTTTTTTTAGCTACATATTCTTGTGGTGAATGCAACTACTTATAACTGAACTGAATGTAAGTACATTTATAAGTAGGACCCATGAATTTTTTGAAACCTAGAACTAGTTATGCATTTTAATTAGGTTTTAGTTAATTATATTTTAGTTAGGATAAATCTTATGTTGTATCCTTTTCTAAGGTAAGTTTATTAACATACATATAAAATATTGTATATGGTTAAATTTTCCATCTTAACTGTTATTAGTATTATTTGCGGCAGTAGGAGCAGCTCCTAACAAAACTGGATCTGGTTTTGCACGTTTGGGTAAAGTGGCAGCTCTTAAATAGGGATTATCAATATTTGGATTTTCTAGAATGGCTTTATTCGTGCTTGAATTTGGTTTAATGTCGTTTTCCAGCTTTGAATCTTTCTCTGACTTTTCTGATTTCTTTTCGGATTCTTCAACACCTGCGCCAACACTGCCGCTATTACCACCAACGCCTTCGTTGCCAGGACTTTCTTCTTCGTTGCTACTTTCATTTTCCTCGTCATCTACGGTATTTCAATTAAATTAAACAGTATTAAAAATCTGTTTCTGAAAACTTACCTTTACAATCTTCAGTGCGATTTGCCACTAAATAATGATACTCCAGTTCTTCAAAATCAAACACTTGATCGGTGGGATTTAAAGCAGCTAAATATGGAGGAAATGCTGGTTTACATGCTATTACTGCAAATAAAAATATATAAATTTTATTCAATTGCATTCACCGTATCATTTAATAACATTTGCATACATGGAAACATATTATCTTCCGTATCGAAAAGACTATGAGTTTCTGTAGTTTTTGCCAAAAACTTTGTCAATGCTTTTTCTATATCCCTTTTTTGGGTGGCGGCCTTTTCCCGTATAGCTTCATACTCTGTTACGGGTTGTTTATGTGTCTATAAAGATGTTAATTAATTTTTAATGACGATGTATTTTACTAATGCGCAATGATTTGTTACCGGTGTCCGGACATAAGCATGTGGATCCGGAAACAGAGGTAAATAAGGTAAAATGTGTGCAGGATGTTGCGATTTTGTGCCTGCTTGCAGTAGGTTTAATTGTTTTTGCTGTTGTTGTTGCGCGGGCATTGTTATTATTTGTCTGGCTTCCCTTTTGGCAAAGGCCTCAATGCCTTGCAGCGATATTCCCATATTTACCAAAGAAACTACAACATCTCCGATTACAGGTATGGTACGTCCGGACAGTTCACAATAGCTTCTGGCAGATTGGCCAACTTCAACCAGCACTGTATATAATAAACAAATATATATTTTTAGTTTTGTCTTAATTACACCCACAAAAAATACTGCAGCTTACTACTCTGGAGCATTTCTGTCAGCGTCTCTAAGCATTCTTTGTCCACGCTATCGAAACCCTTTTCCATCAGAATTTGTGAAACTGCTACACTCAGGATTTTGCGTCGTGCATTACCAGTTGGTTGAACCGTTTCAGTTTTATCCATACTTTTTTTGTTTCTTAATTAAATTAAAGGTTTAATAAGGAATTTTACGTTTGTTTACAAATATTTCAACAATTCACAATAGTAATTTTAATAAATAATGGAGTTGCCAACTGTTCTGAATGGCACAAGTAGATGTTGTAAAAAAGGCCAATCAAGGCGAATTCATACAAGGTGGTGGCAGTTCTACAAAAACAACAATTGGTCTTAACAAATGTCAAAAAACAAAAATTAAAAATTAAACAAATATGTATTAAAACTTAATATAATGTAGATAATTGAATAGTGAGGGTTTTACTTATTTATGTAAAAAATAAATATTTTGTTAATAACCTTAGAATATATAGATATTTAAATTTAAATAAAAGCTTTGACAACTGTTAGAACCAAAAAGCGAAAAAAAAAGTTATCAGCTGATTGACTGACTTCACCTTGTATAAATTCGCCTTGAGGCCAATTTAGCCAATTTTTTAAGAGATCAAAAATTCACTAAAAATCTTAAATATATTCAATAATTTTATAATAAAAATAAATGGATCAAATCAAGATCCCAGTAACAGTTCCTTTTTATATTTTTTTTCTGTTAATATTCATATTTTTGGTATATATCAACATTTTCTAAAGTACTGTTGTATAAATTCAAAAATAAATGTTTGGTTCATATCATATAAAAGGTACTTTGAAGCACTATTCATTGATAACCAATATGATCAGATCATTTTCTATATTTATATGAAATTCCTATAACTCCTAAACTAAAAGAGAGAGGGCAAAAATTTTAACGTTTTTACGTATTGCAACATACGATTATTATTTTAACTTTCGTACAGTTTACCAGTAACATATCTGATTAATGAAAATGTACAATTAAATAAATTTTTATTTGCCCATCATCACGAAACCAACATGAAACATAGTTTATGACTATGATTCTTTATTGACTTTGTAATGGAGTTTTTTTTAATTCTGCAGCTAATAATATAATATGTTGTTCCTCTTACAGTATTTAATTCTGTAATAAAGCAGAATCCCAATAAATTTACGTTATATAATCCTATTTCAGATAATTCACTGCATTTATTTTATTCATTCAGTTACAGAAATTCTAGTCAATGGACCATAATCGGTTCTACACAAAAAAAAATCTTTTAAATGTTTGTTAGAAAATGTTCTCAAATCGAATACTACGTTTCATCAGTACTCCCGGAGTACGGAATTTGAGCACATGTCGTATTATATGGTAAAATAATGCACAAATAATGGTTTTAAGTAGAGTTTCCAATTCGGTTTTAACCGAAACCGAAACCGCGGTTTTTCAAGGCTTAAAACCGAAACCGAAACCGACAATTATTCTTCGGTTTTCACCTTTAATCTATTTTCACTAGAAAAATTCAAAATTTAGAAATGAGAAACAAACTTTTTCATCCAATTATTCATCCAATATCTCTAAATATCTCCAGTAAAAATATCTTAAGATTTGTTTAAATTTTTTAAATTGTATTATAATAATTGCTTCAGATGATGTAGCAGGCTACCTTTCGCAGGCTAAATAATGTAAAATTTTTGTTACAAAATCTTAGTTATTTTCAAATAACCGATAAAAGTATGGAGTACTATCTGACCGGTGCGCTTCGGCACCTCAATTGGAATATAGAAATAGTACTATTAAGTCTCCCTTTCTAAATTAATACTAATTAAGGAAACCATGTCTCTAGTTTCATGTTTATTGATTCATTGTAATGTGGATTGTAGCTCATTCTAGACGTATTATTAGAATAGTAACAGTACCATAAAGACCCACATTTTGTATTCCTACTCAGCATCATGAATGTTTAATTTCATATTTCTGTGTCCATTATTATAGAAAATACAAAAGAAAGGTAAGACAATAATCACCTTTCTTGAATTCTAACTAATTTAACTAACTTTAACTAATTTAATATATTAAAAAGGTACCATTAAAAGAAAAAGTACCAACTTTCCTTTATCCTCGTAAACACTCGTCAAATTTGAACTTTAAATTTGTTTAGCAGTTCCTATATTATCAACTGATTTAATAGTTAGTAAATTATCACAAAACCGAACCGAAACCGATCGGTTTTCAATTTTTTAAAACCGAAATCGCGGTTTTGAAATTCTTCGGTTTTTTGGAAACTCTAGTTTTAAGTTTGTCTGGATTTTGACTAGTTTGAATTCTACAAGAAAGTATGGTATTCTGGTGGTATCACGCTATTTTAATCTTGAAAATTAATCCTTTTTTTGCACGAATTGAACCGATCATTTTTTTAGCTCTGACTATTCAATAAGTATGAATTTTTTATTATTTATTTATTCATTGATTTCAATACATAGAAGCCTTCGTGGCCAATTATGCATGTATTTTTAGATTAATAACCATGTATTACAATAATAGCATCATTAATTTAAATTTAAAATCTAAAACTAAAAAAGGCTCCCCCGCCACACAACTTTGCTTAAATTGCAAAGTAAAAAATAAATATGAAATCCTGAAAACAATAATATTATATTCAAATATTAACAGAAGATATTGTAAAACTTTTAATTTATATGTAGAAGTGGAAAATGAGAATAATTTAAGATCCGATGGCAATTGATTCCAAATACGACAGATCCTTATTTTAAACGAATGTTCGAAAATTGAATGATGTATTCGAGGTTCTTCAATTTGAATATTCCGAGTAGAACGAATAAAATAACATATACCCACAAGATAATTGGGTTACCAGTTTTCATAATCTTGTAAAAATGTAATGTAAATGTATACGTAGATGTAAGTAATTTGTAAACTTACAACGTAGAAAAATGGGAATATATTCTGAAACACGGTCATGATCACGCAACTTAAAATCAAAAACATACCTAACAATTTTTCTAAGTATACTCTTTAGACAATCAATAAAGCCTAATGTAGTAGCATTTACGACATCTAGGCAGTAATAAATCTGTGACATTAACAATCCATATGCTAAACGGTATCTAACAAATTTCGGTGTGTAAGCTTTAAAAGAATAAAGTCTTCTTAATGTCAGACATGTTCTTTTAGAAACCCAATCAATGTGCATATTAAATTTTAGGCTGGAGTAAATAATAATGCCAAGGCATTTGATAGAGTCAACATTTTCAATAGTCCTGCCATCAATGTAAATAGTAGGATTTAAGAAGTCATGATTTGGCAAATGAAAATTAATGGCTTTTGTTTTAGTTAAATTTACACTAAGCTCATTAAAGTTTATCCAATTTAGGATAAAGTTTAAATGATAATTCTAATCTGGAAATTATTATCCATTAAGCCCGCACTGAAAAGAAGAAAAATATCATCTGCAAAAACAAAGGATTTGCACATATTAAAAATGGAATTGGTCCCAGAACTGAGCCTTGAGGAACCCCAGAAGTAACAGTTCCAATACTCGAATTAATATCAAGTAGTAACACAAATTTCGATCGTTCAGTTAAGTAGGAATAAATCAATCTACTAGCAGACGTAGAGAATTTAAATTTATCTATAAGTTTTCTTAAAAGAATTATATGATTGACTCGATCAAAGGCCTGTGATAGATCCAGAGAAACCATTGTACAGTTCTCATGGCGGTCAAGTTCAGCTCTTATTGAGCCAGTTAGAGCTATTAGTAATGAACTTGTACTATGATTTCGACGAAAGGCATATTGATTGAATTGTAGTAATGGAAAACGTTCGCAGTGGGAAAGAATCTGTAATTTAATAATATTTTCAACGATTTTCTTATATTATCTGTACAGTAATTATAATTTGTTTGCAATTGGTACCACTCGAGCCAATTTCCATGCATTAGGAAACTTGGAAACTGTAAAAATTGTATTATTCAAATGACAAAGATATGATGAGATCAGTGGAAATATAATTTTTAAAAACTTCATAGAAATCATATCATAACCTGTCGCATAAGATTTAATGGAATTCATTGCAATGAAAACATCGGATTCTGTAATATTTTGAAACGAAAACATTGCTGGACTTTAATTAATATTATCAAAATTACCGAAGTGATTAGAATTGAAGTTATTCAAAAACTCCTCTGCAATCAACTCAACATCACATTCCAATAACTCAGGACGTTCCGTACTTACGCAACCAATCTCACGCACCTTACGCCACATTTGGGCGTTGTCTAAATCATTAAAAGCACTAACACCATAACTCTTACACACCTTTCTAATGAAAGATTTTGCCGTTTCTCACCTTACAATAATTTTGCCAGCTATCTACCGTACGATCTCTAAGGTGAGCTTAAAGATTTCCCTAGAATTCATGAAGTTAATGTAATTAGATTTACGTTTAGCCCTGTACATAGGAACGGAACAATGAAGAGTTTTTTTTATCAAATTATTAAGAGAAGTAACTTGTTCATCCACATCATTAGTAAGAAAAATAGATTTCTGATAGATTTGTTTGTTTCTCGTTCTATACGTTAACTGGCATCCCAAACAGCCTGAATACCTTTTTCGTACAACCTATTTCTGCTGTACAATTTATAATCTAAATTTAAATCAGTTTCAAGGATTATGGAAATTTTAAAAAAGACAACAAGGTCCAGTAAATACGTTTTGTAAAATATTTTAAGTTCAAATATAGTATTATTTACAATTTATTTTTACAAATTCTTTATGAGTAAAAAGTATTAAATATTCCAAGTTTTAAGAATTATTTTAAGTATCAGTTATTTCAAATAAAAATTATGCACGTTTTAAGTTGCAAGATAAAGTAATAAACCACAATCTTAAAAATGTTTTTGTTAGCATAAAACTATACTACTAACCTTCGTAAATGTTTTACTTAATAAATCAATATAATATTAAATAAGTCTTAGACCCATTTGCACGACGTCTAGTAATTTCTTAACTTAACGTTATACTGTCAGTTAAAATAATGTTTGTATGAAAACAGTCAGTATAACTTTAAGTTAAAAAATAACTGCACATTGTGCAAATTGAAGTTACAGCTAAAAAAAAAAAACTTTTTATTACTCTTATAACTATAGGCTTTTTTTATTTTCCATTACATCAATAGCTACAATATCGGAATTCATTTGTAGTTGACAAAGTTTCTCCTGATTTAATATATATTCTGACGAATTTGTTTTGTTTTTTGCACCGAGAACTGTTTCTTGTAGTTGCAGTAATTCCTGACGCAATGCATTTTCGAATTCGGCTACACATTTTGAAGCTTTTTTGTCTTTATCGCAATTTGTAATATATATAATGTTACATTTTACTGTTAAAAGATCATTAAGGAATGTTTTTATTAAAAGTACGGTTTTATCAAAACTTTGGCAATAAATTCTCCATGTCGATATACAGTGATCATTATCATCTTCAGTTATTTGTTTCAATCGTATGATTAGATTGCCAAACCATAATGATGAAGGATTTTTATTGTAAAAAACTAAATGAAAATTAATATTATCTCGATGGCTATCTAAAGTAATTGTGGGTTTCGAAAAATCTAAATTTTCCTGCACGAATTGTTCAAAGATTTCCAAATCCTTAAAACTTGCAAAGGTAATTTTTAAATTAGTTTCTTGTGATGTCATGGCAATTGTTAGAAAATCTTGATGTAGAGTATGAGGCACAAATTTAAGCTCACATTGTGAACGTTCTTCAAAAAGCATTTTTTGGAAATCCAGATTTTGTAAAAACAATTGCAACAGCATGGTAAATCTTGATTTTGTTGTGTCAGCTGTTATATCCAAGTGTCTTACTACCTCGTAATTTAGTATAAGTGGACTTTCTTTTAAAGAAATTATTTGAGATATTTTCAATTTGATTAGTAAAACTACAAACGATTGCGGTAGTATTTGTAAGTCTCCATTAGGACACCATATATTTCCCTGCAGTTGTTCATCTTCACTTTCAAGAAAGGTTTCTAATGCATCTAATTGATCGAATTTCAGCTTTAATTGAAACAAACGGTAATGCAATTGAATAGAGTTTTCTGGAGATTGGTCTGTTTGTATGACGGGCGATAGACTATGTACAATGGTTAGATTGGGAGCAGCACATTGATTTACTAATGGTACGCCTACAATCAAATCGTCGTTTGCTGTAAAGCGTTTCCAAATATCTCCACATCGGCCCAATATTTGCTTTTCCTCAAGTTTAATGGAGCGCAAAAAAGGCTGACCCAATGTAAGATTATTTTGTAACCTGTGAAATGAATGTGCAGTGATTGATTTATGTAGTTGCAATTCCGTCTTAGCACTACGAATGCGTTCCAATAATTGACGTATTTCATACTTTTTACTGTCTAAATCACGGTCTTCTTCGCTTGCAACATATTTATCCTCAAAATCAGTTTTCAAACATTCATGGTTTTGAAACTTAAATTCCACAACTGGACAAAATTTAATTGAACCATGTATTATTCTATAACTGAGAATATCATCATATTGCGCAGTTATTTCAAATCCTTTAAACTCTGGCAGACGCTTCAGGACAATACATTTATCCCAACATTGGATTATGACATAGATTTTATAAACATTAAGAGCGTGAAACATATATTTACCAAGGGAAATATGATTTTGTGAGTTTTCCGGTATTCCTGGTAAGAGGCTGGAGGTTTCATACCATCTGCCTTTAGGACCCTTATAACTTTGTAAATCATCTGCAATTTCATTTAAGCATGTTGCATAGAGATCAATGCTGGCAACAAGTTGTTTCTGGTAAAATTCGAAAAATTTTAAATTTTTTGTTAGAACCCAGCATGTCTTCTGCTTATTAATATCAATAAAACAATCACAAAAAACCATATATTCTTCAATAAATGCGGGTATTTCTCTCTTTACACTTGGGTACATGACTTAGCAAAACACCATCAAAAATAAATAAACAACAGAAATAAAGGATAATGATATATATTGAAATATTTTCAATAATAAATTCGTACTCTAGGCAGTGCTGCCAGTATTTATTAATCCTAAATAGAGTTGCCAATTTCGTTTTATTTTTCTAAAATGCAGGACAATTTTCAAATTATGTAAAACAAATATTTATTTTAATTAATATTCTCTAACTTATCCAACCCCACACATTCATAAACAGTTTTTAAATTTATCAGAGGTTTACAAAACAAAATTTGTATGGAAATGTTGTTTTGTAAACCTTTATAAATGAAATATTGTTTATGAATTAAATATATCAGACATTCACTTCCTTTTTTATTTAATACAAAATATCATATCTATTTTAAAATAAGGGAGTATAGGCGTTTAGGGGAATTTCTCAGGAACGTCTTGAATATAGGATTCTATAAGTCGAACAATCGAAAAAAGTCGAACAGTCGATAAAAGTCCACTTTTTAGATTATTAACAATATTTTTAATTGTAACATTATACTAAAACAAAATATGCACAGAATAACATAAAAATTTTATATTATTGCAATTTGGTAAACTTTAATTTTTTCTAGTGTATAAAAAAAAATAAAATTAGTAAATGTTTACAAAAAAATTCTCTTTCTACACAAAATATTTATATAAACACTAAAAGATTTTAGACATATCGCATATACTCGAATTGCAGAAACTTTTAGTTATGTAAATTTGTTTACTATTTTATAAATTTAAATCTAACTATTAGAGACAAAAGTGATAACGTTATTTAATTTATTATCGCCTTAATACATTTAATTTTTATTGCTAAATATTACAAAAGGCGCATCAATAAATGCAGAAACCATGTATTTTTTACGAGAAATGGTAAAAAAGTTGAAAATAGTCGGAAAGTCGAAAATAGTCGATTTAACTAAAAAGTCGAAAGTTCGAAAAGTCGACTATTCGTAAATTATCAAAAGTTGAAAGTTCGAAAAGTCGACTTTTTAAAAATAAAAAAAAGTCGAAAGTTCGAAAATTCGACTTTTTGCTTCAACTATAGAACCCTAGTATGGTAATGCTAATAAGCGCATGCTACTGATGGACGTATTTATAAACATGATGAATATTGCAGGCAGTCGTTACAGAAAGATAAATTCAAATCGTTATTCCACATTCGTAAAAGTATTTTGAAAGAAACATTGCCAAGATAATGGACAAAAACGATTTTAAATAGAGAGTATTCTTCAAAATTTTAAGGATAATTACAGAATTAAAAAAAGAAATGTATACCTTTGCCACTCTTGGTGAAGGGTATACAAATTGTGAGAAAATTATAATTTCATGCCAACATGTTTTAATTGTGTTTATTTAAATAATTTTTATCTAAATTTATTTCCTTAGGGCTTTTATTATGCCCTTAGTTGTATCAAATGTTTCTTCTAAGCTTTAGATTTATTCAACATGAAAATAGTTTTATTTCCTTTTTTTAATTTGAAAATAAATTTAATTAAAACATTCATAGTATTAATAAATAACTAATTTTATATATTGATACTATGAATGTTTTAATTATATGCCACCACTATATTTCCGTAATGGTAGTTGAGCTGAAAAGGTATTTTAAGGGTATTTATTTATTAATTAATTAAAATTATTACGAATTGAAAAAATATAAATCATATTTTTATTTTCAAGTCCCATAATGTTTTATCGTTGGACGATTTTTATTATTCTTATTACTATTCTAGGTTTCGTTGTCACTACATTTTTAACCCTTAGACATACACATAGGTCTGGCCAGATTTTTTTTTTTTTTTGATTTTTTTGCAATTTAAACGTCTTTGGGGTGTCGCGAGAGACTTGATTTTTCAGGTACCCTCTTAAAATTTTCTAAGCTTTACAATGGTAACAAAATGACCACGAAGGGAGATACAAGGATTTCTTAACTTCTATATCACATTAGTAACACATGAGGTCTGGCCAGACCCGTGTATATTTTTCGTAAATTTGTATTTAATTCTATTTATTTTTATTTTTTTTAGCAAAATGCGAAAAACAAAATTTGTTTGCAAATTAACAAAAAAGTTTTCAGTAACAAAATCAGCCTTTTACGGTAAAATAAAAGAAAAGTTCTCTTCACGTCTTTGCCGTTATATTTTTTCGTTGAAATAGTCTTTGTGTGTTCTTTTTTAGTTTGTTATTTAGCTGTTTTTATAATTATTTCTTTGAAAAAACGATATTTTTTATGCAATTATTTATTTATTCAGAAATAAAAAGCCAATTTGGCCAAAATGATATTACATAGTAATACAGTAAACCTATGTATAAATACAGGTTTAAATTTAAATTATACTGATATTATGATGGGGTCTATCCAGGCCTCATGTGTTACTAATGTGAAAAATAAAACATGTGTATCATGGAGGGTTAAAATCATTGTGTCTTGATCCCCAAAAATAAAATCTCAAAATACCCACGAAACTAATTCCGTTGTTCTCTTGGTACACGTTGATATGGCAATTGCCAAGTCTAACTATTGTGAATTATTATTAAACATATGTTTTTTACAATTTTCTTTTGGCGTCAAAACAACGATGCCACAGGTGAGCAAGTTTAAACAGTTTGTTAATAAAATTACAGGTTCGAAGGAATATCTAGTTAATTGCTATACATGTTTTTATAATCTTTTTAGTTTTTCTTTTGTTCTAAATGAGCAGTATGAATTGTTTCTAAAGACTTACACAAAAAAAAAAACTTGTAACCAAGTCTTGGCAACTCTAGAAATGTTTTGTTTTTTCTTTTTATTTTCATGGACGTCGTTTCAAGAAATTCTTTTCTACTTTGTTTTCGGCTTCGTCGCGAGTGTAAAAGAATTTTCCGCGAGTGTAAGCAAAATAGAATAAAATCTTAAATAAAAAAATAAATAAAATAATAACATACAACCCATTGCTACTAATATTCGCAAAAATAAAATGAATTTAAAGTGAAACATGCTAAATTTCCCCAAAGTCCTGGAAAATTTCTATGAGAAAGAAAATCAATGTAAAGGAAATTTTTGATAAAATAAAATAAGATACAGGGTGTGTTTTCTGTGTGTGACAGTGTAACAGAAGTCAAAGTGTAGTGCTCTGAAACAAATAACGTTATTACAAATATATACTGTTGTAATAAATAGAAAATATATTACATATTTGTAGCTTAAAGTATTTAAAACAAATTTAACTTGACACGCTGTATTCTACTGCTGCCAACAAAATTCGGTGATTTGTCATAATTTTTGTAAAAGTTTGTTCTGCAAAACGTGTGTAAAGTGCGTGAAAAAACGAGAAAAATATAAATTCTATATTTTAATTAGTTCAACTACCTGCCAACGAGCCAGCCAACCTACCGCCTGCCTGTTTTGTATTCACGCACTAAATTAAAACACAATGGTAAGTTTCTTTTGCGATTTTTTTTTTATTTAGTGTCACCAAATTTGTTTAATGTAATAAAATGTATATACATTAGGTTGACCCCCTTTGTATTGAGAAAAAATAAGTTGTCTATATTCCCAATTATTCCATTCTCAAAATTTTTGCCCTGGGTTAGTATTTGGTGAATTGGATCAAAGGATACAAGAGTCCTTTTTGAAGGCTTTTATAATTTTTTCACATTTCTCACGAACAATTTCAACGTGTTGTAACCTTCGACTTTGCCTTTTTGATTTATTCACGTAGCTACCGGAGATTGTCTAGCATTTAGAATAAATTGTTTTACATTTAAACTGTGACTATGATCGAATTTTATTCACCCTATATAGGCATTTTGTTTTAGAAGTGATATCATGCTGACCCATGTAGGTACAATTTTGTGTTAGCCGGTACATACTAAGGTGCATGTAAAAATGGTAAGGTCACACACTTTTCCTTTTGTTTACAGAGAAGATTTGTGACCATTATGGGACAAACAGTTCCCATGATTTGCATACTACACAATATATGAATTGAACTGGCAATACAGCTCATGTCAACAGTCATCTGTGAAGTGAATTTCGACTGCTCATTAAGCATTATTTTTTTTGCGAAAAAACCGATCACTCAAATACAGGCTAAGCTTGATAAATACTATGGGAACTCAGCGCCATCAATGAAATTCTTCGAGGCCGTACAAGAACGGAAGATGCCAAACGTTCTGGACGGCCAGTTGAGGACTTTACTCCCGAAACAACTAAAAAAATTTACCATAGGTATGGTGGAGGCCAAACAGATGTTGCGAGAGATTGTGGGATTCTTAGGCATCTCACATGGCTTAGTGGTCTCAATTTTGAATGATCATTTGGATATGAGAAAACTTTTTGCAAGATGGCTGCCGCGTTCGATCAGTTTCCATGGCAAAAATCAATGAATTAGGCTACGAAATGCTACGTTTTCCGCCCGAGTGACTATTTCTTGTTTCCAAACCTGAAGAAATGTCTCGGCGGAAAGAGATTTCAAGACCTCGACAAATCTTATTTTTTGGAAGGTATAAAACAATTTGAGAAACTTTGGACAAAGTACATAGAGCTCAAAGAAGACTATTGAAAAATAAAATATTTTTTATCAAATAACCTGTGTTTTATTCAAAAAGTTACGACTTTTTGATCTACCCTCGTAGAACTGTTGATCCAAGGGTACCAATGCGAGAAAAACCTGTATCTCTAAATATTCTAATATTTTTTTTTATAATTTTTATAATTATTTATAATTAATGTTTAATTTATTTCAAAATTATTTAATTAATTTGATATTTATATTTTTTAATGTAAACTATTTTTAAGTAGAAATTTATGGCCAATAGGCTAGGTTGTTGAAAAAAAATATAAAATTAAAATTAAAAAAAAAAAAATATGTGAAAAAACGAAGTTAATTACAACAAAAATTGTTTTCATAAAATACGAATTGAAAAATATTTGCACGTTCCCCATTTATCAAGTGGTATTAAAAATCTTACCTATCAAATTAGACCAACGTAAACTGATTTGTAAATGTTGTGAAGAAATATGTTCAAGACAAAGTTTGAGACTGGATGATGAGTCCAATTTCATAGCAAAATTGAAAGTTAATACTTTAAGTCTTCTAAATGTGAAACACCCAACATATCCAAGAATATAAATATAACTAAGTTTTCTGGATAGTTTTTATTGCAGTGGACGATTAGAGATTTTGGGATCAGTGAACTATTTTTTCCAATAGCGGACTAGCAGTAAATGCTAAAATTTAAATGAATTTGTATTCCAAAACTTATAAGATTCATCAAAAAATATAATACAAATATCCCACATCGTCAAAGTAACAATTAGATATTGGAATTGTAGACAATTCAAGTTTATGCTAAAAGAAAGCAACCTATTCCAAGTTCCTGAATTTAGATTCAAAAAATCTTTTTAGGCAAATATATATTAGAAAGTTTATAGTAAAGAATACTGTGAACAAATTTAGATTCCTCAACTAAAAATAAAAAAGAGTTTAAAAACATCAATACAAGGATAGGTTAGTTTAGGTTCCATGTCCAACCACTCATTAAGCAGCTTCGACATCCGTTGTTTCCAAGATAAACCAACCAGATACTTAGATGAAGGAATGGATGGTTCTAATATTCCTTCTTGATATCTTATCTAAACACGAGAGGAATAGGTGGGAGACAGTCCACTCCTCTTCTTCGTTTCGACAGCTTCTACGGTAGTTGTTAAACCGTAGGACCATTCTTCTATCATGTGTTAGAATTATGGAGTGTCATGTATTGAATGACACAATTAGCCTCAAGTATACGGGCTAGGTCGACCTAGCGATAACACGGGTGTATTCATAAGTCCATATGTTCTGTGCAGTCTCATATAGATTTAGCTGTACAATCATCTTACATTTTGCAAGGGAAGTACCAGAAAAGGGATCAATCGTCTTCTCAGTCATCATCGTTTTTCTTCTGGCCAATTCGTCTGATATACAAATAACCTGATTACCAACGTGTCCAGGGACCCATATAAACGTTATCTTTGAATGTCTCGCAATCTGATTTAGAAATTCCCGGCATTCCTCGTTTAACCTTGATGTCGTGAAGACACCAGAGATCAGCATACGCACTTATGACATTATAAGTATAAGTGAGTAGCAATCATTGAAATTAAACTACTCTGACGTACTCATACTCACAATAACATTGATATATAAGTATGCGTAGCATTAAATATGAATACGACGTCGACTCATACTCATACGAACTGAAATTTGTTTGATTCATAAATAATCTCACCCTGGCTTATGATTTTAGGAAAATACTCATGATACTTACTATTGATTCAACTTATTCGCCTCATGCGTGTTTTTTTTTTTGTGTAATTGTACTGAATTCGTCAAGACACAACCTCATAATGAGCATTTTAATGTTAGTATTCGAATCATACATATTTTGCCTCGTCTATACAAATTAAGCTAAGTAGAGTGGAAATTAACACCGTCATACATATTGTTAAGCATGAGTATGATGATTACATTCAACTTTATGAATCTCGATAACATTGTAATAAATATGAATGCGTATAAGTTCAAGAAATTTTGAGTCATGATTCAGCTCTGCTCACTCTTTTACTACTCATTACTGTTCTCTGGAAGACACCCGAAGTAGCCTGAAGTAGGGTTTTATCCCATAGTTCTCGATAAAGAAACCTTCACCGAACCTATTACCTCTTTTTGGAGCCATCAGTATATACCCTTATGACATCATCAGGGGGTAGAGTCAGTCTCACAGTAGAGTTGTGAACCATTTGTATCACCATCAAGTCAACTGGCAGCTAGTTTAAAAAAGTGAAAAGTGCTGTAGAAGAATTATCCTTACCGCGCCTGTTATCAGTATTGCAAAAGTCCTTAGAACCCGTTCAACAACCTTCTAATTGATACTTTTCGGCCCAATTAGTACGCCAATAACCCTCTAGGGTTTTCAGCAGAAGAAGCCAGGCTAGTAGCCGGTCGGAACCCTTTCGTCGATGTTTCTACAGCTACCTCAATATCGTCCCTACTTTCAATAGGGGGCGGGCAGGGTAAAGACTGAGTGAGTACATCATGTTGCAACTCCTAGTTCGTGGATGGTTGCCGTGGTCTCATGCGCCATATACCTGGAGATCAGCAATATCAAGGTTGCAAAGCAGTTGATCAACGAATTTTGTGCCGCTGTGCCTCCTCTGAACGTTGCCGCTTAGTCTCCACTGATGTATTAACGGAAGGAGGGGAGGTCTTGAACCATCTATGTGGGCTTTCGCCCATGAAAGGGAAGCATGTTGCTCCGTTGTGAGTTCCACGGCATTTTTTGAACCGAGAACCTAAATGAAGCGATAGGCGGAACACCTGGTGGAAGCAGCGCTTCGGTCACGATTTTTATGCCTGGGATTACTTTTAGAGCTGGAGTTGGCCGGGAGCTTCAGGATAGGTGGATTCCTTCGCTGGTCCTGATCGCACAATGGGAATGTGGGAGACTGCTGACTTTGATTAAATTCAGCTATATTAAAATTGAAAATACACATTTTTTTCGAAACAATAATAAATAATTATCAAAAATTGTTTGCAAAAATTTCAAATTCTAAAGCAAAATGTATGACATTTTTTTGGAAAATATGGTAATATTGTTGATAGAACAGACGAGCAAGGCAAAAGCTACTATTTAATGGGCATTGCTGCCTTTGCATTAATCAGTAGTTTTTGACCATTAATTTATATTGTGTAAAAGCGGATTTGCTATTGGCATATTGATCATTAAATGTAATTAGACTTTGCCGCCCTTTTTTCTTTACGCCTCAATTAGTTCAATAATGAAAAGCAGTAATAAAAAACAATGATATACGTTCCGCCCACTTTACGGTCCCATTTCTGGATGATTGGGTACGTCAACAAAGAATAACAAATTCGATTATATCTCACACACACTTTGTTGTATTTAAAGATAGAAAGCGCTATTTATTGTCATTGTTATTGTTATTATTATTATAATATTAAAAATATGCATTATAAGTCAGTTATGACGTCAAAATCAAACAATAAACATTTTAGGCAGATCAACAACATTTGAAATGCAAAATATTCTGTAAAGATTTTAACATTTATTCTCCAACAATAGCACAACAAAACAAAATTTATCTCCTCAACAATATTGTGCTATGTTAGCGGTAGATAATACTACAGCTGAGTTCACATGCACAAACAAGTATGTATGAGTACTACACTTACCTGGTAAATCGACAGTAGCCCATATATAGTAGGTGGAAGCGTACTAGCAAACAACAACAAAAAAAAAAACTTGATTAAAACTGCTTTACTTAATGAATGAAGCAATACAATGAATCAGTATCATTTTGACTTTTCAGCCAACTGAAGATTGTGTCCAATTAGTTATAAAATATACACTGTTTTTGTCAATAAGAATTAATAAAAAGAAATTGTTATAAAGTTTCAAGGAACATTAACAAAATTATTTGTTGACTAGTTGTTTAGTGTGGATAATTTGAGTTTTTTAGAATTGTTTTTCTACAATCTTATAATAAATTCAAAAATTTATATTATTATAATATTAGTACTAGACAACTACGAGTATTATTTTATTTTCTTTAATGCTCATACACATTTACTTATACATATGTAGCTATTTTATTTAATTAACTCAAGTTTTATAATAAAATAATAAAATCTTATCATATTTTCATATAGAGTTCGCCAATTGTTACACGAAGGGGTGCTCAAAAAGCTAAAATTCAAACTCGCGCAATGGTCAAATCAGCAGTGACAGCAGCCACAGTAAATTCAGTAGAGAATCGCAAACCGAGTGCGGCACTTCTGGAAGCAAAACGCAAAGCAAAACTATTAAAAATGCAGCAGCAAAATCAACAAGAATCTGTAGTAAAGGATATATTTCAAAATGTAAGTTAGCTTTTTTTTCAATAAGTAAATACAATATAATAACATATTTTAACTGGTTATTGTAGGCGGTGAATGCAAAATATATGACTCAGCGTCCCACTGGTCTTATTTATGATGAAACCATGTCTCAACATCGTTGTCTCTGGGATAACGAACATCCAGAATGTCCAGAAAGATTCATACGTGTTTTAGATCGGTATGTAGACACAATAACTAAAAATTATTTAAACGTACATATGTATTTCGGTTACGTGCTTGGGTAGTTATTTGTGTTAATTTTGTTTTTCAAATAACGTAACGTTAGACTTGGTATATTTAATGTTATTATGCCATTATTATTATTATTATTATTTGCCGCTATTTTGTTTAAATTCTTTATTCTTCAAAGGCTACTTCATTTCAGTTCTCTTGAGTAATGTTTTACATTTCATTTTCGTAAGTAGGTGTTGAAAAAAGCAACTTAAATTATACATACATACATGTATAATGAATATTACCCACTAAACATTTTTTGCGGAAATCGGTCAGAATTCGAGCAGACATTCTGCAAAAGCTTGTATGAGTGATTGAAATCGTAACTCTTTATCTGAGGAAATTAGAAACAGTTGTCAGATTCGTTCTGAAATCCTTGGATAAAACTTCCGATATTGTTACGACATTTCGAATAGAAATCTGAACAAACATCAGCAAATAGTCCGAATATTCTAAAAATTATTTGATTTTTGTAAAAATAAAATACTTATTAAAATTATGTTTTTTTTTTTTTTATTTATTACTATTTTAAAACATCATTTTTAACATTTTTAATAACTTACCCAGCGTTCAAGCCCAATAGAGTATTATATTTTATGTGTGAATTAAATTTTGTTTTAAACATATGTTGAGGTACAATATTTTTTAACACGTCAATATTTTTTAACACAATAATACCATTTATATGGAACAAAAAGAAAGTAAATAATACAACAGGCTGCATCTCATTCCCAAAAAGTATGACTTCGCAATCTGTGTGAGGATATCAAAATTAGTTACTAATATTTATTAACTTTCAAAGTTTCAAAAATAAATGAATAAATGAATGAACCCCTTTCTATCTCACCAATTTAGACTTATTGAAGATTCTGTAATACATTACTTTTTATATGAATCTAATGTAATACATAAAAATGTATTACATTCCAAATTCACACTAATTAGTGTCGTAGAAATGCTATTAAACATTTGGATATAATTTGCTGTACAGCAAAGACAATAAATTCTGTTTAAAATTTAAATCAGGCAACTTAGATTCTTGCATGTTTGTGTGCAACTAAATAATTTATAAAGAAAACGAAAGCTTCCATTGTATTATCAATATATTTAAAATTTATTATTATTATACATTTTTACAAATTATTATTATTATAAAGCCTTCGTTGGCATTAACAATTGTGTGATTGGAACTTATTTGATTATTTTAATCACAGTGGAAATATTTTGTTGCACTTATCTCATATGAATGACAAAAGCTTATAATGTACATACATAATTCAAAGTAATCTTATCATTCAACTTTAAATAAAAATTAAGTTGTTTTAAAATATATATCGTAGATTTTGATTATAATAAACAAATGTTATTAAAATAAACAAACATTATTGTTTCTAGTATTAAGATTAACAGGTCAAACAAAAATATTTTTGAAGTATATTCTTCGAATTGAAAAAAAAATATATGTATGTATATTCTAAAAAGAAAAAGAAAACATTCCGATGTTGACTAACATCAACACAATATTGACAATATTGAAATGATAACAGTGTTACCACAATACCGCAAAAATAAATTTACAACATTGGAATAAATGATGCAAAGTTTGATACGAACGTACTTTTTGATGATACTTTTTCATATGCAAAAGTACCATAGTACTTCCGCGATTCATATGATGTTTTCAAACAGTTATCAGTATTTTATATAGACTCAGAATTTCTATCGATTTCTTTATATTCGAAATATTGAATCGAAAACTGGAATCTGAACCCATTTAAGTGTTGCAAGGGTGCAATGGCTATTATAATCCTGTTTATTTTGTGGATGGAAATCAAGAAAAGCTTAAGTAATTTCCAAAGAAAATCTTGTATATAACTGTATTTTTGTGTTTTTATAATATCCACTATAGTTGGAGTGTCGTGTGGAAAACGACACTCCCACTTGATAATTCCGTTCATATCCATCACACTGGTGGTGATCGGAGGAAAAATGGTATTAAATTTGTCCCTTCTGAACTAATGGTCCGATTGTAAAATGATTTACAAACATATCGTACAGGAACATATCGTTGGCCACCTTTAGTTTGCAAAATTTTGTAGAGCTCGTAACTTGTACAAATACGTGCAGATATTAAATGTATTTTCGTTATAAATCAAGTAGAATAAAAAAAATAATGCTTTTATAAACTTTTCCAAAAAAACATTTGCTATTTTAAAATTCTTAATAATAACTTTTGAAATATTTTTATTATTTTCCAGTTGTAGAGAATTGAATTTAGTTGAACGCTGCCAAATTTTACCTTCAAGACGAGCTACCAAGGATGAAGTAATGCTCCTTCATAGTGATGAACACTATCAATTACTGGAGAAGACTTCGGGAGTTAGTGATGATGTCAAAATGGAAGATTTAAGTTCACAATTTGACTCGGTTTATATACATCCGGTAAACATTTTATTGTCTTTATAATAAGTTAAAAAATTAACAGAATATTTTTTTCTATTTTTTTTATTGATAGACCACATTTGATTTGTCGTTATTGGCAGCGGGCTCAACAATTGACTTAGTTGAAGGGGTTATTAATGGTAGCATACAAAATGGCATGGCCATTATACGTCCACCTGGGCATCATGCTATGAAAGCGGAATTTAATGGGTACTTAAACGTTTCATTGCTTTGAATTACTTAACTGTATTATATGTATTCATAGTGATTTTCACTTTTAGCTATTGTTTCTTCAATAATGTGGCAATAGCATCACAGTATGCCTTAGATATATTGAAATTGAAAAAGATCATGATAATCGATTGGGATGTTCATCATGGCCAAGGTACACAGAGATTCTTTTACAATGATCCAAGGTAATTATTAAACACTGTTAAATGTTTGATGTTGCTGAGTTAAACAAATTGTTTGTTACAGAGTACTTTACTTTTCAATACATCGTTTTGAACATGGCACCTTTTGGCCTAATCTGAAAGAATCCGATTTCGATGCTGTTGGCCATGGTCCGGGTTTGGGTTATAATTTCAATTTACCCCTTAATAAGACTGGCATGGGCAATGGTGATTATTTGGCGATATTTCAACAAATATTGATTCCAGTTGCTGTGGAATTCCAACCAGAATTGATAATAATTTCCGCCGGCTATGATGCAGCTTTGGGATGTCCTGAGGGAGAAATGGAAGTAACTCCTGCCTTTTATCCCCATCTAATTAATCCTTTAATAAAGTTGGCCAATTCACGTTTGGCTGTTGTTTTGGAGGGAGGCTATTGTTTGGACTCGTTAGCAGAGGGTGCTGCTCTAACATTGAGAGCCTTATTGGGTGAACCTTGTCCTTTACTGGTGGAGAAACTACAGCCACCGAGTGCTTCCATACAGGAGTCCATATTAAATTGCATTTACTCTCATCGACCCTATTGGAAATGTTTGCAGGTGCAAGACTCCTACACCATGGAAGATTTAAATAATGTCAACCCCCAACCGAATCTACATAAAGTTAATCGTATATTTATTGGAGGTGCACCATTGCCCGAACGTTTTCCCACACGGGGTACTGGTCCAAAAACTCCATTGGATGTCAAAGAACAAAATTCATTACGCCTTCAGAGACTAAAAGAAGGTAAGTTTATCAAACCATCAAATTAATTTCTAAAAAAAACATACTATTTCGTATCGATGGCTTTAGAAACCAAATTGTTTTCACCTCAAATACGCGTCTGCTATGTTTACGACGAATTTATGCTGAAACATTCGAATACGTATGAGGAGGGACACCCCGAACAACCCGAGCGTATAAGTAAAATATTTGAAATGCATCAAGATTACAATTTGTTAAATCGTATGCAGCATGTGCAATCACGTACGGCTACAACCGATGAAATCTGTTTGGCCCACACCCGATCCCATGTAAATGCGATACGTCGTATCGGCGAGAAAGATGAACTTCAAAATATGGGCGCCAAATACAATTCCGTCTATTTTCATCCATCAACATTTGATTGTGCCACACTGGCGGCCGGTTCTGTGCTGCAGGTGGTCGATAAAGTTGTGAAAGGCGAGGCTCGCAGTGGAGTTTGTATTGTACGGCCACCGGGACATCATGCTGAATCGGACGTTCCTCATGGTTTTTGTATATTCAATAATGTGGCCATTGCAGCCCATTATGCCATCAGAGATCATGGTCTCAAGCGGGTGCTTATTGTAGATTGGGATGTCCATCATGGCAATGGCACACAGCATATATTCGAATCGAATCCTCAGGTGTTGTATATAAGTATTCATCGTTACGACAATGCCACATTCTTCCCGAAAAGTAAAGATGGGGACTACGATGCTGTGGGTAAGGGGGCTGGTGTAGGATTTAATGTTAACATTCCCTGGAACAAGGTAAGTACGGAAAATATATAAAGGTTCTTCCAATAGAGACTTCCGAACTTTGACAGTTGATAGCGGCCATATTCAATATTAAAGATAGGAAGCGCTTAATGAAAGACCCTTTGTATAAATTTCACCATCTTTGGTATTTAATTTTTTATGCTTAAATTGTATTAATTTCTTTTACAGAAAGGCATGGGCGATTTGGAGTACGTAATGGCTTTCCAGCACATAATCATGCCCATAGCGTATGAATTTGATCCAGAATTGGTTTTAGTTTCGGCTGGCTTTGATGCTGCCATAGGAGATCCACTTGGTGGCTGTAAGGTAACACCCGAAGCATATGGTCTCTTTACCCACTGGCTGTCGGCCTTGGCTAATGGCCGCATTATTGTCTGCTTAGAAGGTGGCTACAATGTCAATTCCATATCGTATGCCATGACCATGTGTACGAAATCGCTACTGGGCGATCCCATACCAGCAATAAATCTAAATGGCAGCGTCTCGCGGCCTCCTACGGTGGCCTATTTAAGCTGCATGGAAACGTTACAGAACTGTATAGGAGTGCAACAACGGTATTGGAAAAGTTTAGCTTATGGAAAGAGATTGCCACAGACATCGGGTGAAAACAACAATGAGGATTTTCTTTCTGCTACTTTACAAAATTTAGATATTACAAGGGATGATGTCCAAGGCGCTGCTGGTGGTTCACAGGACTCTGACACCAATGTGTCGCTAGAGGCAAGTGGCAGTAAACCGAAGGTAAAAGTAAAAACTCTTACAGAATTTCTCACAGAGCACATGCAGGTAATTAATAGTTGTTCATGAAACATGTCTTAACGTTTATACCAAGAATCAATGATGGCTTAATGATATTAACCATTTCAAATAAATTTTAAATATTTTCATGTCTGATCTACTACCACTACCACTACTACTACTCTACTTTCCACATGAACGTTGAATAACAATTAATGAAAAAATATTAAACAAATTATGTATAAATAATCCAAATCAACCACCCGACACATTTCATCAACGTTTTTAATACAACATCCACATGTAAAACAGGCTTTTGATAATAATGAAATGTTTGCTGTTGTTCCATTAAAAAATTGTCCTCATTTGTCCCAGTTGCGTCCAGGGGATGAACCCAAAAGTAAGCAAATCGATATGTCATGTGTTGTTGTTAATTATTTTTGTTGATTGGTTTCATTTACTGTAAATTTTGTCTTTTCATATTCGTTTTTGAAATTGTTGGCTTGTTGTTTTTATATATTTTTTGTTTGGCTTTTATTTGGTGATTTGTTAAGAATTGCATTTATATTATTATATTCATACATATTTCATTGTTTTTTTCTTTAATCATAGTACATATTATTTCTAAAAAAATGTGGATGACTATCATGTCTTTTGGTATAATTTATACATTCTAAGACATGGGTGCGGTATAAATTATATTGTCCTGTGAGAATTTACTTAATAATTTAAATGTTTACAACACTCCCTAACAATGCGTTAACAATTCTATTAATATTTTATCTAAACTATGAGGTGTTTGTATATGGTTTACATTTCTTTAACCAATAGAAAGAGTTTTTATTTTACACATAGCAACAAATTTTATATTTTGTTGATGATATGCTTCAATCATATCAGGTAATCATAGAATCATTTTAATATGGTACTTTACTGATGTGTACTCATAACCATAATCCAGGGTTACAACAAAACGAATGCATGTACATATCTTAATACCAATGGCAGTAAACGGCCTGACCGCCTTTAAGTGATAAGTAATTCTTCGATATTTTATTTAGATAGTGCCAAGACTATTTAAGAATAATTTCTCTCATTAAGTCTAATTTTAAGAACTGATTGTTATACCCTACACCACCATAGTGGGGAGGGTATAATGGATTTGTGCAGATGTTTGTAACGCCCAAAAATATTAATCTAACACCCACCTTAAAGTATACCGATCGACTTAGAATCACTTTCTGAGTCGATTAAACGATGTCCGTCCGTCCGTCCGTCCGTCCGTCCGTCTGGCTGGCTGGCTGGCTGGCTGGCTGGCTGTCCATGTAAAGCTTGTGCGCAGAGTACAGGTCGCAATTTTAAAGATATTTCGATAAAATTTGGTACATATCATTTTTTCTGCCCAAGGACGATCCCTATTGAAACTGGCTGAAATCGGTCCATTATTTCACCTAGCCCCCATACAAATGTCCTCCCGAAAGTGGATTTTATCCGTCACAAATGTTTAATTTGTATAGGTATCTACACAAGTTTTCGTCCAAATAAGTTTTATATATAGGGAATTCATGTCACCAAATTTTATTATGATCGGTCCATAATTAGTCATAGCTCCCATATAAGGCCTGCTTCCGATAATCACTTTAACGAGCATAAATCTCCTATAAATGTTGGTATACACATAAAACTCAACATAAATAACTTTCATATAAACATTAATCACGTGACCAAATTTCGTGGTGATCGGTCCATAATTTGTCATAGCTCCCATATAAGGCCCACTTCCGAAAATCGCTCACGAACATAAATTATTGAAATTTTGAAAGAAAAATGTTTTTGCTCATTTACTTAGTGTAGGGTATTATCTGGTCGGGCTTGACCGACCATACTTTCTTACTTGTTTTAAAATAAATTTACGATTTATCAATTCAAATTTAATGTTGTTTAACGCAGTGTTTGCTGAGCTGACAGCTTTGATTTCAATATTTAATAATGTATTCTTGTGTTCAGCATAACAGTGAGTTCTTGCTACAACTATAGCCGAACATTCAACGCTACAAACTTTAGAACAGTTCAGAATTATCTGCTGGATTATTCAGGAAATGGAACAGTCTATAATGCTTTACAAGACCATACTGGAAATTGTCCGAAGAGTCCGATGATATATAAAAATATAGATGTCATTTAGTCAAAAACAGAAAATAATACAGAGAATTTGTAATCTTCAATTTTTCATTATCATGCTCTTTGGATAATGTTTTCTTGGTGATATGAACACACTTTTATATTATTGCTTTCGAAAGTAGGTATACGTGATACCGATAGCTTGGCTGCATGTCCTTAAATTGATAAGTTTTTTTTAAACTCGTAGCTGACGTATCTGGTGCTATGGAAAATCAGTGGCTCCAGGAATTCTCCTGAGTGATTTATTTATAAGGTCTCTTCGGAGAACTTGGCTCTCGGTCGAGGCCAATAGTGTGTGGCTTGTGATGGAGAACAGAAATTAGATTGCTCAAGCTCTTCAGCATGGTGCTTCTACTTTGATACATACAGACATGTACGAAGAGTTGACAACTGTGTAATCCTTCCAAGTTCACACAATAGCGGTGGTAGATGCATCATGGCAGGTATCCACGATAATCTTAGGCACATCTGTCCATTGCATACGTTGATCGATTTGGGTACTTATTAACTTAATTTTACCATCGAAATGTTCTAGAATTATTCAAAGTTCACAAATATTGGTTATTCAAAGAAATGCAAACAATTTCGCATCGATTAATCGAATGAAAGGCATTTTTGTAACCATATGAAATGGCCAATGGACAAAAGTGTCCCTTTTATGGTATGAGCAATTTTGTTTTATTTAATAGAAGATATGGAACAATCCAATAAATAGTTAACCAAAAATTATGATTTCTTAAATTTTTACTGGTATTAGTTTGGGTTATTATTCATGGAGGTTTTACATTTTTCTGTTACACTTGGTGTCACGAATATAATGTTATAAGATCCTGCTACAGGTGCATTCTTTTGGTTGGATTATGAAAAATTATAAAGATTTGGAATATAGTTATTAATTCTTAATTAGTAAACCGCTGTGGAAAATTATATGTTCAACGATTAGTGAAAGTGATATTTTTTTTATTTGTTATTTTCAAAGAAAATAAACTTAAATAAAAACGTTATGTATTCCACGTCATGGAAAACTGAGCAAAACTTATCATAAACATAAGGAAGACAATTTCCTGAACTACGTTATTTCAGGAAATACAATAAATATTTTGAAATCTTATTGCGCTTAACAATTATTTGGAAGAAGACCACAGATCCCTTTGCTCATTTCTCATTTGTAATATTTATTCATACATTCATTCATTTATATATTCACTTTACGTTTTATTATTAAAGTTTTCATAGTTCTAATGTCTTGGTAATTGATTAGAAGCTTGAGAATAGACAAATTCGAATAATTAATAGTTCTAATGTCTTGGTAATTGATTAGAAGCTTGAGAATAGACAAATTCGAATAATTAATAGTATTATGCAATTAAACGTCATTTTAGTAGTTTTTGGCTCTTAAGATTGAAATTCCGCGCTGTATGGTCTCTGATCGACCAGTAATGTATCAGAAAATTACACCTCTATTACATATTATTAATTATACATTTCCGTTTTAATGTACTGAAGTCGTTATCGGTTGGTTATCACTAACAAAGTCTATATAACATATTATTAAATATTCTTTTTACCCCAAAAAATGTAAATCACAGCCTTTATGAGCGGCTGTCTTCAATAACCTCCGAACACTATCTTCAGGAGGAAACTAACGTTCTGCCGGTCAAGGAATACAACTTCATGTTTACGCAACCGTTCATTCTTGAACGTCACCGGAGGAGCCATCCAAACTTCCAAACAGTTGGAGTCTTCCCCGAGGCACGTCAGACCGAACGCACATGAATGTCGTACTCCGCCGATAACAGACGTCGAGAAGGTTTGCACAACTAAGATTAGAATGGAGCAATCTCCTCAACTTATGCCCAGCATGTGGTCAGGGTCCCCATAAAACCCCCACATATTTAACTGTCCATCCAGCCCTACTTCATTAGGTCCATTGTAGGTTTTATGGAGTTATCCTTGATCTACATGATTAAATATTGTAAAATTGTTTATGCTGTTACAACGACAATAATAACAGAAGTCGATGCAGTTTAAAGTAAGAGCCGAATTACCGCATTCGAGATCGAATAAGCTTTCGCATCTAAAAATAATTTCAATATCGAATTTATGTATAATAAAATGAATTACTTGTCTTGGCCGATATCGAATACGACAATCTCAAATAAGAAAATTGCGATAAATTGTATTCCAATCCGATAAAGATTAATGATAAAGTCGTGATTAAATTTTCGGATATATCCAATACCAATTCTAAAAAATCGTCTAAGTATACGAACGGACCAAGGCTACTGCTGGTTTAAGCCTTGTGAGATCTGGGTCACAATGGCGGTAATGCTGTTTTTGTGCTGTGCAATTTACGAAATCCATGCTGGTGACGAGATGGGGGAGGAGAAGAGACTGAATAGTCTTCGCGACAGGTGACGAGAGGGATATCAGCCTGTACGATTGTCTCGCACTCGTGTCCTTCCCTGGTTTGAAGATTGGGATGACTTTATTCTTTTTTCAGGCACAGGGTATTATATGGATCCTCACTGACAGGTTAAAAAACGTTGTCAGATGTTTCAACATCAGTATGGATATTGCGTCTAGGTCAATTGCTTTAGATGCAACTTCAGTTGTCTTAAAAAGCTGTAAGTTTCCGAGACTGCAATGTGGTGTAATTTGCGATTAATACTTCGTTTCGCCTTATCTTTCTCTGGGTGCTCAATTAAATGCCGACAGAATGCACACGAGCACCGATCTGGGTCGGATATGGTGGTATCTGCAAACTTAATCGCAACACATTTTTTCCGCATATCCTCATTTACCAACCTGCTGTTATGAATATTCAGCTGGTCGATCCTAGGGTCGTCGCGCTGCATCTGCTGGGAAGTGCTGCCGCAATACGGATAATCGGCCAATGACCTGTTGTAGCAGCAGTGGTTGCTGAGTGCTGTAGTGAGAATGACCTATGATCTGTTATTGCATCCATTTGAAATGGCATTATATCTCAGAAATGCAGAATTCTAACCGTATAGCCATGTAAATCAACTTTCCAAAGCCCCTAAATAACTTATAAATGGCTGAGATATAAGCAAAAAACCACGACTACCTCGATTTTTTACCTATATTTGATCTAAGCCGAATATAGTTCTCGTACTTGTTTTTGTAATCAGAAAGTTTAAAGATATTTTGGTTACAGTAAACCATTCAAAAACCATTCCCCCAAATATCGAGTTGGTGTACAAGTCATTATTATGATTACATTTATCACAGTTATTATATCTTGTTCTTGGACTTTCTTGAATTGTTTTGTATTTGTTTGTGCTTTTAGTTTTTATTTAATTTTTCTCTATTATTTAGTGCTCTGTAAAATGTGCTTCATTTTTTTATACAATCATTTTAACATATGTATTCTTTTTATTTCAAACAATAAAGTAATATTGAATTTTCTATATAATTTCATTTAAATAATTAGCAATAAATACATCAATGCCCTGCCATGAATGTTCGTCGACGGCTGAAAATTGGATGTGTCTTAGTTGTCAAAGTGTTTTGTGCGGCCGTTACGTTATGGAGCACATGCTGTATCATAGTTTGGAAACATCCCATCCATTAGCATTAAGTTTTAGTGATTTGTCCGTATGGTGTTATCCGTGCGAATCCTATATTGATAATAGTAAATTACACGCCTACAAGAACTTGGCTCATCGTCATAAATTTGGCGAAGACATGCAGTGGTCATACGACGATGATGGCGTTCATCAACACAAACACCAGAACTGTAATAGCGATACGGACAGCTACGACGAGGAGGACAGCAGTGATAGTTTAACAAGACAGCAACTTGAAAATACTTATTATATACAATTGAATTATGACTCAAATAACTGACATTTGCTTTCGGTACTGCTTGAGTCAGTACAGCATCAAATATGTTTGCTGTTTCCTTCTTTGCGTCCAGTTTTTCAATATGTTTTACAATACATTTGGCCTTTGGTACAACGTTTATGTGCGAATATTTTACATTATTTTATGGCAAATTGATCGGATGATTCAAAAATTGAAACTAAATTTTAACTAGATTATTTTTAAACTACACACCTACTACATACATATATATTAGATTAAATTACATTCTTACATACATATAAATATGTATAATTTAGTTATAAATTATATATTTTTGTTTGTTTTCCATAATCAAATTTAAAACCTATCCATTTGACCAATGAGGCACAAGATTATCTACATTTAATTCTTTTCACCTTACCAAAGCTCTTTACAATACCTAAATGATTGCAAGTATTTTCTTATTTCCTCTTTTTTTTTTAACAAATTCACTTGTTAGAAATAATCTAAAATTGTGCACTTAAAGACTATTTATTGACTATTAATTATTATTTGACAAATAAAATGAAGAAAACTGTTGAAACATTTTTATATATTTTATTTCTTGTTACGTCTATTTAATTATTTTTTTTTTTTATAAAATCTCTAAACATGACTATGTAAACTTTGCTTTAACAGCTAAAAAATAAAATAAATTTTGTTAAAATCTTGTTATATTTCCGAAATTAAATTATTTTTAAATAAACTAAAAATATTGACAAATAAAAATACATACATACCTACATATTAACTAAAATATTGTTAGAAACTAACTGTACTCTAGGTTGATTGTAAATTATTTATTAAGCTAACATAACAAAAACGTGAAATATTGATATTTCATAGATACAAATTTAGAGTTAAAACAAAACTACAAATACAAAATATGTATATTTTTACATGTATGAAATAATGCATGTTTATACTTATAATAATAATGCATCAATAAATATAATATAATAATTATCTATGTTTAAGCATTAAAATTAATCATAGTGTTACGTATAGTTTAATGTGCAACACAAACAAATCGGAAAAATAAACAACAAATTAATACTAAAATATTCTAAATACTCGAATGTTTATTATCTTCACATCTATGGGTGCATTATAGGTTGCCTAGCATCTATTGCCATCGACTTATTTCAACATAATCGAAACTCTAGTTATTATGAAATGAATTATTATAATTTTCCAACACAGTCATGCTGGTGATAAAAGGTCAATATTGTTTTTGGGTCAAATGTAGTTCATTTCTCTATAAATCGTCACGACGATTGGAAAAATTTACAATAATATTCGTTGGACGCAACACACCAACATGGCTTCAGGAAGCACATAGCTCAACAACAGCACTCAATTAGATAACCTCCCAGATCGCATCATACCTCAATCAGTAACGGCCGTGTCAACGCACCATTATTGAAGATATGGATCTATCCAAAGCATTTGACATGGTTGATCACTCCACGCTGATAAATGATATCACGAGCTCCACTCTGCCAACCAATATCTAACGCTGGTTAGCCAATCCTTTTCTTCCATACTCTACAAGCTAAAACTTCCAAAGGTTCCAGCACCAACACACCCCCAAAAATGTCTCTATTGTGTCGTATGCAGATGATTGTACGAATTTCTCTTTAGGTATCAACATCGACGACATAAGTACCAAAATCTCTCAATATTTGGCCTTCATAACAGACTTACCAGGAACATAATTAAAGGTTATCTGTTCCAAAAATCTTTGGTGTCCCTTTTCGCCTCTTGGATCAATGAAGTATGGACGGCGCTAAACATCTCAGTAAAATTATCCTCACGGTGCAAAAGCCTAAAATCTTAAGGGTCACCTACGACAGTTTCCTTTACTTCTCATCGCACGCAAATTACAGAAACCAAACGGTGAGAAGTAGGAACAAAATCCTTATACATGGTTCTTGCTGGCACCTGGGCATTGATAAAGCAACATACAAGGCAATTGGTAGCTCTTCTCAATTATACAGCCCCAGTATGACACCCAATGGCGAGGTTTACAAACGTCACAAAATAATGCACTCCGAATCGCAACCGGATGGTCAGCTGAGGAACGTGGATCATCTTCATGAGGAGATCAGTTTATTGTCAGTCAGGCAATATAATGTGTTGTAGACTAGACAGTTTCTGTTGGCATGACATCTGCTCAGTCACCCATACCACCAAATTCTGATGCTGGATCGACACATCCATATGAACTTTCAACGCTTTCGCAATGACATCCAAGACTTCATCTAAATGGACATGATGTTGGCCCACTGTCTATTTTAAGTGGTGAGAAAATGTTGCATCGAACTTGCCCTATCCGAAACCTTTAATGGCTACATATGCAACAAAGTCCTGTTTATGCGTGAAAAGAAAATAAAAGATTTGTATTTTAATAAAATTATTTTATTTAGTATGTAATGTAAACGATTAGAACTAATTTTTCTTAACATAAAAAGTAGCGAGAACAATGTTTAAAAATAATTCCGTTAGCGGTTATACATACTCGTTAGAATCTATAGTAATATCCCAACCCAGGTAGTTATAATAATTATAATATAATTTTGTAAAAACATTAAAAAGTCCTCACGATACATTGTATTTATTCAATTGTCCCAGTAGGTCTACTAATTTGCCCCCGTGGACCAATAGTTAAGACCGACTGAGGTGGCACAGTTTCTTCAGTTCCCAATACCACCCAATTACATAACAATAATAACATTGCGGAACATTTTTTATTTCTTAGCTATAACTCAAGAACCATTGATGATTTCTCATTTAATTTTTCATTAAAATTGTATATAAGTCTTAAATGAATAATTTTTAGTAATATATCCATGTAAACATTTGTTTTCGCCCATAATTCTTCAATAACAAAGTTGGTGGATTTAGTATACTTTCCCCTGACTTGGAATTAAAAATCCCAGAATGGTTGTTGTATTGTGTAATTAGAAACTTATTTTAATATATTTCAGAAAATACTTCTCGGAAACAGAACTGTTACAACAACTAGCGGTGCGTTGCCGGAATGGCAATGCACACACTCGAATATTTAACTTCCTCTTTTTTTTAGAAAAAAAGCTCTCAAATCACTAGCCGAAAGCACTTGGAGTATGGATAATGAAAACTTTGTTGGCTACCTACAACAGTGTGGTCACTTTCATTGAGATATACACAATGGAAATATGTTCATAGCTGCAAAAATATTGACTGTGACGGGGTGCATGCAAATTATCTATGTACAAGAGGAAACGATGGTTCTCCCAGTCATTGAAATGATATACTGTTGACAAAAAAGAACCTCAAAAAAAAATGTTTTATGTTTTCAGTCGTTTATGGACAGAAATTTGGAGTTATTTGCGAAAAATTATGATTTTTACATGGATATATTAAAAAAAAATTATTTGAGTCTTAACTACAATTCTGCTGAAGAATAAAAGAAAAAATCATCAATGGTTCTTGAGTTACAGCTAGAGCTATCAAATATTCAACATATACAAAAAACCTGTTTCCAATTAATTCGAAAAAGCGTAATTTTTAAAAACAGGTTTTCGTTTTTTCTATCAAAATAAACGGTTTTTAGTCAAATAAACGGTTTTTAGTCTTTTTATCAATTTAAGAATTGAGGAGTGAGATCGTAAAATTCTTAACACACGTTTTTCATTAAAACTTTTAACCCAAGTATTATTTGATTTTTTTTTTTTTTGATCAAGTTACCTTTGTAAAGCATGTCAGTTATTATGTTTAATGTCAATTATGTTCATTTGTTGTTAATCTGATTAAAATGAGTGACCAGAAGAAAGTGCGTACTAAAATTATTAAATATTTTCAACAAAACCCAACTTGGTCCTACAAAAAGTTGGTCAAACAATCAAAGGTCAGCTATCAAACTTTTTCCAATGTTTCAAGTTTTTTCCGGTACTGTTTAATAGTACCGGAAAAACTTGTCCGTTGATATAAAACCTGGTTCAGATAGAAGGAATGGTCCACATGATGTTTCTAAAGCCAAAAAAATAGAAAGCATTTTCAAAAGAGCTCCCAACATCTCCGGTAGGAAAGAAGCCCGGTTAGGTCAGTACTCGGACTATTTGGTACGAAAAGTTAAAGCCAATGAAGGTTTAAAAGCATACAAGGCTTAAAAAGTTTCTGACAGGAACTCTGCTAAAAATTTAGAGGCCAAAGACAGCACGGAAATTTAAGTCAAATTTTATACGAAAAATATACATGCTGCATAATGAATGAAGGAATGTACGTATGGAAAATTTTTCGCAGCTTCTGGGTCAATTTTTTTATGTTGCAGATGCTTGAGGGATTGTTGAAGAAAAGTTTACGACCCAAAAGCAGACAAAATTTCCCAAAAAGTTCTTGGTATGGCAACCAATATGCAGTTGCGCAAAAAAGCCAAACATATGTTACAAAGGGCTCTATAAATACCGAAATTTACATCAAGGAATGTTTACAAAAAGGATGTTTCTATTCATAAGACTTCTTAATGTGTCCACTTATTTTTGGCCTGATTTGGCTTCTGTCACTATGGTAAGAAAGGTCTTGAGTGGTACAAGAACAATAATGTGGTATTTGTACCAAGAGACGCAATTCCTCCAAACTGCCTGGAGCTGAGTCCAGTGGATAGTGGCTCTTGTTAAAAGCGAATTGAAGAGCACAAAAAAGGTGTCCAAAAGTGTGGTAGATTTTAAACGGAGATGGACAACCTGTTCGAACAAAGTGACATAAAGCACTATAAAACCCATAACGGAAGGGTTTTCGAAAAAGGTTCAACATTTCATCATTTGTGATTAGAACTATAAAAGTATTTTTTTTTTTGTTGTAAATTGTAACAATAATTTCAATCAAATAAAAAAAGATTCAAAACTGTAAGTTTAGTGGTTTTTAGTGTTAAAAATTTTTCGATCTCAGTGCTTATTACATACTTTCATATAATCCTAATAGTTCTTAAAATCACATTTCAAGAAGAGGATACATTTTAAATGATTTGAGGACATACGAGATTCCTTAATGAATTTAAAAAACACGTTCACTTATAGTTGAAGTTTGATCAATTTGATATTTTTGAAAATTTGTCCAAATAATCAAAATCTTGTTTAGTTGTTGCAATATTAGTTCTATTATATGGATTTTTAACTTTTTTAATGTTAAACTGAGTTGAGCTTTTAAATTATGCATAAAATAATATAAAAACAAAAATATTCGATTTTGTGGAATAATTTCTTGAATAACTCGAAAACCGTCCTTTTGTAAAAGTCGGTTTAAAAAACCCGGATTTTTCGAATACTCGAATACGGTTTGACAAATCTAGTTAGAGCTGAACAACTAAGCAAACTAACAAATGTTGTAAATATAAAACCAAGTAGTCCGACTCTTTGACAACAGTACCTAACTCTATAGATGTGTTAGTGAAAAAGTACCTAAGTCTAAATATGTGTTAGTAACAAAAATGTATATGTGTTGGTGCCTTTTTAATTTTCACCAGACACACAGAGTTCTATAAAAATGTTTAAATATTAATTTATTTAAATTTTGTTCTATTTTCAATACCAAAAATTGAAACTCTGTTCTAGTTTAATTTACAACACAAACAAAATAAAATGTCAAAAATAATTTAAAAAAAAAAAATTCTAGTTTGTGCAAAATGGACGTGATTCGGAACTGAAAAAGTGCTAAACGTGTTAAAAAAAATTAAGAAATAATGTGTGTTTATGATTTAACGTGTTTTGATCTATATTTAATCTACAATTTTCAGTTAAAATTTCGAGACTTTTGATTGATTTACATCTCTCACAAGGGTGTTGAATTCACATAGTAATAGTAATATTGAAAAATAGAGAGTCGGACTACTTGGTATACTTTGTATAAAACCAATTTCAATATGAGAACTTTCAACATTGGATAACTACAACTAATCGATAAAATAATTATATTGCATTAAACATAGTGCTACAAATATGCTTTATATTTATTAACTTCAACAGGAGTACGAGAGTCGTGTAAAGCGTAAGCAATTGACGTCAAGTAGTCAGTTATAAAGATAACTTTGATTTGTAGTGACAACTGACTTTTCGCTAGACTACCTGGGATGTTAATATACTTAAGCAAAAATAATAATATCAAAATATTTTGTATAAAACCAGTTTGTAGGTAGCACTCACAAAAGAGTCACGTACAAAATAAAAGTTTAAAATTACTTCACCCTAGATTACTTAGAGACACTAAAGTGCGATTGACTTTGACATTTGAAAGTAACCAATTGACTTATCTCTGCACTACAAAAAGCACATACGTGTCAAATGACTCAAAATATATAAATTGGAGTCAGCCAAGTGATCAGACATTAGTAAAAATGCTGGGATATTACTAATATATAAGCTGATTCATATCTGTGTTGCAATACTTCAAGGACTGTTCAATTCGCAAAGATATAAAAATTTAACTATCAACTAAAAACATTGCAAAACTATTAGAAATACACTGTTTATTGTTGGTGTTTTGTCTAAGCTTTGATATTTTTACAAATAAAGGTTTTATTTGTATAATATCTTTAGTTTTTCTAAAGCCTTTTGGGAAAAGGTTTCCTGATGATCTGGCCTAAGCAACCAGTGAAATGCGCATAGGAACTAGCTTATCCCCCAACAATAAATTTCAGTGAATTTTTTATCAATAAAATTGGGAATTTAGCATAAGAAAATCTTACCAAATCTTTTTGCTAAAAAATTGCTAACTTTTGAATACACACACCTAACTGATTTTAATATATTAGAAATAAGACAATTTATTGAAGAATTTATACATTCATTTTTAAGTTTTGTTTGAGTATTAACTAGGGCCAATATTATAATAACATGCACTGATCAAGTTTGTTAAGTTAAGATTTGACCCCTGCCAAAATGAATCTAAATGGTGTTAATTGCACCCGTCAAAAGTGACAGGTACCCTTCATATAAAAAGGTCACTACCACTCAGAAATAAGTCCAGGTTACGTAATTCTTCATTCCGTGCGGATAAACCTGATAAAATTTGAATTTCATGCCAACTTTCGTAGATAAAGGCCCTAATTTTGTAAATCACGTCACCAAAGTGATATTTATGTGGAAAGATAAATCAAACTTTCAAAAATGTTAAAAATTTGTTTTTGTTTTATATACAAATGCCTGAATTTTAGTGCGTTTGTTCTGTTCAGAATTTTTATATAAAACAAAAACAAATTTTTAAAATTTTTGAAATTTTGTTTTATCTTTCCACATAAATATCACTTTGGTGACGTGATTTACAAAATTAGGGCTATAATTTTTTGTATTCATTACATTTACTTTTCAGTAACGGAGTCTTTCGATATTATTTTTCTCACTGCCGTGTGTATCTTAATATCAGATCATATAAAGCGGCTTCTTATAGCAGTAATATTTAGTTATTGTTAACATATGGGCAATTCCATATCATCGTACGTGACATTTGTACGCCTATAGAGTGGAATAGATATTGGAAAAAATAAGAGTATCTAAAAAATAATTTGGTCTTTATGTTCCATTTAGAGGGTACTATATTTTAAAATAATAAAAAGTTCATTCGAAATATTGTTGTCCAAAATATCGAGCGAAATAAGGTTATATCGTACGTGACATAAAACGGAAGTCATTTTGAGGTACATGTAGAAATATGCGAAAATTTTCGAATCGTGAGAGGCGTTATGTTTTCTTTTAATTTCTTACACTAAACGAAATATTTTTCCTTTACAATCCGTCATATTTAAATAAAAACAATCTTTGGATGATTTTATAATTAATAAAATTTAATATCGTACGTGACATACCGTACGTGACAGATTTTTCTCTTATAATAAAACAATTTATATTCTGTAAATATATGTATACAAAAACTAAAAAAGTTAATAGAAAATATACTTTCGGTTTCAATAAACAATTTCATAATAGCAAATAAACAATCAGAGTCAAATTCATTTCACACTATATGATAATTGGGAGCTTAGTTTTCACCGCAATTTTAGCCTAAAACACGCCAATTAAATTAAAAAATGAAATATAGTCAGTTTAAACTATTATTTTTGCCAATAAAATTTTGTTATAAGCTCTAAATACTTACACATAGTAATATTTTAGTGTTTTCTCCTATTCAAATCATCTTGAAAAAAATTTCAAGTGTTATTGGGTTTTCGGTCGTGGTAGTCATTCTCGTGGAATTGCCCATATACAAATAAAATAATCAATAAAAATTTAATTAATGATTAATCACGTTCAGCATAACTACAAAAGGCATAAAGTCGACTGTTATGTTGAATTTCGTACCATAAAACAAATTTGAAATTTCTTTTTACGAGTATTATTTACATTCATTGAAAAATATTTTTAATTATTTGTTCTAAGTTAAAAGTTTTATATAAAGTTGACTTCAACAAAAATTAACTTTAAAATTTATTTTGTGGTTAGGCTGATTGATTATATTTATACATCTGCAAGTAGCAAACATCATTCGTTAAGGTGAGTATTAAATAAATTATTAATAAAATTCATGACATTTTATTTCTGAATAATCAACTAATGTGATTACAATTATTTCTCAATTATTCGAATAAAAAATATTCGAATAATTGAGAAAATATATATTTTATTCGAATGAAAAACTTTTCCAACATTATTTGATCAATAATTGTTGATTAATCAAAAGAATTTATTTCAGGATAAAATTTTTTTTATTTATTTTTTTTATCAAAGCAAAAAGTCCAATAGTTTATAATGTTCTTCTAAGTCGAATGCATTGGAAAATTATTTCCAATCGACTTTGGATTAACACAACAAGAGCAGAACATTATGAAACTTAACCCTCTAACCAACAAGACCGTATAAATCAGGGGTGGCCAAAAGTTCCTTATGGAAGAGCAAACATCAATACATTTAAAGAAAAACTAATGCATTTTTTTTGTAATTTTTTATACTATAAATGATCGCATGAAGCCAATATTTTATTTGTCAAGTAGATATTAGTGAATGGTATACAAAGCTAATAATCGATTTTCGATCAATCATTTTCATTTCGATTTTTACAGTCGGTTAATCGAACTTAATAATCGATCTGCATTTTTGGGAACTATAGCAAATGACCCACATACGATACAATTATGGATTAAAATCATATTTTGGAAGAGTATTATTACTTCTTTATCCTCAATATGCTCATTTTATAAACCGTAACGGCAAACATTTGACAAAAATTTTATGGAAACAATTTTATGGCAATTTTTATACAAATTTCTTAAGTTTAAAAAAATGTCGCTTTAAATATTTTTTGCTGTCAGCTAAAGATTAATATATTGTAACATTTAATGAAAGCAGAAACGTAGACAATACCAGAAATTTCGGAATTGTATTTCTGTTTCGATTACATCGTCATCAAAAAACGATTTCAGCATACAAATCGAAGTACATAATCGATCACGAAAAAATCGTTTTTAGACCCTGAAAATCGATTTGCGACCATAATTGTAATCGATTTACCATTCACTACTAGATATTGTCAAAAGAATCCTATGCTTAAATTTTGAGGTGAAAAAAAAAATTCTGTGGTGAGACCGTCTTTTATCTATAAAAGAGTTTTATTCAGAGAAAGGAGTAAACAAATTTAAATTATCGATCTGACTGCATAAATGCAGGTTGCATTTGGAACAAACGATTTGAGTGTCAGATTTCTTGCAATGTTTGCATCTTTTTTAGCCTTTCTAAAATTATCGACCCCGAACATGATGAACAGCACTTTTCCCAACTCTTGATATGCCAGGATATGGTTCGCTGAAATGCACACACACTTTATAATGTACAAACTCAAATGTACACGACAGTTGATATTAACTCTAACAGCGCCTATGATAAACTCACTCACGACTGCCACTATTTATACACACGCCTTAACGGACAAACTAGTACATTCGAATTCTAGAGCTTTCGATGTCAATGTTAGCAGTTTAAACATTTAGTGTTGCCATACTTACGAACAATGCTAATAACCGCATGCTATCAACATTGTTGATAAGTAGAAACTTCTACTGATGGACGTGTTTATAAACATGATGAATGCTGCAGGCAGTCGTTACAGACCGTTAAACTCAAATCGCTATTGCAAATTCGTAACAATACTTATAAAATTAGCTAAATAGTGTGATTCCTCCATTGAAACCACCAGGATTATGTTGAACTGATGGTCCAGTAGCTTCAGCTTTTAGGAATAGAGATCGGATTCTTTGTCATTTAAAATATGCTTTTGTTGTGATTTCAGTTGATGTCGACGTTTTTTGAGTCGCAATGCTACATCTTCAACGTAAGTTGAATAAGCCGATGCTATGTCAATTGTGGTGAAATTCAGTGAAAATTGTATTGCCTCTACAAATGCATCCGTGGTCTCAGCAACACCCATGTATTGAATGCATTCTGCATCCTCTGGCAATGTATGGGTTTCGATATTATCGAAAACATATGTATCATCAGCAACACCGTCATCGCTATCAAAATATTCATCTGTGCTGTCTACATAACTCTCTTTAGAATCTATGAACACGAGCAATTGTTGATCCGACATTTGCATCAAATTGAAAATATTTATAATACAGCACTGGGGCTCAAAAATCGAAGTCCGTGTGACTACTAAAGACCTTAGACTTGTTCGAAAAGGTTAAAGTATCTGCAATAGAGTTATAATGCTCTTCCAATTAATAATAAACAATACATAGAAAACAAACAAAAGAAAATGCCAAAATGGTTGTGGTTTGAAAAGAGGGACAGATTGTATTGTATTTTTTTCTTCCGCTCTGCAAACCATAACAATTGAAGAACATCAAAAAAAACCATACGGTTCAATATTAATTTTTAGACAACTGTCATTTGTTTGATATCTGTAATAATTTGTGTAAATTATAATCAATTTTATTCTAACGCCTTCAAAAGTTTTATACGAATATTAAAAAAATACTTTGGAATCTAAAGTAGTTCAATCAGCAGTCATTTCATAAAACATTTAACCAGTTTTTATATTATTAATTTGATATTTTTATTCACTGTTAATTAACAAATTATTAAGAATTTTCTGGTTTTAAATATATTTGATTAAATTATTCGATTAATATTTGTTTAGTCTTTATTCGTTCGAATAATCAAGGAAATTTGAAAACCTAATCGATTACTCGAATAATAAAAATTATAAACTTTTATTCGATTAAAATAAAATTCGAATAAATGAAAACTCTAGTGGATGCCCAGACTTCGTACAGAAGATATTTTAATTGTAGCAAACCATATATACTCGAGTTTAATAACTGAGTGTATTTGTTAAGGTTTTGCAAAAAGCAAAACCTTAACAAATAACAAACCCTATGTTATTAGAATAACAAACCCTATGTTATTAAGTAAGAATATACGAACATTTTCAAATCAAGTTTCTGAGTAATCTCCAGGTGTAGAATTAAGATATTTTCTGTATAGTTTTCCGACTCTAAATTTAATTTAATTCGAATTTAAAGGACTAATATAGATATAAAACACTGTTGAAGAGTTGTATCAACTTACTGAAGTTATAGAGTTTAAAAATTATTTAAATAAATATTTGTAAGCGGAAGCCGAGATACTTTTATCTTAACACATTCTAGTTTCTTCATGAAAGTATTCAAAACTGAACGCAATAGTAAGCTTTTGATAAACTTCATGTTAATATCGAGGGGGTCCTTAAAAAATTCGAGGTTTGTAGATTTAATAGATAAAAAAATTTGTGGTATACAAAAGCATCTCTGTATAATTTCTTTTAAACTATAGTTTTTGGTCCCTTCGCCAAAATAATTTACGACAACGGATTTTACTTTTGTAAATGTTTTATTGAAAAAGAATGAGAATTGAAAATTCAAGAAGTACAAAATACTATTATAAAAATACAAAATAAAGTACAGTACATATTGATCTTGTGTATTAATGGCCAAAGAACTTATTTTGTTGCTTTTGATGCTGCAACAATTACTGCATCAGTTTTCGATGTAGCTACCAGACTTAACCATGAAATTCCGCCTCCAGATAATTTTACAATAACACCCGTTGTGGATCTTCAAGTTTTTATACAACTGATTTGTTGTTATAAAAGATGCCGTACTTTGCCATTCCAGAAATATAGCGAAAAACTAGTTTGACACGGAAAACATCATCATTCGAAAGATTCTTACACTCCTGATAGAAACCGAATACTGAAAGCTTAATCGGGCCTTGTTTTCAACATTAAATACATAATGGCTCCTATGGGAATCTAGAACTCCTTACGTTTTCATTTCCTTGCAGCTACTAGGCCATCAGCTATATATTAACCAAGAATTAACCTTCTTGAGATCTCATGGATAAACAAGGATCCGCTTCATTGGCCTTAAACTAAGCTTCAATAAATAATTCACAAATTTACGATTCCAACAGTACGTTATCTAAAGCCTTTAATTACTAATCTTGCTTAGAATTTCTTTATACTCCCATCTGGATTTGCTTTCACTTCAAATACCCATTTTGATGGTAGGTCGTTAGATTTCTCCGGAAGATCATTTCATGTTTGATTTTCTTTTAAAGAACTCATCACTGAATTGATTCACGGATTTCAATCATTCATCTTTCTCTGCGCTATTGATTGCATCAGTTAAAGTCATTGGAGTTTCAATTTGATTTACAAAATACTGAACTGCCATAACGTAATCATCAAATCATGAATAATCATTGGTTCTTCATCTTCATCACTCTGTGTTAGCTTACGTTTATTTATATAAAAACCAAGAAAATCACATACGTCTGAAAGATCATCATGAATAATCTCAAGTAACTCATTATCTTCTGCATAATCTGAATCATTTTCCTGTGAACTTGGCTGGGAATCACTACTTACGACATCTTGATTATTTTAAGTAATTGACTGAATCTGTTCTTCCGGAATGTAATTTATAAGCTTTTCATGATTTTTAAATTGTAATTTAACATCTTCACTATTGTCTTCCGATGTGTTATTTCAAGCATCTTTATTTATTCTATATTAGTTCTTCACTAAACATGACGTCTCTTGATAAGCTTAAGTTGTGGTTCTCCTTAACATAAATTCCGCAACGTTCTTCTGTATCCTAATCAATTAAATAGCTTTTAATCCATCTTATTTCTGTTCTGACATGGAACATGGGGATAGCATTCGCTTCGAATTATTCTCAAAAAATTAATACACTTCATGTGGGTTCTTATCGGTTTAAAATTTATATGGCTGTGCTAATCAATTCGAACCAAATCGCTTCAGAAAATTAAAACATTCTTATTTTATACTTAAATGTTCTTGCTATCTCAATGACTGTTCTATTTTCTCGTTCACTTGTACCATTTTATTGTGGAGTGTATGGAGCGACAATCTTTGTGTCACTCCATATTCTGTAAAAACTTTTCATACTTCAAAATTATCAAACTCACCGCCATTGAGTTCTTGCATGAGCTAACATTTCTTTCAATACATGTTTAACTTCAGATTCTTCTTTCAGGAAGTATTCAAAACAATATTAAGTATATGAATCTTTAAATATAACTAAACATCAGTTTGATCAAAAGCGAGTACTTTGTTATTTTCCTTTAATTGGATTTTTATAGTACCCTCACTAACGTTGCAACGTCCAAAATTTATTTACCAACAGCGTTAATTTAACTGAAGTCATTAAAGTTTTCAAACGTGTTATTTTAATATTTTATTATTTTTAACATGTTGTGTTGTACAGTTATCAATCTACTAATAGTTCATAATTTTTAGGAACATCTACACCTTTGAAATTTCTTGGATACTTGCAGTTTTACGGATATTTCACCAAGATTCGTTTCTTTGTTCTTTATTAAAAGCATCCAGCTAGATTTGAACGTATAAAATTAAGTCGACAAAATTGGAAGAATTTTACATAGCAATGAAAGATCTGGTAATTGATTTTCAGTGATTCCTTTCAAGGAAAAACCTGTTCAAAATTATTAGAAGTGTTTTTTGATAGTTTTAGGATTAATTAGGCCCAAGGACGAACATATTTTGATTGAAATCGAATGTTTATAAATCAAATTGTGTATGGATATTTTATTTTATAAACCTTTTTTCTGGCCATTCATGACTGAAGTCCAGGTTTTTTAAAGCTGCGACATCAATTTTATAACTTTTTGGATATCTTTTTTTATTCTACGCTACTTTATTTGGAATTTCTAGGACTTCTCTAACAATGTTACGCCGTAATATTTCATCAAACTTTAATGGGCGTTTGTTCCTGGCATACTATCTTATATTTGGACTATAGATTTTCACAAACTAACGATTACCCCCCACTTTTGCCGTAGATTTTCCTTTATTTGACAACTAATGCTCCGACGTCACACAGTGTTGTGAGCGTGGCCATAAAATTTATGGCATAAATAGATAAATGGAATTTTGGAAATTAAAAAATGGCTTATGGTATTTCCTAAAAGACACTTTTACTAATTAATTAAAATAATAAGGGTACTCATTTAAACGCTTAAGTTTCTCATTTGTGTAAATGTGCAAATTTGCGCTACGTGTTTCATGAATCCATCTTTTTAATTTTGTGCAAGTTGACACAGAAAATTTATATTTGTTAAAAATGTCAAATAAAAATAAATTCAACAAAAGCAGTAAAAAAAAAGTTTTTCAAATTGTATGAATTTACGACTATATGCATAAAAAAAAACACAAATTTGTTAACAAACACTTTAGCTTTAAAAATCATTTATAAAAGTATAGTATTCATAAACGTTTGTTAAAGGCACAATCAAGGCGAATTTATACAAGGTGGAGTCAGTCAATCAGCTGATAACTTTTTTTTTCGTTTTTTGGTTCTAACATTTGTCAAAGCTTTTGTTTATATTTAAATATCTACATATTCTAAGCTTATTAACAAAATATTTATTTAGCCCTCACTATTCAATTATCTACACAATATTAAGTTTTAATACATATTTGTTTAATTTTTGTTTTTTGACATTTGTTAAGACCAATTGTTGTTTTTGTAGAACTGCCACACCACCTTGTATGAATTCGCCTTGGGCACAATAACTAATATACTGTTTTTTGTCTAAGCTGGCAATCAAGGCGAATTTATACAAGGTGGAGTCAGTCAATCAGCTGATAACTTTTTTTTCGCTTTTTGGTTCTAACAGTTGTCAAACCTTTTGTTTATATTTAAATATCTACATATTCTAAGCTTATTAACAAAATATTTATTTTTTACATAAATAAGTACTGAGTACACTATTCAATTATCTACACTATATTAAGTTTAAATACATTAATCGTTTATGAATACAACTTTCTGAAAATTTGCTTATAATTGGTTTATAAAGCTCTTGTAAATTTTTATGCATACGGATGTAAATGTTATTGCTTGTACATTAGGGATGCCAAACGGGACTGGGTTTTACAAATCCCGGGATTCGGGATTTTAAAAATGTAAATCCCGGGATTTTTCGGGACCCCGGGATTTTTCGGGATCCCGGGATTTTTCGGGATCCCGGGATTTTTCGGGACTTCGGGATTTTAGTTTAATGTCAAAAAACATCAAATTCAACAATAAAAACTATTTCGTTAATATATTTAAGTGAAAGTATAACAAAGCAAAAACTAATGCAAAAGACTAATTAAAGTAAATTTGACACAAAAGACATTACTTATTTATACCCGTATTCTGAACTTTATAACAGTAAGAAATCCATAACAAAACTGAAAATTGTATAACTTTTGTACTGAGTTTGTTTCCTCCCTATATTAATATTCAAAATAAAATATAAAAGTATTGTTTTATTTTATAACTGTCTGTCTGTTTAAAACATGATAGGGCACAAACGAAAGGAGCCAGCTGGATAAAATTATCCACAAATACTTTATGTTGATAAATTTTGTTTGGTATTGAAAATGGGCCATGATTTCCCCTAGTCCCATATAATAATGTTTGAGCAGTTATAAGAATGTTGATTATGCGTTAATGCTTATAAAATTTTGCACAAAATAAGTTTTAAGTACTCTGAAATTATACTGAAATCGGGCTACATTTGTACCTAGTCCCCGTATATGTCCCCCTGAGAAAATAACTTGAACATTCATAATTTTCTTATAATAATTAATATCGTGATGAAATTGAATAAACAAGTTGTATATGAAAATAAATCTTTCTATTTATTGTCAATAAATAATTTGTATATAATAATATTAAGATAAATTTCGATATAAGTCATTCATACATAAATGGATAAGATTCGGGTGGATATACAAGATTCCGCACATCCGAATATAACACTCTTACTTGTTTTATATTCATATGATTTAATGTATGGAGCTGGCAAAAAACATCGTTCATAGTCAACGTGAATTTATTAATAAACTTGTGTACAAGTCAGTCAATGCAAGGGAGACCTGCTGCCCCCTGATTATAATTAAAAAAATCTGGCTCCGTTTGGATTTGAAGCGAGATTAGTATTATAATTTAGCTTTCTAGGTATTTTGGGAGCTTCAAAAATCTTCCTAAAATATCAAAAGTCTCGTAGTTTTCCGGGATTTGTTAATCCCGAAAAATCTCGGGATTTTTTTTCACAGATCCCGGGATTCGGGAAATCACGATCCCGAAAAATCCCGGGATTATCGGGATTGGGATTGGCATCCCTATTGTACATATCGCTCATTTGCTGCAACAACGTCATAATTCAAAAAAAAAAAAAATAGAATGTTTCGAGAAAAACAGCTTTGAATGTTTTATGACATTTTACTATTTCTTAAATAAATTTTCAACAAATCATGAGATTTTAGAAATATAATAGATTCGAATAGTAGATGTTAATATCCTTCTAATCTGTACTTGACCCACATTTTTTCTTGTCAAATATACGAGAAAACATGAATTTTGATTTTGACATTTACAACAAAAAAACACTCTCACGGAAAAAATTATTGACTTTTTTGAAAACTGATAAAACTATATGAAAGACTATAGAACGGTGCGTTCAAAACACACGGATTTTGAGTTATGTCGTTGTTGCAGCAAATGAGCGATATAGATATTTGTTGAGAAAATTATATTCTTTTTCAGGCTAAGAAAATTCTGTCTGCATTATTTGTGAATTAGAATTTTGCATGTCTATGATTTTTTGTAATCCTTTAGTATACCATGGAAGTTTATGTACCCTAGGTTTAGCTAAAGGATTGTTATTTTGAAAAATATTGATAACATTTGACAAGAAAATGGTATGTCATATAAACTGCTCCAATATATCAGCAATAAGCAAATTTGAGGTACTAATGTCATAGTTGTAATAATTATAAACATGGCAACCAAAAAATATGCAATATCTTATTTTTTTTTTGCTGTGTGTCGTATAAACGTATAAGTTAGTTATTTATCGGTTTCAGACAATTTTAAGAATTTTGACATCGAATTGTTAGTGCATATTTTGTTCTGTACAGCATATTTTTCTTTTTATTACTTATTTCTGTGTATTTGACCTCTTAACTACATATTTTTGATGCATATTTCTTTTCATAGTGTGATTTTATTGTTTACATTGTTTTTTTTATATATGTTTTACTAGGTTAAGACAATTATACATGAGCATTTACTAGTACTAGTACTTTTAAAGACCTTAGGTGGATTAAACCACTATTCGAATCTAGAAAGTTTCTCAAATTGTTTCGAAGATACATAAATATCGATAGGCAAAACAATGAGAAAGGGAGAAATATATAAAATGTCTTAGTTGGTATTTTGTTGAACACATCATTTAACTATTGCAAGGCCTTTTGATGATTCTGTTAAAATATTTGATGCCGACTTTATATATAAACTACATGCATCACTAGAAAATTAAAGTTTAAAGGATTCATATCTATGAAAATGTGGACAACATAATTTCAAATGCAAACCATTTTTGTAAAGTACCATATAGGATAAATATATTTTTAGAAAATTATCCGTTACATCCGTATCCTATTCCTGTAAATGTTGGGATACATGAATGAGACTTTAAAATATTTTGCTACATATTTTATATTACCTAAAATTTACTTCAAAAATTTTATTGTAATTAGTGGCATAATATTATAAGACACTCTACGAAAATGTTAAACAAAAACAGATTCACTTTTTATGGGAGCGAATTATGGATGTATTTAAAAAATTATCAAACAATTTTAAAGTTTTGACTTAAGTCAAAAAGTTTAAATTTATGAACTCACTTTTTATACCCTCCACCACCACAAGTGGTGAAAGAGGGTATATATAAGTTTGTCATTCCGTGTGTAACATTGAGAAATATTCATCTGAGACCCAACAAAGTATATATATTATTGATCCTTATGAAATTCTAAGTCGATTGAGCAATGTCCGTCTGTCTGTCCGTCTGTCCGTCTGTCTGTCTGTCTGTGTAAAACACTCTCACGTCCAAAATACATAAGTGAAATTAATGAAATGTATACCAAAATGTTTATAATTTTTCTAAGCAGTTTGGTATTGAAAATCAGCAAAATCGAATTGGTAGAACCAGGGTTATGGATCAAAATGTAAGACAACCTCCAAAAATTTTTATAATTTTCACATGATTTTTGTAACTTTTGGTAAATTCATTTGCACAGAACACCATGAAATTTTGCACTCATTACTTATATGATAAAAGGACAAATTCTGTTGAAAATGGAAAGAATCGGTCCATAATTTCTCGTAGCGCCCATACAATTTTCTTCCCGAAATATGGTGCTATAGTCTATAAATGCCTACAGAATTGCAGTATCCATACAAAATTCAGCAAAAATAAGTTTCGTGCTAAGAGAAATCACAAGACTGAATTTTTCGTGGATCGGCCCATATTTGATCATAGCCCCCATATAAAGTTCACTTCCGAAAATCACTCAAACATGCATAAATACCTTATAAATATCGCTATTGAGTTGAAATTCGACACAAATAATCTCCATATATACAAAAGTCGCTGCACCGAATTCTATGAAGATCGGTTCATATTTGTTTATAGCTCTCATATAAGGACCTCATCCGAACAACACATTAACCTGCATAAAGATCTAAAAGTTAAGTACTCACAAATCTCTTATAAATATTTTAATAATGCTAAAATTCGACATACATAAAACTCATATACATAGCAACAACTGTACCAAAGTTTGGCCCATAATTGGTCATAGCTCCCATAAAAGGACCACTTCCGAAAAACACATTAACCTGTATAAATATCTAAAACATATCGATATCAAAATAAAATTATACACAGATGAGTAATTTGTATCTAGTAATCATACTACTGTAGTTTGTGAATATCGGCCCATATTTGACCATATCTCCCATAAAAGGTCCACTAACGAAAATCAATAAAATCCTCATAAATTTCTTACAAATATAGTTATTAAGTTGAAATTCAAAACCAAAAACTACAATATATGTAAAAATCATTGTACAACATTTTATGATGATCGGCCCATAATTGGTCATAGCCTCCATATAAGTACCACTTTCGGAAAACACATTAACCTACACAAATATCAAAAAAAAATATTTGTACTGAACCAATATTGTACACCGATCAGTAATTTGTATTCAATAATCATATTACAAGATTTTTTAAATATCGGTCCATAACTCGATATAGTTGTCATATAAGGTCCACACTTGTTAATAGCGAAATCATACTGCTGGAATTTTTGACTATGGGTTCATAATTATATATAAGACACATATCCGGAAAATTCATTAATAGCGAATATATATTAAAATTTTGTGATATAACTCATTTCCATATGCAAAATTTTTAATGTTGTCTAAATATATTTTTGTATACTCTTTTTTATATTATTTTTCTTCACTTGTGGTGAATAAGGATAACGTTGATCCAATCGGATAATGATAACCAATTATTAGGCACATATATAAATTGATAAATGTCATACGTTATAATATGAATAAATGACAAACTCTATTCAAAATGGTAAGAATCTGCAGTTAAAGTATCTTCTGCTTAAACTAGTCTTTCTTACAATTGTTATATTATTTCATATATTTATTTAATAGTATTTCGATAACATTGTCTTAATCCTCATAATAACAAATATTGAATATGGATATTAAAGTGTTTATGCCAATGTAACTTCTACATTTCTCATCATATTTAGGTGGAGGGTATTTAAGATTCGGCACGGCCGAATATAGTACTCTTACTTGTTATTTTTAAAATTATGAATTTTAAACAAAAACAAACAATTTTTTAGTGTATATTTTTTATATATTTTAAGAGCATATATTTAGCTAAGCATATATCAGCTAAGAAATAAAAAACGTGAAAAAATTGCTAAAATTTCAACAAAATTGTGTTTTTTACCCATATATTTTTAAGTTCTTATTATTCCTCCAAGTAGTATGTACGATTTCTATGAAATTTAAAATGTGCAGTAGCTGTTGAATTAAAGCATTTAAACCTGAATCTGGTATTTAATCAATGAATGTTTACCAAACTATACCGGTTACCAGTGTTTCGTCTGCTATCGTGGCTGTTCGACAATGCTAATTTCGTGACTGCAGAATAAAAAAAATTTCAGATTTTTACTCGCAATTTTAACTACATACCTTCCGATTTAACGAATGAAGATAATATTGATATAAAACATAGATGCTTCTTATTTGTTATTAAACACAAAAAGAAACAAATAAAATAAGAGCAATATAATTGATTTTTTTTGGCGTTGTTGTTATTTTAACACAAAATAAATGACAGTGAAAAACTCGTTCAACCACATATGTAATTCGCCGTAGTATCCACAGACATGCGCTCGTTTAATACATTTAACATTTTTATCCGCAACAATAGAACAGAAAGTATGTGCGAAATTTGGTGCTACCAGATGAGGTGGTCTACTAAATGGGGAATATAAATTTAATTTGGTGATCGTGATTTGACTGTAGCAAATAGATGGATTTGTATCCCACGAGTGAGTGTCCTGGGCGATTCAAGCTTAGTTTAGCACTCAATTGGAACTGAATTCGATTTGATGTTTTATCTTAACTTAAAATGCAAAGAAATTTATCATTACATTTTCAAATTATAGTATGCATTGGAATAATAATCGAATAATTTCTTACGAATAATTATTCGAAAAATATAAACACTACCATATTCGAATAATGAATAATTCGAATAAATTTATGTCAAATAATTCATTTGATGCGAGCAAATGATACCCTAGTATGTATTTATATTAAGGTGATACCGTTTTAATTTGATTTTTTATACCCTCATTATCAGCATATAATCTCCGTAGTTTTAAAAATGAGGAATTAATTTATATAAGTTACCATTAATCCAAGGAGTCAATTTACACATTGAAAAGGTGTTGTGATTCTTCAAAACACTTAAGTGTTGAATTGCATTGTTATTACATGTCAATAAATTATTTCTGTCAACTGATGGATCTTGTGAATGTCTTAATGATTCCAGCTGCTCCTGTAGGTAAATATTTAATCATAGACTAAATGACATTCATTTACAACATCACGTATTTGAAAATCAATATGAATGGGGCAATTGTGATCAGACTATTTACAATCAATTTAATCAACGTTTATTAATATGGTGAACGATCAGGCCGATCCACCACCCAACAAATTGGTGAGGAACGTGCTGCGAATCGCTCTCGGACTCCTGTTATCATAGCATCTGACACCAATGCTCATCATGCTATCTGGGGAACCCAGATACAAACGCTCGAGGTGAGTTTTTATTGGACTTTATATTAGACTCTAATCTAGTGGTAGTCAACAAAGGTTCAGAACCTACTTTTGTAGTCGCAAATATACAAGAAGTTCTTGATATATATATGCCACTCTTACATGATCAATAACTGGAACATTTCAGATGATTGTTCTTTTTAAGATCATCGTTATTTAGTATTTTCTATCGAAAGGATCCGGTTTCCTTATTGAATATGAGAAAGACGAATCGACGAATCCTAACTGAGCTTCTACCCAAACCCCCTTGATAAATGATATTGACGATATTGTAAGAGATGTGAATAGAATTCCAAACTCCATAACTGAAGCTACTGCGCATACTTGCGCTCCTTCTGTAAGAAGATGCGATGTAAGGCCCCAGAAATAGCGGACTCCAGGACGAGATGTCGCAGACTTTTCAAAAGTGCTCATGGGCACTCATTTTCCAGGAAGCCTGACAGTTAATACGGCATATGAATCCCAACCGCATGATCGGAGTTCATCCTCAATTGAGATAAGGTACTTGGGCCATTCGGAGCTTTGATCCATACAAATCTACAGGCCCAGATATCATACCAGCTGACCTGCAAAATAACGCAGAGTTAGTTACACCCTGGCTGATGGCAATCTTTCAAGTCTGTCTCTCCCTATCCTGGATTGTTATAAACTTGAACAACATCTCTCTTAAACCAAGTTTCATGAACTGAAATAACTGCAGGTAGTTTATAAAAATTAGTAAGTAGGGTTTTAAATTTGTTAAATTTAGTAATAAATGATATGCTGCTAATATTAACAGAAATAAAGTTAAAGATTTTAAAATAAATAAAAGTTTGGAAAATATTGATTAGTTAACATAATAAAAAGAAAAATTAATTAAGATATAACAATATAAATAAATAAAATTACAAATTAGTTTAAGGTTAGTTTAAGGTGATTCATAGTCTTTATATGAATTTTTATCCGTATGACTTATTTGCCGATGCGGAGGTGGAAAAGTTGTTACTTCCGATAATAGTTTATCCACATCTTCTTCACTTCTTAAAAGCCTGGCTGTGACAACTCACTCCTTTTCGCAAGCACGTTACCACCTTTTGTAAAAAAAACTGTTTAAAATCCTTAAATCTACAAAGCCCTACCATTTTTTTAAAAACTCATTGTTTCTCTACTCAAATAATCATTTACAAATGATGTCCGAAATGTGCTTAAACAATTATATCCTTTAACTTTTTCCATAACATGTTTTATATTTTAAGGACATTATAATAGAACACTAGATTCCTTCATTTCGTCCTAATATCTATATTTTTTTTAGTTTTTATAAAACTTTAAAAAAATTGCCAATTAAATATATTAATATATTTTTTCTCCATTAGATAATTTAAAATTGTTATTTGCACTAAACTAACACAGCTAAAAATGTGAAACTTCACATGGCCGTTAGTATCCTCTTAAGGATTAAAGATTTGAAAGACATTTCTGAAAGTTTTATATTTTGATAAATCACTGTCAATATAATCATCTTCCATTTGACACCCATATCGTCATATTAGGTCATGTGTATGGACTCATGTAGAAAGGCCCTACCCCCGCATTTTAGTTTTATAGTGATTCCAATATATTTCAGACAAATACACCTGAAATTTCATAAATGCTTTTGTATGTCCAAATGTTTTTCCTTGAAACTATTTTAATTAAAGTTTAGTTAAAGTTAAATCCATTAGATAATCAAATTCATAATCAAATTTTTATTTTATCAAAGCTTTATAAAACAAAGTATTTCGCATATTGGACTATTTGTATTATATACTATCAATTAAACAGTTAAGTTTTAAAACTATAATTGTTCTTTTAATCACTGAAAACAATGTATATGGGGCATTTCACGTCAAGTGAACCAACTTTTGAAATCGATGTCTTCCGATCGGCATGAAATTTGCACCAATGTTAGTTCTATTGGATAGTAATTCGGACACAATTTTTCAACAAGATCGGTCAAGAACTCTCTGAGTTATAGGAGGTCAAAATTTGACATTTTTGCCAAACAGGAGTTTTTTGTTATCCATATAACTTATTACCTATTGTTCTTAGCAAAATGTGTCCCAAATAATTTAGATAGCTATTTATGCAATCTTCCGAAAAAAAAAATTAAAAAAAATAAATAAAATATTTTTGACTTTTTTTTTAAAAAATCAAAAATATTTTTGACTTTTTTTTCAAAATGGGCCCTTTTAATTTTTTTTTTTTATTTTTTTTAAGAAAGCTCAGGTCTTTTCCTAAGCGACCTATATGGTCGCTTAGTGGGATGCGAGTGGGATATCTATCAAAAAAAATATTTTGTAACTCAAGATATGAAATTTTTTGACTTTTTTTGCAAAATCAAAAACGTTGTTGACTTTTTTTAAAAAAATGGACCCATTTTTTATTTTTTTTTTTTGCTCAGAAGAAAGCTTATATGTTTTTCTTTAACACCTTTTTTGTCGCTTAGTGGGATGCGAGTGGGATATCTATCAAAAAAATGTTTTGTAACTCAAGACATAACATTTTTTACTTTTTTTTTTTGCAAAATCAAAAACTTTTTTGACTGTTTTTTCCAAAATGGACCCTTTTTTAATTATTTTTTTTTCTCAAAAGAAAGCTTAGGTCTTTTCCTTTAAAACCTTTTTGGTCGCTTAGTGGGATGCGAGTGGGATATCTATCAAAATAAATATTTTGTAACTCAAGACAAAGGTTTTTAAATTTTTAGGATATGCACTATTTTGATTTTTTTCATATTTGTGTGTAAACATTAAAAATTAAACTTACGCGGAGAAACTAGACACATTAGCCTTTCCGATGGTATGTAACAACCTAACTAAAATTTCATAGCCTCGATACTGTAATACCCATAATATGTTAACCTCAGGAATAAAAATCACTTTTTATACCCTACACCACCATAGTGGCGAGGGTATATTAAATTTTTGCAGATGTTTGTAATACCCAAAAATATTAGTCTAGCCCACCTTAAAGTATACCGATCGACTCAGAATCGCTTTCTGAGTCGACTAAACGATGTCCGTCCGTCCGTCTGGCTGGCTGGTTGTCCATGTAAACCTTGTGCACAGAGTACAGGTCGCAATTTTGAAGATATTTCGATAAAATTTGGTACATATAATTTGTTCGGCCCAAGGATCATGCCTATTGAAACTGGCTGAAATCGGTCCATTATTTCACCTAGCCCCCATACAAATGTCCTCCTGAAAGTGGACTTTATCGGTCACAAATGTTTAATTTATATAGGTATCTACACAATTTTTTCTCCAAATAAGTTTTATATATACGGAATTCATGTCACCAAATTTTATTATGATCGGTCCATAATTAGTGATAGCTCCCATATAAGGCCTGCTTCCGATAATCACTTTAACGAACATAAATCTCCTAAAAATGTTGGTATACACATAAAATGCAACATAAATAACTTTCATATAGACATTAATAACACCACCTAATTTCATGATGATCGGTCCATAATTTGACATAGCTCCCATATAAGGTCCACTTCCAAAAATCGCTCACGAATATAAATTATTGCGCTGAAAACTACTTATAGGATTGAATAAAAAAGCCGCAAGATGCAAAACTCAGACAAATGTTGGGGGCGGAAAATTAATAGCGGTCGGCCTCACATTGGACCCCTCCAGTGGCTATTATCGGTCAGTTGTAGTGGTTTTTTTTAAGGTTTGAAATATGAAAATATGAAAAAAATCAATTTAAAAACCTTTGTCTTGAGTTACAAAACATTTATTTTTATAGTTATCCCACTCGCATCCCACTAAGCGACCATAAAGGTTTTAAAGGAAAAGACCTAAGCTTTCTTTTGAGGAAAAAATAAAGAAATAAAAAAGGGTCCATTTTGGAAAAAAAGTCAAAAAAGTTTTTGATTTTGCAAAAAAAAAAGTAAAAAATTTTATGTCTTGAGTTACAAAACATTTTTTTGATAGATATCCCACTCGCATCCCACTAAGCGACAAAAAAGGTGTTAAAGAAAAACATATAAGCTTTCTTCTGAGCAAAAAAAAAAAAATTAAAAAATGGGTCCATTTTTTTAAAAAAAGTCAACAAAATTTTTGATTTTGCAAAAAAAGTCAAAAAATTTCATATCTTGAGTTACAAAATATTTTTTTTGATAGATATCCCACTCGCATCCCACTAAGCGACCATATAGGTCGCTTAGGAAAAGACCTGAGCTTTCTTAAAAAAATAAAAAAAAAAAATAAAAAGGGCCCATTTTGAAAAAAAAGTCAAAAATATTTTTGATTTTTTAAAAAAAAAGTCAAAAATATTTTATTTATTTTTTTTAATTTTTTTTTTCGGAAGATTGCATAAATAGCTATATAAATTATTTGGGACACATTTTGCTAAGAACAATAGGTAATAAGTTATATGGATAACAAAAAACTCCTGTTTGGCCAAAATGTCAAATTTTGACCTCCTATAACTCAGAGAGTTCTTGACCGATCTTGTTGAAAAATTGTGTCCGAATTACTATCCAATAGAACTAACATTGGTGCAAATTTCATCCCGATCGGAAGACATCGATTTCAAAAGTTGGTTCACTTGACGTGAAATGCCCCATATATTAAATCTAATTAATACCTGTTTAGCAACATAATCTTTAGAGGGTCAAACATGTGACTTATATTTTCAAATCATTAAAATATTGATTGATTTAAATTATTTATTATTTTATATATCTCGGAACTTTCTTGAAGCAAAATATGCTGAAATGGTATTTTTCAATTTCTTATAGAGACATGAAGAAAACTTACTTTCAGTTTCTTAATTTTGAAAAAAAAAAATTTTAACGAAAAACACAGTTTTTATAAGCAAATTCGCCAAAAAAATACTGTTTGTATTAAGAATTAGAATAATATGCATGTAAAAAAAAATGGGAATTTCCAGTTTAATCAAATTTCGCTCCAAATAAGTTTTATATATACGGTAATCATGGCACCTAATTTTATGATGATCGGTCCATAATTAGTCATAGCTGCCATATAAGTCCCGTTTCCGAAAATAATTTTAACTAGCATAAATCTCTTAAAAATGTTCGTATCGACATAAAATTCAACAGAAATAAGTTTGATATAGACATAAATTATGCGACCTAATTGGTCATAGCTCCCATATAACGCCAACTTCCGAAAATAATTTATGAAAATAAATTATTGAAATTTAAAAAAAAATGTTTTACTTGACCGATCATACTTTCTTATTTGTTTTCTTTTTCTTAATTCTTAACCAAAAGATAAGGACTGAGATCGTAAAATTCTTAACACACGCTCTTCATTAAAACTTTTAACCCAAATACTATTTGATTTTTTTTTGTTCAAGTTACCTTCGTAAAGCATGTCAGTTATTATGTTTAATGGCAATTATGCTCATTTGTTGTTAATCTGATTAAAATGAGCGACTAGAAAAAAGTGCGTACTAAAATTATTAAATATTTTCAACAAAACCCAACTTGGTCCTACAAAAAGTTGGCCAAACAATCAAAGATCTGCTATCAAACTTTTTCCAATGTTATTAAACAGTACCGGGAGAACTTGTCCGTTGATATAAAACCTGGTTCAGGTAGAAGGAATGGTCCACATGATGTTTCTAAAGCCAAAAAAATAGAAAGCATTTTCAAAAGAGCTCCCAACACCTCCGGTAGGAAAGCAGATCGGTTAGCTCAGTACTCGGACTATTTGGTACGAAAAGTTAAAGCCAATGAAGATTTAAAAGCATACAAGGCTCAAAAAGTTCCTGACAGGAACTCTTCTAAAAATTTAGAGGCTAAAGACAGAGCACGGAAATTGAAGTCAAATTTTATACAAAAAATATACCTGCTGCATAATGGATGACGAAATGTACGTTTGGAAAATTTTTCGCAGCTTCTGGGTAAATTTTTTTATGTTGCAGATGCTCGAGGGAATGTTGAAGAAAAGTTTAGGACCCAAAGGCAGACAAAATTTCCCAAAAAGTTCTTGGTATGGCAAGCAATATGCAATTGCGGCAAAAAAGCCAAACATTTGTTACAAAGGGCTCTATAAATACCGAAATTTACATCAACGAATGTTTACAAAAAAGGATGTTTCCATTCATAAGATTTCTTAATGTGTCCACTTAATTTTGGCCTGATTTGGCATCTGTCACTATAATAAGAAAGGTCTTGAGTGGTAGAAGAAAAATAATGTGGTATTTGTACCAAGAGAGGCAATTCCTCCAAATTGCCTGGAGCTGAGTCCAGTGGAGAGATATTGGGCTCTTGTTAAAAGAGAATTGAAGAGCACAAAAAAATTGTCCAAAAGTGTGGTAGATTTTAAACGGAGATGGACAATCTGTTCGAACAAAATGACATAAAGCACTATAAAAACCATAATGGAAGTGTTTTCGAAATAGGTTCAAAATTTCATCATTAGTGATTAGAACTATAACAATATTTTTTTCTAAATTGTAGCAATAATTTCAATCAAATAAAAGAAAGATTCAAAACTGTAAGTTTAGTGGTTTCATTTTTATTAAATGAAAATTTAAATAACGTAGTGACGTTACATGACTTTACGTCACGTCAGATGCTAAGGTTAACAAATAAAAAACGAGGAAAGATTTTTAAATTTTATAATTTGGAAAATAAATTTTTATTATTCCAAATTCTACTACAAAAAGTTTTATACAAAAAGTCTTGCCCAATTCGCATAGATATGCAATTTTGTAATGCAAATCAAACAGCACTTCTATCTTAGGTAACGTCACGCAATCGCATATTTTTGCTAATATCTTCAACTCCTTAAGGTTAATTGTTGCAATATTTTTTCTGAATAAAGTGGTACTTAATTACTTCGTAAATATAAAAAAGCTTTTTACAAATTTAACTTTTCATTATTTGTATACCCTTCACCTTCGTGAGAAGGGTATATATAATGTCATCCCGTTTGTAATTATAACAATATAATTTTCCAACCCTATAAAGTATATATGTATATTCTGGATCCTTATATATAGCGGAGTCGATTAAGCAATGTCCGTCCGTCTGTTTGTATGATTTGCAATTAGACCAATCGTTTAGAAGAGACATATTTATTACCACTTGTCTACCGACCGACTCCACTATCCCGGATTTTAACGGAATTGTCAGGGTTTTTGGAATCAGTATACGCATAGTTGGAGTTTCGTGAGGGAGACAAATGAAAATATTTATAAAAACAGAAATAGCACCGTTCATTTTAATTTTTTTGTTCAAATTTAAATTAAATTTTTAATATATTCTAAGTACTCTGCATGATATTTAGACGTTTTAGAAAAAATATACATTTGCATATAAATTTGCCCTCTAGTCATAAGTAAATCGTCCAAAAATAAAGCAACGAACCGTCTTCATTTGTGGAATTTTGGGTATTATAATTTTAAGACTGGAGACATGCGCAAAATGCATGTGGCTAGACTGCGAACAACTTTTTCTTCTAAAAGTAATAATTAACAACAACTAAACATCATCATCATTATCATGCTACTAACCACAACAACAACATGCATTGCATTAAAGCACACAATCACGAGAGAAACCCAAACGAACGAGCCCCTTTTACCCTTGTTTTTTGCGTTTTTGATTCTTTTATTATTATTTTTCTGTTTTGTTTTTGTAATAATAAACACATGACTCGTTTTCTCTGGCAAGAAAAAGCTAAATTTTTTTGTTGTTGTTTTTGTAACATGAATTCTCCTTGGTGAGACATCATGTAGTCGAGTGACATTTTTGCTCAGTTGCCATATACCAAGTGGTATGTGCTCGCAGAGACAATCATCATCAATTCAAACGTTTCGTGGGGCTTTTCGGTTTTTCATACAGTTTTGTGGTTGTTTTTGTTGCTTTCTGGTTAGGAGGTAAATGCGGCGATTTGGTTCCTTAGTCGGTTTAGTAACGTTCTAGTTGTCAGTTGTCGTTCAGCGTTGAACGGACGACGTGTGATTATATATATATAATTCATTCTTCCTTCTCTCGTTGTGTGTGTGATATATTTACTCTACTGCGGTGTGAAATTTAAAAAAAAATTAAATATATTAAAAAAATAAACAGCAAAAACTGTTTAAGGTATACTTTTCTTTGATTTATTATTAAATTTTTGCTGGTTTTCACTCGGTTTCATACATACATCAATCCATACATATATAATTATATACCTACCTACCAGATTTATTTATGTACATATACATAATTTTTATGTATGTACTTTATAATAAAAATTTAATTCAAAGCGTTTTTTATTAAAACATAAATTTGCCCATTTGATCAGCAAATTCAAAGAAAATTAAAAAACAAGTAACATTTTAGAAAAGATTTAAAAAAAAAAAAACGAAAGAATTGGTATAATAAAAAGTGAATTTGATTTTAGTTAAGAGTGTGGGTTTTAAAAAGAAGCTGAACACGCATTTTGCAACGTTTTCTTTTCTATTAAATTTATTTTCACACGAAAAACATTTATTTTTCTGCTGACTGTGAGTGTTTGTGTGATGGTTTTTCGATAAAATAAAAGATTTTTTGGTTGTGAATTGTGAACAAAAATCAATTTTATGTGTGTTGCGAACGAACGAACACATGCCAAACATTAGCAAAAAAATTAAAAAATAAACTTTCTAAAAATATACCTACAATAATTTTTTTTAGCATCTTTCTTTTATTGTTTTCATAATCAATACAAAGTACGAAAAATATAATTAAGAATATGTAAATAAAAAAAAGAAATATAAATGAAAAAAAAAATCAACAAAATTAATTCAAAAAAAATTGTTAATACCTACGAGGAGTACGAGTTTCAGAAGCAGGACCTGAAGAAAACGATAAATAAAAGAAAATTATATAATCTCTGAAAAAAAGTTCGAAAAAGAGCAGCGAAAGCGTGACGACAACGACGACAGAAGTTATAGAAAATAAAATACAAAAATAAAAAAAACCACATTAAGAAAAAATCCGGCATAAAATCCATTGAAACAGTTTATACCTACACATTCATATTCGTACATCCATCCATTCGCTCAAATATATCAGTTGTTGTACATACACACAAACCAACATCACATACAGACAGTGTTGTTTAATGAAGTACATACAGGGTGTTTTCACTTATTTCCATTCTTTATTTCTTTTCCAATATTAATGACGGCTGTTATTGTTGGTGCTCTTTTTTTTTTTTGCCCAACATTTCTATGCACTCGCTGTCAAATAACGACATATTATTATATATACCCTTTGCAATGAGGGGCAAGGGAATATTTGTTTGTCATTTTATTTCTAATTTCTACATTTTTATTTGCGTGCACATTAGATAGTGGAGTCGATATTGCAATGTCCGTCTGTGTGTTTAAATCAACTTACCATAGACCCCAAATAACTTACATATATGATTTATACATCAATATATCTGCTATAGTTCCATTTCTGTAGCTATTTCAAGTCGGGAAAAAGTTCACAAATGGCTGAGATATAAGCAAAAACCAATATATGTAGATATCAAATGATTGATATTTTTTTAAACACCTTTCCATATATAACGCCATATTCGGACCTAAATCGCGAAAAATATATTTTAACCCATTTTTCTCCAAACAAATTTCCTAATCCTTTTTCTTTCTGCACAGAAATTTTTTAAAAAAATTGTTTTTCACCAACAAATATTTGAAATCATTATTTTAAAATTGTTTTAATTTATTTTTTTTTTTAATTAGTGAACAAAATTAATGACAAAAAAAAGTTTTTTGTGAAAAAAAAAAAAAATCGGGTTAAAAAATATTTTTCCTGATTTTGATGCATTGTAGGGCCAACTTACTATAGTCTTATATACATCGTTGCAATGGACTTTGAAATATTAGATATCCATATTGTCTATATTTATGACTTAGTAATCGAGATATAGATCAAAAATAGGCCAAAAATAGAGGTTGTCTAGGATTTTTGCTCATATCTCCGTTATTCATGGACGGATTTTGCTGATTTTAAATAGGAAACTTCTCGAAAGCATTTCTGACAGAATTATTGAGGATTTGGATCCCGAAGATATCTGGGGTCTTCAGAAAATAGATTTCAACAGACAGACGGACAGACGGACATGGCTTAATCGACTCCGCTATCTATAAGGATCCAGAATATATATACTTTATAGGGTTGGAAAACTATATTGTGGAAATTACAAACGGAATGACAAACTTCTCACGAAGGTGAAGGGTATAAAAATATATCGAAAAGAAATATTCAATTTTGTTTGTAATAAAAATATGGTTGGTTTGAAACAACGTTGAAACAGATAAAAATACGATAAAAATTAAATATTGTTCGGATAATTAACATTTTTATTGAAAATAGTCCCAAGCAAAAAAGGTCATTTATTTTTTCCTTGATACGTTTTTGGAATAGTTATAGTGGTTGTCAGAACCAGATTGGATTTATTAGGCTTCTGATTCGTGGTCTTCGCAAGTTGTATAAGATGAATATTTTGTTAATTTTGGGTAGCGCAGTCTTGAAAGCTAGTGGTGACAATCGAACTTATCTCAAGAAACATTTTCGATTGCAAAACTTAACGGAGTTAACTAGGATTTGTAACATTCAAATGATATCTCAGATTGTTAAGTTCATCGCGATTGTAACATATTCTATATTATTCTATCGATTCATTATAAAGTAAAGCAAACAGCTAGCCCCTCAATCGATACTCATTGTTTCCATAACAAACCAGCTAGGGGTACCAAATAAACTCTACCTCATAGTGTAAAAGGAAATGACAACTACTACAGTAATGATTGAACCGAACCACTCACACAGAGTTCTGCAGTAGTTGATATCAATAGGCTTATGTTCTTTCGACGGGATCCCATAAGTAGTTTCGTTCTGTCAGCATAACAAACGGACCAAGTTTACTTTGAAATTGTGCAGGTGGTTTCATTGGACCACCTAATTTCAGCAAGCCCAAACATGACAGAAAAGCATTCAATCGCCTCCTTCTGAGCAATTCATCGGCTATACAGTTAACCTGGCATTCCATGGTCAGGGGGCACATATTGGCGTCATCATAGAATTTTTCGCTATCGCATTCTGAGACATCCGACATATAAAGGGTTTAATAATAATAATTTTTTATTTGTATGGAAAATGACAACAAAAGATAAATACAAATATGAATCAGATGTTTTCAGTAATATGGAAATATAAAAGCAGACAAAAGAAAATTTAAAAATGGTTGGGGTTTGGAAATATTCGTTGCCCATTTAAAATGTTATTTTTTCTCTCGCTCTGCAAACCACAACTATTAGAAAATTGTTGAAGAACGTTAAAATAACCATACGGTTCGATATTACTTTGGAAACTATCATTTGTTGCATATCTGCATTTATCTGTGATGACAACGATCAGAAGAATAACATTTTTGTGAATGCATTGTATATCCCATTCTAAATTTGAGAAAATATATGTAAATTAATAAATTTTTAATTTGTGTGCATGTCTTTCTATAGAAATGCATATTTCAAGCGTATAAAACAACTAAGTTTGTATACAATGTTTTTGATATTTGCTAATATTATTTGTAAATTAACTATAACTAAAATATTAGTACATTAAGTATAAAATACAAATTTCACGAGTTTAGATAATAAATGTTAAATTTTTGTTAATTAATCACTTGATGACTACTTCATTAGCACTTTAATCAGTCATGAGGGCAAAGTATACTTAATATGTATGTATATGTAGGACTACTTCAAGAGATTTAAAATTTTCTTTCATTATTAACACTTTCAAACCCACCGTATAAGTATCTTAAATGTTTTTCATATTTTTTTTTTTTAAAGGTTTTTTTTGTTTTTTTTTTAGTACAAAAATTGATTTTGCTGTCAAGCTTTCAAAATATCAATTGTGTGCCAATTTTGTGTTCATAAATTCAAAAAGAAAATTTTAAAAGAAAATCCCAGACAATTTACTAGTTGTTACACAAGTCAACCAGTGAGTGAGAGGTTTCACACAAGAATCGTGTGTTTTTTTTTTAACGATTTATGTTGAATTCGCCGCAAGAAATACGAAGTCCTGTCAATTACGGAAGTTTATTCGCTGTTTTCGTGTGTGTATGTACAAGGAAGAGAAAACTTCTCAGAGAGTTTGTGTGTGTGTGTGTACAAGAAATTGTAATTTGGTAAATAAATTCATTCTCTTTTCAAATTTCTTATTTAGCGTAAATTCGAATTTGTGCGTATTAAATATACAGCAGAGCTTTAAATTAAATCCAAACCATAAACAAAGAAAGTGTAAGCACTGCAAATTATTTGTTCCTTTTACTTCAAGATAAGTAAAACCAAATAAAGAAAAGCAAATAAAAAAAAAAAAATATTAAACGAAACAACAAAAGGACAAAATATATAAAACTCAATTTATTTGAAAAAATCCTAGTGCGCGTGTGTAATGGCGTTTTTGCGTTCCATCTGTGCTCAACGTACAAATTTAGTTTATAGTTATAGT